>CM074720.1:43487894-44087894 GCA_037306005.1 Rhinophrynus dorsalis
TCAAGAAACAATCATCATTTCTCCTATGTTATGGCATTCAAAGGACAGCAGTGGTTCACAAGTGAGTCATGAAGAGGCAGAAAGGCAGTAGCTTTGTGGGTACTGAACAATCAATTATTCATCTGTTTACTGAAAGCTTTTCCAAGTGATGTTAACCAGAACATTTTTAAAAGACTAGCTTTACAGCTGTCTCTGTATCTCTCGAGCCCTCACTCACACTAACAAGTTTGCCTAATTGCCGCTTAAGTAATTCTGAATGTTACTGACATAAACAGTGTTAGCTAATTAGCCAGTATATAAACTGACACCCAAAGCAGGTGTAAAATTATCCAAGTAAACATTCACTTACATTGAGAAGGTTGATGAATTAAGTGTGTGAGCGATAAATGTGTAACAGATCTAAACACAATCTCGTGTCTGTGTCAAGCTTTCTGTACATTAAAGGGAAAATTATCACAAAGAAATAACTTCATTAAATGACAAATAGTGTTTAAATGAACTAGTTCTGTGCTAATTCATGAATTATAAATGTTTGTTTAGCTCAAGTGTTCTGGTCTGCTTGTTGCTAAAGAAACTTATCTGAATGGATCATAATCTACCGACATTAGAAATGAAATGAGAAAATCTCACTTTTTAGGAGCAGACAGACTCAGTGAGGCTGATGGACCAAGAAGAACTGAGGGTTTATTCAGTAAGGAGTGATAAAGAGGTGATAAAGTGGAGAAGACTTCTCCACTGATATCACTTCTCCAATTTCTTTATTATTCTATGGAACCAATTCACTAAAATGTCTTAGGTTTTGGAGATCTTAATGCATAGGCTTCATAGAATAACATAGGAACTTGAGAAGTGATATCACTGAAAAAGTCATCTCCGCTTTATCACCTCTTTATCACGCCTTAGTGCTTAAAGGGATAGTAATGTTTCATAATAAAAGCAGCTCTAATTAATCATCATAGTATTTGGACTTTGGAGAGTGTTATTTCAATTCTGTCAGAGTTGTAGTTCAAGAGTAATTCAATGACAAAGTATCCCCCTCCCGCCCCTTTTACTGATGTAACACTGCTCAGCCAGAGCAGAAGGGAGGTGCCTAGGTAGACTGCAGAGAGGGACAATCTTCACTTAAGATAAGGGAAAAACCGGAAAAACTTGTCAAGGGGGGCAGGGCTTTCATTGTTCTCATAGGAAAAAGATTGTCTCCTGCTGTTATCTGTCTGGTCTATGGACTGGACTCCACATCTGAGAAGAGATGGCTTACACTAGGTAAAAGAGGCAGGAGGGGGAAACTTTGCTTGTGAATATCTCTCAAAAGGTTTGAGAGATAAGACTTATATTGTTCTTCATGTTTTTTTAATGCCTACAACAGTGGTTCTCAACTCCGGTCCTCGGGACCCACTAACAGGCCAGGATGTGATGATTTCCTTGTTAGTGCACAGGTGAGTTAATCCATGTGACTGAGCCTCTGATCACCACACCTGTGCTCTAGCAGAGAAATCCCTAAGTCCTGGCCTGTTAGTGGGTCCCGAGGACCGGAGCTGAGAACCACTGGCCTACAAAATAAAATAAAGAAAAAATGAAGTATTGCTATCCCTTTAACCCCCTTGGAGTAATTAACTGCATTATTGGATACAAATAAAAATTCATACATTTCCATTCATTTAGTCTTAAATGCATTGTGAAGAGACTGAATGCACCTTTACATAAATGGAATATTTATTTGTTGTAGTTCAGTTGGTTTGTCCCAAAATTACTCCAG
The DNA here is from genome assembly GCA_037306005.1 of Rhinophrynus dorsalis. Classification (NCBI taxonomy): domain Eukaryota; kingdom Metazoa; phylum Chordata; class Amphibia; order Anura; family Rhinophrynidae; genus Rhinophrynus; species Rhinophrynus dorsalis. The sequence continues at coordinate 43,489,651 of CM074720.1, forward strand.
TTCTTTGAAGAAATCCTATTCTAGTCTTGTGGTTGTCAGGCCTTTTGTAGCAGCCACAATAGGAAAAAGGGTTTCTTTAAGGAACAGGGTATTGATGAGAACGTGTTCTTTTCAACACAGGTTCTCAGGCTCGTGTTGAGTAATCCTCCTCTGCCCAGTGGATTCATCTACTCATCTAGCCAGTCAGTAGGTTTGCAGGGGACATACTATGAGAAGCAGAAGGGCGGTTGACATGGAATATACTATGAGAAGGGAGGGTGCTTGCAAAGGGACATACTATAAGGGGAGAAGAGGGTGGTTGTGAGGGGACATACCGGTGTCAGATAGTGTATAACTGTTTCTGTGGCTTCTAATGGAGTCTCAGTCCCTCCTACCACTTCTTGAAGGGAAAATGCCACGCTTCCTTTGATAATATATAAAATGTAAAAAGGAAAAGTCACATGTTGTAATCCTGTGTCCCTATCAAATAAAGCAAATCCCAACCCCACTCCCAGCTGCTGCCTGCAGAATCTAAACACCAGCCTGAGTGAAGGCATGGCTAGGAGGGTAAGTCACCCAGCCCTGTCCAAATCAGTACAGAACTCACACCCCCCAGCAGTGAGATTTTAGTGCTTTTAATTCTTTGTTTTGTTTGTTTGTCTAAGTGATTGAAATAGAGGACCAGAGCAATGCGGAGACTGCTGGAGCGCCTACATCAGGGTGAGTATATGCTGAACAGACACATAAAATTGGTGAGTCCAGTTAGACTAGTGGGGGGTGGGGTAGTGAATGAGTAATTATTGGCTAATTAACACTCCTGATGAGACAGTATATAACACATTGCACAGCAACGCATGGCAAGCTGCATGGTATTGAATGGATTATGGAAGACTTGTGTGAGTGTCAGGAATGTGTTTGGGTGTGCATGGGGACAGTGAGGAGGCTGTGGTGGTCACAGCTTTTGTAGGTCGAATAGGCATTTTTCCTGCACGCCCTGTGCTGGAATAAACTGCCCGAAAAAATAAGATCTTCTCCCAGTCTAAAATTCTTTAAAGGGATAGTAATGTTTCATAATAAAAACAGCTCTAATTAATCATCATAGTATTTGGACTTTGGAGAGTGTTATTTCAATTCTGTCAGAGTTGTAGTTCAAGAGTAATTCAATGACAAAGTATCCCCCTCCCACCCCTTTTACTGATGTAACACTGCTCAGCCAAATCAGGAGGGAGGTGCCCAGGTAGATTGCAGAGAGGGACAATCTTCAATTAAGATAAGGGAAAAAAACTGAAAAACTTGTCAAGGGGGGCAGGGCTTTCATTGTTCTCATAGGAAGAAGATTGTCCCCTGCTGTTATCTGTCTGGTCTATGCACTAGATTCCACATCTGAGAAGAGATGGCTTACACTAGGTAAAAGGGGCGGGAGGGGAAACTTTACTTGTGAATATCTCTTAAACCATAAAGGTTTGAGAGATAAGACTTTTATCTTTCTTCATGTTTTTTAATGCCTACAAAATAAAATAAAGTTAAAACGAAGTATTACTATCCCTTTAAAATAACTGCTTCTTTATATCTAAAAACAATATGTAACTGTATATACATTTTTAGTATTTGTGTGTGTGTATATATATATATTTAACTAGTGTAAAAGCTTGTGTACACGGGCCAAGGTCCAGGTGATGTTAACCCTTTGAGTGCCAGATGGGTACGCAACGCATTGCTTTGCGATACGTTGCGTACCCCTCTATCACTCAAAGGGTTAAGAGGCTGGTCCTGCATAGTATATTTCGCAACTTCTCTAAATCCATTAGAGATATATCTACATGTGAGTTGAATTATAAGATTGTCACAAGATGGTACATGACTCCATACAAATTAGTGTTAATTTTTCAGACTGTCTCTCCTCTTTGTTGGAGATGCAATGCAGATGTTGGAGATCATAGACACATATGGTGGACCTGTCCCATCATTAGTGACTTTTGGACTCAAATTCTAAGTCAAATAAACATGGCTGTATCTCTGGATGTTCCTAAAGATCCTGTGGTTTGTCTCTTTTTATATCATCATCATATCCTTTCTCCCTCTCTCTCTAGGAAATGGCCATGTGTCTCTATCCTACTCAATATCGCTAAGGCTCTTATTCCCAAATACTGGAAAACGATCACTTGCCCATCTCTTTCTGAATGGGTCCTTCGAACTCAACCCTATCTTGAAATGGAAAATTGCTATGCCAAGATTCACAATATTGTTTCTTCTTTTGACAATTATTGGCAAGAATGGTTTGCATATAGCGCTAACATTGCCACCTCAATCTCTCCTCTGGTGACCGATGACAAAGATTAGATCCCCTTGACACGGGGGAGACATCTTGTTATAGCGTTTTCTTATTCATGTCATTTGAGATTCGTGCATATCAGACGTCTCCTAGGGGGTCCCTGATGTCGCTGTGTCCACGTCCATGTTAACACTTCTAAGTCCTATTATACTGACACTTACAATTTAGTATTTAGTTGATCCAGGGCTAGATAGAGAGCTTGTTAGTCACACAGGCTATTCAGGCTTCATTTTCTTCAATGTTATTCTTCTACTTCTCTGAGTGTTATTGTATAACTTGGATTGTTTGACGTACTCATTCTCTAATGTTATTAAGTATTTCTTATGCCTACTGTATAACTATGATTTGTCTGTATCACAAAATTCTCAATAAAAGAAATTTAAGCAAAAAAAAGAAAAAGAGGCTGGTCCTGCTCTGCGTCCTGCCGCCGACAAAGTCATGCACCGTAGAGACTGCCCAAAAGCACAGAATGCTCCCAGCACAGAACTCCCAGCATTCTGTGCTCCCAGCATTCCGTGCTCCCAGCACAGAACTCCCAGCATTCTGTGCGTTCAGGCAGTCTCTACTGCGCATGACGGCTTCTGACAAACATCCTAGCGAATTATTATATAGGATGTTTCTCTAGTTGTGTAAATACGCAACTCTTTATTGTGAACTCTCCAGGACATACTTGAAAATGAAAGAAATATCAATGTATTGTTCCTGGTAAAACATTGTTCTAAATAAAAATAAATAAAATCTTTGTTTAGTCTAGGAGCTAGGAAACTTTTTAATGTTCTACTATGTATAGTGTTTAAAAATGTTTATAAAAAAAATAGGTCACATGTTCTGAATGGTGGTAATTTTTGAGAAATGTTAGCCATCTTAAATAATACCAGATTTTTTTTGAAAAAATTATTGGGGAACAATATAGGGTTGTTGTATATAATTTTATGTTTTCATACATGCTTCAGACATGCTAAGTTAAAAAAAAGCAATGAATGTATTCCAAATGTGATACAAGGTGATATTTTAAACCTTTTTTATATGAAATTCTCAAAATAAACAATTTGCTATTACATTTATATGACAACGGAAAAGTAAAACACAAAATTATATAACACAATATTTTAATGTTACTTTTATTTAAACATTTAAACATAGATTTTCTATTTATATTTGCATAATAGACAGCAAGATATATTTTCAACTCTACAAGGATAAATATTAGCACATTTCTGGCAGGTGCAGGGAGATACAAATTCAGGAGGTCTCAAATGTTCCATCGTTATGATAGGCTTAAAAACTCCTTCTTCTTCTGTGTAACCATATTGTAGTGGGTCCAGTGATGGTTTTCTCTCCAGCATATTTATCCACATGTAGCACGAAAGTATGCATCCTTGATATGAAAAAACACTGTTGAGGAAGGTGGACACAGTTGAGAAAAATGTATAATCTTTGCTTTTACTTTGGGGTTCTACTCAAATTGTACACCAGCACAGTTTGTATTTGTTGAACCAAGTACTTTTGTAATAATCAGTTCTGCATTTTGTATGATTTCTTCATCAAGAGGTGCAACCCCAAAATTGCTCAACAGTTTTCCTGATTAAATTGCTGTTTTAAGTGTCATACAATTTGTCCCGCTCTTGCATGCAGTATAAGAACCAAACTATGTATGGCGGGTAGAATAGAAAAAATAAATTGTCCATGTTTTCCATCATTTTGTGAAGTGGTATGTATCTGACTGTTCTGACAGATGCTCATGTGTCTGATTATCCATTGTTCCTTAAGGCCACGTTTTTGAAAACTCTCTTTAAACTGGTACAGTGCAGAGACCATGACATCTGTCAGCTGAGGCAATAATAACTCTTTCAACAGAGACTATTTCAACAGTGTTTTCGATGTGTTTTGTGATCCTATCATCAGGTTTCTCATATTCACAATAAAGAGATGGTACCAAACTTAAAGAACCTTCCATCAATTTCAAGCATATCTTTAGTTTATGTTTGTGGCCTTCTCCCAAATACAAAGGTTTTTTTTGCTGACTTTTCCCTGATTTACAATCCAGTCACTGAATAGTTCCTGAAAACGGGTATCCATGTTGTTGGAAGGGGTGTGCTGGGGTTGTTGGGAGTTACATCAACTTTTTTTCGCCTGAGTCGTTCCCAGTTTTTAATACTTTTCTCTTCACACAAGTTAAAAACAATGTCAATGCGCAAGCAGCCTTCTGAAAGTTTTCAGAATCTTTTCCACGGTCACGGTCACCCAGAGGGAGAAGGAAAATCACAGTACCCCCCTGAGGAGTAAAGAAGGTCAGACTTCTCCAACAAGATACTAGAGCAAGGAGCTAGAGTGTGACACTAGGATATGAGGCTAGAAAGCTGAGGTTGCCTAAAGGGAATCGTGCCATGGCCTAAAGCCATATAAAGGTGCTAGCTGCAAAGCTAGATTGGCCCCCTTCATTTGAGCCGAAGGGGTCCCTCAATAACCCCTTCCAGACAACTATACTACCACTATCTCCAGGGAGAAAACACACTCCAACAGGAACCAGTACTCAGATGGGAAGGAGAGAACTGTAGAAGTCCAACCACTCGAACAGGAGAATAGTCAGCCAGGCCGGGTCATGCACTGGTATCTCAGGAACAGGAACAAATACAGATGCCAGAGACGTAATGGGTGTTCCAGGCCGGGTCATACACAGAGAAGGAAAACAGGAGCAAATTTGAAAAGCAGAATCGTAGTCAGGGTTCAGGCCAGGTCATACACAGAATCTGCAGGATACAGGGAACAAGAGACTAGCAAGTATAGGACAAGGCCAGGGTCATACAGAGGATCAGCAGGATACAGAGACGTCAGGCTTGCAGGGTAAAAAAACCCTAGTAAAGTCAGGCACAACGAATTGGAGACGCTATACAAACGTATCCCATTGCTGCTTTCACCCCTTAAAATACCAAAAGATCCAGAAGAGGCAGAGCTGGCCGCACATGTGCCCTGTCAGCAAGGAAACTGAGCAGAGGCATCTGCGCATGTGCCCGATGGGGACAGGTATAAAAGACGGTATGTCACAGCTCTGTGCCGTCTAATGCAGGAGGAGGAAAGAGCAAGGTGCGGGTGGCTCAGGGAGAAGCCAGGGAGAGCGGGACCGATTGGCTGAGGGACACTGGAGGTTTGACAGTCCACAAGTAGTCAAAGTAGTCTCCAAATGTCTTACACATGAGCTGTTTGACATACACTTTTCGCTCGTATGCCAAAAAGTCAAACACCGCAGCTGTTCTCTCCTGTGATGTTTGTAGCTGAGTAATTACATTATCCTAATTTAAAAACTGGTTGTCAAGTTCTTTGCTGAGTTTTGCTTTGTCTGGCTTATTCAAAAATCCATCACACGTTAGGTAGTAGGATGTGGATGTAAGTTCATATTACAGTATTGCCTCTATATCTAAAACTCTGGAACATAGTATTTCTTTGCACTGAAGAGCATCACTTATTTCTTGGAGTGCAGACTCAGTTGAAGATATTTGTCATGTCTTATGTATAGGATCTAAGATATCTTTGGATTTTTCAGTCAGCTTTTTGTAGCTATTATCTCATTTTTCTTGTACAAGGAGTAAGTAATCAGCTACTAGTTATCACCCAATTGCCGGAAACCTGCAAGTGAGGGAGTGCTAGGGAGCATTGCTAGCATGCGTGGCTGGTCAAGCCTGGGCTGCTTATTGCAAGACCTTGCTGTGGCTACGGCCAGATAAAGATGCCAGCTGCAAGGCTGGATGACAAACCCCTGAGGAGCTGGAAGTGAGCACAGGATAGCACAGGACAACACGTACTCTCCTGCAGGGGCCAAGGTGGTATCTGGAACTCTCCTGTAAAAGAAACAACAAAGAACAAGACAAGATGGGTAAGGTACTCCCTGAATGGGAGAACAGACCTGTACAGAGTAGACCAGAGAAGACTGGGGTAGACTAAAGTCAGATCAAGATCACTGGAAACAATATGAGCAGGTACAGTGAGGTCTTTAACAGGAAGGGTCATACATAGAATATCAGGATATGCTTCAATCAGTAGGCAGAAGAAGTGGTCTGCAGACTTAGCAAGGGTCATACACAGTATAACAAATGAGGCTGGAATCACTAGGCTGAAGAATGGTCAGAAGACTTGAAATGGTTCCTACACAGGATAGCAACTGAGGTTGGGATCACTAGGCTGAAGAGTGGTCAGAAGACTTGGCATGTGTCATACACAGGATAACAACTGAGGCTGGGATCACTAGGCTGAAGTGGTCAAACAACTTGGCAAGGGTCATACACAGGATAACAGCTGGGACTGGAATCACTAGACAGAAGAGTGGTCAGAAGACTTGCTGAGATCATACACAGGATGCACAATAATACAAGGAGCTTCATAGAGACATGTCTAACTGCCAAGGAACACCGTGATATCGCACCGAAGCCAGAGACAGGAAGCCAGATATAAGCGTTAGTAGAATATTCGTTCGGCACTCGGTCCATCATCCAATAAAGTTGAAGTGGCCAATAGGATATATTAAAAACCATATACTTTATTGTATCAAGTTAAAACATTGACACACACTGGAGCTAAATACAGCTACACATGTACACTTCCTCTAACACGTTTCGCACCTGCCAGGTGCTTACTCATAGACCAGAGAGACATGTCTAACTGGCCAAGGAACACCGTGATATCACACCGAAGCCAGAGACAGGAAGCCAGATATAAGCGTTGCATGCTATATCATATGCACGCAACATCAGCAACCCGGAAGAAAAGACCCAGCCAGCGGCACCTCACGCCAGAGAAGAGCAGCGTCAGCCGGGGAAGAGAGACCCCAGGAGAAGAAGCGAGTGGGAGCAGAAGGGTGACACTTATGGATCAATTTTCATTCCAGTTATGAGGTCTGATATCCCACATCTGTCATCTTTCGAAAAGGGATTTCCTCGATCAAGCACAAACATTAACATCTTTGAAATACTCTGTTGGTCTTGAATTGTTAGAGACTTGGCAAACTCATGATGGAGAGCAAATTCGTCATCTTCATCAAGGTCACAAAATGTTCTTAAAAAATGTGTAAGGCTTTCTTTTTCATTTTTGATATGATCGTGCTTTGTCACGGCTTCTTTTATCTCTTAATTCCGATTATGCCTCCAGGTCCCTTTGCTGGCTTATTATAATGTTGCTCTAGTGCTTGATCCAAGGCAATGCTGCTGAATCTATTGCTAGTAGGTTGAACTGTGAAATGACCATTCTTGAAGTCATTATGGAACATACGGCTCTCTTCTTCCAGCTTCAAGCAATCATTGTAGTGTAGAAGGCACCATCGTGCATAATTTGTTCTGTCAAAGGAGAAGAAAAGTGGCAAACACTCTCTTACGCTGAATACATGCAGGCCCCGGTTATTTTCTGTGTCAGGTCTTGAATAAGAGGTGCCAATGTAGAGAAAAACTGGTCCCAATAAGAAAATACCTTTCTTTGCTGCGCTCCATTTTCTCTGAATTTCTCAAAATCTCTTTTGATGTCTTTTGCTTTCACTCAGGTTAGCAATAGCAGTTTTGGTTTCTTCTGACAAAGGTTGCTCTTCGTACACTGATAACTATGTATTTCACAATTGAGAACAATTCAGAATACTTAGTTTTATCACTCTATTCCACAAATGCCTTCCACTGAAGTGTTTGCATTACTTCACAGAGCGTCCCAATTGCTCTAATGCCCCTGGCATAGTGGTTGCCTTTTAAAGCACTTTCAGCAGAGTGTGGACCCATCGTTGAACAAGGATTTCTGAAGTTACACTCTCTTTCAGGTACCCAATACATGAAAGTACCACTTTCCTTTGTATCTCTCTTACGTTTTGACTGGTTGCAAATAACATATACTGTTGACTGTGGTTTTGCTCCACTAAATCTGGGCATGCGTTTTCTTTCTTGTGGATTTTCTGTGTCTTTTGACGTACTTTGTGATGATTCTTGGCGTGACGTTTTGGTTGTTCTGTTTGATCTTAGAATGTAAGGTCTATAACGTATCATGTGGTAGAAACAATAGTCTTTGTTTCTAAGATTACACCATAATTTAACAGTGTACTAACATCTTTCTCTTGCCGTCAGCCAAAGTCTATACCATACAGCTTTTCTCGCCCCGGGGACTTGCAGAAAACACAAACACTAGTTTCACCAGAGTCTTTTTGCTTCTTCTTTGGGGGAAACCATTGAAATTCCACTGTGTCCATTTTTATGTTATTCCATTACAACTAAAAAATTACCTGAAACAGAAATAAACAAAAATGTATGTATTTTTTTACATTTGCAAAACTTGAAGGTTCTGAACTACCAATTATTAACTATTTTCTCACTGATTTTTATGAAATTTGCACTTCTTTCACTTTTAGCTAATTTCTTTGATGATTTTATTGAACTCAACATACCTGAAAACATAAAATGATATACAACAACCTTATATTAAACATTAATACATTTTCAAGAAAAAATCCGGGAGAAATAAAGATGGCAGCAATTTTTAAAAAATGACCACTAGTCAGAACATGTGACCAACTTTTTTTAAACACTATACAGAGTACAACTCATCAAAACAAACAAAACTTCTGGCTCTCAAAATTCCAACAGAACTGCTACATTAGTTGTAACTCTTTCAGTGCCTCAGGGGTGTGCAGTGCACCCCCCTATGGCATTGAAAGGGTTACAGGAGGGCATCTGCTGTCTCTTCTCTTTAGCAGAGACAACAAATTGTCCTCTGGCTCTATAGAAATTTATACGAAGAACTCATCATCGACAACCACAGGTTGGAGATGTGGGGACTATGAACTCCACCAGCAAAGGCAGCTGCTGGAGCTTACTGCATGTGACAATGGGCCAGATTAACATATAAACACACCTACATGAATACAACAATGGCTCATGACTCGTTAAGTTGGTTTCCATATGCAAATGAGCCATTTTCCAAGTAGTCGGTGTAAAATTGTAAATCTGTTGAAAGCATGGAGGATTCATGACGATGTTGGAGTATTTGTGTCTCATTCAAAGGGATATTAGGGTGACAACATCTTAGTGCATGCTGTTGATATGCCATCGACGCAAGATCACCAACCTGGCTCCTTATCAACCTTTAGCGCATCTCCCCCTATGCCATTAAATTAGTTAAAGGAACACTATCAACTCCTTTACTTGCCATTTAATGGCCACTATGAGTCAACTCTGCATTTATTGGTTCTCCATAATTATACCTGGGAACTTTCAAAATGGGTTGACCCTAAGATTTTTTAAATATTAACCCTTAAAGTTTCCATAATATAAATTCTCTGAGATATGTCCCTGATCACTGTAATCGAGAAGTGTTTCATCAGTCCTCAAGAAGCCATTAAAATACAACAGCTTAATGATATCACTGCATGAAAACACAGAAGACAAGCAGGACGTCTCCTTTGCCTTACAGATATCACTGCATGAACACAAGACAGGCAGGACTTCTCCTCTGCCTTACAGATATCACTGCATGAACACATGACACAAAGGGCTTCTCCTCTGCCTTACAGATTTCACTGTATAAACACAAGACAAGCAGGATTTCTCCCTCTGCCTTACAGATATCGCTGTATAAACACAAGACAAGAAGGACTTCTCCTCTGCCTTACAGATATCACTGTATAAACACAAGACAAGCAGGACTTCTCCTCTGGCTTACTGATATTACTGTATAAACACAAGACAAGCAGGACTTCTCCTCTGCCTTACAGATATCACTGTTTAAACACAAGACAAGCAGGACTTCTCCCTCTGTCTTACAGATATTACTGCATGAACACACATAAGATAAGCAGGACTTCTTCCTCTGCCTTCTTGGTCCAAGTGGCATCAATTTAAAGACTAAAGAAGCAATTAACTAGAGCAGAATATATAATAGGTAGCACTGGACTCTCTCCCCCTGAGAATCTGACCCTTCCCCTTAAGACCCAGAGATCTAGGCCAAAACCATTGATCTCAGGGTCAATGACAATAGGAATGACAGGAATGACAATAATGTATCTTTAATTAGAACTAGATATCATGGGCGGAATGGAATAAAGTAGAGTATTCACTGTTTCTTGAAGGCCATAAATTTATACACTATTTGTGTTTGCTCTCATTTTGATGCAAGAAACATACTATCGTCTTGTTTCTGAATAATACATGTTCTTAAACTAATGGCAAAGTTAGCGAATGCTCCTAAATGAATGGCAAAGTCAGCCAGGAGTATGAAAATGTGTGCTAATTGCTTTGCTGAATTAGGCTCAGTTGTTCATCCTCTCACAAAACAGTGGACATTTTAGCCGCACCCACTTTACGAAAATCATTCAGAAAAAAAGCAAAAACGTTCACTAATTCGGAAAAAACATTTGCAATTCAGTGAAAGTTTGGTGTTAATCACCCAGTGGCTTTTCTTAGGTAGATTTCAGAGGGAGCCGCTTGCAGTGCTGAAGTCCAGCAACAAAGAATCATATCTGCTTCCATGGACATGATGTCCACTACTAATGAAATATCAGTTCTGGACAACTAGTACATGCAGAACTGTTTCATAGAGACCACTGGGATTTTATGTCCAGATTAATACAAGTGAGGGTTGTATTATTAGGAGAATACCTGGGAACTCTCTTGATTTACCCAGGAGGATTCTAAGAGTGCATTACCAAGTTTCCAAGGCAGAGGCTGATTCTCCGGATTTGAGGAGTTTCCTTTAAAACTCTGCCTACTTCTGCACCTTCCCACCCTTTTCCTCCCATCTTTCCTCCTTCCCCACCCAGTTCCTCCCACTTCCTGTCCACTTTTGTGATGCCTCCAGAAAGCCCCACCCCCACTCGTGGGTAAACCCCACCCCCTTTTGGCACGATTCACGACAATTATACCACCCTCCGGGGACTCCAGAAAAGAAAGTTCCCAGGTATGATTAGGAGACATTAGTGTCCCTTAAAATGTACTACTCTAAAGCATAATTCAGGTAAAGCTATGAGAACTGGATTAAGCATTAGAACTATCTGCAGGTCTTAGAAGAAGATTCCACTCCAACAAACCAGCAGGAGGCATCAGTACCTAGGAATGATGTGGATTTGCCCCAGAGACTCTAGTTTTCAGACTGAATTACCAGGTCTCTTGGGATAGAGGATGATTCTCCTGCTTGGTGAGTTTAGCTATAGGCCTTCCCATATTCTAGTCCATTCAGCCCACTCCCTCCTCGTTCTGCCTCTGTATTTCCTACCAATTAATAATATCAAAGTATTTTACCAAGAAGAATACATTGAGATTATCTCTTATTTTCAGATATTCCCTGGGGTATAGATGGTATTATTTTATTTGCCTTCTAAGGATAAAAGGCTGAGTTTACCCTGTCGAGACTAGAACCTGCTTGTCCAGAACAGATGGTGCATTAATCAATTGAGTTATGTTGCCACCAATCATAGCAAGCTCCTCCTTTCAACCACCCATGCCCACCCACTTAAGCCACACCCACAACATCATGTGATAGGAACCATGTGGACACTCCCATCCTCAGCTCCACAGTGTTTCTCAGGGAACTTGAGACATGACGTTTCCCAGTTATGGAGATGTCTGAACAAAACAGAAAGCTGCTGCTATGAATAGAAATAGCAGGGATTACGTATCAAGTCAAATTGGAGTAATTCTCAGGCAAAACAACTGCACTAGAGGGGAGAAATAATGATTATCATTGATTTAACCCTTTGTGTGCCAGAGAGCTGTCCAACGCATTGCAACCCCTTAAATGCTGGCGAAGTCTCCAACAAATGACTTCACATTGCTTTGGGGACCTCTCTCATATTCAAGGGGTGAAAAGCCCCATTCAAAACAATGAGCAGTTGGGGAATTTCTATTTGCCCCAGAATTGGTCCACTTTTGGCTTAGTGCATACTGCCTGCAGTACTGTACATTTGGACCAAACCACCTCCACCACAAGGGACAAATACAAAGTAACACTGATATAATTCAGATTTTTAACCCTTTGAATGCACGGGACGTCTCCGACAGTCAAAGAATTAACTCCTTGACTGCCAGACAGGTATCCAACGCATACCTCTCTAGCACTCAAGGAGTTAACCCTTTAACTGACGGAGTCCTCCCGGGCATTCCAAGGGTTAAAAGCCCCATTTAAATTAATAGCTATTTTTATTTCATCTATGTGGTACAGATGATCTGAGGCAGAATTGCTCCATTTTTACATTTGTCCATATGGCCTTTTGTCTTTTATATCATGTAATATATTTCTGCGAATTGTCCCCAATGTCCATTGAGTTAGCTCTGTTGCTGAGCTGTTGTGTGTGGTTCGTTATCATTACATTGTCGTGTTTGTTTTACATTGTACGATTTTGTGACGTCTGTGCTCAGCTTGGGAACACATGTGGGAAAGATTAATTGTAAGAAGGAAAACTTTACACATCTTAACAATCCCACTACATCTTATAAATACACACGTTCACTAGATTTTAAACTCAATAACTCACTTGAAAAGAAATTCAGACTTTGGTTGGTATAACCACTTCAAAACAGTATGTGGGGTAAGAGCCCCGGTAAATGTTTGTTGTATGGAATTATTAATACATTATGCACCAGTTTTTACCACTTTAAAGGCAGAGCTGGATTTTTCACTAGGCAACCTAGGCTAGTGCCTAAGGCTTATGGCAAGGTGAAGGGACCTGTCAGGGTGCAGGGAGGTGGGGTACATCCAAGTTGGTACCTACCAATGTTCCCTATAAACTGGCTAGATGTGAGCCACTCATTAATTGTTAATTCCCTACACTACATTTAATTATACCTGGGAACTCTTAGTGTTTACAAATATAAAGCCTCTCATATAGCCATGTACAAAACAATGTGTGGTCTGCAAAAACTGAAAAGTCCCAACATGTATAACATCAAACGAACAGTCACGGAAGCTTCACTCACAGGCACAAGAATACCATAATAGTATATGTGTAGCGATAAACTTGCTTAGAGCCAGTGCACGCCCAATGGAGAGTCCACCTCCAACAATTCAAAATACAGCATACACTGACAGCAATACAGCTCCGTCAAAAAGTAAAAAATATTCAAATTTTATTGAAACATATGATAAAAACTTGTCTCAGACAGAAAATACAAAGCTGATGGACAAAAACACGTGTACTACCTAACGCGTTTCAGACCGAAAGGTCCTTAGTCATAGGTGAAATCACCAGGTAAACAGGTAAGCCTATAAGCCTTAGGTTCCTCCTATCACGGTGCCTGTGTTCCTGCTTTAATGGCGACATTGTTACTGTGCCTAATTTCCATGCTGCCTTCTCATTGGCCGGTCATCTTTGCTGCACCCAGGGCTTACCTTTTTATATCCTGTCATATCTATTCTAAGGCGCCCTTTAGTGGTGTGTCTGAGCCTGACGTTTTGCGACTGTGTTGCTGTTCGTGTATGACCCGGCTTGCCTGACGACGTTCCTGTGTTTCCCGTGTATTGCTCCGTTACCGACTGATCCGACTGAGAACCCGCTCCGTTGCTGAACTGATCTGTCTGAGAACCCGCTCCGTTGCTGAACTGATCTGGCTGAGAACCTGCTCCGTTACCGACTGATCCGGCTGAGAACCCGCTCCGTTGCTGAACTGATCTGGCTGAGAACCTGCTCCGTTACCGACTGATCCGGCTGAGAACCCACTCCGTTGCTGAACTGATCTGGCTGAGAACTCGCTCCATTGCTGAACTGATCCGGCTGAGAACCCACTCCGTTGCTGAACTGATCTGGCTGAGAACTTGCTCCGTTACCGACTGATCCGGCTGAGAACCCACTCCGTTGCTGAACTGATCTGGCTGAGAACCCGCTCCATTGCTGAACTGATCTGGCTGAGAACCCGCTCCGTTGCTGAACTGATCGGGCTCAGAACCTGCTCCGTTACCGACTGATCTGGCTGAGAACCCGCTCCATTGCTGAACTGATCTGGCTGTGAACCTGCTCCGTTACCGACTGATCTGGCTGAGAACCCGCTCCATTGCTGAACTGATCTGGCTGAGAACCTGCTCCGTTGCTGACTGATCCGCCTGAGAACCCGTTCCGTTGCTGAACTGATCTGGCTGAGAACCCACTCCATTGCTGAACTGATCTGGCTGAGAACCTGCTCCTTTACCGACTGATCCGGCTGAGAACCCACTCCGTTGCTGAACTGATCTGGCTGAGAACTCGCTCCATTGCTGAACTGATCTGGCTGAGAACCCACTCCGTTGCTGAACTGATCTGGCTGAGAACTTGCTCCGTTACCGACTGATCCGGCTGAGAACCCACTCCGTTGCTGAACTGATCTGGCTGAGAACCCGCTCCATTGCTGAACTGATCTGGCTGAGAACCCGCTCCGTTGCTGAACTGATCGGGCTCAGAACCTGCTCCGTTACCGACTGATCTGGCTGAGAACCCGCTCCATTGCTGAACTGATCTGGCTGTGAACCTGCTCCGTTACCGACTGATCTGGCTGAGAACCCGCTCCATTGCTGAACTGATCTGGCTGAGAACCTGCTCCGTTGCTGACTGATCCGGCTGAGAACCCGTTCCGTTGCTGAACTGATCTGGCTGAGAACCCACTCCATTGCTGAACTGATCTGGCTGAGAACCTGCTCCTTTACCGACTGATCTGGCTGAGAACCCGCTCCGTTGCTGAACTGATCTGGCTGAGAACCTGCTTTGTTACTGACTGATCTGGCTGAGAACCTGCTCCGTTGCTGAACTGATCTGGCTGAGTACCTGCTCCGTTACCAACTGATCTGGCTGAGAACCCGCTCCGTTGCTGTACTGATCTGGCTGTGAACCCCCGTTGCCTTAGTCTGTCTGGCTATTGAGCCTTGCCTGTGCACCTGACCAATCTGTGATTCCCGTTGGTTTGTACCTGTTCCGCTGAGCCATTGTTCCGTTGCCATCCATGTATGGTTGTGCCTCCTCCATTGTCTAACTGGCCAGCATTACATTCAACGGTTTCCAGTTACCTAGTTGTGGTGCGCCGCGTGGTGCTAATCTTATTCTGTCGACCAAAGGCATAGCATTCGTGCTATCGCCACTTACTCCTACTGCCTGCGGCAGTGTGTACATGTGAAGTACCGGTACAGTGCTAGCAACTGCTGACTGAGTTACTCTGATCTCTCTGTGTCTCCCTCTGCGCCAATTGCTGGGCTCACTCCCTGTGGGAGTTCCTATGTATCTCTGGGTGTCTCCTGTTAACTGTTCAGTGCCTAACACTATCTAAGCTACCCGTGTGCTCCTTTTTGTTGCAGTGCCTGGGTGAGGGCCAGCACTTGCATTGGCACGCACTACTGGGTGTGTGGAGACCCTGAGCTCATATTCCTGTCAAGTAGCCTGAGGTCCCAGAGCCAGCATTTGCGCTTGTTCCACTGTCCTAGGAGGGGACACCTGTGGCCTTCCAGTGTTCACTTCGATCCACCCCTAGCGCTCTAGGGTTTACCCTTGTAAGTGGTGGCCTTGGTCACTCTGGGACCCCTGTCCTGTGGCCAGTGATGCCTCGTTGCCTCCTTGGGTTCTGTGTCACCCAGTCATCTGGGTCTCGTGCCTATTACCATCTCCAGGACTTACTGCCATCCTCTGTCCTGTTGTCAGCCGGGGTCCAGTAGCCTGATCGCTCCAGGTTCTCTAGTGGATGGTTGCCAGCCTAAGATACCTCCACTACCTGTGTTCCCTCTCAGTCATTCTGTTTATAGTCATTACTTACTGCCTATATATTCTCCATATAGTGTGGTTTCGTTTTGTGGGCCTGTGGCCTCATTCCTTGTATGCACTTTACTCAATAAAGTCATTTTAACCTTATTGTTCTGTCTGAGTGTTCATCAAAAACTGTGACACCTCCCCTTTAAACCCGGATCAAAATGCGTACATACACATATAAAAATATATACATATATAAATCCAAAAATGAAAAGAGTTAATTTAAAAATATAATTGTGTGACGTAAGTAAATCACCAAAGTATAATACTTTAACCCTTTAAGGGAAACCAGGATATAATAAAAAGAACGTATGAACCTTGAGCTATTGAAGGTGCAATACACACATTGACAATTAAAGAGAAATAAGCCATTATCAAAAGAGCAACTTGTTATATCTCAGAAATATGGGTCACAACTTGAGTCAAAAAGAAACAAATGAACAAATATTCACTACGTATGGTGAATACAGTCAGTCAATAGAACAAGCTAAGATACCATTCCAAATTTAAACCCTCTGGTATTAGTGTCTTAAGATGGTGTAGCCTGAACATTTCCCTGCGAGCCAAGGTGGGAAATATATCACCACCTCTAATGGGTCTGGACACCTTCTCAATACCCTGAAATCTGAAATGGTTCAAACTATAATCATGAATCATAAAATGTCTAGCCACTGGTGACTTCACGTCCCTTCTTTCAATTGCACTCAAGTGTTCCCTTATCCTTTCTTTAAGAGAGTATGTCGTCCTTCCGACATACTGCTGTTTACATGCCTGGCAAGTTATCAAATACTAGTTGAACAGCCCGTTACACGGGCCACAGTGCCTCTGGCAGCCGGTCGCGGGTCTCCCGCGCCTCGGCTGATACAGAGCCTCTGGCAGCCGGTCGCGGGGCAGTCACACACAGTGGAGACTGCCCGCGCCTCGGCTGATACAGAGCTCTCTGTATCAGCCGCGGTGCGGGCAGTCTCTACTGCGTATGACTGCCGCACTCGCAGCAGTGTCTACTGCGCATGTCTGGCGTTACACACAACTTGGCGAATTATTATATAGGATATGACATAGGTGGTGGAACAATTAATACATTTTTAATAGTATAATCCTTCAGTGTGTTACTACTTGTAAATGATTTTGAGACATAGGCATATTTACAACTGTGATACCTACCACCACATCCAAAAAAACTTTTGTACTCAACCAGTTACGTCCATTTATTTCACTTCTCTGCCAAGAGAAAAAAAACTAGGTGATAACAAATTGCCTAAAGTAGTTCCCTTCCAACTGGTGAATCTACAGACATCTCGCATAATGATCTGCAATTCCTTATCCTCATACAAAATTGGTAAAAGGTCCTTAATGACACTACAAACTTTACTATATTCCTGACTATAATTAGTAACAAAAGTAATGGGGCAATACTTATTGTTCTTAAGTCTTTTTATAGACCTATCGAATTAGATTTTCCAATTAACTCTAAACAATCCAAAGGGTCAACAAACTGTTTAGCTTGTTTTGTTAAAGATTATATATAACCCCTCTCTTGTAGTCTTTTTTTATAGGGATAGTAATGTTTCCTATTAAAAGCAGCTTTAATTAATCATCATAGTATTTGGACCTTGGAGAGTGTTATTTCAGTTCTGTCAGAGTTGTAGTTCAAGAGTAATTGAAGGATAAAGTATCCCTCTCCTGCCCCTTTTACTGATATAACGCTGTTCAGCCAGAGTAGAAGGGAGGTGCCCAGGTAGATTGCAGAGAGGGACAATCTTCAAATAAGATAAGGGAAAAACCTGAAAAACTTGTCAAGGGGGGCAGGGGTTTCATTGTTCTCATAGGAAGAAGATTGCCCGTTGCTGTTATCTGTCTGGTCTAGCAACCAGATTCCATATCTGAGAAGAGATGGCTTCCACTAGGTAAAAGGGGCGGGAGGTGGATACTTTATTATTCAATTACTCTTGAACTGCAACTCTGACAGTATTGAAATAGCACTCTCTATGGCTCAAATACTATGAAGATTAATTAGAGCTTCTGTTTTTGTGAAACATTACTATCCCTTTAAGATTCAGCCTCCTCAAGGTAACACACCTCTGTAGAACAAATAAGCTTCAACTGTATAAACTGTCCCTTAGGGATGTTTTTATTTAAATGGCCAGGATGACAGCTACTTGCCAACAGAAGCGTATTGCCTGAATGAGGCTTTCTGTAAACCCCAGAATGAATTTTACCTGTATTAACTTTGCCTGTCAATCTCATATCCAAGAAATCCACTCTCTGTTTTTGGACAGTTTGGGTGAATTTCAAACCACAATTATTGCTATTAAGATATAACATAAATGTTTCTATCATAGAAATATCCCTAGTCCATATAAATATCAGTTCATCTATAGATCAATAAAAAGAAGGAATACATACTCGATAGGGGTTTCTATCTCCAAAGACATGGACCCGCTCCCACCAACCTTTAAATAGGTTGGTGAAAGAAGGTGCAAACTTTGCACCCATTGCAGTAACACGTCTTTGGAGAGAGAAAGTCCCATCAAACCAGAAAAATTTATGACTCAAAGATATATGATAGACAAATTGAGGAATTTCTTGAGATCACTAGAATATTCACTCACACTGTCCAAAAAGTAATTTACAGCTATCAGGCCTATCTCATGTGGAATACAATAATACAGAGCGACAGCATCTACTGTTAACCAAGTAAAATTACATTGCCAGTTATTTTATCCATATTATCCATAACTTGTAGCACATGAGAAGAATCTCTCAAATAAGTGGGCAGACCAACTACTAGTGGCTGCAAATATTGATCCACCAAATCAGATAAGTTTTCATTAAGTGATCCTAAGCCTGTGACTATTGGTCTTCCCATTGGTTGAACCAAGGACTTATGAGTTTTAGTCAAATGATGGAAGATGGGAACTACAACTTGTTTAAGATCGTCTTTAAATCTCTGAGTAGGATCACTATTTACAACAATATATGTCTCTGAATCTGACAACTGTCTCATCGCTTCTGCAAGATAATCTAATTTTTCCATGACCACTACTCTTTTATCAGAACACCTAATCGCAGTTGAATCATCTTTACACAGTTCTTTCAAGGCTGCCAGTTCATTATGTGTTAAATTATTACTATAGCTACCATGAGACTTCATGAGACTGAAATGGCAGTTTAGTAAGTTCCCTTTCAACCGCATATCTAACAAAATACATTTTTTACTAAACGACCATACAGGTTTTACAGCTGACTGACACTTAGATGTAGAATCAATAATATTATCATCAAACTGATTATTCAAATCCTCTATGGGAATATCTACAGAGATCATGCTCTCCATCGAGCACGAGGCATCTGGAAAAAACCCAGCAATCTGTTCAGAATCAGCTTTGAAATGAAAAAACTTTTTCAAAGTTAAGGTTCTGATAAACCTATTAACATCGAGTAAGATGTTAAAGGGATAGTAATACTTCATTTTATCTTTATTTTATTTTGTAGGCATTAAAAAAACCTTTATGGTTTGAGACATATTCACAAGCAAAGTTTTCCCCTCCCATCCCTTTTACCTAGTGTACGACATCTCTTCTCAGATGTGGAATGCAGTCCATAGACCAGACAGATAACAGAAGAGGACAATCTTCTTCCTATGAGAACAATGAAAGCCCTGCCCCCCTTGACAAGATTTTCAGGTTTTTCCCTTATCTTAATTGAAGATTGTACCTCTCTGCAGTCTACCTGGGCACATCCCTTCTGCTCTGGCTGAGCAGTGTTACATCAGTAAAAGGGGCGGGAGGGGGATACTTTATCATTGAATTACTCTTGAACTACAACTCTGACAGAATTGAAATAACACTCTCCAAAGTCCAAATACTATGATGATTAATTAGAGCTGCTTTTATTATGAAACATTACTATCCCTTTAAGGGGTTAAACTAAGGAACAAGGCCAAAATTCATAGTGGCCATTAGGATTTTCTGGCTATAGTAAGATTCATGGGGGTTATTGTTTTTTTTTAACCTCTTGGATGCTGTTGTTAGCAACAGTGACAACTGCTCTTATAAAATAATTTTTTTGTTTGTTTTTTTAACACACTCTATGGGAGAATTGGAGTCAACGACTATGGCTCTACAGCTGTATGAGCAGCACCTGGTGGACAGAATATAAAATTGCAGTTTAATGTAAGAAAATGAGTTGTAATAACTTTTGAATGCAACATCTTCCAACATTGAAGTCATTTTGCTTTGCATAGCAGGAAAAGCCCTATAGCATATTATTTATCTTAACTGTTTGAGTGCCAGTGGGGTACACAACACATTGCTATGCAATGCATTGTGTACCCCTCTGGCACTCAGAGGGTTAAAAAGAAAAAAGTATGTCTCAGAAGAAAAAATGGTACAGCCTGTGCATTCATAAATACAGTTTACAGATGCATATTTTTGGGGAAGGGTGTTTTTTTTGTATTTAGTAATGATATAATTATATAAATGGAATATTTAACCCTTTAAGCTCCAGAGGGATGTGCAATGCATTGCACAGCCTTCAAGCAATTAAAAGGTTATGCTTCTCACAACCACATACAAACATTTGTGCCAATGTGAGTGAGATAAACGTGTTCATCTTCATTGCGCCATCTGGTGGAGTTAACATGCAGTTTCTTTTTCACTTTCCCCATTGCGGTTGCTGCACTGTTACTAAGCAGAATTCTGGGGCTTGGTTTACCCAAAAATTGCTGAAGTACTTCTTAGTGCTACATTTGGGCAGCAACAAATTTTGATCTACGTCACATTAACCTTTTGAGTTGTAGAGGGATGTGCAATGTGTACACCCCTCTTCCACTCAAAGGGTTAAATGAAAAGTACAGTAACAGTTTAGAAAAATAAGACAATAACTTGACAACTAAACAAGTGTCCCTCTTTAGGAGATATTGGGGCTTGGTACCTCCCAAGTGTCCCTCTTAAGGAGATATTATGTGTCCATATCTCCCAAGTGTTCCTCTTTAGGTGATATTAGGGGTCCATACTTCCCAAGTGCCCCTCTTAAGGAGATATTCTGGGCCCATATCTCCCAAGTGTCTTTAGGAGATATTAGGGGTCCATAACTCCAAGGTGTTCCTATTTATGAGATTTTAGGGGTGTGTACCTCCTAGGTGTTCCTGTTTAGAAGATATTAGGGGTCTGTACCTCCCAGGTGTTCCTCTTTAGGAGATATTATGGGTCTGTACCTCCCAGGTGTCCCTCTTTAGAAGATATTAGGGGTCTGAACCTCCGAAGTGTCCCTCTTTAGGAGATATTAGGGATCCATACCTCCCACTTGTACCTCATTAGGAGATACTAGGGGTCCATGCTTCCCAAGTGTCCCTCTTTAGGAGATATTAAGGGTCCATACCACCCAAGTGTCCCACTTTAGGAGGAACAGTCCCTCTTTGAGACTCAAATCCCTCTAACCCTCTTTCCTACCCTGGTGTCCCTCTATTTAGGAGATTACGGCTTCACAGCAATAAAACTCACATTAATGTTTGTTTAAACTTCAGTTTTTTTGTTTATAAATTATACTGTCTAAATAAAATACTTTGCACAAATACTTTACAGAAACGAATTTATAAACACATATAATGAAGTTTAAACAGATATTAATGTGAATTTTATTATTATATGGATAAATGTGATACACACATATACACACACACCGCAAAGTCTGATCTCCTAAACAAGGGGACACCAGGGTTAGAGAAAGGGACAGAAGGATTTGGTTCTCAAAGAGGGGAGCTTGGGAGGTTTGGACCCCTAACATCTCCTAAAAAGGAACACATCGGAGCTATGTACCCCTAATATCTTCTAAAGAGTGACACTGGCGAAGCTCCTAGCCTTCTGTGCGTTCGGGCAGTCTCTACTGAGCATAACTGCATCGGACAAACATTCTAGCCTTTATTATATAGGATTATGAACATTGCTAAAGGAGAAATTCCTGTTTATTAACCCACTGATTGCTAGAGAGATCTCCAGTGCATTTTGAAGCAATCCATGGAGACTTCTCTATCATTCAAGAGGTTAAAATCCCCATTTAATTCAATGGGAATGTTTACTTGCCCCTGTGGTGCAGTTGGTTTGCTCCAGAATTGCTCCAATTTTCTTTAGTACCTCAGCCTCACTTCCCCTTCAAATCAAGAGCTGTTTCTTCTTATGTAAAACGGGAGAGCGAGCCAGCAATAAATAGGACCCGTCACAATATTCCTCCCGATGATAGGAAACACAACCCCACAGGAAATCTAAACGCAGCAGAAACGCTGCGCTGATTGGTGGCATATTTACTTTACAGAGCTATAAAAACTGGACCCATTAAGAAATTATCTGTTACACTGTTTACTTAAAGGAAAAACAATCACTAATTGCTGTCACAATGTTATTTCACTTCTTATTCTGCCTGTATGTTTCTTTGTCATTTAAATTATTATGGAAAATCCATTGAAAAAATATTTTGGTAGCAATGTAACACATACTAGAGTGTTGTTAACTCTTACTGAATAACGTAATGCAAAGGGTTAAATTTAGGAATTAAAAAAAATGTATTGAGGTGGATATGCAAAAAATACAACACTGCAAACACCAACACCTTAAATATCTTAAAGGAGAACTAGCACATACACGCACACACACTTACCTCTCTATGGCCAGAAAAATCAAATGGCCCCTATGAGTTTTGCCTTTGAGTCTTTGCTAAAGAGATAACATCTTCAGCGACTCCTGGATGTCATTTCCTCGGTGTATACCAACCAACACTTCAAATGGCCAAAGAGGGACACTTGTGTTTCAGGTGGGGTTGCTGGGGCGTGACTGATGGGTGGGGCATTACTGAGAATTTTTAGGTGATTTCATGACCTACTTTCAGGGCCGGATTTACATCTCAGGTGCCTGTAGGCACAGAAATCTGAAGCGCCCCCCCCCCCAATTGGCCATCTCCACAATGCTCCAAATCTCCACATTACCCTGATGTCCATATTGCCCTCACTGTCTTGCCCCATCAGCTCCAACTTGCCCCCATCAGCTCCACATTGCCCCCATCAGCTCCAACTGTCTTGCCCCCATCAGCTCCAACTTGCCCCCATCAGCTCCAAGCTCCAACTTGTCCCCATCAGCTCCAAGCTCCACATTGCCCCCATCAGCATCAGCTCCAACTTTCCTTCACATTGCCATCAAATCCACATTGCCCCCCTGTATCCGTTTCCTACCTCCCTGGTGGTTCAGCGGCAGGAGATGACTGTGCTGCCTTCTGCACAGACCTGCATCTTCTGTTGCACCCCGCACGGTCTTCTCTTTAGGTATGCAGACCACTGGGAGATGATGTCATCTCCCAGCGCTCTGCATTAGAGCCAACGAGGGGGAGCAACAGCAGCTACAGCCTTCGGCACAGACTGTAGCAAGCAAGGGGAGGGCCGGGCCGGGCGGCGGGTTACTGTGCGCAGAGCGGAAGCGCTGTAAATATATATGTAAAAAAAATTTCAATGACAGGCGCCCCTCTGTGAGGTGCGTCTGTATGCGGGTGCCTACTCTGCCTTATCTGGCCCTGCCTACTTTGTGTTTCTGAATGAATGATTTAGAGCAGAACCAAAGTATTTTATTTACACAGACTAATTTATAAACACATATACTGAACTGAAACTAACATTAATGTGAGTTTTATTGCTGTGGCACAATGTGATACACTTATATACATACCACACAGTCTGATCTCCTAAACACAGGGACACTAGGGTGATACACTTATATACAAACCACACAGTCTGATCTCCTAAACACAGGGACACCAGGGTGATACACTTATATACATACCACACAGTCTGATCTCCTAAACACAGGGACACTAGGGTGATACACTTATATACTCACCACACAGTCTGATCTCCTAAACACAGGGACATCAGGGTGATACGCTTATATACACACTACACAGCGTGATCTCCTAAACACAGGGACACCAGGGCGATACACTTATATACACACCACACAGCCTGATCTACTAAACACAGGGACACCAGGGTGATACACTTATATACACACCACACAGTCTGATCTCCTACACACAGGGACACCAGGGTGATACACTTATATACACACCACACAGCCTGATCTACTAAACACAGGGACACCAGGGTGATACACTTATATACACACCACACAGCCTGATCTCCTAAACACAGGGACACCAGGGTGATACACTTATATACACACCAACCAGTCTGATCTCCTAAACACAGGGACACCAGGGTGATACACTTATATACACACCACACAGTCTGATCTCCTAAACACAGGGACACCAGAGTGATACACTTATATACACACCACACAGTCTGATCTCCTAAACACAGGGACACCAGGGTGATACACTTATATACACACCACACAGTCCGATCTCCTAAACACAGGGACACCAGGGTGATACACTTATATACACACCACACAGTCTGATCTCCTAAACACAGGGACACCGGGGTGATACACTTATATACACACCACACAGTCTGATCTCCTAAACACAGGGACACCGGGGTGATTCACTTATATACACACCACACAGTCTGATCTACTAAATAGAGGGACACCAGGGTGAGAAAGAGAGACAGAATGATTTGGGTCTCATAGAGGGACTGTCCCTACTTAAAGCGGAACTTTTACCCGCTATAAAGTCACCCTGCAATAATTAAGCAGGTAGCGACTAGCTTTATAATAGATATGTTACCTCTGAAATGTAGCCCATTATAAATAAATCCTTTATTGTAGGAGACTGATGGCCAGGTTAGTGCAGTCTGCACGCCTGTGCAGTCAGTCCCTTCCGGTTACCATGTGGCGCACTACAATGCTTCCCAGTGGAGGCCGGCCTGACAGCACAAGCAAGATGTCTGCACTGATGCCTGGCTTCCGGTCTTCTACACTAAAGAATTTCTTTATAATCAGCTACATTTCAGAGGTAACATATCTATGATAAAGCTAGTCACTACCTGCTTAATTATTGCAGGGAGACTTAACGGGTGAAGGTTCTGCTTTAAGAGGGACACTTGGGAGGTATATTGGAGGCAGACATAGAAGTTTTAATAAGACCACTAAAGGAGCCTAAACACTGCTCATTGCACATGGTAGTATTAAGAAGGCTCATGCCTGTTTCAGTTTAAAAACTTCCAAGGGACTGTCATGGCCACCTCCATGAACATGACATTCTTGAATGAACGAAGATGTTACTTCTTCAAAATAGGAACAAGGGTAAAATATAAAGGGTCCGTTAGGGTATCCAGGACATAGTAAGGTAAGTGGGGGTTATTATTGGGAGCAATTTTTTTCTCCTTTAATTTGTTTTCTGAAATTTAACAGAGCTTATCATGAAAATTTGCCTGAGTTGTGTTTAGAGGTGATTGGTCATAAATGAGCAAGACCTCCGCAATTCATTTTTGCTGATTTATTTACCTGGAGAAAATGTCAGATCTGTGTGACTGATTCTGACAGACCATTGAGGTAAAAGGGAGAAAGAAGGACGGGGGGAAGAATGTTCCAAAATGTATCAGAGTTGAAGTAGAAGGGAACTACACACACAGCAGGGGATTGGGTTAGTATGCAGCTGTAGAGGAAGCTGTGAGCATGGGGATAGAAGAAGTGACAGCGAGAAGCATTGGGAAAGGAGACGGGACAGTAGGATTATGGGATAAAGGAGACTGCACTAGGAGTATTGGGAAAGAGTAGGTGGTAGGAGGGAGACTGGGGAGAGGTGGCAGCGGGGAGCAGATAGAGAGGCAGCAGAAGCTAAGAGCACAGAGCAGGCATATCAAACTAAAATACAGTCAAGGGCAGCAAACTCAACATTCCCCTCCAAGGAGGGCTGAAACTTTGGCTGCTATGGTCCCCATGTGTGTGTATACTTATACACACACACACACACATGCATGTTATATTTATAATGGGCTGGAGGGCACTTAGAAAGTTTCTCTCTATGGTGGGCTCGCACCATATCTCCCATCATTTCAGATAGCCAAAGAGAGACACTTGTGTTATAAGGGTTTTGCTGTGATAGTGGTTGGTGGGCAGCTCATTACTGATCATTTTTTAGGTTACTTTATGACCAAGTGACACCTCTTTGTGTAACTAAATAAATTATTTAGAACAAGACAAAATCATTTTATTTTCACAGACTAATTTATAAACACATTTACTGAAGTTTACACAAACATTAATGTGGATTGTATTGCTATGGAGCAATACCATACACTTATCTACACACCACACAGTCTGATCTCCTAAACACAGAGATGCCAGAGTGGGAAAGAGGGACAGAGGGATTTGAGTCTCAAAGAGGGACTGTGCAGCCCATGCCAATAACACCCCTGTTGATCCAGAGGAAAGCAAAGAAAAAGCCCTCTGGAGCAATTTCCAATGTAGTCCCAAGTGTGTGTGTGTGTGTGTCGGGGGGGAATTATTCTTTACTGACTCCAACTGGTAGTCAAATAGTTCCCTGGATCAATATCCTATTTGCTTTGAAGCCATCTGTCATAATTGTCAATATTGTTCTGTGCTAGATAGGCATCCATTGCTTTTTTGAATGCAGTTGCATTATCTGCAAGCACAACATCCCGAGGCAAAGAATTCCATAGCCTTACCGCCCTTACTGTAAAGAATCCCTGCCTATGTTTTAGTCGAAAGCGCCTTTCCTCAAGTCTTAATGGATGGTCTCTTGTTCTTAGCTCAGCTCTTTGCATAAATAATTCATTGGATAGTTCTTTGTATTGACCTTGAATGTATTTGTAAATGGTAATCATATCACCCCTTAGACGTCTCTTCTCTAATGTAAACAAACCCAGTTTGGCTAGTTTCTCTTTGTAACTCAGATCCCCCAATCCCTTTATCAGTTTTGTTGCACGTCTCTGCACCTTTTCCAGTTCAGTAATGTCTTTTTTTTTAGAACAGGGGCCCAAAATTGTACTCCATATTCTGGATGAGGCCTAACCAAGGATTTATACAGAGGTAGGATAATATTAGCATCCCTTGCTTCTACACCTCTCTTTAGGCAGGCTAGTACTCTATTTGCTCTTGCAGTAGCTGAGTGACTCTGACCACTGCTGTGAAGTCTATTGTCTATCAGTACACCTAAATCTTTCTCTAATGAGGATTTCCCAAGTTGTTTCCCAATTAGAGTATATGTAGCAAGTTTGTTTCTACAACCCAAATGCATAACCTTACATTTATCTACATTAAATAACATCTGCCACTTTTCTGCCCGGTTTATCTAAATCCTTCTGTAGGGAAAAAACATCCAGTATGCATTCCTTACATAGCTTAGTGTCATCAGCAAAGATTGAGACACTACTTTCAATTCCCACTTCTAGATCATTAATAAACAAATTAAAAAGCATTGGGCCCAGGACTGAACCCTGCGGCACCCCACTTATAACCCTAGACCAATTTGAAAAAGTTCCATTTACAACAACTCTCTGCCATCTATCATTTAACCAGTTCTCAATCCATGTACAGATAACACCGCCCAAACCGAAGCCTTTTAATTTATGCAGTAACCTGTTGTGGGGCACTGTATCAAAGGCTTTTGCAAAATCCAAGTATACTACATCAACAGCAATTCCCCTGTCCAAATTACTACTCACTCTTTCATAAAATGCAAGTAAATTAGTCTGACATGATCTGTTCTTCATGAAACCATGCTGATTCCTACTAATAGTATTGTTTGTCTTCACATAGTTCTGAATACTGTCAGTTAATAACCCTTCTAGTATCTTACCCTCTATGGAAGTCAAGCTCACTGGTCTATAATTTCCGGGTTTGGATCTTGCTCCCTTTTTAAACAATGGAACTACATCAGCTTTCCTCCAATCACAGGGCACTATGCCTGATGAAAGTGAATCAATAAATATTAAGTATAATGGTTTTGCTATTACTGAACTAAGTTCCTTAAGTACTCTTGGGTGTATACCGTCCGGTCCAGTCTGGTGTTGCCCGAACAGTGACAGGATTGTGATCTCCGACTGCTGATCTTGTTGAGAGATTGCATAAACTAGTCCCTCATCCCTAAATTCATGTGAGTGCAATTTTTTTATTACATTACAATTTTGCACATTTATTGAAGATTCAGCATTTTTGGCGCTTTTTATTTTTCTTTATTTCACATACGTTTCCCCCTTGCTGGGGTTAGGAAGACTATAAGACTGATTGTATTTGAAGTGCTATCAGACGTGGTGATTATTGGCTGGATTATGGAGTTTATTGCCTGGGGGAAGCAGTCTATAGATGTCCCTGTTCCTTGCAGCTGGAGGCCAAGTAAGTGGCCTTCAGCTTATGTGTCTGTGAGTTAGAGTTCAAAAGTGGTGGTGGGGTGTCTTCCATTTTTTTGAAGTTACATGATGTAATTGGTGCCTCTCTTGCCTATCCTCTATGTATTAAGTCTTTTTTGACAAACATTCTCCTATTATTTTTGCTTGCACCAAGGGGTGGTCCCATGGGAGTGTATGGGCAAATTGAGGGGATTACATTCCTCTGAGCCTTTATTCTCACCATGTACTAATAAGGTACAGAGGAAATCAGAGTCAAATTCTTCAATTTTCCCGCATGTGCCATAGGGGAGACATTTGGGGCTTAAGTCTTAAAGGGATAGTAAACCCCTCAAAAAACTGTTGGCGAATTGATAGGAATAATAAAAAAAACCATGTAATGCCCTTATTCCCCTCTCTCAAACCATTATGGTTTGAGAGATGTAAGAAACTAAAGACCCCCCGCTCCCTCCCCCTTCTCATGCGTCCGCTGTATAGTGAACGTCATGAGATCCTGCTTCTGGGACCAGACGGCGGCTCTTCAGGAGCGCTGTCATCGAGATATCTAACTATGATTACTTCATCGGAATGGTCTAGAACGTGTGCTTGCAAACCAGGCACACATTGTAGACCATACCGATAAAGTAATTATACTTAGATATGTAGATGACAGCGCTCCTGAAGAGCCGCCTACAGTCGGTCGACCGGATTCTGCCTCTGACAGTTTTACAGCTCGTCAGGCAGAAAGGGGAGGGAACGGAGGACTTTATTTTCTTACATCTCTCAAACCATGGGAATAAGGGCATTACATGTTTTTTTATTATTCCTATCAATTTGCCAACAGTTTTTTGGGGGGTTTACTAACCCTTTAACTCTGGCCTATATGCATTAAAACCATTATATCCCGTTAAGGTCCTTATACACAGGTGACATCAATGCAGCAGTGGTGCACTGGTCCTTTCGCCCATAGTGAAATATAAGCTACTGGGATATAATGCGTTTCACACTGGTGACTACTGCCTTGCATGAAAAAGTCTAGCAAGCAGCAGAGAGCAGATCTGTACAGAAGCCTGTGGGGCCACTGTTTTAGATTTTAGTGCTCATCAAAGCATCCAATGAATGGCCAACCATGAGTTTCAGCCAATAATATTCGTCTGGCACTCACATGGATTGGCCAACAGCCACGTCCTCCTGCAACAGGATTAGTTGAGAAATGTGGCTGATGGCCAACCCATGTGAGTGCCAGACAAATATTATTGGCTGATGCTCATGGTTGGCCATTCATTAGACATTTTGATGAGCACTGAAATCTACATCATCCATGTAAAAGAGCTCTAAGGAATCATATCATGTTGCCCATCAATGGGCAATAGAGATCTTCAAACCTGTATGGCAAACTAGACTGAAAAGACAGATTTACTGCAGGTGGAGAGCGCAAATCTGGATCAAGTACAGGCCATGCCTCACCCAGACTGAGCTAATCCACCTGCATTGTTGCAGCACTGTGGCCATAAATCTGGGATCTGCAGATTACATTGTAATGCAGATAAAATGAAACACCAGGAATTCATTGGGTGACATCCAAACCAGCAAATGGAACCAGTCAGGATCTGTTTATGCATGTACAATGTAAGCACATTCAGTTCATTGTAATCAGTTATTTATTGCACATCAGAGGTTAACCCCTTGATGTTAGAGAAGCCCTCCAACACATTGCTTCTGCTGACTGAGGATGACGGCAGTTGTAATCCTCAACAGCTGGAGGTCCAACAATTGACTATTCCTGATCTACACAATCACCCTGGTCGGAATGTTATAAGTACATTCCCCGTAATGTGTTCTATTTGGGATGAAAAGGGGGGGGGGGGTGATGCTATAGAGGGACATTATCTCCTCTTACTACTATACCAGAACACAGACTTGCGGCCATAGGGGAAAACTCTGAGGGCCGCATGTGGCCCCATTGCCAACTGTTGCCCACTACTGGTAAAGATACTGTAAATCTACAAATGTCATACATAAAAGGAAACTTTTTACCTCTTAATCCCTTGCACTGTGCACCCGTCTAGCCTTCAAGGGGTTACTATGCTTAATAGAAGCACTTACCTAGGTAGACTTTTATACAGCACCCAGGTATATCCTGTTATATATACTATTTTGTAATATATCTGCAGTCACCTGGATTTACTGATCTGCATTTGAAGTATGAATGTTGTTCACACTGCCTCACTAACGACAACAGGCATTGTGGTAAGGGGAGTGAATCTCTAGTTTAACCCTTTGAATGCCAGAGAGGTATGTAGAGCATAGCAAAGCAAAGCATTATGCATCTCTTCGGCACTCAAAGGGTTAATGGAAAACACTTATAAAAATGTAATTCTACAGAACTATACAGGAACAAGCTGGACTCGGCAGTGTCTGTTTCTCATAAACATCCTGAATTAAAATTGGTAACATTACACTAGGGGAGATGTGCTAATAGGAATCTGTTCTAAGCGAGACACTGGAAGTGATTTCTTACTGTTATACCTAACACCAGTTTACTAAGCTAGTTACACCCAAAATAGTCGCCTCTATTCTATTTGTGACAAAGGGAGGAATCGGGAAGTGTATGGGTAATTTAGGCCCTTTTGTTCCTTTTTGCTTTGTGTAAAGCTATTTATTAACAAGGTGCATGCTAGAAGGTAGGATTTCAGGGTTTAAGCACATTCATTTATTAAAGATGGTGGAATGTGTGCGTGATGGTATGTACAAAAGTGATCATAAGATAAGGAGTGTAGCCACTTGAGCTGAAGGTTAACTCCAAAATATCTGTACTGGCGGATTCATACAGTACCTCCCACCAGTGTCTACATGAAGGATAGCCAAATTGAGACTCTGCGTCTGTTGAGGACTACAATTCCCAACATCCCTGGCTATCAGTTGGAGGGCCTCAGATTGCCCAACCCTAATATAACCAGATTGCTATTGTAAGGTGGGTGGTCGGTAAAGGATCATTCTGCATGACTGTACAGGAGCCAGGTCAACCCTGTTCTGTATGTCTTTCATTAGTGTTCCACATTAACCCTTTGAGTGCCAGAGGGGTACGCAACGCATTGCTTTGCAATGCGTTGCGTACCCCTCTGGCACTCAAAGGGTTAAAATGTTGATCAAGTTACATTACTAAGGTTACCATATATCCTTTTAAACACCCAATACTTATGAATAACTCACACTGCAGGGCTCCGCATATTTCTGCACAGCCGTGCAGAATGACATTTTCATAAGTGTCTTATCATTCAGCCTTGGTCTAAATTTTAGCCGCTGTATCTCCCAAAGACCAATTTAGTTTGTCTTTAGTAAACAATAATATAGTAAAATGCCAGCTTTAGACTACAATGGCATTTCAATGCAAATAAAAATAGATACACCTGTTGTATGACTGACCTAGGACAGAACTTCTTCTGAACAAATTTAGAGCTGTTTTTTCTATAAGTATAATTCACCTTTAAAGGGATAGTAATGCTTAAAATGTAAAAAAAAAATATGTTGTAGGGTTTATCCCCCTGAGTAAAACAAGAGTACTCCCACTGCTGAAAGGTGTTTCATTCAAAAGTTATTAATTTTCAAAGTTGAATTTTTTAGGTGCAATATCACAGTGGCCTGAAATTGTACAGTGGCGCTGTTGCTACACCACTCTATGGACAGCTCTGGCCCCAGGACCATAAATCTCCATAGGATGGTGTAGCAACAGCGCCACTGTACAATTTCAGGCCACTGTGATATTGCACCTAAAAAATTCAACTTTGAAAATTAATAACTTTTGACTGAAACACCTTTCAGCAGTGGGAGTACTCTTGTTTTACTCAGGGGGATAACCCCTACAACATATTTTTTTTTACATTTTAAGTATTAATATCCCTTTAACTCTCCTGTCAAATAGTTGGAGAAACAGTAGAAAAAAAGATAACCTTTTTGTTACACACAGTTTTCCTGTTTATTTGATACAAAAAAATCTCATTACAGTAGTTCATTCCAGTTCAGAGTAGGTGTATATACAGGAGAACTAACACCTTAACCACTTAATGTCTGGTGGTCCTGGGGTAGGACTACCCTTAAGGTCATTGAGGTCATTATGAGAAGTGGCACAGACTGGTCACTGAAAGAGAGTCTGTAACTGAGCTCTCCGGTCTTGGAGTAGACTGTTTCATGATCCTCTATCAATCACAGCTCTCCTGCAGGAGCTCTGCAATCACAAGACCCATGACGTGCTGGGACCATCATCAGTCCTTAAGACACCGACTCTGGTGATGTGCCAGAGCCGTCACCAGTCCTTAAAGGAGCAGTAAACTTTTTTTATGAAAAAATATATATTGTAAGGATTTTCCTACTGAGTAAAATAAGGGTACTCCCACTGCCGAGAGATTTATATTTCCAGAGTTATTACAGTTTAAACCCGTTTTTTACATTAGCAGTGCCCTCTAGTGGTCAAATGCTAATTAGATTTCCTGTTAGACTCTAATAGAAAGGAAAGTCAGAAAAGTCAGAGACATACAGTTCTCCACAGAATGTGATAGAAACTGCCTGTCACTTCCTGTCAGTTAGAACTATCAGGAAGTAAACACAGTAAATTCACTTCCTGATTATTTAAACTGCTATAAAATTTGAATAAAACATCTGACAGAGATGGGAGTGACCTTGTTTTATTCAGCAGGAAAAGCTCTATAAAATGTGTTTTCATAAATAAAAGTTTACTGCTCCGTTAAAGCGTTAATGGCCCCTGTGGATTCTGTCCTTGTGCCATTGTTCAAGAGATAATATCATCAATCAGTTCTGGATGTCATGTCCATGGAGGCAGACATGACAGTTGCTAGCAAGACCCCAGGACCTCAGCTCCACCCACTGCACTTGGAAGTCTTAGACCTCTGAAGACCAGAGGGGTGTGCATTGCAAACCTTTCTGGTCCATAAAGAGTTAATTAGACTCATATACATTGCCTGCTTCAGCCAGAAAAACATGCCAGCAATTGATCATGTCTACCCCCATGGATACGTTATCCCCGATTGATTGCAGATCTCTTGAACAATGGGACAAGGGTATAATTCATAAGGGCCATTGGTATTTTCTGACCATAGTAAGGTAAATGAAGAGTTAATATCTGTAGGTGTTAGTTCTCCATTAACAACAATTAAACACAGAACGAGAATCTTTGGCAAAAGCATTCCCTTTTTACACATATAGGTTATTTTATAATCCAGTGGGGAATTACGTACAGTATGTTTTGTGCAGTTCCATTCAGATTAACCCTTTGAGTACCAGTGAGATACGCAACGCATTGGAAAGCAATGTGTTGCATACCCCTCTGGCACTCAAAGGGTTAATAAAAAAAAATGAAACATAGCTGACATTTTGTTTTTGATTATTTCATGAATTGATTGCAATTTGTTGCCAATGCCAATGAAGTGGCTTGCTTCTCCTAAATTCAGTGGGATTCTTGATCTTGGTTCTCATATGGCTGAATCTGAATCTGGAGACCAGGGGGGAGATATCCCCAGTAGCAATTCAGGTTTAAAGGGATAGTAATGTTTCACAATAAAAGCAGCTCCAATTAACCTTCATAGTATTTGGGCCATGGAGAGTGTTTTTCCAATACTTCAGAGTTGTAATTCAAGAGTAATTGAATGATAAAGTATCCCCCTCCCGTCCCTTTTATCTAGTGTAACACTGCTCACCTCAGAGCAGCAAGACTGTCCGGATGAATCACAGTGAGGGACAATCTTCAGTGAGCATAAGGAAAAACCTGAAAAACCTGTCAAGGGGGCAGGGTTTTCCTTATGCTCACAGTAAGAAGATTGTCCCTTGCTGTGAGCTGTCCGGTCCCAGGATCAAATTCCACATCTGAGGGGAGGTGGCTTACACTAGGTAAAAGGGGCAGGAGAGGGATACTTTATCATTCAATTACTCTTGAACTACAACTGAATTGAAATAACACTCTCCATGGCCAAAATACTATGAAGATTAATTGAAGCTGCTGTTTTTGTGAAACATTACTAACCCTTTAACCGTTTGAGAGCCACAGTTGTAGCATCATTTTGCTGTACATTGCCCACTTTTCAGGTGTTTAAAAGGTTAATGCATACCTGGCAGACAGGAGCGTTCACAGCCTGTGGCCGTCAAACTGTTGTTGAACAACAACCACCATCATACTCAGCCAGCACAAAGGCAAAAGTATGGGGCAAACGAACTGACCATGGAGGGACAAAAAAAATCCCCAAATTCCCATTTCCTTAACCCTTTTACTGCCAGAGGGGTAGGCAACGCATTGCTTTGCAATGCGTTGCCTAACCCTCTGGCACTCAAAGGGTTAAAGGTGTTTTAAACCCCTGGACTGCTAGAGAGGTCACAAACGCATTGCAAAAAAATGTGATGGAGACCTCTCTAACATGCAAGGGGTTAAAATCACCTTTTAACTGAACTAAAATGTTTGTGTGTTCCTTACGGTGCAGTTGGTTTGCCCCAGTTGCTCTAATTTTATCTTTATACATATGGCGAAGCAATCCCTTTTGTGCTATGTAAGAATCATTTTGAGTGTGTGTGTTAACCCTTACAGATCCACAGAGGTGTGCAACACATTGCTTCACAATGGTTTGTACACCCCTCTGATCCTTAATGGATTAAAGTGGACCTGTCACCTTGAAATGAAGACTGAATATTTCAAAACTTTATTTAAAACTGTCCGTGTATCCTGTGTGCAAGTAGACTTGGTGGGGGGGGGGTAGATGCACTATTGGGCAATGTTATGGCACTGTGTCTGGCAATGTGTGGTGAGCACATCATCTTGGCGATATAGACACATCGCCATATGCACCAAGGATTAAGTATGCAAGGGGAGGGGGAAAGAGTTTAATCATTAGCATGGAGTGTTGTAGAACTGCTGGCAATGTGTAAGGGATGCATTCCTTTACACATTGGCAGCAGTTCGTCAACCCTGAAGACTGAGCGGACTCTCTCTGCTCTCCTACTTGCCCGCTGGGGGAGCAGAGACGATGAGATCACACTCACACAAACAGCATCACTTCCTAACCCTTTCAGTGCCATAGGGATGTGCATTGCATATACCTTTGGCACAGAAAGGATTATGAATTTGTGGAGACAACAAATGTGACGCGCACCATCAAGCATAAACAATATAAAGTGTCCTGTACTTAGGTATTGTGGCCTCTCAATGGTGCTACATGTCATGTTTTTCACTCCCATGTGCCATTGCAGAGAGGAAATCTCCATATCCATATCAGACTGGTCCCACCCACAGACAGTCCAGCTCCGAAATGTCAGGCAAATCCTCTCTGCACGAGAGACAGCAAAATGATAGACGTAAGTTTTGGTCTATGATGGGTCTCGTTGGTGTGGTGCAGCTGAACTCCTCTAGGCACATGGAAGCAAGGGCCCATTCCTGGGATACCCTTATACTTAAGGAGACAAGAAATGAGACAAGCACCCATCAACAACGAACAAGATAAAGTGTCTTGTCCTTAGGCATGGTGGCCCCTCAGTGGTGCTACAAGTCACATTTTCCACTCCCATGTGCCATTGCAGACAGGAAATCTCCATATCCATATCAGACTGGTCCTGCCGTCAGACCATTCAGCTCCGAAATGTCAGGCAAATCCTTGCCACATAAGAGAGACAGAAAAACCACAGACGTACGTTTTGGCCTATGGCTTGGTCAAAAACGTGTTATGATCAAGTTAATCCTAAATGTTTGTTAGTGTTCTTTAAAAACTGTACATAGAATGTGCACTGAGCCATAAATTCTTAATCCTTTCAGTGCAACAGGGGTATGCAATTCACATCCCTACGGCACTGAAAGGGTTACAGGAGGGCATCTATCGTCTCTGCTCTGTAGCAGAGACAGCAGACTGTCTTCTGGCACCATAGAAAGGAAGATCTCAACATTGCCAGCATTAACTTGTCCTCCCCTGTCCTATACAGTGTATCTAAAGGGCTTCTGGTTCACGATACACAGTCAGTTTTGAATGAAGTTTTCAAATACGAAATGTATTTTCAAAGTGACATGTCCAATTTTTTTCCCATGGAAAACACATGCAAATTGACACTTTTCCATGGAAATTCCTGTGCTAGAAACCCCATACATTTTCACTAACCCACAAGAGCTTTGCTGATTTCCTCCCTTTCCTGGGACATCCATTAAGGGTTCAGACTCAGTAGTATGTATAGTTTTATAGGTACCAGTGCATTGAGACAATGCTGGGACTTGGAGGTCAGTATGTGTGATTCTATTGCTACCAGTGCAGTGAGACAAGGCTGGTGGTCAGTATGTGTAATTCTGTGGCTACCAGTGCAGTGGGACAAGGCTGGTGGCCAGTATGTAAGATTCTATGGATTCCAGTACAGTCGGACAAGGCTGGGGGTCAGTATGTGTGATTCTATGGCTAGCAGTGCAGTGGGCCAAGGCTGGCGGCCAGTATGTAAGATTCTATGGATGCCAGTGCAGTGGGACAATGCTGGGGGTCAGTATGTGTGATTCTATGGCTACCATTGCAGTAGGACCAGGATGAAGGTCAGTATGTGTGATTCTATGGATGCTAGTGCAGTGGGACAAAGCTTGGGGTCAGTATGTGTGATTCTGTTGCTACCAGTGCAGTGGGACGAGGCTGGGGGTCAGTATGTGTGATTCTATCGCTACCAGTGCAGTGGGACAAGGCTGGCGGCCAGTATGTAAGATTCTATGGATTCCAGTGCAGTGGGACGAGGCTGGGGGTCAGTATGTTTCATTCTATGGATACCAGTGCAGTGGGACGAGGCTGGGGGGTCAGTATGTGTGATTCTATGGCTACCAGTGCAGTGGGACAAGGCTGGCGGCCAGTATGTAAGATTCTATGGATGCCAGTGCAGTGGGACGAGGCTGGGGGTCAGTATGTTTCATTCTATGCATACCAGTGCAGTGGGACGAGGCTGGGGGGTCAGTATGTGTGATTCTATGGCTACCAGTGCAGTGGAACAAGGCTGAGTGTCAGTATATGTGATTCTATGGATACCAGTGCAGTGGAACAAGGCTGGCGGCCAGTATGTAAGATTCTATGGATGCTAGTTCAGTGGGACGAGGCTGGGGGTCAGTATGTGTGATTCTATGGCTACCAGTGCAGTGGAACAAGGCTGGCGGCCAGTATGTAAGATTCTATGGATGCCAGTGCAGTGGGACAAGGCTGGGGGTCAGTATGTGTGATTCTATGGCTACCAGTGCAGTGGGACAATGCTGGGGGTCAGTATGTGTAATTCTTTCGTTACCAGTGAAGTGGTAGCAGGATGGGGGTCAGTATGTGTGATTCTATGGATGCCAGTGCAGTGGAAGAAGGCTGGGGTCAGTATGTGTGATTCTATAGCTACCAGTGCAGTGGGACAAGGCTGGGGGTCAATATATGTGATTCTATGGATACCAGTGCAGTGGGACAAGGCTGAGTGTCAGTATATGTGATTCTATGGGTACCAGTGAGGTTTGACAAAGGTTGGGTGTCCGTATGTGTGGTTTTATGGATGCTGGTTGTGTGGGACAAGGGTGGGGGTCAGTATGTTTGATTCTATGTATACCAGTGCAGTGGAATAAGGCTGGAGTCAGTATTGTGGTTTTATGGTTACTCTGGAACAAGGCAGGAGGTCAGTGAGTGTGGGTCTGTAGCTATCAGTGCAGTGGGACAATGCTGGGGGTCAGTATGTGTGGCTTTTTGGTCATGGAAAAACAGAAGAAAAACAGTCTTCGTGGGAATTCCTGTAGAAAGTGAAAAGTGCCATTTCTGAACTTATCTGTTTGGAAGTTAAAACATTCACCAAATCCTAATGAAGAACAACTAATGCTGCAATGTGGAGGTGGCAGAATGTGGGCTGAAACTATTAAAGGGACCCTAGAATCTAAAACAATTTTGGGGATTTTCAGAGTTTTAAAATCACCTTTATATCGTATTAGTTTTCTTTTTATTTAGAGAAGTAGTTTTGGTTATTTAGTTTTGTATGTTATGCTAATTAAGGCATGCTGTGCATGCATTTCCTGTCTTTGCCCTACATTACCTTTCCACTCACTGATATTGTTAAGCAATACAATTCCCCCTCCTATAGCACTGAAAGGGTTAAGTGTCAATGAGTGGGGGAGGTAATGTGGGCTAAGTGTTACAGCTTACCTTAGTTTCACCGTCATCAAGTATGCAGCAGGCCTCTGTTTTATGTGTTTTCTTCCTGTAGTCTCCTCCTACCTTCTTCCTCCTACCTACTTCCTCCCTCTGAGCTGCTCCTCCTACCTACTTCCTGTGGAGGGGTTTATAAGGCAGACTAAGTCCTGACTCAGTTGCCCTTACGTTGTCGTGCTTAGCGGTTCTCTTACATTGGGCTCTGTGTATGACCTGGCTAGTCTTCCATCCAACCTGGTGCTGACCTATGGCTCTGTCTGACTATTATTTTGCGTATTCCTATTAGTGGACATACAACCTGGTGCAGACCTGTGGCTCTGGCTGACTACCTAAACTGTGCATGACCTGGCCTGTCTGACTACCCCCTCTGGTGCTGATTTATGACTCTGTCTGACTACACTTACGTTTGTTCCCTTTACCTAGCAGACACCCAACCTAGTGCGGACCTGGGGCTCTGGTAGACCAGCTTTGATACTGACTGAAGGCTTGAGTCAGTTATCTACTCCCTCTCTCACTGCAGGCTGAGTCAGAGTTCTCTCCTTACTGACGGCAGACGTGCGTCGGTACATCTCCTACTTCGGATCAAGATCCTATGTTCCTGTTCCTGACCCAGTTCCTGCTCCTGTTCTGTTCCTGATTCCGATAGAGACTACCAGTGGCTGAGGCCTAGTCTCTAATATTGTGGTCAAGCTTGGCAGCCTATTATTTCTGATTACTGTGCTCACTGGCTTGTAACCCTCTGCTTGTTTCTTTGTATATATTTGCCTACTTCCTATTGTATATATTTGCCTACCACTACTATTAATGAATTGCATTTAACTATACCGTACTGACTCCTGAACTTCTCTGGGAACCGTGACACTAAGACAGGAAGTGAAGGCATACCATGTGTGTAATTAGCACAACTTATTAGTCATAATACTTCTAAAACAAGTTTTCTAAAAAAAACCATGGTTAGTACAAGTAGGTCCAGTTCGATTGTAAGCTCTGGTATCACTATTGTAGATCCATTTCTATTGTAACCTCTGTGGTATCCCTATTATAGCTCCATTTCTATTGTAAGTTTGGTGGTATCTCCAAAATAGTTAAAAGTTAATAACTTTAGTGCCATATTGTATTGCAATTATCTATCTTTAACATATTTATTCACCAAAGAAACCTCCTTTCCATAGTACATTTTAGTTCTGGTACTTTGATATCTCCAACATATTCTCCCTTCAGAAAAATTGGCACCCAGGCCCAAAAACGTTCGCCATCACTTACACAGGTGATCTTAAAAGCTGTTTCGAAATCATCCATGTTTTTTATGTAATATTAGTTGAAGAGCCGTGTAATTGGTCCACAGTGCCACCCAGCAACGGCCACAGTGCAGTCATGCACAGTAGAGCCTGCCTGTGCCGCTGCTGATATGGAGAGGGCGCTCCGAATTCAAACTGTAGTCCTCTCTGCGCACCTTCTGAATTCGGAGCCCCGCTCCATTATCAGCAGTGGTGCGGGCAGTCTGTAATGCGCATCACTGCAGTGTGCAGCCGTCTCTACTGCGCATGTCGGCTTCTGACAAACAGACATTTAGCGAATGATTATATAGGATGAGCCCTTTAATGATACAGCTCAATAGAAGATATACTGCAGCCAAGTGGGGTGTATACTAAGTGGTCACCTTCCCCTTATCCCCTGATACAGGAGGGGAGTACAGAAAATCTCAAGGCATTTAGTAAGTGGCTGTCCTGGGGGACTGTTTGCCAATGATAGATAGTTTTCCATTGTCTTAGTTTTTTCCAGAGTGCTAAGCTCAGAGAGAACACATCAAAGTATAGAACCCCAAGAGCACCAAAGGCACCACAGGATTTTTTTTTATTGTATATAGAAAATAGAATAATTATATTCCCTTCATAAAAGAACAGATAGTCTCAAACAGCAGCAAATGTAGCCTGCTGAAACACACACACACACACGTGTGTGTGTGTGTGTGTGTGTGTGTATATATATATATATATATATATATATATATATATATTCACTGATATAATGTGGATCTGCCACTTACCAGCTTTTAGCCTCATTACATATATCTATTTAAACTGTCTATACCTTGTGCTTTTTGATTTTTAATCAATGAAATGGTTTTACATATTTGTGGTTTAGTAGTTAGGGACACTTTAACATCAGCAGAGCAGAGCTGAGTTCTCTGACCTGTCAGGCACAGCCTGCATAATGACTTATTAACCTGTCTGGAAACTGCCTCACTCCTCCTGCCTGAGGCTGCTAGAGCCAGTTTACACCAAAGAGGCGGAATAAACTGTGTTCGTAAAATTAATCAGGAAATTGTTTGGTGCGCACGGTGTTCAGTAGATTATCTGGTATACTGGGTCACCAACTTTAATGACTCCTTTCTTTTCAATTTTAAAGAACTGTCCAAAGAGAGGCGAAGATTTGTACAACTCCTTGTCTGAAGTTTCACACAGGCGATAGCTGTAAGAAGAGATAAGAGGTTGTTACTGGCCTTGATAAAGCAATGGTGATGTCACTTTGATACAGCAATGGTGATGTCACTTTTTAGTATCCTTATGATAAAGCCTCTTATCTACAGCTATCTCCACTGTATCCTGCCCACTCCCCTCCACCTCCACTATTTGATTGCTAGAAGGGTATCCATCGCATTGAGAAGCAATCAATTAGTCACCTCTCTGGCAAACAAAGGGTCAACAAAGTGTATGTGTCTGCCTCTGTATTCCTCCCACCCTCTGTTCCTTGGACTACCTCTCTGTGTGGTGGTACCCTCTCCTGTCCTCCACTCGTCAACGATTTCTGTGCCAGTGGGGTGCTCAGTGCATTGTGGAGCAATGTGTTGGACAATCCTTTCAGTGCCAGAGGGGTGTTGAACACATTGTGGAACAATGCTTTGGTCACCCCTCTGGCTATGAAATTGTTAATGGACTTTTGGGGGGTATGCACTAGGGGGTGATAAGAAGAAGAGGACAAAGGGGGAGAAGAAGACAAAGGGGGAGATGCACTAAGATGTGATAAAAAGGTGATAAAGTGGAGATGACTTCTCCAGTGATATCACTTCTCCAGCTCCTATGTTATTTTATGGATCCTAGGCACTAACATTTCTCCAACTTTGGAGATATTAGTGCATAGGCTCCATAGAATAACATAGGAACTGGAGAAGTGATATCACTGGAGAAGTCATCTCCACTTTATCACCTTTTTATCACATCTTAGTGCATCTCCCCCTTTGTCTTCTTCTCCTGCTCCACTGAATGCTTATGTCTTCCACTCTGTGTCCTGTCTCCTCAGAGCCTATGGAAGATTTATTATCTGCCCCTCTGCCTCCTACCCACCTCAGTACCTATGGAAGGCTTATGTCTTCCCCTCTGACTCCTGTCCTGTGATGAGAACTGTTGTTAGTTTGGCAAATTTCCTGCTATTCTCCACCCAGCTGCTTCTGAGTATTACCAGGCAAGGGCTTAAGAGCACGGAATGAGACTGCCATAGACATTAGTGGGGTGAGAGGGGGAGACATAAGCCTTACATAAGCATGGAAGTGGCCAGAGGAGAGGGGCAAATGTAAGCCTTGCATAGGCAAGGTGAAGGGGTAAGAGGAAGAGAAAGCCTAACTTCTCCAACCCTTCCATTTCCAGAGGGTTGACCAACACATTGTTCCACA
Organism: Rhinophrynus dorsalis; assembly: GCA_037306005.1. NCBI lineage: Eukaryota > Metazoa > Chordata > Amphibia > Anura > Rhinophrynidae > Rhinophrynus > Rhinophrynus dorsalis. Next base: position 43,531,816 of record CM074720.1, read on the forward strand.
AGCCCTTGAACACTCTCCTGGTGCTGAAAAGTTTGACAGATGAAGGGCAGGGATGCATACCCCCCACTCCGTGTACATAGAGATAAACAAAGCTGAATTGTCTGATAATGTTTGTGTTGTTCTGTGACTTCCAGTAGAGAATGGAACAAGACTTGGGTGTCAGACAGTGTATGTGTGGTTCTATGACTACCACCAGACTGTGTAACAAGGCTGAGGTGTCAGGCAGGGTAGGTGGTCATGTGACTACCAGAAGACAGTGGAACAAGGCTGGGGCGTCAGATAGTGTATGTGTGGTCCTGTGACTACCAACAGATAATGGAACAGGTCTGCATGTCAGACAGTGTATGTATGGTCCTGTGACTACTAGAGGACAGTGTAACAAGGCTAAGGTGTCATGCAGTACTTGTGTGATCCTGTAACTACTAGAAGACAGTGAAACAAGGCTGGGATGCCAGGCAGTGTATATGTGGTCCTGTGACTACCAGTAGACAATGAAACAAGGTTGGGGTGGCAGACAATGTATATGTGGTCCTGTGACTACCAATAGACAATGGAACAAGGCTGGGTGTCAGACAGTGTATGTGTGGTTATGTGACTACCAATGTACAGTGTAAGAAGACTTGGGTGTCAGACTGTGTATGTGTGGTTCTGTAACTACCAGTGAACAGTGGAACAAAGCCATTTTGTTTGTGTTGTTCTATGACTACCACCAGACAGTGTAACAACTGAGATGTCAGGCAGTGTAGGTGGTCATGTGACTACCAGAAGACAGTGGAACAAGGCTGGGGCGTCACATAGTGTATGTGTGGTCCTGTGACTACCAATAGATAATGGAACAGGTCTGGGTGTCAGACAGTGTATGTGTGGTCCTGTGACTACCAGAGGACAGTGTAACAAGGCTAGGGTGCCATGCAGTACTTGTGTGATCCTGTAACTACTAGAAGACAGTGAAACAAGGCTGGGATTCCAGACAGTGTATATGCGGTCCTGTGACTACCAGTAGACAATGAAATAAGGTTGGGGTGGCAGACAATGTATATGTGGTCCTGTGACTGCCAATAGACAGTGTAACAAGGCTGGGTGCAGGCCCGGACTGGCCATCGGGCATACCGGGCATTTTCCCGGTGGGCCGGTCCGGGCAGTGCTGGCCCATACATGCCCTCAGCATTAATTTAAACTTTTCCCAAGTCAGTAGCATAGCGGGGGAGCAGTGAGCACACAAACATACTGGCCAGCCCTGCAGCCCAAGACTTTGACAGCAGCCGGGACCATGTCATGTGACACGCAGCTACACAGACATGATGCATGCTGGGGTTTTGTTTCATCTATCTGGATGCCACTTTTAAACTTGCACTGTCCTCAGAACAAGTTTGAAAAGTGGTGCCCAGAAAGATGAAGAAACCCCAGCATACATAAGTCTGTGTCGCGCGTGTCACATGGTTCCTGCTGCTGTCAATGCAGACTCAAGAGGACTTCACAAGTGACCAGCTCCCTCCATCCTCACATAAAAAGGTAAGGGGAGGGGAAATGAGGCACTGGGGGAAAGAGGCAAAAGAGGAGTAAAGACTAGAAGGGGAGAGAAAGAAAAGGGAGATACTATATGATAAAGGGGATAGACTATGTGATAAAGGGTAGAGACTATGTGATAAAGGGGATAGACTATGTGATAAAGGGTAGAGACTATGTGATAAAGGGGATAGACTATGTGATAAAGGGTAGAGACTATGTGATGAAGGGGAGAGAAAGAAAAGGGGAGAGACTGTGTGATAAAGGGGAGAGACTGTGTGATAAAGGGGAGAGACTGTGTGATAAAGGGGAGAGACTGTCTGATAAAGGGGAGAGACTGTATGATAAAGGGAAGAGACTGTGTGAAAAGGGGAGAAAAAGAAAAGGGGAGAGACTGTGTGAAAAAGGGGAGAGACTGAGTGAAAAGGGGAGAGAGAAAAGGGGAGAAGACTGAGTGAAAATGGGAGAAGACTGAGTGAAAAGGGGAGAGACTGAGTGAAAAGGGGAGAGACTGAGTGAAAAGGGGGGAAGACTGAGTGAAAAGGGGGGAAGACTGAGTGAAAAGGGGAGAGACTGAGTGAAAAGGGGAGAAGACTGAGTGAAAAGGGGAGAGACTGAGTGAAAAGGGGGGAAACTGAGTGAAAAGGGAAGAAAGTATAAAGGGAGGACAAGACCAGGGGCGGATTGTGGTCAGATCCTTTTTTGTGTAAGAGGCTACATAAGGGGCAATTCAAAAAGCCAGAGAGTAAACCACCTACTTTATAGGGGACAAATCAGAATTTCCAGATGATTTAACCCTTTGAATGCCTTGCAAAGGGTTAAATGGGGCTTTTAAGATATATATAAAAAAAATAACAAACGCCTGCCGCCGCACCCCCCCCCCCCCATGGGCTGCTCAAAAAATAAAAATGGGCTGCTCAGCCTTAAATGCCCGGGCCTATTTTTTGTCCCAGTCCGGGCCTGGCTGGGTGTCAGACAATGTATGTGTGGTTATGTGACTACCAATGTACAGTGTAAGAAGGCTTGGATGCTAGACACTGTATGTGTGGTCCTGTGTCAGACAGAGTGTGTGTGTAGTTTGATGAATATCAGTGAAATTGTGGAATATATCTCCCTTCCCCCTGCCTCCTCTCACAAGGACCACTCCATGCTTCTTTTTCTAGTCAGTACTAAAATGTGCGTATGGAGTTCAGTACATTTCCTGGTGCTACATTTTTAGTTAGTCCTGCTGGAAGGCTAATACTTACACACCTACAGCTAATATAAATAAATTACAATTCTCACTGATGCAATGGCTGGATTCAGCAGTCCAAATAATGGTATTTTGATTAGGATGGTAAAAACAACCCCAACACAGATTACCTTGTGAAACAATGTGCTGTAGGCCTCTCTGTCATACAAGGGATTGATCTGCTTTTTCAACTGTTATTCAGAATGGTTACCTATAGCACATGGCCACATATGAGGCCTTGACATGAATCTGGTTGCATGTCACTGTTATAAACGAATTAAAGCAGTGTGTCAGTTTATATACCCCAGTGCTGGCCAGTTTATGTAAAAGCTTTTGTCTTTGCATATTATAGGCATAGCTGGGAACTTTTTGGATTTGCTGCGGAGACTCAGTTTTTTTGCTGTTGATTACCAGGTCTCCGGGGCAGAGGCTGATTCTCTGGATGTGGGGAGGTTTTAACTAAACTCTGCCCACTTCTACTCCTTTCCTGTCTGTTCCTCCTACTCCCCAGCCACTCCTCCTCCTTCCCCAGCCTATTCCTAGCACTATTTGCATGTCTATGAAACCCCGCCTCCCACTTTTGATTAAGCCCCACCCATTTTTGTGCCACTTATGGCCTCATTTATCTCACCCAGCAGCACCGGGGAGTCCAGAAGTCAGAGTTCCCAGGTCTGATTATACGCCAAGGATATTTTCTGTTCTAGGCAACAGAGAATAGAGCTGATGGTGGGGTTACATGAAGAATGGAATGGACGTATGGGTGAAGCCATGGGCATTTAACCCTCTAAAGGCTAGATAGATAGCCAACACATGCAATGCAATGCATTACATACCTCTCTAGCACTCAAAAGGTTAAAGTTCTTTGCCTAGGGGAGCCTGAAATTTAAATTTGGCACAGTGAGAAGTACTATTTTTCACTGTTCTGAAGCTTTTCTTTATCAAGGCACCACTAATACGCATTCTGGCATTTTCGGGGCACCCCTATCATTTTATGTCTTTTGTCAAGGGTGTAATGAAGGTTACAAATACATAAATATAGAGTTATTGTTAGGCCTCACAACTAAAATAAACATATTGTGCATAGTAATGTCCTTACTAGTGATGAGCGAGCACCCCAATGCTCGGATGTTCGGGTGCTCTGACCGAGCACCCCCTGAGGCTCGAGTGCTCGGCCGAGCACCCGAGCCCCATTGAAGTCAATGGGAGGACTCGAGCATTACACCAGGCACCCCCTGCTCTGATGAGGGGAGGGTGCCTGGTCCATAGGAAAAGGGCAGAAAAAGATGGAAACACTACAGAAATGGTTCAGGGACAGCATAGGGAGGATGTCTGGATGCACCTTGGACTCCAACATCGCTGCTGGGAACGATCTTTCGCCCGTAGTACGCCATTTTTACAGACTGACCGTAAAACACACAAAAAGGAAAATAAAAACGACTTTAGGCGAAAAATTGTTACCAAACAGTATTTGCTGTATATTTACTTGTATATCATCTGCAAATTCTCCCAAAAATTTCATCGATTTTCTGAAGTGAGGCCATGATTAAGAGGGAAACGTGCGCAGAGGCAAATTATCCCAAAAATTTCCTTGATTTTCAGAACTGAGGCCATGATTAAGAGGGAAACGTGCGCAGAGGCAAATTCTCCCAAAAATTTCCTTGATTTTCAGAACTGAGGCCATGATTAAGAGGGAAACGTGCGCTGAGCTGACCATCTAAAACATTATGGGTGAGGGTCTGCTGCAGAGCTGACCATCCTAAACATTATATGCGAAGGCCCGCTAGTGAGCTGACGCTATAAAACATTATATGAGAGGGCCCGCTAGAGAGCTGACCCAATAAAACATTATATGAGAAGGCCCGCTGGTGAGCTGACCTATATAAAAATTGGCAAACAGGGCCCGCTGGTGAGCTGGCCCTATATAAAAATTATATCACAGGGCCCGCTGGTGAGCTGGCCCTATATAAAAATTATATCCCAGGGCACGCTGGTGAGCTGGCCCTATATAAAAATTATATCCCAGGGCATATGGAAGAGGAGGAGGAGGATGAGAACATTAAGAGTCAACCATATACCCGTTTTTGGGGTGGAAGGGGTGAATGGGAATACAGAGTATTCCCATCATTGTAAATAACATATATAAAGTGAGTTTATGTTCCCCCGGGGCTTTCCTCCAGTGGAGTGGAGAAGTCAGGGGAAATCCAGGCCTTGTTCATTTTTATAAGTGTCAACCTATCAGCATTGTCGGTGGAAAGGCGGATACGCTTATCTGTTATGATGCCACCAGCAGCACTAAATACCCGCTCAGACAGAACGCTGGCGGCAGGGCAGGCCAGCACCTCCAAGGCGTAGAGTGCCAGTTCATACCACGTGTCCAGCTTGGACACCCAGTAGTTGTAAGGCACAGAGGGATCATTGAGGACGCTGACACGGTCTGCTACGTACTCCTTCACCATCTTCCAAAACTTTTCCCTCCTTGTGACACTAGGCTGCGCATCAGGGTGAGGGTGCTGGCGGGGTGTCATGAAGGTGTCCCACGCCTTGGAGAGTGTTGCCCTGCCTTTCTCGGAACTGCTGTGTGCTCCCCTTTTCTCCCCTTCTCGGTTGGCCAAGGTAGCACGTACTCTGCCGCCAGCGTTGTCAGATGGAAAATTTTGGAGCAATTTTTCAACAAGAACCTTCTGGTATTGCACCATTTTGCTTGTCCTCTCCACCGGAGGAATGAGAGATGAGAAATTCTCTTTGTAGCGGGGGTCCAGAAGGGTGAACACCCAGTAATCCGTGTTGTCTAAAATGCGTACAACGCGTGGGTCACGGGAAAGGCAGCCTAACATAAAGTCAGCCATGTGTGCCAGAGTACCAACAGTCAAGATTTCGCTGTCCTCACCAGGAGGCTGACTCTCAATATCCTCATCCTCTTCCTCCTCTTCTGCCCACCCACGCTGAAGAGATGGAACTAAAGTTCCATGGCTACCCTCTGTAGCGGAGGCAACCGTGTCTTCCTCCTCCTCCTCCTCCTCCTCCTCCTCCTCCGCCTCCTCCAATTGTCGCTGAGAAGACGAAGTGAGGGTGCTCTGGCTATCACCTTGTGTAAGCTCTTCCTCCCCCATTTCCACCTCTTCCACATGCAAAGCGTCGGTTTTAATTGTGAGCAGCGAGCGTTTCAGTAGACACAGAAGTGGGATGGTTACACTGATAATAGCGTTATCGCCGCTCACCATCTGTGTCGATTCCTCAAAATTGCGTAAAACCTCGCAGAGGTCTGACATCCATTCCCACTCCTCACTTCTGATTACAGGAAGTTGAACGGAGAGGCGACGACCGTGTAACAGCTGGTACTCCACTACTGCCCTCTGCTGCTCACAAAGCCGGGCCAACATGTGGAAGGTGGAGTTCCAGCGCGTGCTCACGTCACACAGCAGCCGGTGAGCTGGCAATTGTAAGCGCTGCTGCAGCTTCAACAGGCCGGCCGAAGCTGTAGATGACTTACGGAAATGTGCACACACGCGGCGCACCTTGGTCAAGAGATCATGCACATTGGGGTAGGTTTTTAGAAATCGCTGCACCACTAAATTAAATACATGCGCTAGGCATGGTACGTGTGTGAGCTTGCCGAGCTCCAAAGCCGCCACCAAGTTACGCCCATTATCACACACAACCATGCCTGCTTGCAGGTTGAGTGGCGAGAGCCACTGCTCGGTCTGGTGACTAATCCCCTGCAACAGCTCTGAGGCCGTGTGCTGTTTGTCCCCAAGGCAGATCAGCTTCAGCACGGCCTGTTGACGCTTCCCCACTGCAGTGCTACACTGCTTCCAGCTACTGGCTGATGGGGGAGTGGCGGTGTGTGTAGAGAATTCGGAGGTGGAAACGGAGGAGGAGGAGCCAATAACGTAGGTGCTGGTGGAAACCCTGATGGAGGTAGGGCCCGCAATCCTCGGCGTGGGTAGCACCCGTGCCATCCCAGGGTCCGAGTCGCTCCCAGCCTCCACGACATTCACCCAGTGTGCCGTCAGGGAAATGTAGCGTCCCTGGCCACAAGCACTTGTCCATGTGTCAGTCGTTAAGTGGACCTTCCCAGTAACTGCGTTGGTCAGGGCACGGGTGATGTTACGGGACACATGGTGGTGTAATGCGGGGATGGCACACCGGGAAAAGTAGTGGCGGCTGGGGACCGCGTACCGAGGGACAGCTGCTGCCATCAGGCTGCGGAAGGACTCAGTGTCCACAAGCCTAAATGGCAGCATTTCGATGGCCAGTAATTTTGAAAGGTGTGAGGTTAGTGCTATGGCCTGTGGGTGGGTGGCTGGGTATTTTCTCTTGCGCTCAAATGCCTGGGGTAACGACATTTGGACGCTGTGCTGGGACAGGGAAGTGGATGTGGTCGCTGATGGTGCTTCAGATGCTACAGGTGCAGGGCGGGAGGTATGCGGGCCTGCGCCTTCGACAGGCGATTGGCCGGCACCGAAAACAGGGGAAGAGGAGGCAGTGGTGTGGCCTGCAGACACAGATGGGCGATCCAGGCGTTCCTCCCACTTACTACGGTGCTTGGATGCCATGTGTCGGATCATGCTGGTGGTGGTGAGGTTTCTAGTGTTCATGCCTCGGCTCATTCTGGTGTGGCACAGGTTGCAAACTACAAATCTTTTGTCGTCCGCACTTTCCTTAAAAAAACGCCATACCGCGGAACACCTACCCCTTGGCAAGGTAGATTTACGCAAGGGGGTGCTCCGTGGAACATTTGCGGGCCGGTTTGGTGCGGTCCGCCTTCTTTCTGTAGCCACACCACTGCCTCTTCCAGCCTGTTGCGGTGCTGCAGATGGCTCACCCTCAGGACTGCTGTCATCGCTCGGCTCTACACCTTCCCAGGTGGGGTCAGTCACCTCATCGTCCACCAAGTCCTCCTCCACTTCCTCACTCTGATCATCCTCCTCAAGTCTTGATCCCACCACATACTCGGTCATTGACAACTGTATAACATTCTCCTCAACAAGGTCTTGAGAAGGAAATAGTGGTTGATTTAATGGCAACTGTGTCTCATCATCATCATCATCATCCACTACTTCCTTTGACCTTAAATGCCGTTCACATCTGTCATCTTCTTGTGATTGGGTAGCCTCTAGAGGTTGTGAATCAGGGCACAAGATGTCATGTTCCTCTGCAAGCGTGCTTGGAGAGAGGGTCAAATGAAGGATTGGTGATGAGACGAGCTCCTCACTATATCCCAGTGTGGGATCACTTCTTTGACCAGACCGTGTATGGTGGGAGGAAGGATGATCAGAGTGAGGATTATGTTGACCAGACTCTTGGCTACTGAGAGTGGACTTGGTGGAAGACAGGGTGGTGCTTAACCGACTGGAAGCAGTATCAGCTGTCATCCAACCGACCACCTGTTCGCACTGGTCGGACCTCGAGAGTGATGTCCTGCGACGCCCTGTGAAATCAGACATGAAGCTAGGTATGGTGGATGTCTTTCTTTCTTGTGCTCTGGCACCAGGCACAGTTTCTCCGCGTCCTGACCCGCGCCCTGAACTTTCAGGATCACGTCCACTTCCCCGTCCCTTTTTACCCGCCTTCTTCATCTTACACGATATATATGACTTTAATATATATGAGTTTGAAAACTTAACAGTATTTCTTACTATTCTGCAACTCTGCAGAGTACACAGAATAGGCTGCTAAACTGCGGTGACACACACTGAATGGAATAAGTGACTTTAATATTTGAGTTTGAAAACTTAACAGTATTTCTTATAATTCTGGAACTGTACAGAGTACACAGAATAGGCTGTTAAACGGCGGTGAAAGACACTGAATGGAATATGTGACTTTAATATTTGAGTTTGAAAACTTAACAGTATTTCTTACTATTCTGCAACTCTGCAGAGTACACAGAATAGAGTGTTAAACGGCGTTGAAACACACTGAATGGAATATGTGACTTTAATATTTGAGTTTGAAAACTTAACAGTATTTCTTATAATTCTGGAACTGTACAGAGTACACAGAATAGGCTGTTAAACGGCGGTGAAAGACACTGAATGGAATATGTGACTTTAATATTTGAGTTTGAAAACTTAACAGTATTTCTTATAATTCTGGAACTGTACAGAGTACACAGAATAGGCTGTTAAACGGCGGTGAAAGACACTGAATGGAATATGTGACTTTAATATTTGAGTTTGAAAAATTAACAGTATTTCTTACTATTCTGCAACTCTGCAGAGTACACAGAATAGGCTGTTAAACGGCGTTGAAACACACTGAATGGAATATGTGACTTTAATATTTGAGTTTGAAAACTTAACAGTATTTCTTATAATTCTGGAACTGTACAGAGTACACAGAATAGGCTGTTAAACGGCGGTGAAAGACACTGAATGGAATATGTGACTTTAATATTTGAGTTTGAAAAATTAACAGTATTTCTTACTATTCTGCAACTCTGCAGAGTACACAGAATAGGCTGTTAAACGGCGTTGAAACACACTGAATGGAATATGTGACTTTAATATTTGAGTTTGAAAACTTAACAGTATTTCTTATAATTCTGGAACTGTACAGAGTACACAGAATAGGCTGTTAAACGGCGGTGAAAGACACTGAATGGAATATGTGACTTTAATATTTGAGTTTGAAAACTTAACAGTATTTCTTATAATTCTGCAACTGTACAGAGTACACAGAATAGGCTGTTAAACGGCGGTGAAAGACACTGAATGGAATATGTGACTTTGATATTTGAGTTTGAAAAATTAACAGTATTTCTTACTATTCTGCAACTCTGCAGAGTACACAGAATAGGCTGTTAAACGGCGTTGAAACACACTGAATGGAATATGTGACTTTAATATTTGAGTTTGAAAACTTAACAGTATTTCTTATAATTCTGGAACTGTACAGAGTACACAGAATAGGCTGTTAAACGGCGGTGAAAGACACTGAATGGAATATGTGACTTTAATATTTGAGTTTGAAAAATTAACAGTATTTCTTACTATTCTGCAACTCTGCAGAGTACACAGAATAGGCTGTTAAACGGCGTTGAAACACACTGAATGGAATATGTGACTTTAATATTTGAGTTTGAAAACTTAACAGTATTTCTTATAATTCTGGAACTGTACAGAGTACACAGAATAGGCTGTTAAACGGCGGTGAAAGACACTGAATGGAATATGTGACTTTAATATTTGAGTTTGAAAACTTAACAGTATTTCTTATAATTCTGCAACTGTACAGAGTACACAGAATAGGCTGTTAAACGGCGGTGAAAGACACTGAATGGAATATGTGACTTTGATATTTGAGTTTGAAAAATTAACAGTATTTCTTACTATTCTGCAACTCTGCAGAGTACACAGAATAGGCTGTTAAACGGCGTTGAAACACACTGAATGGAATATGTGACTTTAATATTTGAGTTTGAAAACTTAACAGTATTTCTTATAATTCTGGAACTGTACAGAGTACACAGAATAGGCTGTTAAACGGCGGTGAAAGACACTGAATGGAATATGTGACTTTAATATTTGAGTTTGAAAAATTAACAGTATTTCTTACTATTCTGCAACTCTGCAGAGTACACAGAATAGGCTGTTAAACGGCGTTGAAACACACTGAATGGAATATGTGACTTTAATATTTGAGTTTGAAAACTTAACAGTATTTCTTATAATTCTGGAACTGTACAGAGTACACAGAATAGGCTGTTAAACGGCGGTGAAAGACACTGAATGGAATATGTGACTTTAATATTTGAGTTTGAAAACTTAACAGTATTTCTTATAATTCTGCAACTGTACAGAGTACACAGAATAGGCTGTTAAACGGCGGTGAAAGACACTGAATGGAATATGTGACTTTGATATTTGAGTTTGAAAAATTAACAGTATTTCTTACTATTCTGCAACTCTGTAGAGTACACAGAATAGGCTGTTAAACGGCGTTGAAACACACTGAATGGAATATGTGACTTTAATATTTGAGTTTGAAAACTTAACAGTATTTCTTCCTATTCTGCAACTCTGCACAGTACACAGAATGTGCTGCTAAACTGCGGCGAAGCACACTGAATGGAATATGTGACTTTGATATTTGAGTTTGAAGACTTAACAGTATTTCTTCCTATTCTGCAACTCTGCACAGTACACAGAATGTGCTGCTACACTGCGGCGAAGCACACTGAATGGAATATGTGACTTTGATATTTTAGTTTGAAGACTTAACAGTATTTCTTCCTATTCTGCAACTCTGCACAGTACACAGAATGTGCTGCTAAACTGCGGCGAAGCACACTGAATGGAATATGTGACTTTGATATTTGAGTTTGAAGACTTAACAGTATTTCTTCCTATTCTGCAACTCTGCACAGTACACAGAATGTGCTGCTACACTGCGGCGAAGCACACTGAATGGAATATGTGACTTTGATATTTTAGTTTGAAGACTTAACAGTATTTCTTCCTATTCTGCAACTCTGCACAGTACACAGAATGTGCTGCTAAACTGCGGCGAAGCACACTGAATGGAATATGTGACTTTGATATTTGAGTTTGAAGACTTAACAGTATTTCTTCCTATTCTGCAACTCTGCACAGTACACAGAATGTGCTGCTAAACTGCGGCGAAGCACACTGAATGGAATATGTGACTTTGATATTTTAGTTTGAAGACTTAACAGTATTTCTTCCTATTCTGCAACTCTGCACAGTACTCAGAATGTGCTGCTAAACTGCGGCGACGCACACTGAATGGAATACGTGACTTTGATATTTTAGTTTGAAGACTTAACAGAATGTGCTCTAATCTGCAACTTTGCACACTAAACAGAATGTGCTCTAATCTGCAACTTTGCACACTAAACAGAATGTGCTCTAATCTGCAACTTTGCACACTAAACAGAATGTGCTCTAATCTGCAACTGTGCACACTAAACAGAATGTGCTCTAATCTGCAACTTTGCACACTAAACAGAATATATATATTTTTTTTTTTTTTTTTTTGTTTTTTTCCCCCCACACCAAATAACCTGCTGCCCCCACACACAGTAGTCCTAAAAAGGACTTTTGGTTCTTTTTTTTTCACAATTTTTGTTTTTTTCCTCCCTACACTGCCTTTCCCTTCCTATCCTCAGCTCTCCCTGGCTCAGACTGAGCCGAACTCGCTGGTCAGGTGCTATACAGCACCTGACCACGGGTTCTGGCCAGCCAATCAGTGTAATGCCAGCAGCCAACATGGCTGCTGGCATTACACCGATGTCAGAGCCTCCCTGCACGTTTATTGGCTGCGCAGCAGCCGCAAAACGTGCGGGGAGGAGACCCGAACATGGCGGGCGAGCACATGCGGTACTCGTACGAGTACCGCCATGTGCCGAGCAGAGCGATGCTCGAGCCGATCCGAGCATCGGCCGAGCATGCTCGCTCAACACTAGTCCTTACATATACAGCTGTAAGTCTACATTCACATTTTTGTTGAAGCTTCATAGATTAAATGGGACACCCTAAGTGGGTGTTCATGGCACACCAAAGTGCCACTGTACCCTGCTTGAAATTCACACAGTTGCATTCGATATAACTACCTGCGTAATGTGTCCAGTGGTTCTTTATTATGAAGGATGCCAGTGTCAGGATCAATAGTGGTCAATTTACACCTGCAAAAAATATGGAAAAGATATAATTAAATAAAAACAAATAATATTTGCCGTATCTCATTATACGAGCAGCCTCTTCGCAGACTCATTTTCACAATAGGAAAAGTGATGGAAAGGGCCTCCCACAGTTAAAACTGAACAGTCTCTTTGTAACAAATAGGTGATTTTTGAAAAAAGGTGCCCCAAATCACCCATATTTATGTTGTTCATTTTTTTCATTTCAAACAGCAGTTTCTGAGATATTTAGCTTTATTTATGTGTCAGTGTATGCAGCTGATCTAATGCTTCCTGGTAGGAAGCGACAGTTGGTAATGAAGGCATGCCTGGAGAACTTGCAGTAACTGACAAATAAATGAGGCTATATATCTTATAAATTATTGTTTTACATAAAACTACCTAAGATAAATATAGTTTGCTTTTGAAAGCTCTTTCAAAATCATCTATGTGTTACAACATGACAGTTCCACTTTAAGGAAAAACTCCACTGGTCATGCAATACAGTGACAACTCTTTGTCAAGATTCTTCAGTGCAAGAGCTTAGCACTTTGTGAACTGAGATGTGACCATACGTAACCTTTTAAATGCCACAAGGGTGTCCATAATATTGCTTTGCAATGCTTTGGATATACCTTTGGCACGCAAAGGGTTAATGAATATGTGATCAACTGCAATGGGGGTTGTACCCTAACATTATAAGATTCCTTAGCATTTGAAATATTCCAGCATCTTCAAATTCAGGAGTGCAAGATAAAAAAAATTACAAAAAACATATCCATAATTTCAGTATTGCTTGTTAACCACAGTCGTCAAACATGAATAATCCTTTAACGTATAAATGACAGTGACTCCATTTAGTGAACAGTGTGACAGCTTGTACCAACCAACTTTACTGCTGAGATTATCTACATGATTCAAAATGTGGATTCACCTCACATTACCAAACTTCATATAACATTTCCTTTATCTTATTTTCTTCTACTTCATATTCCTCATGTGATTTTTCATTATTTTACATGTATTTCTGTGTAGAATGGATTTGTCTCTCTCATCCCATATCTATCCCTTCCTTCCATGTCACCCCCTCTCTACATTCCTCTAAACACTGAAACCAGTGGGCTTTGTAGCTTATCAGTTTGAGGGGTTTTTTTAAGCCAAGCATTTAACTTGGATGTTTCATTTTGATGTTTAGTACGCTTTTGACTTGATAAAGGGAGGCTGTTGCTCTTGAAAGCTTGTCCTGAAAACGGAATTTTAGCCCAATAAAAAACGTATTATTACATACCGTGATAGCCATTGATTTGGCATCTACATGTTTGGACTAACACTGCTTTCCTAAATTAAAGGGATAGTAATACTTCATTTTAACTTTATTTTATTTTGTAGGCATTAAAAAAACATGAAGAATGATATAAGTCTTATCTCTCAAACCTTTATCGTTTATGAAATATTCCCAAGCAAAGTTTCTCCTCCCGCCCCTTTTACTTAGTGTAAACAATCTCTTTTCAGATGTGGAATCCAGTCCATAGACTGGACAGATAACAGAAGGGGACACTCTTATTCCTATGAAAACAATGAAATCCCTGCCCCCCTTGACAAGCTTTTCAGGTGTTTCCCTTATCTTAATTGAAGATTGTCCCTCTCTGCAGTCTACCTGGGCACCTCCCTTCTGATCTGGCTGAGCAGTGTTACATCAGTAAAAGGGGTGGGAGGGGGATACTTTATCATTCAGTTACTCTTGAACTACAACTCTGACAGAATTGAAATAACACTCTCCAAAGTCCAAATACTATGATGATTAATTAGAGCTGCTTTTATTATGAAACATTACTGGTATAGTCTATTGTGTGGAAGGGAAAGTACAGGCATACTGCAGATACTATGTAAAAATATCCATATCTGACTGCTGTATGAGAACTGCTAACTTGAAAAATGTTACGTTGCACACATTTTGTGTCTTTTATTCCTATATTTCCCCTTTACAATGTTCAAATGTTGCCCACAGCCCAGCAGTAGTTTAAAATGGTCCTGTTCGTGCAACTATATCATATTACCTTGGACAAGGCATGACTCTCTTTAAAATCACATGACTGCCAATCTGGATTTCTTTCCATGTATCCTGTGATTATTACAAAACAAAACAGGAAAAAGTCACTTTTTGTTACTTATCGGGAAGAAACCATAGCTAACAATTTAATGATTTGATTATGGTGCTTTCATACTTTGTACCACTAGATGGCAATGTTGACTGTTCCATAATTTACAGAAGGGACTGGTTTCTACTGTAGTCAAAAATAGTAGCATCAATTAAAATTGTGTATTTTAAATGAAAAGGTAAAAAATCTGGGTGCCTACATTACAGTTCTCGTTTATGCACACAAAAGCTTGGAAAAGCATGGATATATTCTGTCTTCTGTCCTCATTGCCATCTCCCCATGCTTTCTTGATGTTGTAATGCATGTTTGAGAATTACTAAATTTTTTGCCTTTAAATTTCCACTTTTTGTAAGCTATTGTTTAGTTTTTTAAGCATACATAGGGTTGCCACCTTTTCTTCAAAAAATACCAGACATAGCATTCCCTCCATATACTTAACGTTGGACAGAAGCCAATTTTTTACTGGCCTGCCAGTAAAATACCGGCTGGGTGGCAACCCTAAGCATACATACAATAATGCAATAATGTTTTGTTAATATACTATGTTTCTATTGAGCATGCGCAATGGTATTGCTTGGTTCAACAGGGCCTCTTTTGCACTCAGAGTCAACACTGTGGTTTTGAGTAATATTGTTTGTTTTGATCAAGAATGCAAAGCTCACATGATCAATAAAGTTTTGAACTATATTGCTTGGTTTGATCAAGTCAATTTGCATGCATAACAGAAATGGCTTTCATTTAAATGTTTTGTATGACTGAAAAGCTTCACAAGCACACACACAATCAACAAATTATTGAGTGCTAAAAGGGTGTCTAATACATTGTTTTGCAATGGGTTAGACACTTCTCCGGCACTCAGAGGGTTAACAGTGTCCATAGTGGGCCCTTGATTGGTCCGTTGTACACTTTATGCAAGTATGAGCTGGTCATCCCAAAGAATGTTTTCAACTAAACACTTACCTCTCGACATTTCAAATGGCCAAAGAGGGACACTTTTGTATTAGGTGGTGTACATGGGGGCGTAGCTAGTGGGTGGGGCATTACTGAACATTTTTCAGCTAATTCATGACCTACTGACAACTCTGTGTGTAACCTAATATATGACTTATAATAAAACCAAAGTGCTTTATTTACACAGACTAATGTGTAAACACATATACTGAAGTTAAACAAACATTAATGTGAGTGTTAGTGCTGTAGAGCAACATAATACACTTATAGATAAAACACAAATTCTGAGTTCCTAAAAAGAGGGACATCAGGGTGGGAAAGAAGGACAGGGGGATTTGGGTCTAAAAGAGGGACTGTCCTTCCTAAAGAGGTACACTTGGGAGGTATGTAAACATTCGGGGAACTGAAGCACCGATTATGTCAGTGGTAAATGAATGCAAATACCCCCTGATTAGATCCATCAATGTGGGAAAATCTGGGGATACCTAATAAATGAATTTGGCTGTACATTTGACAAAATGTTGCTACGTTTTGAAAAGCTAGAAAAGAAAATTCTGTTTTTTGCCAATCTCAACATAGATGTTTTATTTGAACTACGGCTGCACTGCCACATAGATTTCAAAAATTCTTCCTAACCTAGGGCTGGATTCTATTGCAGGTGCTAATTGCTTTTATCTTCAGGTTTCCCCATAGACTTCAATAGGAAAATGTTTGATAAAATGGGTGTTAATATTTATCTCTTGCAATAGAATCTAGCCCCTAGTCTGGTGCAGGCAAGCAGCCCTCAGCTTCTTGATGAGAAAAGCAGTAATTGGATTAATGTTGCTTTTGATGCAAGGTTACACAAGGGTAAATTGTGAGGAGGTTTACGGTTGGCCAACAACCCCCACTCCACCTTTGCCGAATCAAATGAGAAAACAACGAGAGAGGAGAGAAAGAGAGAGAGAGGAAAAAACGTTACCAGGACCATCATGGGTCCTTAAGGGGTTAAAGGGATATTAATACTTAGTTTTCACTTTGCATAAAATTGTTACATGTAAAAACTAAATCATCCCAGCAGTCTCTCTCTGCACACAATTCTATAATTATTAAGCTTTTGCCATTTATAGCTTCCCCCAACAGTGCCTTTTTGATTCTTCACCGCTTCAGGTCTCAGGTCAGAAATCTGGTCATTTGACCAGCCAGCGGCTCTTCAGCAGAGCCAAAATACTTCATTGGAACGGCCCCGGGACCAGATTTCTGAGCTGAGACCTGAAGCAGTAATGTATCAGGGGAGGTTGGGGGAAAAGCTTAAAGGGATAGTAATACTTCGTTTTAACTTTATTTTATTTTGTAGGCATTAAAAAAACATGAAGAATGAAGTTTCCCCCTCCCGTCCCTTTTACCTACTGTAAACAATCTCTCCTCAGATGTGGAATGCAGTCCATAGACTGGACAGATAACAGAAGGGGACACTCTTATTCCTATGAAAACAATGAAAGCCCTGCCCCCCTTGACAAGCTTTTCAGGTTTTTCCCTTATCTTAATTGAAGATTGTCCCTCTCTGCAGTCTACCTGGGCAGCTCCCTTCTGCCCTGGCTGAAAAGTGTTACATCAGTAAAAGGGGCGGGAGGGGGACACTTTGCTTGTGAATATCTCTTAAACCATAAAGGTTTGAGAGATAAGACTTATATCATTCTTCGTGTTTTTTTAATGGCTACAAAATAAAGATAAAACGAAGTATTACTATCCCTTTAATAATTATACAAATGAGGGCAGAGACACACTGATGGGATGATTTAGTTTTTTACATGTAACAATTTTATACAAAGTGAACACTAAGTATTACTAGCCCTTTAAAAAGGTTAAGCATTAGTGACTGCCCATTGACAGATAAGAGTCACACTGCTAGCCTTATTATTACAATCACTGTATCTTAATAATTGGTTTACTGTTCTTTTGTAGGCTTGCATTAAACATATGTTTGTGTACCCACAACAGGCTCATTTTTATCTGTGTTATTATGGGCCTGGGTCTGGCCCTTACCGTGTGTGGCCGGCTGCCTCAGTGCCGAGCCCCTTGATGCCAGTGTGCCTGCCACCCTCAGTCACCTCCAAAAAGAGAGAGCTATTTCATAGCTGCGCCGCTGCATGACCAATGCTGCGTATGCAGTGTATCACTCCCCATATATGCATGTGCCAGGAGAACAGGAACTCCTGACACATGTGTATTTCCAATGACAGTGTGAGACACACTATGATGAGGCGAGAGTGGCCTGAGTAGAGGTAGGGGGAGCAGGGAGGAGATTTCTGGTGGCCCCCCTCGTTTAACCGGGCCCTAGGCAGGCGCCTTGGGTGCCTTGCCTGTAATCTGGCACATCACAGGTCCTTAAGGGGTTCAAGGGTTACGTTTTAGCATGTTATAGGTTAACTGATGAGTGACTGGAGTATGAGTAAGGATATTTCACCCAGAATCTACATTATGGGAAGCATTAACCCTTTGAGTGGCATTAAGAGTTAATGTTTAAGATCTCTGGTTAAGCTCCTTTTGAGGTATGGTTATAGGTTAATCTGGTGGTATAAAATAAACTGTATCAGCAAATAAACAAATAGATGTAAGTTCATGTGACAATAGACTTTTTAGGTTAATTTTTGAATTTACACTATGCCTGCGGCAGAAAAACCTGCCTCCAGTCTACTACACACAGTGTACAGAGCACTCAGTACTGCAGTGGTAGCGTTACCTTGTACCACTCCCTCTGCCTTCATCTCTTCATACTAGAGGGAATTTGTACTTGTCTCCAATGGTGCCACTGACATTCTCCAGAATTGCTCTTATATTGACTGGTACATACAACCCACAGAATTCGATAAGAATACAATTACCATTTCTTAAAATTTTCATTTACCTCATCAAAGGCACCACATCCCGAAATCAAAATATTAGGACGAAAATAGCGAAAAGTAATTTTTCTCTCCAGTTTGCTGTTAAGATCTTCTACAGAGGCTTCCGACAGCAGAAGTAGAGGGCTGAGTTCAGGATACGCTATCTGTGTGACAGCAGGCAGAACATTAGAATGAATAATTTACTCAAAGAGCTGAGCTAAGAATGAGAGGTCATCCCTTAAAGTGTTAGTAATGTCTAAAAAAAACTTTTTTGTATTTAGAAGAGCTTAAAAAGCTGATCTAAATGCAAAAAAACGGTTCTCTCTTAAACCGCTATGGTTTAAGAGATACGGACGTTTAAAGTTTGATTTCTCCTACTGACAGCTGTAAAGCTGTCAGCAGGAGATCCGTGTCGGTCGACACGCTGGCGCTTGGGAAGTGCCGAGATCTCGTTACTTACACTGAATCCCTTCATTGGAATGGTCTAATACGTGTGCCTAGTGTTCAAGGGATTCCGTGTAAGTAACAAGATCTCGGCACTTTTTCTGTGCTCTGGAGTCTTCATTCCAGGACTTTGTATTGTCCCTGAAGGTGACTGCCAGGGATATGGGACACAGATTTAAACTCAGAGACTGTCCTGGGCAATTAGGGACATGTGGTCACTTTTTGACAAACTCAAGTGTTTCCTACTATATGATTTACATTAAAAGGATAGTAATGTCTGTTATAATATTCGTTCGGTGAGTCTTCTTTAAATTAGAAGTAACACATTGTGCAATGTGTAGGAGCTTACTTGTTTGTAGTTCAAAGTTATGAAGTGGAGAAAGAGCACCCTCCTGGCCACGTCACTCTGAATCTGGAACCCGGTCGTGAGACCGGACAAATGCAACGAGGGACAAACTTCAGTAAGTAAGTGTTGATAAAGGAGGGCAGGATTTTCCTTTGCATACTGAAGTGTTTCCCTCTCTGCATCCGTCCGGACCAGACTGCAGCTTCTGTTGACGTGGACAGACGGGGTGGGCGGGGGATCTTTCTCCACTTTATAACTTTTGAACTACAAACAGCTCCAACACATAGCGCAATGTTTTACTTCTAATATAAAGAAGACTCAGCAAAAGACTTTTATAAAAACAATACTATCCCTTAAAAGGGATAGTAATGTTTCATAATAAATTCAGCTCTAATTAATCATCGTAGTATTTGGACTTTGGAGAGTGTTATTTCAATTCTGTCAGAGTTGTAGTACAAGAGTAATTGAATGATAAAGTATCCCCCTCCCTCCTCTTTTACTGATGTAACACTGCTCAGCCAAATCAGAAGGGAGGTGCCCAGGTAGACTGCAGAGAGGGACAATCTTCAATTAAGATAAGGGAAAAACCTGAAAACTTGTCAAGAGGGACAGAAGACATAGGAAGAAGATTGTCCCCTGCTGTTATCTGTCTGGTCTATGGACTGCATTCCACATCTGAGAAGAGATGGCTTACACTAGGTAAAAGGGGCGGGAGGGGGATACTTTGCTTGTGAATATCTCTCAAAGCATAAAGGTTTGAGAGATAAGACTTATATCGTTCTTCAATGTTTTTTTAATGCCTACAAAATAAAACAAAGATAAAACGAAGTATTACTATCCTTTTAGGTTACTGCTTATTCAAAGTCTTAATTAGTGACATCTCTACCAGGAAGGCAGAGTTGTCCATGTCTTGGGAGTGTAAAAGATGTGAGATCTCTGAACTGTAACATATTAACCTTTTGAGTGCCAGAGGGGGTACGCTACGCATTGCAGAACAATGTGTTGCATACCCCTCTGACACTCAAAGGGTTAAAGTTTCCTTGAGGACTGATTGGATCATCTCTTGGTTAGCACAAACATTGACATAGCACCTAAAATCTACTTTCCTGGGTGCATTAAGGGTTAATATTTCAAAGATCTCAGGGTGAGCTCATTTCAAAAGTTCCCAGGTATGGGAAATGATGGGAGTTGTGGATGCCAAAAGCTTTAGGACTAAAGGTTCCCTCCCCTTGTTCTAAAGGCAGTATGAACAAAGGAAAATATGTGGAATTCTGGAGCAACCCAAATGCTCCACAGGTAACAAATTTAAATTCCCATTGATTTAACCCCTTCTTGACAATGGACTTACCAGGTACGTCCTGCAAAAACTGTAACTTAGTGACAGAGGATGTACCTGGTAAGTCACGGAAGTAGTACCGGAAGTCCGGGTATCCGTGCGGCTGCACGCCATTCGGGAACTCCGGAATCATTTAGCGATTTTTTTTTTTTTTATGACGGGCGTTAAGGTGACAGCCTCGTGTGCACGCAGCTGTCACCTTAACACCCGTCATACAAAAAAAAAAAAATCTGCTAAATGATTCCGGAGTTCCCGAATGGCGTGCAGCCGCACGGAGAACTGGAATTCTAAGGGGTTAAATGGGGGCTCTTAACCCCTTTCAATTCCAGCACTGAATTCTGGAGACCTCTACAGAGTTCAATGGGTTAGAACCCCGGTTCAAATCAATGTATATTTGGGGAATTTGTATTTGTCCTCTGAGGTTTACGTCAGAATTAAATATCTTTTTTTTTTTGTACATAAGCCCCATACGCTGTTACCACTGCTGCTAATGAATATACAGTATATTGGAACCTGAAATAATGCCACTTGCTGGCCCTTTGAATACCAGATGGGTATCCAGTGCATTGAATAAAAATGGCTAGGCACCCACTTTCACTGAAAAATGTCAATCCTTTGAGTGCCGGAGGTAACTACCAATAGGCCTAAAACTAGGCACTTTTCTACAAATAAAGTTGATAAAACTTTCTTGGACTGCTTTTATATTGCTGCTAGAAATACATATGTCTGCAGAGTTTACAGTCTATAATTCACCACTATTATTAACAGAAAACAATGAATGCAGCCCTCACACATAGGGATTTCTGATCATAGGGCCCAAGACTGAAAATCCTGGATGCCCCTGAACTATACCCTAGTAATCAGCGGCCTATAAATATGCCCTATAGGGTGACCACGGGTCCCGGAATGTCCGGGACTGTCCTTTATTTCAGGGCTATGTCCCGCGTCCCGGGTCATCTCCAACCGGGACAATGAAGTGTCCCGGAATGAAGCCAAGCCACCCTGGATGTCAGCCTGCAAGCGGTGTGTCACATCATGGACGCCGCGAGGGAGCGCTTGGTAGCATAAACCAGCGCTCCCTCGCGGCGTCCATGATATGACACACCGCTTGCAGGCTGACATCCAGGGCGGCAATGCAGCTGAGCCTGATCTGGAGGCAAGCGCTCTAGTAATACAGAGCGCTGGGAGATGACATCATCTCCCAGCGCTCTGCATTACTGAGAGCAGTGCGCGGGAGCTTCAGCTCTGTGCAGGAGGAGGCACAGAGCACTTTCCACGCCGCTAGACCACCAGGGACTCAAGGTAGGGCGATGAAGAGGCTTTTGTAGGGTGACCACGTCCTGGAATGGCAGGACGGAAATGTGATCACCCTAATGCCCTAGTATTACGTTACCTAAAACTATACTTTAGTAATTAGTGGCTTATCATCTGGGCTGCAATATATGGGCAAAGTGGGCAATTTCCCAGGACCCAGTCTCAAAATGGGGCCCACTGATAGAGGTATAAAACAAACTAGACGGGCCCATGCCCAGCTCTCTGGTTTTTGTGCAGTGCTCTTTCTGTGAGTCACTGCCACCAAATGTCATCTCTGGCTTTCAGTGCACTGGTAGAGAAGTGAGCACAGCACAGAGGGGTAGGTAAGGGATTACCGGCTCACAGGGCTGGTGCAAGGATTTTTGCCACCCTAGGCAAAACCTAATTTTGCCGCCCATTTGGCTCCGCACCTTGTGTCCCACCCCTTTATACCCCACCTCTTTTTATGATTGTTACCTCTTTTCATGATTGTCCTCTCTCTGCCCCCTGGGCCAGTCTGCCCCTGGTCTGGAATTGCCTGTAACATATGCCCCCCACCAGCTCCACTTTACCCTCACCATCTCCCCTTTGCCCCCACCAGCTCCAACTTGCCTCCAACAGCTCCCCTTTGCCCCACCAGCTCCAACTTGCCCCCTATCAGCTCCATTTTGCCCCCACCTGTTCCACTTTGCCCCACTGGCTCCACCTTGCCTCCACCAGCTCCACTTTGCCCCCTATCAGCTCCAACTTGTCCCCTATCAGCTCCACTTTAGCTCACCAGCTCCACTTTGCCCCTATCAGCTCCACCTTGCCCCACCAGCTCCACTTTGCCCCCTATCAGCTCCAATTTGTCCCCTATCAGCTCTTTGGCCCACCAGCTCCACTTTGCCCCTATGAGCTCCAACTTGCCCCCCTCAGCTCCACTTTGCCCCCCATCAGCTCCACTTTGCCCCCCATCAGCTCCAACTTGCCCCCATCACACACCTGGAGCTCCCACGCAGCCTTCTCTTCAGTAATACAGAGCGCGCCGAGAGATCATGACTCCCAGCGCGCTCTGCATTACTAAAGAGCCGACCACAATGAGGGAGAGCAGTAGCAACACAAACCTGACTGTGTTGCGATTCCGGCATGGTGCGTGCGGACGCAGCTTTTCTCTGCTGCATGCCCTTGCCCCCAGTACATGTGCGCCCTAGGCCAGCACCTACCTCGCCTATAGGTGGCACAGTAAGGGTTCTGACTGTGTCAGGGCACTTCCTGTCATCCGGGCGGATGGCAGTAACATGACCTGCCAAACTTCTACCAGGTCATAGTGACAGAGACCAGCGGAAAGGTCCGGTCCTGATCTACTTAATTATCCACAGACTGCACTGTGCCACACAGTGGGTAGAGGCAATAGTTCCTTTCCTGCTTGCCATCTTTTTTTCTCAGCTCAAGATCCCTAATTTTTCCCCTCTCATCCGTCCCTTATCTTGTGGAACCTGGCCTATTTTGGCAATAAAAGGGGTCAATGATGCTTGATGGTCTCTCCCCTCTCTCCCATTGCACTCCACCCCTCATTGCATCGTTAATTCTCTCTCATTATTTCACACCTTTCCTTTGTTGTCCTTCCCCTTTTCCCTTTCTCTCCTCCCCCTTTCCCTTTTTCTCCTCCCCTTTTCCCTTTCACTCCCCCTTTGCTCTCCTCTTACCCTTTTGCCACCTCTCTTTCCCCAGTTGAAATACGGCTACGCTACTGACACCACAGAGCTTAAGATTATATCACTCCCCATTTGTAGTCATAGAAGTGTAAGTTTGGTGGTACCACTAGTGTAGCTATATTTCAGTTGTAGGTTTTTTGGTATTATTAGTAGTTCCATTTTGATTGTAAGCTCTGTGGTATCACTTTTGGTATCAATTTTGTAGCTCTATTTCAGTTGTAATCTCTGTGCTATACCTAATGTAGCTACATTTCGGTTATAAGCTTTGTGGTATCACTAGTTTAGCTCCATTTCTGTCACAAGCTGTGCGACATAACTAGTGTGGCTACATTTCGATTGCAAGCTCTGTGGTGTCACTGGTGTAGCTACATTTGAATTGTAAGCTCTGTGGTATCACTGGTGCAGCTCCATTTGTATTGTAAGCTCTGTGGTGTTGATAGTATAGCTCAAATTCATTTGTAAGCTGTGTGTGAATATAAAAATAGTTAATAACTGGATTGCCATATTATCACTGAATAGCACACTGTAAGGCAACACATCTCAAAACTTACATATGTTTAGATTGCGTTAACAGCATTAACATTTTGAATGCCAAATAAATAAATAAATAAATAACATTATTTTTACATTGTATTTTATATAGTATTTTGTACTTTTTTTATGAGTGGGATTGGGGGTGGGAATTGTAGAAATAATATCACTGGAGAAGTCATCTCTACTTTATCACCTCTTTATCACACCGTATGCATCTTCCCAGTGGTGTCCACAAGGTCATTATTTTTATATTGTGCTCTATGGACCAGCTTACGTCATTGGGGGAGATGCACTAAGGTGTGATAAAAAGGTGAGAAAGTAGAGATGACTTCTCCAGTGATATCATTTCTCCAATTCCTATGTTATTCTATAGAGCCTATGCACTAAGATTTCTCCAACTTTGCAGATCGTAGTGTATTGGATCCATACAATAACAGAAGTGATATCACTAGAGAAGTCTTCTCCACTCTATCACCTCTTTATCACCTCTTTATCACACCTTAGTGTATAACTCCCATAGTGTAATGAATGACAGGAACAGCGCCACTTGTGGAGCACAGCAGAAAATTGCACTTCAGTGTAAAATATTTGAAATAACGTTTGAATGGGAGGTCCCTTCTTTTACACCACAGGAGATGATCAATGACATATTGTTTTCATCAAGATTCTTACTGTTCCTTTAAATGAAGTATAACTCATAAGAAAAGGACAATAAAGTCTATTGGTCATCTTGTATTATGAACAACACCTGCTAATACTCACTTATACTTTCTATAGACAGGAAATTCTTGTCTCACGTGATTTATTTTTCCTTTCTGTTTGGTTAACCCTTTGCATACCAGAGAGGTACGCAGCGCATTGCTCTGTTGCGTACCCGTCTGGCACTCAAGGGTTTAAAGAGATGACATCTTCAATTAGTCCTGAAGGTCATGTCAATGGAGGCGGACATGACAGTTGCTAACAGGACAACAGGACCTCAAACTCTGCTCAATACACATGGTAATCTTAACCCTTTATGGACTTGAAAGGTGTGCAACACATTGCTTTGCAATGAATTAGATACCTCTATGGTCCTTAAAGGGTTCAGTGGGATCATGCACTCCGCCTGCTTCCATTTCTATAAATGCCCTTGAAGCTGCTGTCATGTCCGCCTCCATGGAGATGATATCTGGGACTCACTGAAGATGGTATCCCTAGAACAACGGCACAAGAGCAAAATTAATTTCCTGGCCATTGTAAGGTAGGATTAGTGAGTTATTATTAGGAGGTTTTAATTCTCCTTTAAATATAAAACCTCCCTTGGCATCCCTACATTTTTCTCTAACCCTTTCTCACCTTTCCATTCTCAGTGTATGTGGGATATTCTTTCTTTGGATTCCTGGGCTTCATCTTAGCCTCAAACTGAATCAAACGATAAACATGGACGTTACCCAAAAAGCTTGTTATCCACTGAGATATTTCTGCTCCGCAGTCTCTTCCCTGTACCGCATGTCCATACATCCTGAAATAGATTCAGCATTTACAGTCCTCAGCCTTGTTACCCTGCCCACTGGTAGCCAAAGATTGCTCACATACATTGCCTGACCCTCAGCCTGGTTCCATTTCCCAATGGTAGCCACAAATCCTGACATGCACTGTCTGACCCCCACAGCCTGGTTCCACTGCCCTCTGGAAGCCACAGATGCCCATATACACTTCCTGGCATGCACCCCCAACCTTGTTCCCCTGTCCACTGGTAGTCACAGATTCCACAAATATACTGTCTGACCTCCCAGCCATAATCACTGCCTAATACTCCCCAAGCTTTGTTCAACCGTCCACTGGTAGCCACAGTTTCCCCGTAAACCCTGAGTGACCCATTCAGCTTTGATCCCCTGTCCACTGGAAGACACAGATTCCAGAGATCCATTGCCTAACTCCCCCCCCCCCCAGCCTTATTCCCCTGTGCTCTAGTAGTTACAGATTCCCAATATACACTCTCTTAGCCAGACCTCAGCCTGGTTCCCCTACCCACTGTTAGCCACAGATTACCAAAATACACTATTTGATGCCCCAGCTACACTGTCTGATACCTCTCCCCATACCTCCATTTTAAATATCAAGTTTCTGTAGGTAGTGGAGCCAGGTGCTTTTACACACTATAAGTTTAGACTGGTACAGCCTACACTTTCTGGGAGGCCCTGATTCCAACATGGACCCCTCAAGTCTGACAGTGTCCCTGAGTCAGACAGCCCCCACCTCTGCACCACAGGGGCCTCCTCTACCCCACTGGAACTAGGCCTTAGTGTCATACCATGACTCATTGCCACCGTGAGGCCTGGTCACTCCTTACCTGGGATACCGAGCATCTGGTGACTCCTTTGCACAGCTGCAATGTGGGGAGCCTCTCCGTGACTCGCACGAGTGGCGGGATGTGCTTCCTCTCCTCCAGGAGAAACACATCTGTGTCTGACACACATCTGGCCCTCAAAGGGTTAAACTAATAAGTATTGTTCCCTATGGTGCACTTGAGCTGCCCCAGATTTGTCTTTGTCCATATAACCCTGCTGTATCATACTCACTTGCAAGTGATGACTTCATTTGTCGAGGGAAGTTTTAAAGGGATACTCAGCTCTTCCATGTCAGGAGCATTGAAAGTTAACAATCCTTTCTCGCAAGACACATTTATAAGGACCATCCGCGGTTCATGCCGAGCTGAAACGTGTATTTTGTCCTTATTAATAACAACCCAGTGTCTGCAATGAAAAAAACAAAAAAGCTGTAGGCGATGAACATACATCAGATTCCCAAGAATGGCCATCACTGTACAATATCCGAACAAAACTCCAAGACAGGGGAAATAGAGGAAACTCAAAGTAGCAGCACATGTATTGCAGGGGAGGACTGGCTTGGGGGGCAGAGGGGCAATTGACCCCTGGGCTGGTCACATGTCTGGGCCATGGGGCCACTGCCTCACTCAGTCTCCCAATTGCTGCTGTAAATGGAGCTATACTAGTGATACCACAGAGCTTACAAATTGAAATTGAACTACACAAATGATACTACAACGCTACAATCCAAATAGAGCTACACTAACAGCATAACCCATTTCCCTTGTAAGATCTATGGTATCAATCATGTGGCTGTACTTAAATTGTAAGCTTTATGATATCACTAGAGTAGCCGCATTTCAGCTGTAGGCTATGTGGTCTCGTTTGCCTTACTTAACAGAATTAATGCCAATATTAAAAGTAACTAAAGGGGATGGGCTGGGACGCTGGGCTGGAGCGACTGAAGGAATGGGCTAGTAGATTGTATTTGCCCCCCAGGCCACAAGTTCCCAGCCCTCCTCTGATGTACTGTCTTGTACAAAAGATAGTACTTACATTACTCCTTCACCAGTACAAACTGGTCTTTAAGCTACAGGGGATTTCCCGTCCCTGTCCGGGTATCTCCAGTGTTTCTGGTGTCTCCAGTGTTTCTGCTGGGCAATAGGAAGTAAAGAAGCTGATAAGCAATGTTATTAACACATTTTAACAATATTTATTTAAAAACAAATATAAACAGTGTAAAGCTTTTCAAGGTTATTTAAAAAACCCTTTTCAAGCACTGAAATATTTCTGTGTATAAATACGGTCATCCGCATATAAATATCATGGTGCCCGTGCTATGCTGGTGACATTTTGACAAGTGCTACTTCCTGATACCTTTTTATTGGCTAACGTTATGTTGCTCCTCCCAGTGACAGACCTTAAATACTCAGTCCTGTCACTTCCGCAGTGCCCTTTCGTGGAGTTCCCTTTGCTAGCGCTTGTTCCGTTATTTCGTATGATTCCAGTGTATGATCCAAACTGCCTGTCTACTCTGCTGTTTATGTTCCTGGTCTGTGTACCGACCCAGATTGGCTGACGTTCCTGCTCTGTGTACCGACCCGGATTGGCTGACGTTCCTGCTATGTGTACCGACCCAGATTGGCTGATATTCCTGCTATGTGTACTGACCCAGATTGGCTGACGTTCCTGCTCTGTGTACCGACCCGGATTGGCTGACGTTCCTGCTATGTGTACCGACCCAGATTGGCTGACGTTCCTGCTATGTGTACTGACCCAGATTGGCTGACGTTCCTGCTATGTGTAGCGACATGGCTTGGCTGACATTCCTGCTCTGTGTACCGACCCGGCTTGACTGATGTTCCAGCTCTGTGTACCGATGCGGATTGGCTACATTCCTGCTCTGTGTGTTACTGCCCGGTTTTTACTCATTCCAGGGATCCGGTTTGGGGGCTGTAGTCCGGTACTCGCTCTCTCTGTCTTGTACAAGACCTCCGGTTGCTTCGGTTACTGCTCAGGCAGTACCATACTGTGACCCGATCCCTCCATAGTGCCTTGTCCTCTCTCACTCCGGTGTAGAGATCCCGGTTGCACCACGGTACGCTTGGTCTGTTTACTGCCTTTATCTGAGGTTGGTTTACTCTTGGACGCCTCAGTCTGTCTGTACTATCTAGCAGTTGCCTCAGATTGGAGCGTTCGTTAACCCCTTGAGGGGCGGTGCTGTGCACTTGGGTCACAGTCTATTGCAGTCTCGGTTTGGTGTTACACTGCACCTCCCGGTGCTGTGCACTTGGGTCAAAGTCTATTGCAGTCTTGGTTTGGCGTTACACTGCACCTCCGGTTGCAGCCTACCTCTGTTGTTCCAGTAGCCAGTCGCATATCCTGGGCTCCGCTTGCTCCTTTGTGGCTACAGTTGCTATTGTGTCACTCTCTGTGTAGAGAGTGTACTGTGGGCCTTCCACTATTAGGGCCTGTCCGCTGTTCCTGGCCTAATAGTACCATTCTGCCATTGTCTCACTGAATCATACGAACTGTACCTGACCTGTGTCAGTATTGTATATTGTTTTACATATACTGGACCTGTGTGGGTTATTAATATCACTGTAACCTGTCCTGTGTCAGTGTTATAATTGTATTTATATGCTGGACCCGCGAGGGTTCTTATTAAAACTGTGTTTTACCAAAACCTTCCATCTCTGAGTGTACATAAAACCGTTACAATAAAGGAAGACACTTATCTACATAGTACCATCATCCAAATGAGCTAATCAATATTAGGTTTTCCAGTAAGTGACCAAATCGAAAGAGGTATATCGTTCGTTCAAAAAATTTGCCCAGTGGTGTAGCAGTTTTAATTCCTCACTCTCCATAGGCACCCGACCGAAACCATGTGTCAGGACGGATTCCCACTGGCCTCAAGTTCACAGCTATTGTTCAGAAATATGTTATACAATTTCTGGACATGAAACTTTTGATTTTAGAAGATAAGAAATTTGGATCTATGATATATTTCAGACTGCTAGATTCTAATAGCTTTTTTCAATTTTAATAGCGGACTTTATTGAAGTTGGGTACGGTTTCTTTAAGCCATTTCCACAGATTAAGAGTTAACTGCACCAAAATTGAATAATATGATATTGAATCTAATGTTTTGAAAAATCGAAATGATTTTTTAGATAAACATTATTCTACAGATTTGATTGAGGGGGCATACTTGAGAGCTAGGGACATGGAGCGTTCTTCTCTCTTATAATATTAGAAATGGGGGGATGTTTTAGTGCTTCTAGGTCTAGAATGTTTATTACCCAAATTAACAGTGTACATGAACAAATTAAAGAAATTCTAAATAAACATTGGTCTTTGTTATCTTTAGATCCTATACTGAAGAATATTATACCAGGTCTGGTAAACCTAGGGCAGTATTCAGGAGAACACAAACTGTTAAGAACAAGATTGTACCTAGTAAATTGAAAAATTTTGTGAATAGCAATTTGAGGTCCACTGTCCTAACTAATAGTAAGGAAAACTTAAAATGTGGAATGTGTAGATGTCTAATTTGTAAGGCTAATTGCTCATTCTGCCAAGATGATTAAGTCTATGGTCACAGGAAAATAATTTCTGATTCTTGATCATGTGATTTGTGGTTCCAGACATGTAGTTTATGTCATCAGTTGTATTTGAGAGGCTCTGGACATGGGCTGTAGTACCCACACGTTGAGATGTAGGTGTGGTAGACACTGGAGAAACAGAAAGCAGGATTTTCTTCATCATAGTGTTTCTTGACATTGTCTATTTAATCGTAATAAAGACCCATTCGTTTTAAGAATTATTCCGGGGAAATTTGTTGGTCCTTCTGCTAATTACAATAGGTTAAGGCCCCATAATAATAGAAAAGCCTTTTGGATGTTTAGGCTTCAAATAATTGGGGAGATGCACTAAGGTATGATAAAGAGGTGACGAACAGGATATGACTTCTCCAGTGCTATCACTTCTGCAGTTCTATGGAGCCTATGCATTAAGATCTGTCACAATTGAGACGTCTTAGTGCACAGGCTCTAAGACAGCAACTCAGCTTATCAAGGATGGAAGTAGATAAAATCTTCATGTTTATTGATAAATCAAACAAAAACCTGTCTAGAGGAGCATATAAATCACAACTAGCACATAAGCAAAACACCTGATGCATTTTGGGCTGGAAAGTCCTTAGTCATAGGTAAGGTCACAGGTGTGTAGTTGCTTCTATATATCCTAGATCCCTCCCACCACACACCAGGAACCAAACAGTACTGTAAAAATATAATAAAATTAATGTAAAAAACAATATGCGTTGGCATGAATCACTTTAATAATAAAACATGTATTGGAATTTGATGGGATCCAATTCCTTAATAAATATAAAGCCCATATATAGAAGGAATAAAGAGAACAGTTTTATTTAAAGGCAAATACGGTGTTATTAATGTCGGCAGTCGCAAAATCCCATATCAAGACATTGGGCAGCAATCAGAAATTTATCAACACAAAGAGGATCAATAAACAAACCATCCAAATAGAAGACAAAATATCTCTTGACACAAAATAATGATCCTAATAATAAAGACTAAGGTCCCTTCTGAATTAAGGCCCTCCGGTATTCTGGTTTTTAACTGGTGAATCCCATACATTCCTCTATGTGCCAGGGTCAGGAAAATATCCCTTCCCCTGATTGGCTTGGTCACCCTTTCGATACCTTGAAACCTAAAAAGGCCTGAATCAGAATTATGTGTCATAAAGTGCCTTGCTACAGGAGATTTATTATCCCTCTTCTCTATTGCATTGAGATGCTCCCTTATTCTTTCTTTAACGGGTCGTGTTGTTCTTCCAACATATTGTTGTTTACAGCATGTTATAAGGCAAATGACATAAGTGTTGAGCAATTGATGAAAGCTCTAATAGGATGTGTCCTAGATATAATACTACTCGAATATGTTTTTGATACTAATGCAAAGTTCCAACTACGACATTTACGTCCACATTATAGAACCCATCAATTTTCAACCAATTATGACTATTAACATCATCCTTCTGCCATAAAAAGAAACTAGATGACAATTGTTTCCCAAGTGTGGGTGCCCTTTGGCTAGTAAATCTGCACCCATTCTGTAAAATTATTTTTAGATCTCGATCCCTTTATAAAATGGGGAGGAGTCCTTTTAGAATCCTACAAACTTTGTTATATTCACAACTGTTGTCTATAACAGAAGTAATGAGATTAGAATTGTTTCCCTTCATTCCCTTCTTAAATCTGCCATCAAATGACCTCCTGATGAGATCCAATCTATCCAAACCATCCACTGACATTCTAGCTTGGTCAATTAGAAATTCATAATAACCCCACTCTCTCAATCTATTAAAAATCTCAGCCTGATACAAATAATCTAAGTCCGTCGTACAAATAAGTTTTAGGCGTATAAATTGTCCCTTCGGAATATTCCTTAGTAAATTACAAGGGTGACAGCTATTTGCCAAAAGTTTTTGAAAATGCTAGAATGTATTTTACCCATGTCCACCTCATCTTTTAGCCTCAGATCCAGAAAATCCATGGTTTCAGTTTGCAAAGTATATTTAAATTTCAAACCACAGTGGTTATTAAGGTAATGTACAAAACCTTCCAGCAAAGCGATGTCCTAAGAGTGTCACGGTGTGACTAGGAAATTAACACACTAACAAGTACAGATGAACTTAATATAAAACTTTATTAAGTACAATAAAGACAGGTAATAATGAAACAGGCTGGTGGCAACAAATGACACAACAGTAGTATAGTAATGACAAGAAGTGGCAGTAGATAGTGACACACCTTCCCGAGACCAGGGAGGAACGGTGGATTCACTTTCCTCACCTTTCACCAGGCAGGTGAGCAGTAATTGAATGGCCCTTGGACTACATAGGTAGATGCGAGGATAATGCCTGTACACCGCATACACAAAATGAATGGCACACCTACACGAGACCAGTTAGGAATGGTGAACTCACTTTCCTCACCCTTCACTAGACAGATGAGCGATAATGGAAAGGTCCTGGGACTCACACAGGTAGATGGAATAACAGTGCGAGTAGTCCATGCGTATGTCTGGATAGTACACCTTCACGAGACCAGGGAGGAACAGTGGACTCACTTTCCTCACCCTTCACTAGGCAGGTGAACAGTAACAGAATGGCCCTTGGACTTACACGGTAGATGTGAGGGCAGTGCAGAGCACTCCCACACACACACAGTCGGCAGGAAATGAAAGAGCGCACCAATACCTGGGCAGGGTATACAACAGGCTGATATCCAATACTGAGGCTCGGTAAGGCAGCACGCAAACCGGGACTGCCATGGGAGGTCAAACACACGGTATGACAGACATGCGCCGCTAACAGAAGCGAGCACAGAGCGGAAGGCACAGGCAACACGGAAACCAAACCGATGCACGGAATGGTAAAGGAGTGCAACAATGGAGAGTAAACCAAGAGGCAGTCAAAGGTCAGAACCGGATCGGGTAGTCAGAAGTTGCCAGTGATCGTAGCTGGAGTGGGTAGTCAGAAGTAGCCAGGGGTCAGAGCCAGAACGGGATACTCAGACATAGCCAGGAGTCAGAACCGGAATGGGTAGTCAGACGTAGCCAGGAGTCAGAACTGGAATGGGTAGTCAGACGTAGCCAGGAGTCAGAACCGGAACGGGTAGTCAGACGTAGCCAGGTAATGCAAAGGAACAGTAATGGACCAAAACAGCAATAAGCTCAGGTACACCAGGAAAGGGCAAAGGTAATGACACAGGCTGAGGTTTAAAAACCCTGACAGGTGGGGTGGAGCGATGACCTCACCAACATGTTGGCCTATAAGAATAGTGACTCAGCAAGAGCGACAGCCAGGAAGTAAATAATGTTGCACTTATGGCAATACTGCAAGAGGCAATCACGGGGCACCGTGGTAGTGAGCAACTAAAGATTAAATCATCTATGAATCTTTAAAACAAAGATTTAAAAGCTTGATAGTGGTTTCCATTTCCAAAGGTGTGGAGCCACTCCCACCAACCCATAAATAAGTTGGCAAAAGATGGAGCAAACTTTGCACCCATAGCGGATCCACATCTCTGGAGGTAGAAAGCCCCATCAAACAAAAAGAAATGATGCCTCAAAAGATACAAAATGGAAAGATTAAAAAAAGTTTGAGGTCACTAGAATAACCACTCTTATGGTCAGAAATATAATAAATGGCTGTCAGTCCTACTTCATGTGGCGTACTGGAATATAAGGGAACAACATCAACCATAAACCAAATGGGATTATGATGCAAAATGGTATTACCCTTGATTTGTAAGACGTGTGTTATCTCTCAAATATGTAGGTAAACGAATTAACAATGGTTGTAGGTACTGGTCTAGCCAATATGACATATTTTCATTAAGTGAACAATACCTGACACAACTGTCCTGCCCACTGGTTGTGTCAGTGATTTATGACTCTTAGGCAGGTGATGGAAGATAGGGACCACATGTTCCTCAACCATCACAAACTCTGCCTCTTTATCACTGTCACAGCCGGTGGAGTCACCCAAGTCTATTACTGCTTTCAAATCCTTCTTAAATGTAGTGGCATGATCTCCATGTAACATAAGTATCCACATCTGATAACTGTCTCATCACCATAGTGTAGTAATCTTTTTTATCCATAACAACTATACTTCCTCCTTTATTGGAATTTCTGATCACAATGGTATCATCCCTACACAAATTCTTCACAGCGTCACGCTCAGATCATGTCAACTTGTCACCACGGTGACAAGAAGTTCCAAGACTAGAATCCCGTGACAGTTTGGTGAATTCTCTTTCAACTGATTTCTGAAAAACATCAAGGTGGTTACCCCTAAAGTGGACAGGGTAAAAAGTGGATCTAGATTTAACATCAACAGGAAGTCTATTTATGGCATCACCCGGTTCACCTTCCTTACACAAGGACTGCATGTCGAATAGGAGTGGGGGTTGTTCCGTCATAAATGCCTAGACACCATTTTTTCGTTAGCTTACCTGTAGCGGTCTTCACGTACACACTTAGTGCATAGGCTCCATAGAATAATATAGGAACTTGAGAATTGATTTCACTGGAGAAGTTATCTCTTCTTTATCAACTCTTTTTTGCACCTTAGTGCATCTCCATAAATGTCTCATAAGGGCTTAAATGAGTACACAAAGTCTGTTCTTTAGATTTGGGGATTTATACACTCATGTATATGTGAAAGGTCACATGCATGTGTGTGTATATGTGCACAAAAAACTTTTTTTCCTTGTTTAAATAGAGATTTTAGTGGCGTATTTGTAAAAACTCATTTTAATTTTAGGGTTTATTTAAAACATTAGGTTTATTCAGATATTTTTAATATAATCATTTACTTTATCACTAGTTCATTTTACTTGTATTTGATAACATAAATTTCTTAACATATTTTTTTTTCACTAATTTGATTTAGATTTAATAATTTAATCCAGTTACAGTTAACATTATAACAATTATTTCATCACATTTATTAAACAAGAATAATTACATTTATCAGATAATGTAAATTAATATTGTTTACATTAATATCAATAAATCATAATAATAATCATTTCATCGCATCTATTCACACATAAATAATTAAACACAAATTAAACAACATAAATTAATATCATTTACACTTATAACTGATAGGAATATATTCAGATATCACTTATAAGAATTTAATTTTAACCATGTCTGCTTGTTCATTACTTTGTTTTCATTATATAGATTTAATATAGAGTATTAATCAAATAATATGTATTTTATTAGAAGATATGATTTTTTAACACCATCATTCACAGCATCACTAGTTAAATTATACTCACAGTAATAGATTGTAAATATATTTTTCATTAATTTCAACTTACTTCAATCATAATAATGTAATCAAATTAATTTACATTAATTTACTGTAATTCATATACAAATATTAATTTAAAACATGTAATACATATGTAAATGTTATATTATCTTTATAATTAATCAATAGTAATATATTTAAATATTACTTTTAAGAATAAGAATTACATTTTTGCCATGGGCGTCTGTTGATGAATCTTCATCAATACATTTAATTTTTTATTATATAGATATAGTATAGTGTAACTTTTATGGAGTAAGATATGAATTTATATAATAATAATAATCTTTATTTATATAACGCCAACTTATTCCACAGCGCTTTACAATAGGGGATAGACATATAGAGATATTAAATAGTACAAATCATATATGGAGAACAGAAGGATCAGAGGGCCCTGCTCGTGACAGCTTACAGTCTAGGGGAAGGTAGGTTGGACACAGAAGGTGTAAGTGCTATTGGGTGTGTCTCCTGCCACATAAGCTGCCAGTCAGTGGGTGGGAGTGAGAAGTGCTAGTGAGTGCAGTGGTCCAGGGAATGGTTGGTTCTTGGTGATAATATTTATGGAGGTAGTTGATAGACTTCCCTGAAGAGGTGAGTTTTCAGAGAGTGTCTGAAGATCTGAAGGCTGGGGGAGAGTCTGATGTGGCGGGGGAAGGAATTCCAGAGCTTGGGTGCAGCACGGGAGAAGTCCTGTAGTTGGGAGTGGGAGGATGTAATGAGAGATGTGGAGAGGAGAAGGTCAAGTGCAGAACGAAGATGGCGGGTGGGAGCGTATTTGGAGATGAGAGATGAGATATAGGGGGGTGAGGTGTTAGTAAGGGCTCTATAGGTGAGCACCAGGATTTTGAATTTAATTCTGTTTGCTAATGGGAGACAGTGTAGGAATTGGCAGAGGGGACTGGTGTTGGAGAAGCGATTGGTGAGGTAGATTAGTCATGCTGCTGAGTTCATTATGGACTGTAGTGGGGTTAGTCGGGCAAGAGGAAGGCCAGTTAGTAGTGAGTTACAGTAGTCAAGACGGGACATGATGAGTGTTTGGATTAGAATTTTAGTAGTGTCTTGGGTAAGGAAGGGCCGTATTCTAGAGATGTTGAGGAGGTGGAGGCGGCATGATTTGGAGATTGACTGGATGTGAGGAATAAATGATAGGGAGGAGTCAAATGTGACCCCCAGGCAACATGCTATAGGGGTTGGTGTGATGATAGTGTTGTTGACAGTGAGGGTAATATCTGGAGTAGGACTGTTAGGAGAGGGAGGAAAGATAATTAGTTCGGTTTTTCTAAGGTTAAGTTTGAGATGACGGGAGGACATCCAGGAAGACACAGCGGACAGACAGTAAGATACCTGGGACAGGAGGGAAGGGGAAAGGTCTGGGGAGGAAAGATAGATTTAAAGTTCCTTTAAGGGAAAGATATGTTTTGTTTTATATGTAGATAAATGTAATCACCATTTTAAACATGTTGATAATAATCTATACACTGTAAATATGTGCTGTTTGGAGGAAGACTAATTTGCCAATTATATAGAGTCCATTATTTCATACATATGAATGTGCCAACTATTTAAATGTCTGCATTTTTAGTCAGATATATCACTAAGATTTTTATCTTATCATTTTGAGTTGACTGATCAAAGGTGTCTTGGTTTATTTGTTTTAATAACTAAAATGGGCTTCTTGCTTCCTGAGAACATCCGTCCTGATACATAGTTTCGGTTGGATGCCTATGGAGAGAGGGAAATTAAAACTTCTACACTATTGGGCTAATTTGTTTGAACGAATGATATACCTCTTTCAATTGGGTCACATAATGGAACATCTAATATGATTGGCTCATTTGGATGATAGGACAATATCAGAGTCTTTCTTTATATGCGGATGACGTAATTAATTATACATAGAAATATTTCAGTGCTTGAGAAAAGAGACTTTAAATAGCCTTGAAATGTTGTACTTTTATATTTGTTTTTCAATAAATATTGTTAAAATGTGTTAAAACAGTGATTATCAGTTTCTTTACTTCACATTGCCAAGCAGAAACACTGGAGATACCCAGACAGGGGCTGGAAATCCCCTGTGGATTAAAGGGATAGTACTGTTTCATAATAAAAGCAGCTCTAATTAATCATCATAGTATTTGGACTTTGGAGAGTGTTATTTCAACACAGTCAGAGTTGTAGTACAAGAGTAACTGAATGATAAAGTATCCCCCTCCCGCCCCTTTTACTGATGTAACACTGCTCAGCCAGATCAGAAGGGAGGTGTCCAGGTAGACTGCAGAGCGGGACAATCTTCAATTAACATAAGGGAAAAACCTGAAAAACTTGTCAAGGGGGGCAGGGATTTCATTGTTCTCATAGGAAGAAGAATGTCTCCTTCTGTTATCTGTCTGGTCTATGGACTGGATTCCACATCTGAGAAGAGATGGCTTACACTAAAGGGGCGGGAGGGGAAACTTTGCTTGTGAATATCTCTCAAACCATAAAGGTTTGAGAGATAAGACTTATATCGTTCTTCATGTTTTTTTAATGCCTACAAAATAAAATAAAGATAAAACGAAGTATTACTATCCCTTTAAAGACCAGTATGTACTGTTGTACTTATCGGTGAAGGAGTAAGGTAAGTGCTATATTTTGTACCTGACAATATATGTGCTACTATTGTGAGTGTCCCCTGTTTCTCCTATCTTGGAGTTTTGTCTGGATACTTTGATCTGGTTGGCTTTTTCTTTTTTCTATGGATGAATTGGTTATCCTTTGAGGGGAACACTAGTCAACTGAACTGCGTGGGTGGCACAGAGAATATACCCCATGTGCCTAATAGTTGCTAGCCAATACTGGAAAAGCAATATATACTTCTGTGAGTGTTATATTTTTTATTTTATGTATAGCAATGTGTTGTACATTATTACCCTATGAGGCACCCTCTTGCTTTTTGTGTATCACTGTACAATGTGTTAGTGATTTGCCACACCCACTGTGTCATTTGACCACTCCCACTGGAGAAAGGCAGACAGTCTTAAAGTGGAACTCACTCCTTATAATAACTTTAGTTTGAAACAGACTTCAGATCACCTGTAAGCCTTATGTACAAAATAAAAGTGGAGAAATTCTAGACCAAACCAATTGCACCACCAAGGAGAAATATGTGGACGCAAGTGGTTAAAGGGATAGTAATACTTTGTTTTATCTTTATTTTATTTTGTAGACATTAAAAAAAAATGAAGAACGATACAAGTCTTATTTCTCAAACTTTTATGGTTTGAGAGATTTTCAAAAGCAAAGTTTCCCCCTCCCGCCCCTTTTACCTAGTGTAAGCCATCTCTTCTCAGATGTTGGAATGCAGTCCATAGACCAGACAGATAACAGCAGCGGACAATCTTCTTCCTATGAGAACAATGAAAACCCTGCCCCACTTGACAAGTTTTTCAGGTTTCTCCCTTATCTTAATTGAAGATTGTCCCTCTCTGCAATCTACCTGGGCACCTCCCTTCTGCTCTGGCTGAGCAGTGTTACATCAGTAAATGGGGTGGTTGGGGGATACTTTATCATTCAATTACTCTTGAACTACAACTGACAGAATTGAAATAACACTCTCCAATTCCAAATACTATGATGATTAATTAAAGCTGCTTTTATTATGAAACATTACTATCCCTTTATAGTGGAACTCACTCCTTATAATAACTTTAGTTTGAAACAGACTTCAGATCCTCTAAAGTGCAGACTCTCTATCCCATGTGTGATGTGGAGACGCACAGGCACGTGTTCTCTGCTGTACAGGTGCGCTTGGCACACTGCTGCACATTCTTAATGATACATGTGATCTTCGGAGCAAGTAACTCCCGGATATATAGAGTAGGGGAGACATGAAGAAGGGGAGGGTTGAGAAATGAGGTAAGGTTGAGGGGGCTTAGTTAGGGGTAAAGAGAGGTAGAGACAGGAAGTAGGGCCCCTTTTTCTACAAGCTGATGATGATTCTAGCTGTCTTCAGGGTGTGCTGTGGCTGATATGGTCCTGGGCTGACCAAGGTTTATCGCCAGCAGCCGTCTCAGGTCGTCTGGTTGGTTTGGTGTTTGGGTTCAAGCTATGGGGTTGGAAGGATGTCATGAAGGAGTTTGTGGTTCACATGGCTTTGAGGAGCATGCGTCAGGGTGCGAGGGTGCCGGATCAGTGGCGCCCGGTTTCCCTGTCCGTATTGCGGCACTTGATGCTGGTTCGCCAGATGTCTGCCTGTCTGATTTTGAAGCGGACCTTTTTTGTTTGGCCTTCAGTTGGGCGTTTTTTGGCTCAATGCGGATTGGGGAGCTGGGGAGCCGTAGTAAA
This sequence comes from Rhinophrynus dorsalis, assembly GCA_037306005.1. NCBI lineage: Eukaryota > Metazoa > Chordata > Amphibia > Anura > Rhinophrynidae > Rhinophrynus > Rhinophrynus dorsalis. The sequence goes on from CM074720.1 coordinate 43,571,377, forward strand.
TCCGCCCCGGGGGGGATGTGGCTGTGGGAGATGTCCAGTTAGGAACCGGGGAGCTTAGTTTTAAGATTGACGTTCCAAGACGGACGTCCTTGGGCGGGGTGTATGGGTTACTTTGTTTGCCATTCCCGCCTCTCCTTTGTGCCCAGTGCAACTGTTGGAGAATTTTCTGGCATTACGGCCTCGGGTTGGGGGTCCCCTGCTTGTTCACGCTTCCAGTCTCCCCTTGATGCATTATCAGCTTGTCAGAGTGTTTCGCCTTCATTTGGAGCTGTTTGGGGCACCGGTGGCTGAATTTGGAGGGCATTCCTTTCGCATAGGGGCAGCGACTGAGGCATCTCGGTTGGGTCTCCCAGATGAAGTGGTCTGGTGCATTGGGAGGTGGGAATCTGCTAGATTCCGGTGTATGCACGTCCGGATAGGGCTCTCCGTATGTAGTATTGGGGGCTTTCTTGTGTCATGGGTCGTAGTTGGGTTTTTTGTGTTTAAAAAAATAAAGGACGTAATTAATTACTTGATAAATAATTAAAAAACAAAAAATAATATTTTGACTTTTTGACTTTTGACGTTCTCGTGCCTGGGTGTTTTCTTCCCTTGGTTGCCAAGGGTTGGTGGGGTTTGGTGGTATGGATCTTCATGCTGTTCTTTTTTGCAGGTGTTTCTTTGTTGCTGGTCTGGATTATGGGGCATTCCTATGTCTACTGGGCCCAGAAGCGGGCATCGTTGTATAGGGATGGCCTACAGCTTGGATTCCATGAGGCTGATGTGGAGGTATCCTGGTTCGGGAGTCGGGGTATGAGATGGGTACAGTTGTTACAGGATGTGGTGCAATGGCGAGGTGTTTGGGTAGGGGGCCCCGAATTTTGTCATTCACCTGGGGGGAAATGACTTGAGTACCTTCCCGATGTGGGGTTTAGGGGAACGCATAAAATGGGATATGCGTCACTTGCTTGCTTTCTTTCCGGACCTGGTGTTTGTATGGTCGAAAATGGTGCCTAGGCGGGTTTGGAAGCAAGCAAGGGATCCGAGGGCTTTGGATAAGTGTAGGATCAAGCTGAATAGGAGAGTTACTCATTACATGTTGAACTTAGGGGGTATAGCGGTGTGGCATAGGGTGTTTGAGGGCAGCGATCTCCAGTTTCGGGGGGATGGGGTGCAACCTAATGAGTTGGGATTGGATTTTTTCAATTTGGAGTTAATGGGGTGTATTGAACAGGAGGTGGCCTTGGTGAGGGGGGGGGCAGATGTCTAAGGGGTTAGCCAGTGGCCCTATGGCGGTGTGATAATTGACTGTTGCTTGGAGAGTTAAAATTCAAATGGGATGATGTTTCCTTAGGGATATAACCCTAAGGAAGTATGCCACGGACTGTTGTCGCAGGAGATAATGTTACCAGTTTGGAGGCTAGCTTGGTATAGCCTAAAAGGGGTAATTGTGGAAATTGTTGGTAAATAATGTTGGTTAGTATAAGTTTGAAGCATGGGCCCGGGCGATTTGGACATACAATGGAAGTGGTTAACAGTAGGGATAGCTGTATGTATTCAGCTAAAATGTATACTTGGGTTATTTGTTAAGGTTTGAATATAGTTATGTATATGTGAACATAACATGTTGGTATTTAATAAACTGGCCTGTTCATACCCATTTAAGTTGTCGGTGTTATTCATTTGCTCAACCCTTTTCCTTCTTCATGTTTGTTTTTTCATGTAGTAGTACATTGTAGCACTTGCATGCTCTCTGAAGCACGGTGAAACTTTCATACTCTCTGAAGCACAGTGGCACTTGTGTGCTCTGATGCGCGGTGGCATTTGCGTGCTCTGAAGCACAGTGGCACTGGTGTACTCTAAAACACAGTGGCACTTGTGTGCTCTGAAGTACGGTGGCACTTGCGTACTCTGAAGCACGGTGGTACTGGTGTGCTCTGAAGCACGGTGGCACTTGCATGCTCTGAAGCACGGTGGCATTTGCATGCTCTGAAGCACAGTCGCACTTGCGTGCTCTGAAGCACAGTCGCACTTGTGTGCTCTGAAGCACTGTGTCACTGGTGTGCTCTGAAGCACTGTGTCACTGGTGTGCTCTGAAGCACGGTGTCACTGGTGTGCTCTGAAGCACGGTGGCACTTGTGTGCTCTGAAGCACGGTGGCACTTGCATGCTCTGAAGCACGGTGGCACTGGTGTGCTCTGAAGCACGGTGGCACTTGCATGCTCTGAAGCACGGTGGCACTGGTGTGCTCTGAAGCACAGTCGCACTTGTGTGCTCTGAAGCACGGTGTCACTGGTGTGCTCTGAAGCACGGTGTCACTGGTGTGCTCTGAAGCACGGTGACACTTGCGTGCTCTGAAGCACGGTGGCACTTGCGTGCTCTGAAGCACAGTCGCACTTGTGTGCTCTGAAGCACAGTCGCACTTGTGTGCTCTGAAGCACGGTGTCACTGGTGTGCTCTGAAGCACGGTGGCACTTGTGTGCTCTGAAGCACGGTGGAACTTGCGTGCTCTGAAGCACGGTGGCACTGGTGTGCTCTGAAGCACGGTGGCACTTGCGTGCTCTGAAGCACGGTGGCACTTGTGTGCTCTGAAGCACGGTGACACTTGCGTGCTCTGAAGCACGGTGGCACTTGCCTGCTCTGAAGCACGGTGGCACTTGCGTGCTCTGAAGCACAGTGGCACTGGTGTGCTCTAAAGCACAGTCGCACTTGTGTGCTCTGAAGCGCGGTGCCACTTGTGTGCTCTGACACTTCGTAGCATGTGTGTACTGTGAAGCTTTTGTAGTTTTTGTCACTCAAGGGCAAGCTTGTGCACTGTGGCATGCTATGAAGTGCTGAGACACATGTACATTCTCACACGTATTGTCTGTCGCTGTATGGCATGTTTGCACTCTGGTGTAGGCATCTTTTGGCACACAGATGTGGTGGTACATTCTGTAAGGCACATCCACTTTACTGCAGGAATGCTTTGGCACAGAGGTGCTTTTCAGGCACACTGAATTCTGTCTGCATTGTGGTGTATGTGGATGTATGGGAGAACTGATTGCTATGTGAATTAGCACTCTCTGATTTGTATTGCTCTACACAAGTCATTTGCTTGCTATTTGAGCACAAGGACACTTTTTGCAATTTGTGCAATGTACACTCCTTTTTTGACTTCAGGATTATGCTTGCTGTTTTTTTGCTTTCCTCTCAGGGAGAGTCTTTTGTCCTTCTGTCTGTATGGTCTGCTGTGATCATGTTTCTCTTTCCAGGAATGAATGTGCTATCCCTTCTGTGTGTTTGGTCCTGTGCACTGGAGTGAACATTGAGTTTGGGATTCGACTCGTTAGATTGTTTGGGTTCCTTGATATATTGTGACCTTTTTTAAGTCACTTTTTCTGGTGCTCTGGAGCCTCTAGTCATTTTTTTTCTCATATGATATATTTATTTACAGGAGACTGGTAGAATAAAAATGATACCTTTGATGGGTAAGTGAATGGTTCTAGGATAAGGATTCCAAGACAATTAGATCTCTTCTTCAGGCAGAATAAGAATGAAGGATGAATACACAATACATGACAGGTTAAGCACTCATTCACTCATTGTTCTAACATTTAAATTCCAGTGACAGTGAATATTCATATCAGTATTGTCTATAATTCATCCCCTGGGCTTTTTGTAGTTGGCAACATGATAGCTTTTGATGCTCCAGTGCATTTTAGTCCATAGCCAGAGATGGCAAAGTCTATAGAATGTATGGGTTAACCCTTTGAGTTCCAGAGGGATGCACCAACCCATCGCTTGAAATCAGCCTAGGTCTACCAGGTTATCCAATAAAGGAATCATGTTTACACTACCAGTTTCCTGATTTTTCTATGGGTATCACAGTACCAACCTTTACCCATATTTATTTACTGGCAACTGCAACTGAGTGTTGACTTTGGCCTCGTCAAGTGAACAGTCAGCTTAGGGCACAGCGAGGGGAATGAGATTAATCACCACCAACTTCAGGAATAGCCAGGGTTAAAATTAAATTCTTCATTTAGCTGCGTGGAGGGACAAGTTGAAACGGAACTTTCACCACATTAACCCCTTAAGGACTGGGAAAATCTGAGGTGGATTTCACTTAAGGACTGGAGCAGTTCTGACCTTTTTGACTATGTCTTTGTTCAACAGTGTTTTCCCTCTCAGTACTTTATTTTACCTATGAAAATTATATACCGTTTTTTTACGCACAAATAGGGCTTTCTTTTGATACCACGCTTATATGGATAACCCACCAATTATTTTAGTAAAATTAAAGAAAATGGAAAAAAAATGGAAAAAAAGACATTTTCTTTTTTCTCTGTCTCATTCATTGAGAATGCCGGTACATGTGATCGCTGCTTCAGAAATCACATGACCCAGCACAACTGAGAACGGCTGAGACTGAATGCTCCGGTACCGGAGTGTTCAGTCTCAGCCTGGAATAAGAGATAGCAGCGTGCACGGAAGCATGCTGCTATCATTTATACCATGATGGTCCAGGAAAGTCATGGGTCCTTAAGTGGAATCTACCCATGACGGTCCTGGACCATCATGGGTCCTTAACGGGTCAATATTGAGTCCCAAATCATAATTACTATAGTGGTATGCATAGACTTACTTGAATTTTCAAGAATAATTGCTGTATTATCGAAAAATAGAACCTTTTATGCAGACAAGCAGCAGCTGGGATCTTGCTGTAGGCGCTCTCTGCGCCTGCGCTGTCAGTCCCTTCCAGTGCCTTAAGGCACAAAGGCTTCCAACTCACCAATAGTGGAGTTGAAGGGGACGGACAGTGCAGACTCAGAGGTGCCGGCTCTGCAAGATGTCTGCACTGTTCTCCGCTGCCTGTCTGCCTAAAAAGTTATATATTCACTAATGCTGCAATTATACTTGAAAATACAAGTAAGTCTACATTTCTCTATTGTAATTATGATTTAGGGTTCAATATTAATGTGATGAGAGTTCCACTTTAACCCTTTTGAGTGCACTTTTATTCTCCCTGCTTCCATCATGCCCAGCCACTTCTCATGTCACCTTTCCTCTCTTGCCCCCTTGTTTCTCACATGCCTTTTCTTACCTTTTGCACTCCCCCATCCTCTTATCCCTTCTTCCCTCTTGCCCCCACCATTTTTCTTGCCCTCTTTCTTCTGTCTTTCCCCCTTGTTTCTCTCTTGCCCCTTTGATTCCCTCTTACTGGTATAAGCAGCAGATAGAATTTGGTACCTGTCTCTCAGCGGGCCACTCTTCAAACCAAACTCTGTACATTCCGCTTCACGTACTGAAATTCCTTTGCATGACTTGATGGGATACAGGCAAAGCTCATATATTTCTCCCACCATCTCGAGTTTTCCCTCTTTCTTCCTCCGAGTCGAAAGGAGCCAGGTGACTGCCATGCCTGCCCCGAGCCCTGCCACGCAGAGGACAAGAGTGTGGTGCCTGGATATGGTCTCCATAGCCAAAATCAGGCTTTACAGTGTGAGCTACAAAGGACGAGTCAGTCTGTCTACTACTAGGAAATCTGAACAGAAAAACACAGATAGCATCCCAAATGCACACACATATATATGTGATTACCTGAGCCAAATCTGGCTTTCCTCCCAGCCACAGAACCTCCTCTTATTAACTATTACTGAAATGGGCTATTGTACAAAGGGAAAACTGGAGTCAAACCAGCAGCACAACCGCAAACAAGTAAATATCCTTATTTATTTAAATATGAATTTAAACCCACTGGGTGGTGGGAGAGATCACCCATATGTTGTATTATCCATTTTGTTATTTAGAAAACTCGTTTTGGAGTGATTTAGATTTATAAATTATTCTAACTAACGTAGTAACATAGTTGATGAGGCTGAAAAAAGACATGCGTCCATCAAGTCCAGCCCATGCCACAGACACCCCTGTTGATCCAGAGGAAGGCAAAAAAAAGCCATCTGAAGCCATTTCCAGTTTAGCCCTAAGTGGGTAAAAGAAATTCCTTCCTGACTCCAAATGGCAGTCAGATAGATCCCTGGATCAACAACCTATCTGCATTGAAGCCATCTGTCATAATTTTCAATATTGTTCTGTGCTAGCTAGGCATCCATTGCTTTTTTGAAAGCAGTTACATTATCAGCAAGTACAACTTCCAGAGGCAAAGAATTCCATATCTTTACAGCCCTTACTGTAAAGAATCCCTGCCTTTGTTTTAGTCTAAAGCACCTTTCCTCTAGTCTTAATGGATGACCTCTTGGTCTTAGCTCAGCTCTTTGGGTAAATAATTCATTTGATAATTATTTGTATTGACCTTGAATGTATTTGTAAATAGTAATCATATCACCCCTTAGACGTCTCTTCTCTAATGTAAACAAACCCAGTTTGGCTAGTTTCTCTTTAACTCAGATCCTTCAATCCCTATATAAGTTTTGTTGCACGTCTCTGCACCTTTTCCAGTTCAACAATGTCTTTTTTAAGAACTGGTGCCCAAAACTGTACTCCATATTCTAGATGAGGCCTAACCAAGGATTTATATAAAGGTAAGATAATATTAGCATCCCGTACATTTACACCTCTTTTTATGCAGGCTAGTACCCTATTTGCTCTTGCAGCAGCTGATTGACTCTGTACACTGCTGTGAAGTCTATTGACTATCATCACTCCTAAATCTTTCTCCAATGAGGATTCCCCAAGTTTTTCCCATTTAGTGTACATGTAGCAAGTTTGATTCTACAGCCCAAAAGCATAACCTTACATTTATCTTCATTAAATGTCATCTGTCACTTTTCTGCACACTCAGTTTATCTAAATCTTTCTACAGAGAAAAAACATCCAGCTCTGTATGTATTTCCTTACACAGCTTAGTGTTCAATTCCCACTGCTAGATCATTAAAAAGCATTGGGCCCAGGACTGAACCCTGTGGCACCCCACTCTCTGGCACTAACCCTTTGAGTGCCAGAGAGGTATGCAATGCATTGCGTTGTGTACCCCTTTGGCATTCAAAGGGTTAATGCATGCCACGTAGGCACCTCCATCACCTCCCCCGGTCACTGACACTTAACCCTTTCAGTGCTAGGGTGGAGGGTATTGCATTGTGCGGGTGAGGTTATTTAGGGCTAAGACACAAGTGCTTGCGTGGCATGCCTTAATCCTTTGAGCGCCAGAGGGGTATCCAGTGCAGTGCAACACAATATGTTGGATACTCCACTGGAACTCAGAGGGGTTAATTTGCAGAATCTATACACTGAAATATGTCAACATGAAGGGGATTTTGGAAGCTCTTTTTAACCCTTTGAGTGCCAGAGGGATACGCAACGCATTGCTTTGCGAATCCCTCTGGCAATCAAGGGTTAAATCCCCAAATTCGTTGTAAGTGATGGTGTCCCTTTAAATAACAAATCCTGCTTAACACTTTCAGTGCCAGAGGGGTACACAATGCAGTGCGTACCTCACTGGCACTCAAAGGGTTAAGAAAGATTCCCTTTATTAACATCTTGGGTGTTGGGAAGCTGCTTATCATCCAACGTGTTAAAGGGGTTATCGTTATGAAATGGTAAAAGTTCAGTGTTTGAACAGCAGAATGAAACATGGTACAACAGCCTCTGAATATCAAAGTCCATGATTGTTAATGTGATAGATTAATGCAGCCAATGGTAAACAATAAATCCCCTGTTAGGCTACTCTCTCGGTTCAGCTGAGGACATGACCAACTCACATAAATCAGCTGCTTTTTATATAATTTCTTATAATATCCATTTCTATATACTATTTTATTATTATTAACTTGCAAACAAACCTCTTCCAGTTCTCAGTAATTTATGGCCACACATCCATTCCCTCTGCCCACTTCCCCATATACCCCTCACAATCCAAGCTATGATCTTCAAGTTAATAGAATAACCATTGGGTATTGGCAAAAAATATGCACCTCCTATCCCACCACCTTTATACTTCTGTTGAAATTAATGTTTCCGTCTATGCCGGTGCCAGAAATCTATGGCCTATATTTCATTGCAGTTGGTAAATGCTATCACTGGTTTTATCTAATAGATTCCAACTAAAGTCTAAGTAGAAATGCGTAAAAGCCCTTAATAATGCCATCAACTGCAATGGAATCCAGGTCTGTGGAAGGAAATACATGCAGAGAAGGATATTTTATCCACTACAGAAAGATTTAGATAAACCAAGTGAATGGGCAGAAAAATGTAAGGTTATGTATTTGGGTGACATACACTAATACTAAAGAATGTCCACTCTCAATACTAAAGGGTCTTCTCTGTGACTCAATTAGGGGACAATGGTGTGCTAAATATGTATCATTTTCTTTTGTTTTCCATATACAAAAAGTGAGAAACTACTTGGGGAATCTTTGTCAGAGTAGAGTGCTGCTAGACAACAAACTTCACAGCAGTGTGCAGTGTCGCTTAGCTGCTGCAAGAGCCAAGAAGGCACTATCATGTATAACATAAGGGAGTGGGAGTGCCTGCTAAGGTGGGGAGCTGGTCCACATCTATAACTTGTAGTAGTATCCCACATCTCACTGTAACACCCATTTAAAGGGATAGTAATACTTCGTTTTGTCTTAATTTTATTTTGTAGGCATTAAAAAAACATGAAGAACGATATAAGTCTTATCTCTCAAACCTTTATGGTTGAAATGATATTCACAAGCAAAGATTCCCCTCCCGCCCCTTTTACCTAGTGTAAGCCATCTCTTCTCAGATGTGGAATACAGTCCATAGACCAGACAGATAACAGAAGGGGACACTCTTATTCCTATGAGAACAATGAAAGCCCTGCCCCCCTTGACAAGCTTTTCAGCTTTTTCCCTTATCTTAAGTGAAGACTGTCCCTCTCTGCAATCTACCTGGGCACCTCCCTTCTGCTCTGGCTGAACAGTGTTACATCAGTAAAGGGGTGGGAGGGGGATACTGTGTCATTGAATTACTCTTGAACTACAACTCTGACAGAATTGAAATAACACTCTCCATGGCCTAAATACTATGAAGATTAATTAGAGCTGCTTTTATTATGAAACATTACTATCCCTTTAATAGGCCTTTTACACAGGCTTGTCAGCTGAAGCCTGGGAAAGCCTGTCTGGCCATGAAAGGAGCATTGCAAAGACCATTCTGATACAATGTAATAGCAGAATGACCATTTGCAACATACCTTTATTGGCCATTTTGTATGTATCCAAAATTGCGAATTTCAGAACACATACCGACCATAATGGAATATCAAGAGTCAGAAAAACACAAAAAAAGCCTTTCCTACTACTTTGGCAGCCAAAGTTCCAGCTATCTGTGGTGGAATGCAGCCCTCATATTTACATTTCTCTGTTCATGCTATTTACTGACTTTTTTGCATCTACTCTCGGATAAATATTTGGTTCCTGATAGCCTCTTGGCTGGACACAAATGTATTGATATTAAAAAGAAATAAAATAAATAATAAGAATTCTATGTCAGTTTTCACACAATTTATATTGGTAATATTGCAAACCAATTAGCATAAAATATTTTTTATCTTATTTCTTATTAACCCTTTGAGTGCCAGAGGGGCACGCAACGCATTGCTCTGCAATGCGTTGCGTACCCCTCTGGCACTCAAAGGGTTAAATGAGAATGATTTTCTAGCACCAAATCGAGAGGTGGAAATAGTGAGAGATGTAAATATGAGCAATAACTTTTACTAGACTCGTCTTGCTCTTTAGTAAATAGCGACAGTTATGTTATTTATGGTAACGTCAGTAGAAATAAAAAAAATTATATTGTATCTTTATTCTCACACAAATGAGTTTATCTGAAACAAAAAATGTTTTAATAAAGAGATTTTATTTACAATGGATCGAAATTTCTTCAATAGTAAACACATAAGCACAAATTGTTGTATTCCTCATTCATTAAAATCTGTATTAAACACACAAAAATAGAGGTAATACAAATACAGGTTATGAAATGTTTCCTTGTTTTTCATCAAACAGAAAAAATTACATTAACATTTAACCCTCTGAGTGCCAGAGAGGTACAGAATGCATTGTAAAGCAATGGTTAAGGACCACAGAGGTGTGAAAATCATTGCTCACCCCTCTGATGCCTAAAGGGTTAATGGGAGGTGAAGCAGGGAAAACTTTAAAGGGATGGTAATGCTTCACAATAAAAACAGCTCCAATTAATTTTCATAATCGTTTTTGGGCCATGGAGAGTGTTATTTCAATACTGTCAGAGCTGTAGTTCAAGAGTAATTGAATGATAAAGTATCCCCCTCCTGCCCCTTTTACCTAGTGTAAGCCACCTCCCCTCAGATGTGGAATCTGGTCTCTTGATCAGACAGCTCCCAGCAAGGGACAATCTTCTTACTGTGATCATAAGGAAAACCCTGCCCCCTTGACAGGTTTTTCCTTATGCTCACTGAAGATTGTCCCTCCCTGTGATCCATCTGGACAGTCTTGCTGCTCTGAGGTGAGCAGTGTTACATCAGTAAAAGGGGCAGGAGGGGGATACTTTATCATTCAATTACTCTTTAACTACAACTCAGACAGAACTGAAATAACACTCTCCATGGCCCAAATACTATGAAGAATAATCGGTGCTGCTTTTATTTTGAGACATTACTATCCCTTTAACCCCTCAGATTCTGGAGACATCCTTAACACATTTCTTCACATCCACTTGTAGAAGTCTCAAGCATTCAACCCTCTGAGTGCAAGACGAATAGCCAACGTATCATGCTTCATTAGTTGAATACTCCTCTGGCACGCAAAGCGTTAAAAGCCCCCAATTTAAATCAGTCTTTGTTCTTATTTGTTCTTATTTTCCCCAAAATGTCACCACTTTTGTTATAATACATATGGCCCATAGAAAATTCAATACCAAAGTTGTTTCCTATACAAGACAATACTTCGTACACAAATTATTCCACGTCAACCAACCACCATAGTGTTCTGAAGCAAACATGTTACATTGACTCTGTGTGGAAGTATATTGGCATACAGTTGAAACTGAGATCTTGTAATTATTAACCGGTAACCTTTTGAGTGCCTGATGAGTACGCAACAAATGCATTGCGTGCCCCTGTGGCACTCAAAGGGTTAAAGTTCCCAAATATAGATTCTCAGCAATATGTCCCTACTCTCTGTAATAGAGAGGTGCTTCAATCAGTCCTCAAGGGATCATTAATATGAACCAACGTAAAGATATAACTGTATGGACACACAGAAGACAAGCAGGGCTTTTCTCTCTGCCTTCCCATAACAAGTGGTACCAATTCACAGACTAAAGAAGCAGATAAATGGAGTAGATTAGATAACAGATTGTACTGGACTCTTTCACTATGAGAATTTGGCTCTTCACCCAGAGATTTGGGTCAAAACCCAGAGTCCAGGGTCAGTCCCTGAGAGTTCCCAGGTATGTATCCAATCCTATGGGGCCCAAGGCTTTGAGAATCCTTCTCTATCATATTACGAGGAATATCAATACTGTAAGAAAACAATATACCAGGAATAAGCTATTTCAGTTGTTCTATTTTACTTTCAGTGATATAAGCGCCCTCTAGTTGTAGTCTGTAAATAGTCTGTGACTCAACCTTATCAGCAAAAAGGTAAAGTACAAATCAGATTCTGCACTGATACTGGTGCTTGGAACCTGCGTCTGACTAACACCTATGTACTATGTTTTTACACCAAAAAAACTATTGTGTAGATTGTATTTAATTGCGCTTACCTTACTGTGGAGAGAAAATCCACATGGCTTTGCCCTTTCACCTTTGGTAAAGAGATAACTTCAATCAGCCCTGGGTGTCAAGTCTATGGAGTCGGACATGACAGTTGCTGGCAGAATTTTCTAATTGAAGCAGGCAGTGTTTATGCCTACTTAACCCTTTCCAGACCAGAAGAGGGTGCAGTTCAAACAGGATTAAGATTACAGAGTTTGAGGTCCTGTGGTCCTGCTAGCAACTGTCATGTCTGCCTCCACGGATATTGCATACAAGACTGACTGAAGGTGTTATCTCTTGAGCCAAGGAACAAAGGAAAATTAATAGGGGACATTAGGATTTTCTGGCCATAGTAAATGAAGTGGGGGATTATTATTAGATTAGTTGTCTTTTGAGGACTTGTTTGTGTTAGTGGTGTGCTGTGACAGAGATGTATGAGCTGGTGTGTGCATAATCACAGGTACAGGAGCAGGATTTTCAAGCCCACGTATTAGTTCAGCAAACGGATTTTACTGGTGGATTTGTACATTCCCCTCACTGTGTCTTCATGTACATTCCCCTCACTGTGTCTATAAGTACATTCCTCTCACTGTGTCTTTATGTACATTCCCCTCACTGTGTCTTTACGTACATTCTCCTCACTGTGTCTATAAGTACATTCCTATCACTGTGTCTTTATGTACATTCCCTCACGGTGTCTATAAGTACATTCCTATCACTGTGTCTTTTTGTACATTCCCCTCACTGTGTCTTTACGTACACTCCCCTCACTGTGTCTATAAGTACATTCCTATCACTGTGTCTTTTTGTACATTCCCCTCACTGTGTCTTTACGTACATTCTCCTCACTGTGTCTATAAGTACATTCCTATCACTGTGTCTTTATGTACATTCTCCTCACTGTGTCTATAAGTACATTCCTATCACTGTGTCTTTATGTACATTCCCCTCACTGTGTCTATAAGTACATTCCTATCACTGTGTCTTTTTGTACATTCCCCTCACTGTGTCTATAAGTACATTCCTATCACTGTGTCTTTTTGTACATTCCCCTCACTGTGTCTTTACGTACATTCTCCTCACTGTGTCTATAAGTACATTCCTATCACTGTGTCTTTACGTACATTCCCCTCAGTGTGTCTATAAGTACATTCCTATCACTGTGTCTTTATGTACATTCCCTCACTGTGTCTATAAGTACATTCCTATCACTGTGTCTTTATGTACATTCCCTTCATTGTGTCTTTAGGTACATTCCTCTCACAGTCTTTAATTACATTCCCCTCATTGTGTCTTTAAGTACATTCCCATCACAGTCTTTATGTATATTCCCCTCATTGTGTTTTTATGTGCATTCCCCTCTCTGCCTTTATGTACATTCCCATCACAGACTTTATGTACATTCCCCTCTCTGTCTCTATGAGTCATCCTCTGTATTTGCAAGTATTAGTTGTACAGACAAATATAGAATAGTAGGAATGAGACACATAGTAACACAGGGGAAGAACTTTGTTCAGGGTATTAATTATTTTAATCATAGTGTTGCAATGCATTGGATACCTTTCTAGCACTAAAAGGCTTCAGAAGGGATTACTAATAATAGGGCAGATGTATTTGTCAGGGGTTGTGTTTGTATACACATATATTTTATACATATTTACATAGTGTGTGTATATGAATATATACACATACACAGATGGTCAAATCCTTGGCCTTCCAATGCATTTTGAACAAAGATGTGGATCTTGAGCCAAAATAACTGTCCACCCCTGATCTATATGGATCATTGACTAAACGGGAAGACTTCAGTCTTGAAGTTCAGTCTCTGCTCATGTGATCAATGAGAGACCCCTGTTATGTTATCCCAATAACCCGTTGGGGCACACCATGAATCTCCAGCTGCATAAGCAGATCTCCCTCAAAAGGAGCCAACCCACTGATAGGGCACAATCTGAGTTATAGTTCCCCTTTTAAACCTCTTCTGCAAAATCCCACAATTCATTCTTATATTCCTTACCATATAAACCTGAGGAACAGACTGTTTTTACTAAAAACTACATGTAGAGGGCGCTCCCACCACAATGGAATGAAATGAAGTACAAGAACAACTTTTTATTGGTAAGTACACAAAAGACACAACCAAAATGATGAATTACAATAAAAGTATTCAAACTTTTATATACTCTTTATATCTTTAAAAAAACACAGAATTTTTTGTGTTCATTTTACCCAGTAGAGGGATATCAAGAATGCTGCATTAGCATAAGACAGGCACGATCAATCTGTGGCTCTCCAGCTATTGGGGATTACATTACCATCATCCCCAACCACGATGGGAATTGTATTTTACGATAGCTGACTGGCCCACAAACTGACTACCCCTGTTGTGAGGTCTTACATTTCTCCAACACAGATGATGCCTAAAGATGCTAGACACATCTACACGTGAGTTGCAAAGCAATCTTTTAGAAATGTTTCAAGCATCCAAAGGGTTACTCTTGTAACTGCAAATGAGATTGCTTAAAATTCAAAACTAAAAAAAATAATAATAATAATATTAGCGTTAACACTATATTAAATTATTGAAATGCTCTGTATTATATTTAACTTCAGTTTTACAGTAATCACTGGCAGGTGGCTGCCTTCTCTAGCAAACACTTTGATTCCAGAATCTCCTCTTAAGGGCCATATGGTCAAAGTAATATTGGAGAAATTCTAGGGGTAAATCAAAATTCCAAAAATTCCCATTTGATTTTAAAAAAAAAATTCACAGATGCACAAGTCAGGGAAACCTCAGGATCTGGCCTGGAGACCCTGGCTTTTATACTTAAAGAGATAGTAATGTTTCACAAAAACAGCAGCTCCAATTAATCGTCATATTATTTGGGCCATGGAGAGTGTCGTTTCAATACTGTCAGAGTTGTAGTTCAAGAGTAATTGAATGATAAAATATTCCTCCTCCCACCCCTTTTACTGATGTAACACTGCTCACCTCAGAACAGCAAGACTGTCCAGATGGATCGCAGAGAAGGACAATCTTCAATTAGCATAAGGGAAAAACCTGTCAAGGGGGCAGGGTTTTCCTTATGCTCACAATAAGAAGATTGTCCCTTGCTGTGATCTGTCTGGTCTCAAGACCAGATTCCTCATCTGAGGAGAGGTGGCTTACAATAGGTAAAAGGGGAGGGGAGGGGGATACTTTATCATTCAATTACTCTTGTACTACATCTCTGAAATAACACTCTCCATGGCCCAAATACTATGAAAATTAATTGGAGATGCTGTTTTTGTGAAACATTACTTTCCCTTTAAGCACCGGGTCTCTGGGGACAAAGGCTGACTGTCAGAGCTCAGTGAGTTCCCTTGTAACTCCGCCCACTTCATTGTCAGTCCAGGCCACTCTCTGCCCTGTTTCATTCTCCTCCCATTTTAAGGGCAAACCCCACCTCTCTTCTTCTAATCCTGGTCACAATTAAGCTCTGCCCACTCTATGACATCATTTTGACACTCCCACCTCCTTAGTGGATCTCCTGAGGCTTGAAGGTTCTGTGGTATACAGAGGGATACCTACTGGACCCTGCGGAAGATAGTCCACCCTTGGATACTGGGCCCCGCAGATCTACACGCTCTGTAGTGATGCCCCTGCCCCCCAACATCCTGAGATTATTTATTTTAAAGTTGCATTTGCGCACATACACAGGAAAGTCATAATTCATGATCATGTGCAGAGCTGACTTTGGCTAAGGTGCATGCAGAGTGCTTGATCGATCTAAATGATGGTTAAAAAAATAACCCTCAAAGAGACAGAGGACAAGCAACATATACTGAGCTTTTTTTAAATAGATAGTGAAATGGGAAAACTAGATGGGCTTACAGGCTTTTATCTTCCCTGTAATTCTATGTTTCTAAGGTGCACTTTAAACAATCAAATACAATTGATAGATCAACAAAAATCTATTAAAATCAAACTTGTAAATGTTATTGATTAAAAAAAATCTTTTTGTTCAGATGTGAGAAGAAAAATGCCTTTGATCGATCACCAAAAAAAAAGATCATCAAATGTGCAATACAAATAATTAAAAAATAACAGTATAGTGTAAAAAGCAAACAGTGATACTACAGTTCTCATTCTTGAAGAAAAGCATTGAAATTCATGTTATAGTTTGCAATTCATGAACATTACGTGTAGTTACATTTTATTAGGGATGAATATAACATTTTCCACAGTCAATCATAAATGCCAAAGCGTTCAGTGCAACAATCCATCGAATGATTCAGGAGAGATGTGAACCTTGGTACCTTGATAAACACCTTCATTTTGATTGGCTCTCGTCTCTGTAATCTTAGTCTAGCAATATGTGTGTTTGTCCCTGCTGTAATACTTATTTGTCTGATACTGAATTATACAACAGTTTATATAATAATGGGAATGTTCACACATATACATTTGTATCATATTTATATATTTGGTAGTTCTTTCCTGCTGATGTGACACACACACACACATACATATATATATATATATATATATATATATATATATATATATATACATATATATATATACAGGGCTCAAAATTTCCAATCGCCACTAGCCAATGGCGAGTGAAAATTTAGCCCTGGCGAGTAGAAATTCAGCCCTGGGGGGTATGTTATGTCTTGCAGTGGCGAGTAAGTTTTCAGGTCTGGCTAGTAGCAAAGGACTTCACATTTTAAGCCCTGTATATATATATATATATATATATATATATATATATATATATATATATCCCCATACACATTTGTGTGTGTGTATGTATGTGTGTGTGTATATATGTATATGCGTGTATATGTATGTATGTCTGCATGTGTATATGTAGGTATGTGTGTATATGTATGTATGTATGTATGTATGTGTGTGTGTGTGTATATGTATGTATGTGTGTGTGTATATGAATGCATGTATATATGTATGTGTGTGTGTGTATGTATGTATGTGTATATGTATGTATGTATGTATGTATGTGTGTGTGTGTGTGTGTGTGTGTGTGTGTGTGTGTGTGTGTGTGTGTGTGTGTGTGTGTGTGTGTGTGTGTGTGTGTGTGTGTGTGTGCATTATATCTCATGTGTGGTTTTTTACAATTTCAATTTTAACACCTTGCATACCAGAATGTGTGTAATGCATTGCAAAAGACACACCTTTGGTTCTCAAGGGCTTAAAGGGATAGTAATGTTTCATAATAAAAGCAGCTCTAATTAATCATCAGAGTATTTGGACTTTCTGTCAGAGTTTTAGTTCAAGAGTAATTCAATGACAAAGTATCCCCCTCCCGCGCCTTTTACTGATGTAACACTGCTCAGCCAGAGCAGTAGGGAGGTGCCCAGGTAGACTGTAGAGAGGGACAATCTTCAATTAAGATAAGGGAAAAACCTGAAAAACTTGTGAAGGGGGGCAGGGATTTCATTGTTCTCATAGGAAGACATTTTTTCCCTTCTGTTATCTGTCTGGTCTATGGACTGCATTCCACATCTGAGAAGAGATGGCTCACACTAGGTAAAAGGGGCGGGAGGGGAAACTTTGCTTGTGAATATCTCTCAAACCATAAAGGTTTGAGAGATAAGACATATCATTCTTCATGTTTTTTTAATGCCTACAAAATAAAATAAAGATAAAACAAAGTATTACTATCCCTTTAAACTGTTCACCATAGTCAATAATAGCAAAAGCACCCCCTGGACACCTACAATTTTGACTCAAACTCTCAAAACAAAGTTTGCACTGCATTATCTTTTGAACACAGCAGCTCATAACTGTGTGAGCACCTTCTTATCTGTGCAGGAAAAGTTCTACAGACTGTGTGTTATTCATGATAAAGGTTTATTGTCATTTTAAAATTGGCTCATACGTACACTGCAGTCTTGGCCGTATGTTCAAAAGAAAAATGGAGGAGTTCTGGGAGAAACCATTTGCTCTATAGAGGAGAACTAAAAATGCCCCAAATTCCAATTGATTTAAATGGGGATTTAAACCCCTGGAATGTTAGAGAGGTCTCGAACAGTGGATACATCTCTAACATTCAAAGGGATAAAATCCTTAAAGGGACAGTAATGCCCCATAAATAATGTTTTGTAGAGGATAAAAAAATAAACGCTATTGCACAAACCCTATCTCTCAAACCGCTAAGGTTTGAGAGATATTCACATTCAAAGTTCCTCCCTCCCTCCCTCCCCCTTCTCGTGATGTCAGCTGTAAAACTGACAGCAGGAGATTTGAGGCTCTTCAGCAGAGCCGAAATCGTGTTATTTAACCCCTTAAGGACCAGCGGTCCTGGGGTGTGTGGTCCTTTAAAGACCAGATAGAAAAGTTTGATGTCTCTTCAGCAGAGCCGAAATCATGTTATTTAACCCCTTAAGGACCAGCGGTCCTGGGGTGTGTGGTCCTTTAAAGACCAGATAGAAAGGTTTGACGTGCCGGCCCACGTGACTGATCACGTGTGCCGGCACTCCGAACTGGGGACTGATTGCTCCGGTCTTGGAGCAGTCAATTTCAGTCCCTGCTATCAAAAAGTATGTGACGTGCCAGGACCATCACTGGTCCTTCCTGTCAAAATAGCAGTGACGGTTCTGGCACATCACTGGACGGTAAGGGTTTAAA
The DNA here is from genome assembly GCA_037306005.1 of Rhinophrynus dorsalis. Lineage (NCBI taxonomy): Eukaryota > Metazoa > Chordata > Amphibia > Anura > Rhinophrynidae > Rhinophrynus > Rhinophrynus dorsalis. The sequence continues at coordinate 43,589,690 of CM074720.1, forward strand.
AAGAAGTCCTTCATCGGAGCGGTCTACAAAGTGTGCTTGCAACCAGGTACACTGTGTAGACATTTCCAGTGAAGTAATTGTTTTCCAATAACACAATTTTGGCTCTGCTACAGAGCCGCCGGCTGGTCCCCGGACCGGGACCTCCTGCTGTCAGCTAGACACTGACGTTAGGAGAAGGGGAGGGAAGGGAGAACTTTGAATGCATATATCTCTCAAACCATAGCGGTCTGAGATATAGGATTTGCGCTATTTTTTTATCCTCTACAAAACTATAAGAATTTTTTATGGGACATTACTGTCCCTTTAATTAAATCAACGAGAATTTGTAGTTCTCCCCTATAATGCAAGTGGTTTTTTCCCGAACTCCTCCACTTTACTTTTGAACATACGACCCTTAGTGAGGAGAGCCAATTAGAAAACTCTGCTGGAGTAAAGGCATGCAGATTGATATCCGCCCTGAATCCTGTCTCACACACACACACACACACTGGTACAAGAGTTCTCAATAAAGGCATGCAGATTGATATCCAACCTGAATCCTGTCTCACACACACACACACACTGGTACAAGAGTTCTCAGTAAAGGCATGCAGATTGATATCCACCCTGAATCCTGTCTCACACACACACTGGTACAACAGTTCTCAATAAAGGCATGCAGATTGATATCCAACCTGAATCCTGTCTCACACACACACACACACTGGTACAAGAGTTCTCAGTAAAAGCATGCAGATTGATATCCACCCTGAATCCTGTCTCACACACACACACACACACTGGTACAAGAGTTCTCAGTAAAGGCATGCAGATTGATATCCACCCTGAATCCTGTCTCACACACACACACACTGGTACAAGAGTTCTCAGTAAAGGCATGCAGATTGATATCCAACCTGAATCCTGTCTCACACACACACACACTGGTACAAGAGTTCTCAATAAAGGCATGCAGATTGATATCTGCCCTGAATCCTGTCTCACACACACACTGGTACAAGAGTTCTCAGTAAAGGCATGCAGATTGATATCCAACCTGAATCCTGTCTCACACACACACTGGTACAAGAGTTCTCAGTAGTATCTGGAGCTAGGGTAAAGGTATGTTCATATGAGGCCTGTAAACTGCCTGACACGTAACCCTTTGAGTGCCAGAGTGTAGCTATTAACCTTTTAAGAGCCAGAGTTGCATACCCGCTGGCACTCAAAGGGATAATACCTACCATGAAAATGTGGGGTGAATGTATAGAGATGATTATGTATTGGGTGCTGGAAATGATTTCCCAGCCCTACACCTGCCATCTGACAATTTACTAAGTTATTAATGCCAACAATTCTCCCCTCAACACCACTCACGCCAATGGGAAGAAAGTGGGGCAGTCAATGGGCATTTTGTGGTGTTGCTTACCTCTGTCATGTGCTAAACAATGTGGACAGTTAATGGCCTGACTGTAATCCATTTTCCTGCTCATGCTGCAGGGAAAGGGTAAGGTGATTGCTGGCATCAAAGTCTTAATGACAGTGGAGCGCATGTGCCGGTATATGATAAAATTATCACAGCTCGAATTTTACACAAAAAAAAAAAAAGAGAGACTCTTAGCAACAGTGCCACCTGCTGATCACATCACAAAATAGCACTTCTGACTGACTAGTTTTACTTATCAGCAGGAAAAACTCTTTGACTTTATTTATCTTCATAATAAAGAATTGCTATGCGCTTAACTTCTGGTGGTTAAGAAAAGTGTCTTGCACACCCTTTGGCACGCAAAAGGTTATCATAAATGCATCCCAAAATTTTCCATCTACTTCGATATAGATAGCCATCAGATTCAAGTTGAGGGCAGTTTATCCCTGGAAGACATCCCATTTCCTTTCCTCTTTTAGTCACTGACTACATCCCTTTACCACCTCTTCCTTTTAATTTTACACAATCTCACATACTTCTGACCTTCTACGACATACTTTCACCTTCTTTTCTATCCTTCTACTAGATGATTTTATCTTTTTATTTTTTTTTGCATTAATTTTATTGGAGATCATCATGGACTACACCTCTAAAATAAGTCGGCTCACCTGAAGCAGCACATATAATTAACCCTTTAAGGACCAGAGGTATGTGCAATAAATGCAATGCACATCTCTCACTCTCTTTCTGAGGTACACCGGAAAATAAATACATCTTAGTTAACTTAAAGTGTTAGAATGAACATTAAGAAAAAATAGACATGAATGTAAAACGTTACTTATCTTCTACCGTAATTTGCGGGGTTTTTTCCCCCAAACTGAAGTAGGTAGACCGCTTGAGTCTAATTAGCTCTTTGAAGACATGAGGGGTGTGCACCATGTGAAGAGGGCAGAGATGAGATTGTACGGCCCTGCTAGCAACTGTCATGTCCGCCTCCAAGGACATGACATCCAGGACTGAAAAGAAATGTAATCTTTGATGGGATGTGTAGTCCAGCAACAGTTGGAGAGTTCCAATTCCCTCCCCCAATTCAAAATTGAACAATTTGTAACAAATAGATGAATCTGAAAAACTTTCAAAAACACATATTTATATTATCCAATTTAAATTTCAAACAATAGTTTGATGGATATTCAGCTTTATTTAATTGTCAGTTAATGCAAAGTAGACCGTACTGGCTGGCATACTAACCAGATACTAACATTCCACGCTGCTCTCCCTCCCAACCAGATACTAACATTCCACACTGCTCTCCCTCCCAACCACATACTAACATTCCACACTGCTCTCCCTCCCAACCACATACTAACATTCCACACTGCTCTCACTCCCAACCACATACTAACATTCCACACTGTTCTCACTCCCAACCAGATACTAACATTCCACACTGCTCTCACTCCCAACCAGATACTAACATTCCACACTGCTCTCACTCCCAACCACATACTAACATTCCACACTGTTCTCACTCCCAACCACATACTAACATTCCACACTGCTCTCACTCCCAACCAGATACTAACATTCCACACTGCTCTCAATCCCAACCACATACTAACATTCCACACTGTTCTCACTCCCAACCAGATACTAACATTCCACACTGCTCTCACTCCCAACCAGATACTAACATTCCACACTGCTCTCACTCCCAACCACATACTAACATTCCACACTGTTCTCACTCCCAACCACATACTAACATTCCACACTGCTCTCCCTTCCAATCAGATTCTAACTTTCCACACTGCTCTCCCTCCCAACCACATACTAACATTCCACACTGCTCTCACTCCCAACCAAATACTAACATTCCACACTGCTCTCCCTTCCAATCAGATTCTAACATTCCACACTGATCTCCTTCTCAACCAGATACTAACATTCCACACTGCTCTTCCTTTCAATCAGATTCTAACATTCCACACTGATCTCCATCCCAACCAGATACTAACTTTCCACACTGCTCTCGCTCCCAACCAGATACCAACATTCCACACTACTCTCCCTCCCAACCAGATTTTAACATTCCACACTGCCCTCCCTTCCTGATCACCCTCCCACCTGATACTCCCTCCCTACCAGATAATTACATTCCACACTGCTCCCCTTCCACCTGTCAATCCTACCTGATTTACATGAAATGACAAGTAAAGCTAAATATCTCATAAAGTATTATTTGAAATAACAAATTGCTAACACATAAGTGATTTTGAAAGCTCTTTCAAAATCACCTCTATGTTACAAAAGTGACATTTCCACATTAACTTTTCACTGCGTGATATAATTTTAAATCAGTGGTTCCATATATTTTTTGGAGTTATGACACACAGGTGCAGTAAAAACCGATGTATTTAGAAACGTGACATATTAAGCTTGGTGTTGTGACACCTAGGAATCACTGGTTTAATTGATCCAGTTACCATGTCCAATGACTTAGTGATAATATAAGTATATAAGTTTATACAGTGTTTGTCACCATGATACCAGAGGCAAAAATGTGTCAATCCTGAAAATAGACTTTTGGCCTCAGTGGCCTCCATGGTTTGATGAGTCTTTGAAGGTAGTTACTGTACTTGAAATGTTGCGACACAGTCTTTAAAGAGAAGTCAACGTTGCATCGAGGAGAGAACTACTGAGGACACAAAAAAAGGGGAGGAGTACGCGTTCGCCAATGACTGAATTCCAATCAGCAGGTAGCGGCAGCCAGACCGCACTGCCTTACCGACATTCTGAAAAGACACAAACAGGAAATGAATTTATGTCTGCAAATGCATCGTTACTTGATCATGTCAAACAGACTGTGGCTGGTGTACTGAACATAAATGGAGGAATTCTGGGGTTAACTGTACCATAAAGGACAAATAAAAATTCTAAACGCACCTACAGATTTAAATGGGGCTATTAACCCCCTTGGATGCTTCAAAATGCACTGGAGACCTCTCTGGCACTCAAGGGGTTAAAAGCCCCATTTATATATTTATCTAGTGTAAAAGCCTGTGTACACGGGCCAAGATCCGGGTGATGTTAACCCTTTGAGTGCCAAAGCAATGCGTTGTATACCCCTCTGGCACTCAAAGGGTTAAGAGGCTGGTCCTGCTCTGCGTCCTGATGCCAGCTCAGTCATGCCCTGTAGAGACTACCCGAAAACACAGAATGCTCCCAGCACAGAACTCCCAGCATTCTGTGATCCCAGCATTCCTACACCTCCCAGCATTCTGTGCGTTCGGGCAGTCTCCACTGCACATGACGGCTTCTGACAAACATCCTAGCAAATTATTATATAGGATTTTTTAAAAGTAGTTGTTTATGGTGCAGTTTTCCTCATATTTGTGCTACTATCTTAGTAAATCAGACTCAATTACTTTTTTCCTATGTAACCAACTGGCACATCTATTAAAAAAATGTACACGGTAGGGCTTTTCTGTCGGGTAAAATTAGGATAATTCTGCCGGGAGATGATTTATTATTTAAAGGTTTTTGCAGTTACAACTTGCAGTTTGTTGAGCATTTGAGTGTTTTTTGTGGCCAGTGGAATGAGAAGCTTCTGTATGTTGGAGATTCCTTGATTTAATCATGAGGAATTGGCTTGACCAGAACTGCTTTACTTTTCCTTAGTACATCACCCTTATAGCAATAGAAGGACTTACCTAGGTATATTTATAAATATTAATTAAAGGGATAGTAATGTAAACAGAAACTAACTAGCAGTAGATTACAACAGAGACCAAATACAAAATAGTATATTTCTACATGAATAAGTGCCGTATGAAGAACTCTTACCTAGGTAAGTCCTTCTGTAAAACAACTGAAGAGCCACTTATTGCTTGAGTGTAGTACGCCCTAAAAAAGCATTACTTAACCTCTTGAGGACCAGAGGGGTATGCAACACATAGCTCCGCAATGCACTGTACACTCCTCATGTCCTCAAGAGTTTAAAAGTGAGAAAAGGTTAGTGGTCCTGTCACTTTAAGATCACTTTAGTTTGTTTTAACCACTTAAAGGCCAATGACGGTCATGGTACGTCACGGGTTAATGACCGCAAAGCGCCTCAGCGCCATAACTGGGAACTCTCCAGATCTGCCCCAGAGGCTACAGTTTTTGGACTGAATAACCAGGTCTCTGGGGACATAGGGTGATTCTATAGAGGTGGTGAGTTTGTTCTCCTTCCCTCCCACTTCATTTCCACTTCTCCTCCTTACCACCCTGTTCTGCCCACTTGCCACCCACTTCCTGACATGCATACGGGTAATTTCTGCATAACCAATTAAGCCCAACCCCTTTTGCGACATGAATTACACCATTGACATCCCCTGTCTGGCAGCATATGAACCCTCTCTAGGAGCTCAAAGAGAAGAAGTCTCCAGGTATGCTCAGGACAGCACACTATGATCATGCCACTGAGGGGGTAACTGACTGCTCCAGGACCACAGCAATCCGTTTTAGCTTTTTCCTTGGTAGCTCCACACATGTGATCACTGCTACAGCGATCACATGTGCCAGTGGAGCCACATGACAAAGATAATGTAATTAATAATTTCGTCTGTCACTGTTCTCTGCTTCTCTCTCCTCCTCACTGTGATCGTATGTAGTATACTTTCTATCTGTCATTGTTCTCTGCCTCTCTCTCCTCCTCAGTGTGATCGTGTATAGTAAACATTATATCTATCACTGTTCTCTGCTTCTCTCTCCTCCACACTGTGATCGTATGTAGTATACTTTCTATCTGTCATTGTTCTCTGCCTCTCTCTCCTCCTCAGTGTGATCGTGTATAATAAACATTATATCTGTCACTGTTCTCTGCTTCTCTCTCCTCCACACTGTGATCGTATGTAGTATACATTCTATCTGTCATTGTTCTCTGCCTCTCTCCTCCTCAGTGTGATCGTGTATAGTAAACATTATATCTATCACTGTTCTCTGCTTCTCTCTCCTCCACACTGTGATCGTATGTAGTATACTTTCTATCTGTCATTGTTCTCTGCCTCTCTCTCCTCCTCAGTGTGATCGTGTATAATAAACATTATATCTGTCACTGTTCTCTGCTTCTCTCTCCTCCACACTGTGATCGTATGTAGTATACATTCTATCTGTCATTGTTCTCTGCCTCTCTCTCCTCCTCAGTGTGATCGTGTATAGTAAACATTATATCTATCACTGTTCTCTGCCTCTCTCCTCCTCATTGTGATCATGAGGAAGAGAGAAGCAGAGAACAGAGCTGCAAAGTCTGCAGATGGCACTTTTATTGAATGTGGAGGTGCTGGGGGCAGTATTATTATTTTATTCTTTACTTATATAGAGCCAGCTTATTCAGCTTATTCTGCTACAGCGATCACATGTGCCAGTGAAGCCACATGACAAAGGCAATGTAAATAATAATCCCGTCTGTCACTGTTCTCTGCCTCCCTCCTCCTCACGGTGATCGTGTATAGTAAACATTACATCTATCACTGTTCTCTGCTCCCTACTCCTCACGGTGATCGTGTATAGTAAACATTATATCTATCACTGTTCTCTGCCTCCCTCCTCCTCACTGTGATCGTGTATAGTAAACATTGTATCTATCACTGTTCTCTGCCTCTCTGCACCTCACTGTGATTGTGTATAGTAAACATATCTATCACTGTTCTCTGCCTTTCTCCTCCTCACTGTGATTGTGTATAGTAAACATTATATCTATCACTGTTCTCTGCCTCTCTCCTTCTCACTGTGATCGTGTATAGTAAACATTATATCTGTCACTGTTCTCTGCCCCTCTCCACCTCACTGTGATCGTGTATAGTAAACATTATATCTGTCACTGTTCTCTGCCCCTCTCCACCTCACTGTGATCGTGTATAGTAAACATTATATCTATCACTGTTCTCTGCCTCACTCCTCCTCAGTGTGATCGTGTATAGTAAACATTATATCTGTCACTGTTCTCTGCCCCTCTCCTCCTCACTGTGATCGTGTATAGTATGCATTATACCAGTCACTGTTCTCTGCTTCTCTCCTCCTCACTGTGATCGTGTAAAGTATACATTATATTTATCACTGTTCTCTGCCTCTCTCCTCCTCACTGTGATAGTGTATAGTAAACATTATATCTATCACTGTTCTCTGCCTCTCTCCTCCTCAATGTGATAGTGTATAGTATGCATTATATCTATCACTGTTCTCTGCCTCTCTCCACCTCACTGTGATCGTGCATAGTAAACATTATATGGCACTGTTCTTTGCCTCTCTCCTTCTCACTGTGATCATGTATAGTAAACATTATATCTATCACAGTTCTCTGCCTCACTCCTCCTCAGTATGATCGTGTATAGTAAACATTATATCTATCACTGTTCTTTGCCTCTCTCTTTCTCACTGTGATCATGTATAGTAAACATTATATCTATCACTGTTCTCTGCCTCTCTCCTCCTCACTGTGATAGTGTATAGTAAACATTATATCTATCACTGTTCTCTGCCTCTCTCCTCCTCACTGTGATAGTGTATAGTAAACATCATATCTATCACTGTTCTCTGCCTCTCTCCACCTCACTGTGATCGTGTATAGTAAACATTATATGTCACTGTTCTTTGCCTCTCTCCTTCTCACTGTGATCATGTATAGTAAACATTATTTCTATCACAGTTCTCTGCCTCACTCCTCCTCAGTATGATCGTGTATAGTAAACATTATATCTATCACTGTTCTCTGCCTCTCTCCTCCTCACTGTGATCATGTACAGTATACATTATATCTAACACTGTTCTTTGCCTCTCTCCTCCTCACTGTGATAGTGTATAGTAAACATTATATCTATCACCATTCTCTGCCTCTCTCCTCCTCACTGTATTCATGAGGAAAAGAGAAGCAGAGAACAGAGCTGCAAAGTCTGCAGATGGCACTTTTATTGAATGTGGGGGTGCTGGGGGCGGTATTATTATTATTATTATTATTATTTATTTATATAGAGTCAACTTAATCCACAGCACTGCAGCACTGTTGGCTACTTCATGACCTATTGACACCTCTTTGTGTAGCTAAATAAAGCATATTGAGTAATATCAAAGTATTTTATTTAAAAAGACTAATTAATAAACACATACACTGAAGTGTAATCATTAATGTGAGTTTTATTGCTGCGGAGCAACGTGATACACTTACATACACACCATCTACTAAACAGAGGGACACCAGGGTGGGAAAGAGGGACATAGGGATTTTCACCTGAGGACAATACCCCCTAAAAGGGACATTTTTGAGGTATGAACGAATGATTAAACCATTTATACAGTCCCTAATAAAATGCAATAACTGAGCACAAAACACTACACAGAGCTCTATAAAAATTTGATTTTTGCTTTCAATATTTTCCTCTTTTTGTATGTTAAAAATTATCAATGTAAATGATGGGTTATACATATAAATGTGGCATCAAAAGAAAGCCCTACTTATGCTTAAACAACGGTATATAATTGATGTACGTATACTAAAGGTATTAAAGGGAAAATATGGTTGAACAAAGACATACTAAAAAGGCCAACATTGCTCTTTTCCTCTTGTGTACAAAAAGCCCTGGTCACCAAGGGGTTGAGAGGAATTAAAAACGACTTATATGTTGTGGTAGGTACTCACGCACAGTTTTTGAGAATATAACTGTTATTTTTTGGTGAATGTGCTGCACTTTATGCTAATTAGTTTATGTACTGGGCCAATATTCCCACACAATGTGCTATGAATGAATCTAGACAGAGTCCACACACTGGGCGAGTGTCTAATAGCATAGCAAGGGATACATTTAACCTCTAACAGAATTAATTAGCATACTGCCCAGGGAATCAGCATAAATTGCCACGCTGAGTCACCAAAAGATAAAAATTTGTTTCTTTAAAACAATTTTTAAATTGTCTTAAGTTGACAGATCCACTTTAACCCTGTGAGTGCCTTAGGGGTATGCAAAGCATTGTGGTGAAGGGACAAAATGTCAAGGTAAGAGAGTCCAGTGTTCCCTCCTACATGAGCTGCACCAATTACCTGTCTCTTTACGCCCTGAATTAGTCATTTCTGCCAGGAAGGCAGAGGTAGAAGTCCTGCTCCATATGGTGGATGTTTAAGCAGTGAGATCTGTAAGGTGCAGCATGTTAACCCTCTGAGCTCCAGAAAGGTATCCAACTCATTGCAAATCCTCTCTGGCACTCAAAGAGTTAAGGATTCCCTGTCGACTGAATGGAGCATCTCTGGTATAGTGTAAATAGTGCATAATGACAAGAATCTACACTTTTGGGGACATTAGGGGTTACTATTTAAAAGATTTCAGGGTCACCCATTTCTTAAAGTACCCAGGTATGCATTCAGGGAGTTAATCCTTATGTCAGGAGGACTTGTAGTCTCCAACAGCTGAAGGTCCATCAATTGACTAAGCCTGCCTTTTTACATAGAAACATAGAATTTGACGGCAGATAAGAACCATTCGGCCCATCTAGTTTCCCATTTTCCTACTGTAAAAACATCAAACCTTATTTGGTCCTTGGTCTTGTCTTATGTTATGGACAGCCTTATGCCTATCCCATACATGCTTACATTCCGTCACGGTATTAAATTCTACCACTTCTGCTGGTAGTCTATTCCACATATCTACTACCTTCTCAGTGAAGTACAACTTTCTTATATTACATCTAAACCTGTATCCCTCTACTTTTAGACTTTGGCCTCTTGTCCTAATATGTTTACTCCTTTGAAATATACTTTCCTCCTGCACTTTGATGAATCCCTTCATGTATTTTAATGTTTCTATCATATCCCCCCTCTCTCTTCTCTCCTCCAAGCTATACATGTTCAGATCCTTTAGTCTATCCTGATATTTCTTTTCCTGTAAACCAGTCACCATTTTAGTAGCCCTTCTCTGGATTCTATCTAGAGTATCTATATCCTTCTGGAGATGGGGTCTCCAGTACTGTACACAATACGCTAGGTGAGGTCTAACTAGAGATCTGTGGAGTGGCATGATCAATTACCTTTTTCTGCTACTAATGCCACTAGCTATACAACCCAGTACCCTGCTTGCATTCCCCACCGCTTTATTACATTGCCTGCCTCCCTTTAAGTCATTAGAGATAATTACTCCCAAATCCCTTTCCTCTGTTGTCTCAGATAGCACAGTACCCATAATAGTATATTTTTAATTTGGATTTTTATGTCCCAAGTGCATTATTTCAAAATTTATCAGCATTAAACTGCAGCTGCCACACTCTTGTCCATTCTTCTAATTTACATAAATAATTTGTCATTTGGCTTATTCCCCCCTGGAATGTCTACCCTATTGCAGATCTTGGGATCATCTGCAAAAAGGCACACCTTACCTTGAAGACCTTTTGCAGTATCACTAAAAAAAATATTTTTGCCTGTAATTTGATGGATCATCATGAGGTCTGTTCCTGTATATTTTGTATTGGAACTTGTTTGTTGTAATAGTTACTAATTAACCAGGGAGTAAGCAAGAGTTCACAAACACAGTCTAGATAAAAACACGTGAGTGGACTGTTTGCCAAGTGGTTGTCTAGTCAAGACTAAAAACACATAACAGTGAAGAAACTCCAAACCAATGATCTTTTCATCTTACCCACCCCCCTTTTTTGCCTAAGCCCCATCTGCATCATGCTATACGTGGGAACTCTCTGGATCTGCCCCAGAGACTCCGGTATTAATAGTTAATTAATTAACGGGTCTCTGGGGACAGAGACTCATTGTTGGGTGGTGGTGAGTTTCTTCTCAAACTCTGCCCACTTCTCCTCCTTCCCACCCTTATTGTCCCTATTTACGCCTACGTCTCCTCCTTCTCACCCTGTTCCTCCCCCTTCCTGCCAACTTCTCCTCCTTCCCACCTCGTTCCTCTCCCTTCCCGCCAACTTCTCCTCCTTCCCACTCTATTCCTCCCCCTTTCCATCCACTTCTCCTCCTTTCTACCCTGTTCCTCCCACTTCCTACACAATACTGCTCCCTCCCACCATGTCCTGCCCCCTTTATGACACAATCATGATAATCCCCACCCATCCAATTTTTGTTCCACCCCTTTATAATGCAAATCGTTTCATTTACATCCCCCTGGTCGCAGCACATGATCCCTCTCCGGGGCTCAAGGGCTGAACGCCCCCAGGTATTATTATGACCTCTCCTCCACCAACTGCCAACATAACCCTCTTATCCCTGCTCCATCTCCACACACACACACCCACAGAACACTTTTTAGACCTTTCCAATTAAGTATTTCTTTTTAGATAAGGCTATTTGGGCTCTGCTGAAGAGCCGCCGTTGAGTCATACTACTCAGATCTCCTTCTGTCAGCTTTACAGACGACATCTGTGAAAGGGGAGGGAGGGGGGAACTTTATCATCGTATATCTCTCAAACTATAAAGGTTTGAGAGACAGGACTTGTATCAGTTAGTTTATTTGTGTAATATCTACAATATTACATTTTATTGAAAAAAGACATTACTAACCCTTTATTAAAAAACAAATACACATTTATAAAAACCCTCAAACTTTCCCATAGAATAAATTATTTTAAAAACTGCCTTCTGGACATCAGATGGCGCTACTGGACAAAAAAAAAGTATGAGCTGTTATAACATTTGAATAAAGCATTTTCCAGTGGAGGGAGTCACCCTGTTTTCCTTGGCAGGGAAGGCCACGTATCACTGGTTTAATACTAAAAAATCACTACTCCTTTATAGTGTGTGTTTTATTTGTTCTTTGTTAGTTGCAATCTAAACAAATTAAAGGGATAGTAATACTTCATTTTAACTTTATTTTATTTTGTAGGCATTAAAAAAACATGAAGAATGATATAAGTCTTATCTCTGAAACCTTTATGGTTTAAGAGATATTCACAAACAAAGTATCCCCCCCTGTTCAACCAGATCAGAAGGGAGATGCCCAGGTAGACTGGAGAGAGGGACAATCTTCAATTAAGATAATGGAAAAAGCTGAAAAACTTGTCAAGGGGGGAAGGGCTTTCATTGTTTTCATACAAAGAAAATTGTCCCCTTCTGTTATCTGTACTGTCATACAACCAGACTCACATCTGAGAAGAGATGGCTTACACTAGGAAAAAGGGGCGGGGAGGGGAACTTTGCTTGTGAATATCTCATAAACCATAAAGGTTTGAGAGATAAGACTTATATCGTTCTTCATGTTTTTTTAATGCCTACAAAATAAAATAAAGTTAAAACGAAGTATTACTATCCCTTTAAGAGCTATTTATTTGTAACATGTTAACCCTTTGAGTGCCAGAGGGATATGTATCACATTGCATACCTGTCTGGTACTCAAAGTGTTAAGTACTAGCATACAAGCATTATAGTGGAGTATGCATTAAATGCAAATGTTAATTACAGATGTTGTCCGGTACATACTAAAGCAATGCATAGGCCACCCTACTGACATTCAGTGGGTTAATAAGTTATGAACTTGATTTCACCTTACGTATTTTTAACGCACACTATATTTGCTTGCTTTTGCATTTATTCCACACTTCATTTCTTAAAGGGAAAACAGACCCCAAAAATAAGTTAGTGTTAGCTCCTTGGATGCTAGTATATGCTTCAAGGCATTGCAATGCTTTGGAGACCTCTCTGGCATTCAAGGGGGTTAAAGGAGAAGTAATGTTTGAGTATGAAAAATATATATTGCAGGGCTTTGCCTGTTTAGTAAAACATGGATATTCTCGCTGCTGGGAGATGCTTTAGCAAATGTTATTTCTGCTCAAACTGTTCATGAGGATGTGGAGCTGTTATATCAAGTTCTATGGGGAGAAGTAACCACTGCCAAAAGCTCTACCATAGCATGCAACAGAAATGCCTGTATGGACACCAGGTGGCACTGTTATTAGCCATTTAATATGAAACAAAATAAAAAGCCAGTTCAGTGATTATTATTCATGAATTTACTAAAATGACTTTGTTATGTTACTATGAGACATGAGACCTAATACCCTAAACATTGAGCCCTCCTCCACTTTTCTACTTCTGTCTTTGCTTTGCAATGCGTTGCATACCCCTCTGGCACTCAAAGGGTTAACTTCTATCTTTACATAACCCAATTTCAGCCATTATTCAAACATTCTTTTCATTCCCCTCTGTGTGATTACAATGTAAGAATCCACCAGTAGAGCCGCACTGCTGTTAGCATCCTACACTAATGACTGCACTACAGGGTGCACACTACAATGTGTCAAGCAACAATAACTGCTTCTAAGTCTCTATATCAGAAAAATTATCCTTTTAAAAGGTTGCACATGTCATCAGGATAAAAATGGCGACATGAGAATCTCGCACGGTATGCCAGCACAAGATTCTCATGTCACATAGTGAACTGTTGCATAGCTTTAATCAGTCCTCCCTTCCTGAATAATTATAGAGCCGGTAGTCGGCTCGTTGTCATTGCCACTACTATCCACACATGGTCTTGGACGGACTGAAGATACAGAACTCTGCTACCACAGGTCACTGTGAATGAAGACCAATCAGACCACTGGCAGTCCATCACAGAGTGGGGAAATATTCCCGGTGATTTAGACTTCAGTGAGTTTAACTTATACACTGCATGTATCTTTCCCACTCAGGATTAGAGGATAACAAGCCCATGTGTGGATAGTAGGGGCAACGACAATGAGTTCTGCCACAAACCGGATACCGGCTCTATAATTAGGAGGAGGGGGAGGACTGATTAATGCTATGCGACCGTTCACTATGCGACAGGATAATCTCACTCTGTCATGCAGTGCGAGATTCTCATGTTGCCATTTTTATCCAGGAAACATGGTTAATGTGTTATGTGGTCACACGCTCTTTTGCGTGCAACCTTTTAAAAGTGAACCATCAGAAAATAGGGCTAAAACAAACACTCACACTTTAAATTCCCAGGAGGGTCCATTAAGGACATACATGGACAGAAGCATAAGGGAATGACTATCACCCATTCCTATTCACACAGCACTGTTGCACAACATCTTAAAATCTATATAGAAAGGCTGTGATTAAATAACAGCATACATTTAATAAATAAAAGTAAACAAGTAAAAATATTTTAAAAACTGTTGAGACCATCTCTACTCATTTCTCAGTCCTATGGGAGTAGTAATTTGTGCTATTATACAGAGTATTTTGTTGTTATTGGTTCGACACAAGGCAACCCTTTTTGTTACTTTATTCTCACTATAGTGTATAATCCCTGTAGTGCATATCGACAAACACTCTGTCAGTGTAAGGACTTTAATGCCAACAAGCCCCTTACACCTACTCCATGGCATGAGCACGAAAATGACGTAAAGTTACCCCATTGGACATTGAAGCCAGCAATGTTAATACTCTGCCACCCGTCCGCTTGCCTGCCTGCTGTTTAGAGGCCCGTCTATTGAAAGCAGCCGCCGGCCGCCGCACTGTGCTCCGTTAGGCACCGAGGCCTCACAGTTTATACTGCCCAGCCATGCCTATGATTATAGATAGATAGATAGATAGATAGATAGATAGATAGATAGATAGATAGATAGATAGATAGATATCTTGACCTGTTATGAGTTTGCAATGGTAATGAAAAAATGTATATTTATTGGATCAACATTTCAGCCCTCTTGGGGGCCTTTATCAAGGGTCCTTTGGTTTCATTACAATTGTTTACCCTTATATCATTTTTGAAGGCTGCACTGAGACAGTTTGGAAATTATTTACTTTTTAGGATTGGAGTGTCCACTAATACCTGACATATATATAATTTGAGCTGTTATGAGTTTTGAATAAAGCAACTCCCAGCAGTGAGGTTATCCACATTTATTCAGAAGGGTTAACAGAGTTTTCCAGTCCCACAGAACACTGACAGATAGCAGCTCCTGAGTTGGGAGATAGTGCACATGTCCTTAGTACTGACTGATATGATAAGAAGAGATAAGAGGAACTTGGATCACACTTCATAAAAATCACTGTTGCGTTGTGCAAATTCTGAACTTATCAGGCAACCTTTATAACCAATACATTAGTAATGTGCAGTCATCACTTTGTACTTTGTTTAACCCCTTAAGGACCGGGAAAATCTGGGGTGGATTTCACTTAAGGACCAGAGCAATTCTGACCTTTTTGACTATGTCTTTGTTCAACAGTATTTTCCCTCTAGGTATTTTATTTCAGCCACATAAATTATATACTGTTTTTTTACACACAAGTAGGGCTTTCTTTTGATACCACATGTATATGGATAACCCATAATTTAGTATATTAAAATTACAGAAAAATGTAAAAATAAATGTAAAAAACCAACATTTTTATTTTTTCTCTTGGGATCATTTGGGCGTAATGGGTTAAATTTTTATGGAGACTCCATGAAAGGTATGACCGGTCATTCACTTTAGCAAATTTGTTTTTTATATTCCATGTTTTATTAAAATATTTGCTGTTTGAAATTTATAAAAAAAAAAAAAAGGAAATGAACCTGCATCCAGACTGCCCCCTGCACCAGCACTGAAGGGGTTAATACCCCCCCAACTATTGCTTTATTTAATTTGTATGTGTGTCTGCTCTCTGCTTCTCTCTCCCTTACTTAAATAGTAAGGAAGAGAGAGGCACAGGACAGACACAAAGGCAGTGTGTCAAGCACACTGCCTGTTTGAATGAAAATGCCGGTACATGTGATCTCTCCTGGAGCGATCACGTCTACCAGCAGAAGAGACACGGGCTGAAACAGAGCGATCTGGTACCGGTACACTTATATACACACCACACAGTGTGATCTCCTAAACACAGGGACACCGGGGTGATACACTTATATACACACCACACAGTGTGATCTCCTAAACACAGGGAAACCGGGGCGATACACTTCTATACACACCACACGGTCTGGTTTCCTAAATACAGGGACACCGGGGCGATACACTTCTATACACGCACACAGTCTGGTCTCCTAAACACAGGGACACTGGGGCGATACACTTCTATACACACCACACAGTCTGGTCTCCTAAACACAGGGACACCGGGAGATACACTTCTATACACACCACACCGTCTGATCTCCTAAACACAGGGACACTGGGGTGATACACTTCTATACACACCACACCACACAGTCTGATCTCCTAAACACAGGGACACCGGGGTGATACACTTATATATACACCACACAGTCTGATCTCCTAAACACAGGGACACCTGGGTGATACACTTATATATACACCACACAGTCTGGTCTCCTAAACACAGGGACACCTGGGCGATACACTTCTATACACACCACACAGTCTGATCTCCTAAACACAGGGACACCAGGGTGATACACTTCTATACACACCACACAGTCTGATCTCCTAAACACAGGGACACCAGGGTGATACACTTATATATACACCACATAGTCTGGTCTCCTAAACACAGGGACACTGGGGCGATACACTTATATACACAACACACAGTCTGATCTCCTAAACACAGGGACACCAGGGTGATACACTCATATACACCCCACACAGTCTGGTCTCCTAAACACAGGGACACCAGGGTGATACACTTACATATACACCACACAGTCTAATCTCCTAAACACAGGGACACCAGGGTGATACACTTACATATACACCACACAGTCTGATCTCCTAAACACAGGGACACTGGGGCGATACACTTATATACACAACACACAGTCTGATCTCCTAAACACAGGTACACCAGGGTGATACACTTATATACACACCACACAGTCTGGTCTCCTAAACACAAGGACACCAGGGTGATACACTTACATATACACCACACAGTCTAATCTCCTAAACACAGGGACACCGGGGCGATACACTTATATACACACCACACAGTCTGATCTCCTAAATACAGGACTCAAAAGAAAGCCCTACTTTTCCTTAAAGGGGAACTACCACCCCAAATAATGTCCACCCCCCTAATTAGGCATCTAGTGATTAGCTTACCAATGAAACTATTATGCAGAATAAAGACATCGTTAGTCAGAAATACTACCTCAGCCAACAGAGCTCTAGAGGCATCTGGGCACCTGCACCGCAGCAGTTCAGACGTCTGTAAGTAAAGATGTCTGCGCTGTTGCCTGGCCATCAGTGTTGGCTGAGGTTGGATTTTTGACTAACGAGCTCTTTACTCTGCATAACGGTTTCATTGGCAAGCTTTTTACTAGATGCCTAATTAGGTGGCTGGACTTTATTTGGGGTGATAGTTCCCCTTTAAAAACAGCATATAAATGTGTGTGCACTAAATGAATTAGAGGGAAAACATGGTTGAACAATGACATAAAAAATTGCTCTGGTCCTCTAGTGTAAAAAAAGTCCTGGTCAACAAAGGGTTAATACGGGAGTCAATACAAGGGTTATATTAACCAATATATAAACTGGTCAATGTGTCATATAAATTGTTAGAAAACCAGACACCATATTACAGAGTTAGACAACATTTGCCTCTAAAGCTGCTGAGGAGTATATACATCCCATCAAGCCCAACCAGCTGGGGATGATGGTATTTATAATCTCCTATAGCTGGAGAGCCAAATGTTGCCTGCCCTTGCTTTAGAACAAGTGGATGTCTGTTGGTATTGAAATTGTCCAGGCCATGACTTCCACTCAGCACAGTTAGTGTGACCTGCAAATCTGAGGTGCACCCAAGTCTTATGACACATCTAGGCAGCTGCCTAATCTGCCTAATAGGAAATGCAGCCATGTTGATAGAATTTGAGGACGGACACTAAGGCTCCCAGGACACGGTTGAAAACTGAGGAGCTGTAGTCAGACCAAAGGGAAGAGCTGAAAACCGAAAATGCCCTCGGTCGCAGGCAAATCTGAGATACTGCCGGCTCTCTGGATGAATGGTGATGTGTAAATACGCGTCCTGAAGATCCAGACATGCAAGGAATTCCCCCGCGGACATAGCAGCAATCACTGTCCACAGAGACTCCTGGTGATAATGAGTCCGGATCACAAAGGACTTGAGAACCTTCAAATCCAAAATGGGGTGACAACCGCCGTCCTTTTTGGAGACCACAAAGAGGTTTGAGTAAAAACCCTTACCTCTGTCCTGAACTGGAACCGGCTCTAGAACATCCTTGTCCATAAGAGCTTGAATAGCGTCGCTGAACAGCCGATGTTTCTCCGCGCCCTGGGGCGTATGAGAAGGAAAGAAGCGAAAGGGAGAAAGAGAGACAAAAGGGATCCTGTACCTTTCCGTCACCACCTGTAAAACCCATGGATCTGCCACTGAATCCTCCCAGATGCTGTGGTAGTGACGCAGACAACCACCCACAACAGAGTGGGGACCTGGGTTTGGTGAATCATGCCAAAGAAGGCTTGGAAGCCTTGGGCTTGGAGGAGACCTTGGGCTTGAATTGCTGTTTGGGCTTGGAGGAGGCACGCGGAGCTGAGGGAACCGTCTGGTTCGCCCAAAGTGTCTCAGTCTGAAAGGAACTAAAATACTGATTACGCTTACGTGTCGTTTTCTTCCTGGGGAACAAGGGTAGGTGTACTCTTACCGCCTGTGGCCTCACTGATCAGATCTGGCCCAAACAGAGAAGTACCTTGAAAAGGTAAGAAGAGCAAGGCTTTCTTAGAAGCTGTGTCAGCAGACCAGATCTTGAGCCAAAGAGCCCGTCTGGCAACCACAGACATGGTGGAAACCCTAGCCACTAAACAGATGGCATCAAATAAGGCAGCAGAAAAATAGTGTTGTGCCTCAGAAATCTTGGCAAGGCGGCGCAACATATCCGAAGTAGGAGCACCCTGACTGACAGCCAGGGTGAGCTGTTCAGTCCAGACCGCAATGGCCCGGTTCACCCATGCTGCAGCATGGCAGTACCAGCAGTGGCAAAAATGGATTTGAGGGAGACCTCAAGTTTCTTGTCAGTCCAGTCCTTCAGAGCGGAAGCATCAGAAACTGGCACAGCAGTAGACTTAGATAGCCTGGAGATAGGAGCATCCACTTTAGGAGGATGAACCCGCTGAGCAAGCGTTGCCTCAGAGAAGGGAGAAAAGCTTGGCAAATTTCTTGGACACAGAAGGTTTTTTGTCCAGAGATTTCCACTCTTCAGGCACAAGGCGGTCAAGATTGGGGCAAGGTGGAAAGCAAGTAAGGGGCTTTTTAAAGGGATAGTAATACTTCGTTTTATCTTTATTTTATTTTGTAGGCATTAAAAAAACATGAAGAACGATATAAGTCTTATCTCTCAAACCTTTATCGTTTGAGAGATATTCACAAGCAAAGTTGCCCCCTCCCTCCCCTTTTACCCAGTGTAAGCCATCTCTTCTCAGATGTGGAATGCAGTCCATAGACCAGACAGATAACAGAAGGGGACAATCATCTTCCTATGAGAACAATGAAAGCCCTGCCCCCCCTTGACAAGTTTTTCAGCTTTTTCCCTTATCTTAATTGAAGATTGTCCCTCTCTGCGGTCTTCATGGACACACCCTTCTGCTCTGACTGAGCAGTGTTACATCAGTAAAAGGGAAGGGAGGGGGATACTTTGTCATTGAATTACTCTTGTACTACAACTCTGACAGAATTGAAATAACACTCTCCAAAGTCCAAATACTATGATGATTAATTAGAGCTGCTTTTATTATGAAACATTACTATCCCTTTAAGCTCCTGAAAAACATCAGAGGGATGAACTAAGCGAATGTTAAGGGTATGCAATACAGCCATGATCAGGCCCTCAGCCGAGGGCTCAGGATCAGCCTCAAAAAGATCCAGAGAAAACTGAGAGGAGCCCACAGCAGAACATTCCTCAACATCTGAATCCACCAGCAGTTCCTCCTTAGAGGGTACTCCCTGAGGTTTTGGCTGGGAAGACTTGACGGAGGAGGGGGTCTGCCAAGAAGTAACTGGGATGGAAAGAGTTGCAATGTAGACCTAAGGTCCCTGGTAGCAGCCTTGAACTCTTGCACCCAAACTGGCTCTAATGCATGGCTGAAGGTCCCTGGGAGACTCTCAAGGACATCAGAACATGCTGGGCATAAATAACCTGAGAATTCTCTAGGTAACCCTGAATAACAGGAAGAGCAATGCTCAATAGGGGATACAGAGACCCCAGCATCTTTAGTCTTAGGTCTGGCCCCAAGCTCCAACGGTATAGACATGTTTACAGTGTCAATCACCCAAGTACAGTGTGTAGGATTAGGGTTTCACCCCAGAAATTGCTAAAATATTCTTATCTGGCACGCGAAGGGTTAATCAGCAGAGGAGAGTCCAAGCCCTGCGTAGAATACTCGTTCTAGAAATGGCACAAAATGGCTGCCGCGGCAGGAGCCGAACAGAAACGAGAGGACGAAGTGAGCGCTCATGGGAAATTCAGTATTCCCAGAAAAGGTACCCAAACAGTTCCCGAAGCCCCCTGAGCCCCCCAACACACTAGAAACATGAACCGGATGATAGAGCAAGGGCAGACAAGAAAAATGAGCCATATCTGAAGTCGCTAGGTTAAGCGATTTCAGAGATATGTCCCAAACTGTACAGTCCCATAGGAGTGAATGGAGCAATGGCGCCTATGCGGTAAAGCGCGTCTAAACTCAGATTTTACAAAATTGAAACAGTAAAATAAAAATGCATGAAACATCACTAGAACATGTTAGGATACCAAAAAAACACTGAACCAGTAGGAAAAGTGTCAGAAAACCCCCAAAAGATGCAAAACCAGCAGCTAAAGGGTTATGTTACCACATAAACCTGCTCATCAACACCCAATAGACATACAGATAGACCCAATGAGTGCAGGAGTGTGTAATAAGAACTCCAAAGGTAAACCCCCGTGTGGAGGAGCACTGTGGGACATGTGGACCTGCAGCACTCAAAGGGTTGCTCACCTTTCCTGCAGATCTTCTGTCTTCAGATTACCATATATTAAAAAGAAGCCTCCTGAGGAAAGAACTTGAAGCCAAGAATTTCCCCCCAGGGCTTAAGGCTTAAGGTCCACAAAAAGCACCTGGTTACTGATCCAGCCACATCTAAGGGCATTGTCAATTATGGTAATCCGCCTAATGGTGGTATTCCATTTCTAACAGAAAAATAAAAAATGTCTAAAACTATAGCAGAACTGTTCTCTTGCCTGTGTCTTCTCCAAGGAACAAATCATTCTGCAGCTGGTTGGCTAGCTGCAGCCAAGGAGGGAAGGTAGGCTCCACCCCCTGCATACAATTCTAGAATTGTGCCTGCCTACAATTAAAGGGGCGGATCGCCTACCGAAAGTAACCTGTATTGGACGACAGAGAAAGTCGTATGAATAATATTGTGCGGCTAGAAGCCGCATTAACCATGTCACCCTGTTTAAAATGGCGACATGAGAATCTCGCCCTATATATAAGCGTGAGGTTCTCATGTCACCTCTTTAAATGTCGCTATTTACTGCCCGCAGTAGAGAAAAAAATGTCCCTGAGATAAAGCAATATCTTTTTAAATGAAAGGCAGAACGAGCAGTGTACAGAGGATTACACCACAACTCCCATTATCCTTACCTTGCCTCTTTCACAAAAGGAGACTGCCCTGTCCTCCGTAGCCAGCACTTTATAATTTTTGAACCAGGCGGAGCGGGGAGAGAGAGCCGGCAGTGCTCTGCAAGATGATATGGTGAAGAGGGCCTGTAATACTCTTTACTATGAGGTATGCGGCGTAATACGCTGTACTCTGCTGACTGCAGGGGAATCCTGTCCGGGGACCAACTGGTGGCTCTGCAGCAGAGCCACAATCGCGTTATTTAAAAAGAATGACTTCATTGGAAAGGTCTACAAAGTGTGCCTGGCTTGCAGGCACACTTTGTAGACCATTCCAATAAAGTAATTCATTTTAAATAACGCGATTGCGGCTCTGCTGAAGAGAATCCTAGTGTTGGCCGATGGTTCTCCTGCTGTCAGCTTTACAGCTGATAGCAGGAGAAGGGAAATGTTAGTGGAGGATATCTCTCAAACCATAGCAGTTTGAGAGATATGATTTGTTGCCTATAGATTAATTTTTTAAGCACTACAAAACTATAAATATTTTTTCAGGGACATTACTAACACTTTAATAGAGAACCTCGAGCTTTTATGCAGGGCGAGCTTTTCATGTTGCCATTTTAAAGAGGGCGACATGCCACACTATATTTTTCATGCAATGTTTTAAAAGGACACCCCATCTTACAGCCATTTTAACACTTCTTTTCAATTAGTTCCACTTTCACAAATCTCCCTCATTCTCCCTAGTTTTCTTCCAGAATCTCTTTCCTCTTCATGCCAGTAGGTCTGGCCTATTGTTGCTGAGCTAGTTCTGTTACATTCTCTTCAACTGTGTTAAAAAAAGAAAATATTTTGTCTTCTCAGCTTCTTTCTTAAAGGGATAGTAATACTTAAGTATTACTAATCCCTATAGTAAAGTACTACTAAAAAAAACGTATTGCCCCCAGTGTCAGCTCTCAAACCTTTATGGTTTGAGAGATGAACAATTCTAAAGTTGCCCTCTCCCTCCCCCTTCCCCGTAGTCAGCATTCTAGCTGTCTCAGGGAAATCCGGTCATAGATCATCAGGCGGCTCTGCAGCAGAGCCGCGATTCCGTTAATTAAAAAAAAAACTTTCACTAAAACGGTCTTCTACATGTGCTTGCAAGCCAAGCACATGTAGAAGACCTTTTCAGTGAAAGTTTTCTTTTTTAGGAACGCGATCCGGCTGTGCTGGAGAGCCGCCTGAAAGTTGTACGACTTTCTTCCCTTCAGTCAGCTACAACGCTGACTACGGGGAAGGGGGAGGGAGAGGGCAACTTTAGAAGCATTCATCTCTCAAACCATAAAGGTTTGAGAGATGACACTGGGGGCAATACGTTTTTTTAGTAGTACTTTGATATAGGGATTAGTAATACTTAAAGGGATAGTAATGTTTCATAATAAAAACAGCTCTAATTAATCATCATAGTATTTGAACTTTGGAGAGTGTTATTTCAATTCTGTCAGTGTTGTAGTTCAAGGGTAACTCAATGACAAAGTATTCCCCTCCCGCCCCTTTTACTGATGTAACACTGCTCAGCCAGAGCAGAATGAGGTGCCCAGGTAGACTGCAGAGAGGGACAATCTTCAATTAAGATAAGGGAAAAACCTGAAAAACTTGTCAAGGGGGGCAGGGCTTTCATTGTTCTCACAGTAAGAAGATTGTCCCCTGCTGTTATCTGTCTGGTCTATGGACTGGATTCCACATCTGAGAAGAGATGTCTTACACTAGGTAAAAGGGGCAGGAGGGGAAACTCTGCTTGTGAATATCTCTTAAAGGTTTGAGAGATAAGACTTATATCGTTCTTCATGTTTTTTTAATGCCTACAAAATAAAATAAAGTTAAAACAAAGTATTACTATCCCTTTAAGTATTACTAGCCCTTTAAAGGAGCAGTAAATATTTATTATGAAGGAAAAAAAAACATATGGAATGTTTTTTTTCCTGTGAGTAAACCAAATGCATTCTCACTGCTGGGAGATGCTGATAAAGTTGTCCACAAGGCCTTTTTTCTTGGTGTTGCTCATGATGGGACCGATTGAATATTAGACTAAAGAGCTCCATAGAAAGTGGTGGCAACAATGCCACCTGGGGACCACAAAATTGCAGTTTATTCAAAAGTTATCAGCTCAATTTTTTAATTAAAGAATCAGTCAGCAGTGGGACTACCCAGGTTTTACTGAGAAGGATACGCCATAAAGGTTTGAGAGATAAGACTTATATCGTTCTTCATGTTTTTTTAATGCCTACAAAATAAAATAAAGATAAAACGAAGTATTACTATCCCTTTAAAGGGATAGTAATGTTTCATAATAAAAGCAGCTCTAATTAATCATCATCATAGTATTTGGACTTTGGAGAGTGTTATTTCAATACTGTCAGAGTTGTAGTTCAAGAGTAATTCAATGACAAAGTGTCCCCCTACCGCCCCTTTTACTGATGTAACACTGTTCAGCCAGATCAGAAGGGAGGTGCCCAGGTAGACTGCAGAGAGGGACAATCTTCAATTAAGATAAGGGAAGAACCTGAAAAACTTGTCAAGAGGGGCAGGGCTTTCATTGTTCTCATAGGAAGAAGACTGTCCCCTGCTGTTATCTGTCTGGTCTATGGACTGGATTCCACATCTGAGAAGAGATAGCTTACACTAGGTAAAAGGGGCGGGAGGGGGAACTTTGCTTGTGAATATCTCTCAAACCATAAAGGTTTGATTGATAAGACTTATATCGTTCTTCATGTTTTTTAATGCCTACAAAATAAAAAATAAAGATAAAACAAAGTATTACTATCCCTTTAAGGGAAATCTAACATAAAAACTGTGATGTATGAAATTTTTCAGTTGTCCATTGGCAGTAGAAGAACTAAACATGCATTGTCTAACAAACACCACCATCAAATTTACATAGTCATAGAACCACAAATACACTGGCACCTCAGCCTTGTTTCACTGCCCACTGGTAGCCACATAAACATACACAGGCTATGTGACACCTCGGCCCCCAACTTGGTTTCACTGTCTACTGGCAGTCACAGAACCCCACATACATTAGAGGAGAATCACTAAGGCGTGATAAAGAGTGATAAAGTAGAGATGACTTCTCCAGTTTATCACTTCTCCAGTTCCTATGTTATTCTATAGAGTCTATGCACTAAGATCTCCAAGGCTGAAGAAATCTTACTGCATAGGTGCCACAAAATAACATGGGAATTGGAGAAATCATAAACTGGAGAAGTCATCTCCGTTTTATCACCGCTTAGTGAATCTTCCCCTATGGTTTGATATCCCAGCCTTATTGCACTGTCGACTGGCAGTCACAGAACCACACATACAAGGTCTAGCACACCAGCCTTGTTCCATTGTGTGCTGTTAGTCACAAAACCACACATACACTGTTTGCCACCTTGGTCTTGTTCCATAGTTCATTGGTAGTAAAAGAATCACACACACATTAGTGCTGCTCAGTCAAATACAGGTGCGAAATAGAAAATTCAGATTTGACTCACCGACTTCAAAGTATATATTCAAGACTGAATCACAGCATAGGATTCAGCCCCAATACCAAACTGAATCTAGAACCCATAATAAATCTCAACCCTGTTTTTATTTTCAGAAAGGAGAGAGGCAGTCTTTCATTGAAAATGGTAGCAACTGGGGGTATCCTATTGAAATGTCGCCCTCTAGTTAGGCTAGTTCATAAGGTCTGACACCCAAGCCCTGTTCCACAGTCAGCTGGTAGTCACAGAACCACACATACACTGCCTGTCAACATCACCTTGTTTCCCTTTCTGCCATTAATAAGAGAAGAGGGGTAAGAGTAGGGGGTTGTGTTTCTAGAGGCTAATAGTAATATTATTTTACAAAACCCGATTACAATCACTAAATCTGCTGATGGAGGGGTCTCTTTTAAGCCTCTGTTAAGGATACTTTCACTTGTGTGACATCAACAAGAGCGACAGGGTGTTGGCTATGCTGTCCATTGTAGTAGGAAAGATGCTGCACTACTGTGTCTTTTACAAGGGTCAAGTCCTGCAAGCTGCATCTTAACTGGACTAATCTGCATGGAGATCTCACCGGTAGAACTTTTACACAAGCTACACTGGAGACTGCTTCATTGGAGATTGTGGGCCAGCCATCAGTCACGCCTCCAGGATGGGATCAGTGGGGGGACGCAGGAGGACATTCCAGAACATGTGAGTCAGAAATGTAGAAGGGAGTTATGTGATAGAGCCCTAAACCTCCATAAACCTTCAGGATTACTTATGTTTGATCTGTGGACCCCTTGTAATACATTAGTGAAACCAGTTGGAAAACCAGTGTATTAAAGGGGATGTATCACCTCTATAGAACTTAGGCTAAATTAGGTTATATAGCGAATCTGACTAAATGTGTGTTCATTTTTTTTATTTTTTTTTTAAAGCTTTATTTTGTCAAAATTTAAGTTATAAAGTCTGGGCTGCAGCTACTTCCGGACAGACTGCGGTTACCTGCTCTGTAACCACAGTCCGTCACTCTGCCTCTGTTCATCTCACTCTTTCTAGCCTCCTCTGATGATGGAGACTTTCTGTCTGTAAGCTGGAGTGGTCTCATTGGCTATAAATCGATCTCTGCCAATGAGAGAGCTCCAGCTTACAGACAGAAATCTCCGTCATCAGAGGAGGCTAGAAAGAGTGAGATGAACAGAGGCAGAGTGACGGACTGTGGTTACAGAGCAGGTAACAGCAGTCTGTCAGGAAGTAGCTGCAGCCTAGACTTTATAACTTAAATTTTGACAAAATAAAGCTTTTAAAATAAATAAATAAATAAATAAACACACATTTAGTCAGATTTGCTATATAACCTAACTATTTAGCCTACGTTTTATAAAGGTGATACATCCCCTTTAATCTATTTTGTGTAGAAATACAAATGATAAATTGTATCATCAGTGTTCTATTATAAAATAAACAAAGAGATAACACATTTTAAATGACGTCATGAGGTCATAGTCTAGTGACTGTACTTGTAATTGTCCTGAACAGGATTACCTAATGTCATTTCCTGACATGCTAGAACACTCAGGTCCATATACAGACAGCTAAAGGCTATGTGCAACAAGATACAAAAAGTCTAAGCGCTTAGAAAAGGTATACAAAATTACATGTTACCGAAAAGAGTTATTTTCATTTATTGAAGGCCAGAGACACCATTTTTTGTGTGTCCAATCCACTTATTTTTACATCCTGTTAATAAAAGGCCAGTTGTGTTTGTCACGATGCAGTCATGCTCAGTAGAGATGGCCTGCGTTCAGGCACTCTCTACTGCACATGATTGCATCGCGTGAGTGAGGCGACGCATGAGTGTATCTTGTGGAGCAGTGAGCAGCCCCTTAACCCTTTGAGTGCCAGAGGGGTACGCAATGCATTGCATACCCCTCTGGCACTCAAAGAGTTAACATTACCCGGACCTTGGCCCATGTACACGGGCTTTTACACTAGTTGTTTATAATTTAGAACATCTATTGTGGCATGTTTTAGGTGTTATCCTTATGTTCTGTTCTTGATTGAGATTATCGGTTGTGAATATCTCAAGTGTTATCCTTATTACACACAAGGGAATTTTCTGTGTTTTGTTATACATGTTTGTTACGCAATATCCAGGGCCGGATTTACATCTCAGGAGCCTGTAGGCACAGAAATCTGAAGCCCCCCCCCCCCATTGACCATCTCCACACTGCCCCCATCATCTCCATTTTGCCCTCATATTGCCCCCCCATCAGCTCCAACTTGCCCCCCATCAGATCCAACTTGCCCCCACATTGCCCCCATCATGTCCACATTGCCCCATCAGCTCCATATTGCCCTCACATTGCCCCATCATCTCCACATTGTCCTCACATTGCCCCCCATCAGCTCCATATTGCCCTCACATTGCCCCCATCAGCTCCATATTGCCCTCACATTGCCTCCATCATCTCCACATTGGCCTCACACTGCCCCCCATGAGCTCCAACTTGCCCCCCCTCATCAGCTCCATATTACCCTCACATTGCACCCACCCCCTTTTCCTACCTACTCCCTGGTGGTCCAGCAGCATAGCAGGACAGGTCTGCACCTCCTTCGGCATACACCTGTAACTGCTGGAGCTCCCGCGCAGTCTTCTCTTCAGTAATGCAGAGTGCTGGGAGATGATGTCATCTCCTAGCGCTCTGCATTACTAAAGAGCTCACGGACGCTCAGCAGCTACAGGTCTGTGCGGTAGGAGGCGCAGACCTGACCAAGTAGAAGGTTAGTGCTTGCGGCAAGGCAATAAAAATAAATAAATAATAATTTTAAAAAACGGGTCCCAATGACAGGCGCCCCTCTGTGGGGTGCGCCTGTAGGCAGATGCCTACACTGCCTTACGAGAAATTCGGCCCTGGTAATATCAGCCGACTGACGCACCTAACTTTTTGTATTTTGCCTTGAAATTGATATATTTACATTTTTATTTGTCTGGATATTTTGTATCTCCCAATCTTTGATGGCTTTCAATAAATGAAATTAACTATTTTCGGTAGCATCATTTTTTATACCTTTTTCAAAGCACTTTTTCGTATATTGTGGTATCTTTGACAATTCTGAGTGGAGGATTGTGTTCTGAGCGTCTGGAAGTGGGTATTCCTCTGGTTACGATTACCCAAGGTGACACCCTTATGGGCTGTTTTGTGTACAACAAGGGAGCTGCAACTGCCAGCAATTGCTTTATTTAAACATATTACTGTCCAAACTGGCACAAAGTGCTAAATCTGCCACCATCACATTCTATGGAGAACTGCAGGCAGCACCAAACCGGACATCCCGCTCCTGTTTTCAGTGTGCAGTCCCCATAGAGTCGCTGTGTCTGGCTTTCTTCTGATGCAGTGGGTCTATAGATAACTGCATTGTGCAAGACAGGAAATTGTCCTGCGTGATGCAGCACTAGGGTTGCCACCCAGCTAGTATTTTACCGGCAGGCTGGTAAAAAATTGGCTTCTGTCCAGTGTTAAAGGGATAGTAATACTTAAGTATTACTAATCCCTATAGCAAAGCCCTAGTAAAAAAATGTATTGCCCCCAGTGTCATCTCTCAAACCTTTATGGTTTGAGAGATGATCGCTTCTAAAGTTGCCCTCTCCCTCCCCCTTCCCCGTAGTCAGCATTCTGGCTGACTGCAGGGAAGAGAGTCGTATGACTTTCAGGCGGCTCTCCAGCACAGCCGGATCGAGTTAACTAAAAAAGAAAACTTTCACTTGAAATTGTCTTCTACGTGTGCTTGGTTTGCAAGACCGTTTTAGTGAAAGTTTTTTTTAGTTAATGCGATTGCGGATCTGCTGCAGAGCTGCCTGATGATCTATGACCGGATTTCCCTTCAGTCAGCTATAAAGCAGACTTCGGAGAAAGGGGAGGGAGGGGGGAACTTTGTTCATCTCTATAACCATAAAGGTTTGAAAGATGACACTGGGGGCAATACGTTTTTTTTACTAGGGCTTTACTACAGGGATTAGTAATACTTAAGTATTACTATACCTTTAAGTCTATGGAGGGAATGCCACGGCCGGTATTTTTTTGAAGAAAAGGAGGCAACCCTATGCAGCACCGATGCATCAGGACAGCATTGGGGTCTCCTTTCTGACCCCTGTTCTGATCCACTGTTGGTCCACCAGGGTTCACAGTGCAGCACCAGCTAGTGGAACAAATCTGCAGATAGGGGTCTGTCTGATGATAATTGTTCTTCAAGTAAAGGGGACTAATACATTAACCTTTTGAGTACCAGAGGGGTATTGAACGCATTGCAGTGCAATGAGATCAGTACCATTCTGGCTCTCAAAGGGTTAAGGTGACATAAGATCTTCTCTCCAGTGAGATAAACTCTCCATTCCCTACGTTATTCTATGGAAAGTATGCACTAAGCTGAAAAAGGGGCTGCATACACTATCAGAGGAACTGGAGAGTTTATTACTCTGGCGATGTTATCTCACCTTTATCTCAGCTCGGTGCATCTCCCCCAAGGATCTTGCTTGAGGGCTGAGTGTCCATACACAGGAGATCAGGGGCCTCTCTCATAAATACTGAATAGAATAGGACAATAGGGCCAGGAAAGGTGGTTTGGATTAGGTGATACAGGGCCTTATGTATAAGTCTAAGGTCACACGTGATTTGATTGTAGTAATTAAATCACATACAATCTTATGGGAAAAAATGTGTTTATGTTTCGTACTTACAATGTTTGTATGTGATTTTATTGTGATTTAATTGAGTTTTGTTTGCTTTTTGAATTGTATCAGACTCCTCCCAGCATACCCTTACAACTACGCCTGGGAATTCTCAGG
Source organism: Rhinophrynus dorsalis (assembly GCA_037306005.1). Lineage (NCBI taxonomy): Eukaryota > Metazoa > Chordata > Amphibia > Anura > Rhinophrynidae > Rhinophrynus > Rhinophrynus dorsalis. The sequence continues at coordinate 43,619,958 of CM074720.1, forward strand.
GTGTTATGCCGAGACTCGTTGCATTGCCCCAGTTTACAGGGTCTCATGGTGAAAGGCCATATTCTCAGGGCTAAAGAGGCCAAAATTTCCTACTACATGATCTGTACCAATTGGTTGCTTAGTGACATTTCTACCAGAAAGGCAAAGGAAGAAAGGTTGTTTGTCTTGTGTGTATTCAAACAGTGAGATCTTGAAGTTGCAGCATGTTGAAGGTTCCTTGTGGTCTGATTGGATCAACTATGGGTTAGGGCCAGTAAGGACTCATTATATAGAATCAATGTTAAAGGGATAGTAATGTTTCACAAAAAAAGCAGCTCCAATTAATCTTTATAGTATTTGGGACATGGAGAGTATTATTTCAATACTGTCAGAGTTGTAGTTCAAGAATAATTGAATGATAAAGTATACCCCTCCCACCCCTTTTACCTAGTGTAACACTGCTCACCTCAGGTGTGGAATCTGGTCCTGGGACCGAACAGCTCACACAGCAAGAGACAATCTTCTTACTGTGAGCATTAGGAAAACCCTGCCCACCTTGACAGGTTTTTCCTTATGATCACTGAAGATTGTCCCTCTCTGTGATCCATCCGGACAGTTTTGCTACTCTGAGGTGAGCAGTGTTACATCAGTAAAAGAGGCAGGAGTGGGATACTTTATCATTCAGTTACTCTTGAACTACAACTCTGACAGTATTGAAATAACACTCTCCTGGGCCCAAACACTATGGAGATCAATTGGAGCTGCTTTTATTGTGAAACATTCCTATCTCTTTAAGAAGAACTTTAAATACCACATTTACATGAATGAGAATATTCTGTCTCCTTGGTTGGTTGGCTACAGAATTAATGAATAAGGCAGTAGGAACCAAATATACGGCAGCATGCAATAAAGTGGAGAATTTTTTATTATATGCAAGCTATATATAAATATATATATATATATATATATATATATATATATATATATATATATACACACACACATATATATATATACCCACACTATTATCGATTGCTCATGTTTTGGTGCAACAAACTAACGTCTTGATACTGAATAACACATTTATCTAAATTAATAGCAGAGTTAGCCAGATGCATGAAAATAAATGCTAATTGCTTTGCTGAATTAGGTGCAATCGCTAATCTTTGAACAAAGACAGGACATTTTAACCATGTCCACTTTTGAAAATAATTCTCTAAAAAATAGCAAACGATCACTAATTCATACAAAGTTATGCAAAAGCGGTAACATTTGGTGCCACTAAATTTTTCCGTCAGAACTACATTGCGCAAAGGCATTGAACTCTCTAGCATTCAAGAGGTTAAAACTCATGTACATAGGTGTGAATTTTTACATGTTCCCCGAGATGCAGTTGGGTTGTTCCAAAATTGCTCCATTTTTAGTTAGTACATCAGCCTCAGTGGAATAGTATTTATGTTCCATTTACCCCAGATTGTGCAAGTTAAAGTTTTAACCCTTTGAGTGCCAGAGAGGTACGCAACGCATTGCAATCAAAGGCTTAAGGGAAGTGAAGTACATTGCTTCACAATGTGTTGTGCACTTCCGGTCCTTAAATGGTTAATTATTTAGGAAAACTGTCAGTAGACCTTAAGTGCCAGTTGGTTCTTATGTTTCTAAGTTTACTGCCCCATTGACAGTGAAAGGGGTACTTATAGATACACCTGGATTTACTGCCCTAGTGAAGGGGTATTCATATTACAGTTACCTCTGAATTTACTGCCCCAGTGACAGTGAATGGGGTATTTATATTACAGATACGCCTGGATTTACTGCCCCATTGAGGGGGTATTCTTATTATAGTTACCCCACAATTGACTGCCCTAGTGAAGGAGTATTCATATTATTATTACTCCTGAATTTAATACCCTACTTACAGTGAATGGGGTATTTGTATTATAATTACCCATGGATTTACTGCCCTACTGGCAGTAATGAGGTATTTATATTATATTTAACCCTTTGAGTGCCAAAGGTGTTTGCAACGCAATGCGTTGCGCACCCATCTGGCACTCACAGGGTTAACTCTGGATCTACTGCCTTCTGACGCTCAGGGAGTATTTATGATAACTTTTAACCCTCTGACTGCCAGAGGTGATGTCCACTCAGAGGGTTAGACAACACACACGTTGAGGGGTTTTAACAATGTCACTTCTGGTTTTAACTATTTGGCTGCCAAAGCTGCCCAATACAGTGCCCCGGGACGCGTTGGACACCAATTTGGCACCAAAATGCACCATGTCCCGGACAGTGAGTGGTCACCCTCCCACCAGACTGCCCCATGCCCACTCTCCTACCCCTGCATTACCTTGGCATACTTCTTGGCTTTCTGTTTCTTTTTGTACTTTTTGTCCTCTTTGCTCTCAGCTGGCTCCTCTACCCCCTCCTCCAGGGGCTCATACCTATCGGGCAGGGGGCACAGGTGCACTTTCTTCCTGGTTTCTTTCTTCTTCTTCCCCTGGCACCCTGTGCCCTGCTCTGCCTGGGCAGAAAGCTCCAGCTGGCTGCTCTTACACTCAGTCTGTGTCCGGCTCTCCTTGCCCTCTTTCTGTACCAGGCTGTCCCCCTCTAGGTTCAGCTTTTTGTATTTATTCTTCCTCCTCCGTTTAATCTTGAATCCCCCCGCCATGCTGCCTGTGCCAGTACGTGCTCAGCAGGTTCTGACTGCCCCGGGCAGGTAAATAGCCCAGTAATGTGCCGTGGTGGACTTCGCTTCCTTCACCATAGGAATGTGTGTGCTCTCTGCTCCCACCTAGAGGCGGATCTGTGTGACTGCGCTGTCTACCTCCCACATCCCTGGTGATTTGGGCTGTGTCCTGTCCCACGCTGGTGCGGTGACACTATACATTGTTTTGTGACAGTGGGGGTCCCGAGCACATTGTTCTAGCTTTTAATTTTAGACGGATTGGTTTATTTACAGAACCTAAAACAGGATATTCCCTCCCTTCCAAAGATTGTTTTCCATCAGCCCTACAGATCTCTGATCTTTTACCCATTAAAGGAACACCAACGCTTATGATGATTAGGAGGTAAAATGATTAGGGCTCTGTACACGTGAAGGAGAATCTCCCCTCCCCCCACCCCCGCAGGATTTAACTACAGGGGGTGCTGGTGCCCACATCCAGGGAAGACCAGTGGTCCTTGGCCTCAATACGTTCTAGTTATTATGCCCCTATAAAGATATTTTTGTGGTGGAGGACAGGGGGAGCTTGTATGGTCCTTAAAAGATTACGCTGATCACATACAGTGGGTGGGGTTTGGGTCCTGGTAACTATTGTCATGCCCGCTTTCGTGGAATTGGCATACAGGACTGGATGAAGATATCAAGAGCATAAGACAAAAATTCATATGGGCCATAGGTATTTTCTGGCCATATCATGGTAAGCAGGTGAATTAAAAGGTTACTTTTAATTTAAATACCATGTGCATCATGCTAACACCTGTAAAATGTTCTATTTGCTCACTGCAGTCTAAAATCTACTCTTACAAATGTTCTGAAGGGGCTTCAATTGCTGCCTTTAGAAGGGCTCCCTAACTCCCACTAACACAGAAATCTGGCTAGGTGTCTGAGAAGTGATAATGCTCTACTGTCTGTAGATGGACTGATATAAGGTACCACCTTTTTTAATACAAAACCACTGGATTCTAAACTTAGTGTATTAACCCTTTGCGTGTTGGAGACCTATCCAATGCGTTGGATAGCTCACTGGCACTCAAAGGATTAAATGCCTTAGCTTTTATTGCAAATATCTTAAATGTAAGTTTATGTAATATTGTAGGCATTGAAAAGATAAGTACAGCGATGTAAGTCTTATCTCTCAGACCTTTATGGTTTGAGAGATATAAATTGCTAAAGTTCTCCCCTCCAGGCTGTTTCAGTGCTCTCTTGGACAGCAGCAGATTTCTGTCATTTGACCGGACGGTGGCTCTTCAGCAGAGCCGAAATCACACTATTTAAAAATAAATACTTCATTGGAACGGTCTACAAAGTGTGCTGGTTTGCAAGCATACTTTGTAGACCGTTCCAATTAAGTATTTATTTCTAAATAGCACTAGATGGCAGACTTGTCTGAAACAGCCTAGCGGGGGGAACTTTAGCAAGTTATAGCTCTCAAACCATAAAGGTCTGAGAGATAAGACTTACATCGCTGTACTTATTTTTTTTAATGCTTACAATATTAAATAAACTACAATTTAAAGGGATAGTAAAACTTAAGTATTACTAATCCCTCTAGTAAAGTCCTTTAAAAAATACATTTAATGCCCCCAGTGTCATCTCTCAAACCTTTATGGTTTGAGAGATGAACGCTCCTAAAGTTGCCCTCTCCCTCCCCCTTCCCCGAAGTCAGCGTTCTAGCTGACTGAAGGGAAATCTGATCTTAGATCATCAGGCGGCTCTGCAGCACAGCCGCGATTGCGTTAATAAAAAAAAAATTCACTAAAACGGTATTCTACATGTGCTTGCAAACCAAGCACACTTAGAAGACCATTTCAGTGAAACTTTTCTTTTTTATTAACACGATCGCGGCTGTGCTGGAGAGCTGCCTTAAAGTGATATGACTCGCTACCCTGCAGTCAGCTAGAATGCTGACTATGGGGAAGGGGGAGGGAGAGGGCAACTTTAGGAGCGTTCATCTCTCAAACCATAAATGTTTGAGAGATGACACTGGGGGCAATAAATGTATTTTTAAAAGGACTTTACTAGAGGGATTAGTAATACTTAAGTATTACTATCCCTTTAAACAACCTGGTGAATTCAGTCCCCCAGCCTCAGTAATCCCACCCTAGCTCATTGGAACTGCGGATGTACTCCCCTCCTCCGCACCCTTCCCCTACCATAAACAAATGGCCTGAAGGCAAGAAGTAGAAAGTTGCCAGTTTGTCTAAGTAATAGAATTACTAGACTGCAGTGTTATTGTGACCTTCCTTTTGGGAGAGACTGTAAACCAGGTGGCATCCAGAATCTCAAGGGCCGAAATACACAAATTAGATTTGACACTGACAATTATATGCATCACACAGGTAGGCTAATCAGCTACATTAACTGTTGCTTCATAAATGTACATAATAAGCTTTAAAGGGATAGTAATACTTCGTTTTATCTTTATTTTATTTTGTAGGCATTAAAAAAACATGAAGAACGATATAAGTCTTATCTCTCAAACCCCTTTTACCTAGTGTAAGCAATCTCTTCTCAGATGTGGAATGCAGTCCATAGACCAGACAGATAACAGCAGGGGACAATCTTCTTCCTATGAGAACAATGAATCCCTGCCCCCCTTGACAAGTTTTTCAGGTTTTTCCCTTATATTAATTGAAGATTGTCCCTCTCTGCAGTCTACCTGGGCACCTCCCTTCTGATCTGGCTGAGCAGTGTTACATCAGTAAAAGGGGCGGGAGGGGGATACTTTGTCATTGAATTACTCTTGAACTACAACTCTGACAGAATTGAAATAACACTCTCCAAAGTCCAAATTCTATGAAGATTAATTAGAGCTGCTTTTATTATAAAACATTACTATCCCTTTAACCAGGTGGATGTTCAATGCCTTGTGAATCAATGTGTTGCACTTCCATTCCCTTCAACTGTACATTTTTAAGAGGTAAAGTACCTTTTTGAGCTTATGTTCCTTATAAAACAGTATGAAGAAGTCAAGCCCAAAATAACTACGAGCTCTACTGGGTACATTCTGCAGGTAGTGGGATGAAACTCAGGCACAGGACTGACCACATGCACTGTAATGTATCATGTCATGTAAAGAAAATCTTACTACTATGTAGGGATGGGCAAAAAGTGAGAATCATTTCCTGCATGAGTTTTCACGGAAAATGAACAATTTTTCTCTTTTCTTCATGAACATTTTCTCCTTTTCTCGAATACAATATTTTCCTCCTTTTTGCCTATTCAACAATCTTTTCTCCTATTCCAACACATTTTTTTTGCCTATGCTTAATATGGTACAACATTTTCCAGCACAATATGACTGTAGGGCTGTAGTGGAGAAATAAGTAGTTGGAAGTCAAAGTTGTGAATCCTACAGCAGCATATGGCTTGAAAAATGTGTTAGCATGCAGAGTGCATTTGTCCTTTGCCCACAACACCTGCCTCCTAACCCGAAGCTCACGTCCCTTCACATATAGCTGCCCCCTAACCCGAAGGTCACGTCCCATCACACACCTGCCCCCTAACCTGTAGTCATGTCCCATCACACACCTGCCCCCTAACCCAAAGCTCACATCCCATCACACACCTGCCCCCTAACCCAAAGCTCACATCCCATCACACACCTGCCCCCTAACCCAAAGCTTATGTCCCATCACACACCTGCCCCCTCATCTGAAGCTCATGTCCCATCACACACCTGCCCCCTATACTGAAGCTCATGTCCCATCTCACACCTGCCCCTAATCCAAAGCTCACATCCCATCACACACCTGCCCCCTCACCTGAAGCTCGTGTCCCATCACACACCTGCCCCCTCACCTGAAGCTTGTGTCCCATCACACACCTGCCCCCTCATCTGAAGCTTGTGTCCCATCACACACCTGCCCCCTCACCTGAAGCTTGTGTCCCATCACACACCTGCCCCCTCACCTGAAGCTCGTGTCCCATCACACACCTGCCCCCTCACCTGACGCTCGTGTCCCATCACACACCTGCCCCTAAACTGAAGCTCACATCCCGTCACACACCTGCCCCCTAACCCAAAGCTCACTTCTCATGACATACCTGCTTCCTTCACTACATGCCCCCATCATATACAGCTCACATCACCCTACCTTCATTGCTCTCATTGCCCCCTTCTCAATTGCAGCTCCCATCATGTAAACCCACCTTCTTCTGATGCATCACTCAGTTCTCCAAGTGATTTTGCCCTTCCCTGCATGCAGTGTTACAGTCTCCCTGCAGCACTGAATGTTGTGTGTAATGTCATACAATAATGCAGTCTCCCTACAGCACTGAATGACCCGTGTAATGCAATGTTACGGTCTCCCTGCAGCACTGACTTATCTGTGTGAAGTAATACAATGTTACACTCTCCCAGCAGCTCTGAATGATCTGTGTGATGCAATTCAATGTTAAGTCTCACTGCAGCACTGAGTGCTCTGTTTGATGTAATACAGTGGTAGTCTCTCTGCAGCACCAAATGCTCCAAGTGATGTAATATAATGTTACAGTCTCTCTCTGTGTGATGTAATACAATATTACAGTCTCCCTGCAGCATTGAATGCTCTGTAGGATGTAATACATTGTTACTCTCTCTGTGCACCATTGATGTAGTACAATGTTCATACCTGGGAACTCTCCGGTTTTGCCCAGGAGACTCCGGATTTCAAACTGAATTACCGGGTCTCCGGGGCAATGTGTGAATCACTTAAACTCTGCCCACTTGTGCTCCATCCTGCCCGGTTCCTCCCACTTCCCGCCCTCTTACCTTCATTTTGCAGGGGTTTTTTTGCCCCCCCCGTGACTAAGCCCCGCCCCTTTTATGACGCAAATTACATCATTTTTGGCACTGACAGGGTTACCCTCCGGGTAGCCCTGCATGAAAAGTTCCCAGGTATGACAATGTTAGTCTCCCTGCAGCACTGAATGCTCTGTGTGATGTAATACAATATTGCATTCTCTCTGCAGCACTGAATGTCTGTGTGATGTAATACAATGTTACAGTCTCTCTACAACATTGAACGCTATGTGGGATGTAATACATTGTTACTCTCTGTGCACCATTGAATGATCTGTGTTATGTAATACAATGTTACAGTCTCTGTGCAACACTGAGTGTTCTGTGTGATGTAATACAATATTACAGTCTCTCCCTGCAGCACAGAATGCTCCGTGTGATGTAAAACAATATTACACTTTCCCTGCAGCACTGAATGCTCCATGTCATGTAATACAATACTACACTCTCCCTGCAGCGCTGAATGTTCTGTTTGATGTAATACAATGTTAGTCTCTCTGCAGCACTGAATGCTCGGTGTGATGTAATATAATGTTGCAGTCTTACTGCAGCACTGAATGCTCTGTGGGATGTAGTACGCTGGTACTCTCTGTGTGCACCATTGAATGCTCTGTGTGATGTTACAGTCTCTGTGCAGCACTAAATGCTGTGAGATGTAATATAATGTTACAGTCTCTGTGTGCCACTGAATGCTCTGTGCAGCCCTGACTGGTCTGTGTGATGTAATACAATGTTACTCTCTCTCTGCAACACTGAATGCTCTGTGTGATGTAACACAGTGTTACACTCTCTCTGTAGCACTGACTGGTCTGTGTGATCTAATACAATGTTACACTCTCTGCAACACTGACTGGTCTGTGTGATATAATACAATGCTACCCTCTCCCTGCAGCACTGAATGCTGTGTGTGATGTAATATAATGTTACTGTCTCCCTGCAGCATTGAATGCTCTGTGTGGCGTAATACAATGTTACAGTCTCTCCTCAGCACTGACTGGTCTGTGTGATGTAATACAATGTTACTCTCTCTCTGCAACACTGAATGCTCTGTGTGATGTAACACAATGTTACACTCTCTCTGTAGCACTGACTGGTCTGTTTGATTTAATACAGTGTTACACTCTCTGCAACACTGACTGGTTCTGTGTGATATAATACAATGTTACACTCTCCCTGCACTGAATGCTGTGTGTGATGTAATACAATGTTTCTGTCTCCCTGCAGCATTGAATGCTCTGTGTGGTGTAATACAGTGTTACAATCTCTCCTCAGCACTGACTGGTCTGTGTGATGTAATACAATGTTACAGTCTCCCCACTATACTGAATGCTCCGTGTGGTGTAATATAATGTTACAGTCTCTCTACAGCACTGAATGCTCTGTGCAGTGTAATACAATGTTATAGTCTCCCCTCAGCACTGAAAGCTCTGTGTGATATAATGCAATGTTACACTCTCGTAGCAGCACTGAATGCTCTGTGTGATATAATGCAATGTTACACTCTCGTAGCAGCACTGAATGCTCTGTGTGATGTAATACAATGTTACAGTCTCCCTGCAGCATTGAACACTATGTGGGATATAATACATTATTACTCTCTCTATGCATCAATGATTGTTCTGTGTGATGTAATACAATGTTGTACTCCTCCTGCGGCACTGAATGCTCTGTGTGATGTAATAAAATGTTGTACTCTTCCTGCTGCATTGAATGCTCTGTGTGATGTAATACAAAGTTACAGACACAGGTAGCTCATTTTTAAGGACATTAACAAGTAAAATTCATAAATAAATAAAGTTGTGATAGGCTACTTGACTACACATTAAGTACTTGCAGAATATGCAAAGTCAAAATAAAGGGTTACTATTCCTTTACTTACAGGCAATGATTAGTGTTTTTGGTGGTGATTTTTTGCTGTGCAACATCACACATTTGTAAGCACCCTTTGTATGCTAGACAGGGCGCTAGCTCATTGCATAACTTTACATGTGCGTATGCTGGTGGAGGGCAATCTGAATCCCTCCATCTTTGAAGGATACTTTTCCAGACCGCTGTCCTCCAAAACTTTCTCACCTCTGGTATACGCAATGCTCTTTGCACACTTCACTTTCTGCTGTATATCACACAGTGAATTATACCCTCCTTAACCAGGAAGTGAGAAGATCAAAAGGAAAATAGCTTCCCACAGGTAAATTCATATACTTTAATATCTATCAAAGTGTGAAACCTTTCACACATACAGTACTTCTATGAAAGCTGCAACATGTAAATCTTGTATTTTAGCATTTATTTTCCTTTAACCCTCTGAGTGCCAGAAGGGTAGGCAATGCTTTGAGAAGCAACGCGTTGCCCATCTCTCTGTCATTCAAAGGGTTAAACAGCATCGCAAAACACCACTGAGGCTCAAGGGGAGGCCAAAATATCTGTGAATTAAGATTTACAGGCTGGTAGCTGGTAGTTACACCTTCAGGAATAAGCATATTTGGGAACTTTTTCTTCTGGCCTCCCCGGAGGGGGAGACCTGTGGTGCTGTTGAGGAAGACAAATTATGGAGTTGCATCAAAAGTGGGTGGGGGTTAATCGCCACTGGGGGCAGGGCTTCAAAAAAGTATAAAAGTAATGGGGAATAGTCTGGGGAAAGAGAAGAAGTGGGCGGGGAGTGGGTAGAACAACAGGGAAGGAGCACCAATGGGCAGAATTTCTTAAGAAACTGCCCACAGCCTGGATTATCAGACTTTGCCCCAGAGACCCGGTAATGCGTCAAAACAAGAGTCTCTGGGGCAAACCCGGAGAGCTCCCAGCTATGGGAATAAGTGGTCAACAGAAACACTTTCCTAGGTAGGAGTCCTTAATTCAGCAGACATATTTATTTATATATATATATATTTTTTTTTTTTTTTTTTTTTTTTTTTATACATTGTATGTGAAGATGACTGTATTTGTTGCACACCATTTTAGGTCTGTAGTTAGTTTATACCTCCATACAATAAATAAACTTCATCAGTCTGAATAGGATTTGTAAGAGAAGGAGACAGAAAGAGGGATAGTGCCCTGCCCATGATTCTAAAGGGCCATGAACATACCTGGGAACTTCCAATTGAGGGCTACCCGGAGGGGAGTCCTCTGTTCAGCAGGGGGTGACAATAATGACGCTAATCGCGTCAAAAAGGGTCGGGGCTTGACATGAGTTGGGGGCAGGGCTTAAAGGTGTCACACAGAAGGCTGGGGAAGGAGGAACAGCGGGAGAAAAAGCAGATGTGCATACCTGGGAACTTCCAGTTGAGGGCTACCCGGAGGGTAGTCCTCTGTTCAGCAGGGGGTGACAAAAATGACGCTAATCGCGTCAAAAAGGGGCGGGGCTTGCCGCAACTGAGGGGGGGGGACTTAACCCTTTGAGTGCCAGAGTGGTACGGAATGCATTGCAAAGCAATGCATTCCTTACCACTCTGGCACTCAGAGGGTTAAAGGTGTCACACAAAAGGCTAGGTACTGAGGATCAGCGGGAGAAAAAGCGGATGTGGCAGAGTTTCAATAGAAAATCCCCACATCCGGAGGAATCAGCCTCTGCCCCGGAGACCCGGTAAAGCTCTGTCAGAACCGGAGTCTTCAGGGCAAATCCAGAGAGTTCCCAGGTATGGTCATGAAACCCTTCTCAAGGTAGTAATATGTTGCTGTTCCATTATTGACTAGGTACTGTTTGAGGTGTCTCAAGCTTACACCCCTGGGCATTGTTGCCAGCTTTGGGCATGAAATGGCGCTCATCTCCTTACTAGTTATGATGCAAATGGGCAGGACCTTCTATTAAATTAAAAGGCACAGAGGAGTAACTAGAACGGTCCAGGCCCTGGTGCAAGAAGTGCCATGGGCCCCCCCAACCCCCAAACACATTGGCCCCCGGCCCTCCACAATGCCTCCATTTCCTACCTCCCAATCCCTGGTGGTCCAGTGGAGTGGCAGGAGAGACGGGCTGGTGCGAGTTGCTCCTGCGCTGTCCTCTTCTGTAATGCAGAGCACTGGGAGATGATGTCATCTCCCAGCGCTCTGCATTACTAGAGTGCGGGAGGGAGCTTGCGGCACCAGGAGGAGGGGGTCGCAGTGGGCAGCCGGGCCCCTGGAATGACAGCCCGGTCGCGGTTGCGACCCCTATAGTTACGCCACTGAAAAGACACTTATTTCAAGGGCATAATACACCTTTAAGCATTTGAGTGCCAGAGGAGGTTGTTCACAATGCATTTCAGACCCCCTGGCACTCAAAGGGTTAAGCCAAATTTGAACGACGTTTCAAGAATCCACCTTGTGACCAGGCTGTTGCACGTGATCTAATACCATCAAAGAACATGAGAAATGACACACTGCTGAGTTCAGTACTCATGACAGCCTACTCCTTATGCACCAAAACATTCTCATTAAAAGGGGATAATAATTGTTCTCCCTGTAGAGAGGAGTAAAGAGCACACAATTATACTGCAGCTGAACCGAATGGCTGGAGTGGGGATCGGTACTGCAGTATGTGGACTGGAACACAGTCCTGTACTCTAGTTGTGATCCTATACAATGGAAGAGAACTCTCGTATACGCAAGAAGATTTTTAGTACCTCTTTAACCTTTGGAGTGCCAGAGAGGTATATAACGGTTGCAATGCATTGGATGCCTTCATGGCACTCAGAGGGTTAAGGATCAGAGGGGTGAGCAATCTGGTCCCTAAAGGATTAATTTATCAGCATTCTCACAGTTAAAGGGATAGTAATAGATTGATTTAATTACATTTAATACTGTACATAGTAAAAAAAGAAATTAATTGCACCCAGTTCGATCTCTCAAACCTTTATATAAGATTTCCCTCCCCTTGCACTGACGTCAGCTTTCTATCTTATAGAAGGAGATCCCAGTCCGCAGACCGTCCTGCGGCTCTTCAGCAGAGCCAAAATCACGCTATTTAGAAAAAAATACTTCATTTGAACGGTCTACAATGTGTGCCTGGTTTGCAAGCACGCGTAGACCGTTCAAATGAAGTATTTCTTTCTAAATAGCGTGATTTTGGCTCTGCTGAAGAGCCGCAGGATGGTCTGCAGACTGGGATCTCCTATAAGTGACGTAAGTGCAAGGGGAGGGAAGGGGGAACTTTGTAATCTTATATCTCTCAAAACATAAAGGTTTGAGAGATCGAATTGGGCACAATTTTTTTTTACTATGTACAGTATTAAATGTAATTAAATGGATCTATTACTATCCCTTTAAAAATTGATTTACTCAGTGCAGAGTTTTATTCTGTGTTATTTTGCAACAAGAGCAAACGACATCTCTTCAGACATCAATGGGTCTGCATATTACCCTATTAAAGGAACGTTGGCCCGTATCTATAAAAGTAACACAGTAAATTAGTTTGAAAAAAGTTCAACCTTTGTCTCATAACCCTGAGACATGAGAATTATATATATTTCCTGTTGCCAAATAATTTAGTCTTTATCAGACCTTCCTGATTTACCTCCTAGTACACAGTATAACCCTGTATGTTCCCTTTTGAAAGAAACTTATCTAATTGTCTCTTAAATGTATCCATTGTATCTGCCATTACCACATCCTTGGGCAAGAAATTTCACAATTTAACAGACCTTACTATAAAAAATCCCTTCGTGTGCTGAAGTTGAAACCTCCTTTCCTCTAATCTCAAGGGGTGGCCCCTGGTTATTCTGGAGTAAACCAATGGCACAATAGGGGACAAATAACGATTCCTGGTAAAGCAGAACGGTCACTCTGTTGGATCCCCAGTCCCATACACTGGCACAAACAACTTTATATAAATGGTCTCTGAACAGGACAATGTACATGTGTTAAAAAGCAAAGTTAGTAATATAATTTAGGCATGTAATATGAAAACATATTCTAACTGTAAGTACCAGATATTTTGGTTATAGCAACATATTTTTTATTTTTTGGTGTTAGCCGTCCTTTGAGGACAAGAGGGAGTGCACAATACTGCTTAGCAATGCATTGCTCACCCTTCTGGTACTTAAGGGGTTAAGGATTAAACAAATTCACGTCAACAATAAAAATTTTCTAGTTTTTTTCAGAAACTAGTAGATGGGGCTAGACTGAGCAGCGCACAGGCCTCGCAGACATTTTTCAGGGGTATAAAAGACACAGGTCTTCACCACTTACAGGAAACCTGTACCATAGGCATAAGAGGCTCGTAAGTGGACCCATCACGATTAGATAATTAAAGGGGAACTCTCACCTCTAGTAAACTTGTGTTCATCTTCAAGTTCCCTTGTAGTAAAGCAGTTATCCCTTTATTTTTATTTTGTTTTTTTCAATAGAATTCTTTGTTGCCTAAGATTTTGCCTTTTAAAGGGATAGTAATGTTTCATAATAAAAGCAGCTCTAATTAATCATCATAGTATTTGTACTTTGGAGAGTGTTATTTCAATTCTGTCAGAGTTATAGTTCAAGAGTAACTCAATGACAAAGTATCCCCCTCCCACCCCTTTTACTGATGTAACACTGCTCAGCCAGATCAGAAGGGAGGTGTCCAGGTAGACTGCAGAGAGGGACAATCTTCACTTAAGATAAGGGAAAACCCTGAAAAACTTGTCAAGGGGGGCAGGGCTTTCATTGTTCTCATAAGAAGAAGATTGTCCCCTTCTGTTATCTGTCTGGTCTATGGACTGGATTCCACATCTGAGAAGAGATGGCTTACACTAGGTAAAAGGGGCGGGAGGGGAAACTTTGCTTGTGAATATCTCATAAACCATAAAGGTTTGAGAGATAAGACTTATATCATTCTTCATGTTTTTTAATGCCTACAAAATAAAATAAAGTTAAAACGAAGTATTACTATCCCTTTAAAGTTATGCTGGTGACGTTCTGTACAGGCTGTGGTACAACTCTGTACCGCAGCCTGTCAATCTTCCTCTGTTCCCCTCCCCAAGTATTGCCTTCATCTTGCCTCCTCCAATGATGTAGGATTTCTGCATATGACCTGGTGCGCTTTCATGCAACTGCGCGTCCAGGTCATTGTACAGAGACTGAGCACGTTCATGCGCTCAGTGCTTTATAAAAAGTGCCAGACTGCTTGAATCTGTGGCTATTTTTAGTTCTGACTGGCAATTTTATAAAGCACTGAGTGCATGAAAGCGCTCAGTCTGTGCAATGACCTGGACACGCATTTGGAAGACAGAGCACCAGTGGCGCGATGCAAGAAATGTTCTCATTGGATAAAGGCATTTTTGTGCGCAGATAGATTTTGCGCATGTTCTAATCCAGGAAGCTAAATACCGAACGCTTCTTGAATTGCACATAAAGAATTCCATTTTACGACAACAGTACACAGACATATAAATTAATTTGCAATACCACTTCTTGCATTAGGCGCATCGTTATTCCACTCAAACAGATTTGCTAATCTTAGCCACGCCCACAAAAAAAAAAAAGAAGTATACGCAGCCGTTCGCCAATTTAGAATTTTCATGTGCAGTTCAACAAAATCATGCGCAAACCTATTCCCTAGTGGTTTTCACACAAGAAATAGCGATTGGGCATTCCTGCATCGCGCCACAGGTCATTTGCAGAAATTGACAGGCTGCGCTACAGAGCTGTACTGCAGCCTGTATAGAACTTGCGTCACTAGCAACTTTAAAATGCATAATTTTGTACAATAAAGAAGTGTATTGAACAAAAAATAAAAAGCAAACAAACAAAAAAAACAAGTTTACTAGAGAGTTCCCCTTTAAAGAGACTTAAAGTGGAATAACCACCAGAAGTAAAGTCGTCCTGCAATAATTAGGGCAGGTGGTGACTAGCTTAATAATATTTATATTACCTCTCAACTGTACACCATTAAACAGAAATCCTTAATCTTCCAAAACTGGAAGCCAGGCATCAGCGCAGACATCTTGTTTGAGCGCCTGCGCTGTCAGTCCCAGTCTCACTTCAGAAGCATTGCATTGGCCCAAACGGCACCTGAAGGGACTGATGGCGCAGGAGTGCAGACTGCACTAACCTGGCTGTCAGTCTCGGAAAATTAAAGATTTCTGTAGAAGGGTGTAATGCTGAGAGATAATATAATAATTATTATTATTAAAGGGATAGTAGTACTTACAAATTACTAATCCCCATACTGTAGACATGATAAAAATAAATTTATTGCCCCCAGTGTCATCTCTCAAACCATTATCGTTTGAGTGATAATAACTCGCAAAGTTCCCCCCTCCTTCCACTTTCCCTGAAGTCAGCGTTGCAGCTGACTGCAGGGGAAGCTTGTCGTACGACAGGCAGGAGGCTCTGCAGCAGAGCTGAAATTGTGTTAATAAACAAAGAATTATTTCACTGAAACGGTCTTCTACGTGTGCTTGGTTTGCAAGCACATGTAGAAGACCGTTTCAGTGAAAGATTTCTGTTTTTTACTAACGTGATCTCGGCTCTGCTGCAGAGCCGCCTGATGCACATAAGACCGGATATCCCTGTAGTCAGCTAGAAAGCTGACTTCAGGGAAGGGGGAGGGAGGGGGAACTTTGCAAGCTATTATCTCTCAAACCATAAGGGTTTGAGAGATGACACGGGGGGGCAATACATTTCTTTTTAGCATGCCTACAATATGGGGATTAGTAATTTGTAAGTACTACTATCCCTTTAAGCTACTCGCCACCTGCCTAATTATTAAATTTACTTATGGTGGTAGTTCCGCTTTAAAACTGCTTATTATGTTTGTGACAGAACTGTGGTGACTATAGTTGATTCCAGTACATTGCTGGAATGCAGAGATGGGGGTTGGGCTTGGCTTCCACTATACTACAGTTCTGTGCTAAGGAATGTTAATTGATTCCTGCTGTGCTTCCTTGACCAATCAGAGGCGATTATTGATGAGCCAGTTAAGAATGTAGGATTTCAATTCCTAATCTGCATTCTTATTCTGATAAGGATGCTGGTGGCTGATTGGTCAAGCATAGAAACACTGTCCCAAGTATTCATTTGCATGCTGATCTAGATAAGAGTCTATGTAGTGTATATAAGCTGTGTGTTTGATTCAATAAAAGAGAGTTCTTCCCTTCATCAAGTCTCGGCTGATGTTTGGGAACAGGAGAGTCAGTTTACTATTGGAGTGTTATTCTGAGGGAGAAGGGAACTATAAAAGAGGTATCCAGCTTATGATACAAGGCGTCACGTTACAACTGGTGGCAAGCGGCGGGATTCGGCTTATCCCAAGGAACTGAAACTGAGACCAGCATCCAGGGGGAGATATAGCCTCTGGCTTGACCCCGGTCTCAGCAGCGCAGCGAGCAGTGGATGGAGCAACAGCGAACCTGAGACCAGCATCCAGGGGGAGATATAGCCGCTGGCTTGACCCCGGTCTCAGCAGCGCAGCGAGCAGTGGGTGGAGCAACAGCCAAACTGAGACCAGCATCCAGGGGGAGATATAGCCGCTGGCTTGACCCCGGTCTCAGCAGCGCAGCGAGCAGTGGATGGCCAAAGCAACTTGGATATCCTGGAACTTGGAGTACTAGTATCCACTGCATTAGGAGGTACCTGGGATCCTGCCTGTGGAACATGGCAAATCTAGGATCAATGGGCGCTGTTAAGCCCAACTGGAGACGGATTGAGAAGCTGGTGGCATTGCGATGGCCGCTTCTGGGGGACAATCCTCTGCGGGATTGGGAGGACAGCATGGACTGCTTTGTGAAGGTGGAAAGTAAGCTACAGGATCAGTATATCGCCCTGTACCAGAAAGCGGAGCAGAAGTATTACAGCATGATCCGCCCCTCTTGTTCTGCTGCGGGCAATGGATACAATGGCCCAGGAGTAGGATGGGAGGCCATCTGTGTCGACCCCAACTTTGGTAGCAAGGAGGAGAGTAGGTTTTGGGAAATCAGGGATGCCCGGGAGGAGATGATGGGGTTCCAGAATATCCCTGAGCTAGCAGAGGAGCTGGAGGACCTGGTGGAGCAAGAGTGGCATCTGGAGCGAGCTTACCAAGGCCTTATCCGGAAAGTTGCGAGGCATACGGGGGAGGGACCACGGGCGTCCCCCCCATATACTATACCGCAGGAAGATGTGGCCTGGCTGGCCAACCCGCCCTGGGATGGAGGCTCCGACCTTGGAATGGAACAGTCCTTTGAGTCCTGCGACCCGGTGGGGTGGAGAATGAGGAATCTACTGCCCCACCTAGGACCCAATCCGTCGGAAGAGACGGTTGCCCAACTTAAACTGTCGGTCGAGCAACAGTACTTTCAAGACATCCAGAGCACCTGGGTTGCCCCATGCTGGGGGAGTGAGACAGTGATACGCACCAGCCCCTTTGTTACCCCGGACCTGAGGAGTGGGAATTCGCTGCTCCTCAGCCCCAAGAATGCCCCTGTACCAGGGGGTGGGACAACCGTCCCCCCTGGTGGACATTTGGCCCCTTCCCCTGTTTTTCCTACTGTTGTGAGTGAGAGAGAGCTCACCAGCAGACCCAAGAAGATGCTCCCTTTGTTAATGGACACTGCCCTGGAGAAGGAGCAATGTGTGCTCTCCAGGGGCACGGTTGATACGACCCTGAGGAATGGGACTGCGGTCTTCCTCAGGGCAGAGAATGGCCCTGCGGTTTGTGGCCTGAAAGAAGAGGACCCCAGCAGACTGAAGGAGAACAGTGCTGCTGGCCCTTTTGTTGATCCTATGGACTGTGAACTGGTGGGTGGGAATGCGTTCCCCACCAGCCCCCCTGTGAACCCTGGCCTGGTGAGTAGGAGTGAGCTCCACAGGGCCTGGGAAACCCCTGTTGCTGTGGATGAGATGCAGGTTCCCACCAGCAACCCCTGTCCTTCCCCTTTATTATTGGATACTGCCCTGGAGAAAGAGAAATGTGTGCTCTCCATGGGCGCAGATGTTATGGCCCTGAGGAATGGGACTGCGGTCTTCCTCAAGGCAGAGAATGGCCTTGGAGTTTGTGGCCTGAAAGAAGAGGACCCCAGCAGACTGCCACAATGCAGTGCTGCTCCCCCTTGTGCTGTCCCTGTAGACTGTGAACTGGTGGGTGGGAGCGAGCCCACCAGCCTCTATGTGACCCCTGACCTGGTGGTTGGGAGCGAGCCCACCAGGCACTGTAAAACCTTGGCTGTGATGAGTGGGACAACAGTCCTCATCAGCAGTCCCAAGCCTGTTGCCCCTTGTCCTGATACCCCAGCCTTGGTGAGTGGGACCACGGTCCTCACCAGGGATACCCTTGTTGCCCCTGGATCTTTTGACCCCAGCCTGGTGGGTGGGAAGTCATTCCCCACCAGGCCAACTGTTGATCCAGCCCGAGGGAGGGGGACCACCGTGCTCCCTAAGGAAGTTGGGAGTTGCCCCAGTTCTGCCAGCAGCCCACAGTCTGTTTGTCCTGGATTGGTGAGTGGGAGTGCGCTCCTCACCGGTCCTCTGGATGCCCCAACCCTGAGCAAAAGAGTCCCCAGTGTTTCCAGTAGCCCTTTGGATGTTGCCTCAGCCCAGGAGAGTGAGAGCAGCATCCTCTCCTGTTCCCGTGGGGTACTTGCCCAACCAAAAGGGGGAGATGTCCCCAGCGTCCACCAAGGTGACCCCCAGGCCATGGGGAACCCAGAGACACTGTTGCCAAAAGGAGGTCCACCTTGTAGACTGGCTATGGACCCTGGGTCACTGGACCCAGACCCAGGAGGGTCTGACCCCAGCTCTGCGTGGAGCCTGGCCCAGGAGAGGCCTCCCAACTTGGTGATAGCCAGGACCAAGAGGTACACGTTTCCCTGGCCCAGGACCAAGGACCCCAGTTTTACTCCTGGCCCCGGACAAGGGGCTCGTTTTTTCTTTCCAGACCCCAGGACTGTAGGGGCTGGCTGGGGACAAGACTTTTGGGACAAGTACTGTTGTGGACATGGAACCACAGGCAGAAAACCCCGGACATCCCTAAATTACACCCGACTGGGTCTAATCGGGTATGCCGGACATGGATACAAGGGGGAGATATGTGACAGAACTGTGGTGACTATAGTTGATTCCAGTACATTGCTGGAATGCAGAGATGGGGGTTGGGCTTGGCTTCCACTATACTACAGTTCTGTGCTAAGGAATGTTAATTGATTCCTGCTGTGCTTCCTTGACCAATCAGAGGCGATTATTGATGAGCCAGTTAAGAATGTAGGATTTCAATTCCTAATCTGCATTCTTATTCTGATAAGGATGCTGGTGGCTGATTGGTCAAGCATAGAAACACTGTCCCAAGTATTCATTTGCATGCTGATCTAGATAAGAGTCTATGTAGTGTATATAAGCTGTGTGTTTGATTCAATAAAAGAGAGTTCTTCCCTTCATCAAGTCTCGGCTGATGTTTGGGAACAGGAGAGTCAGTTTACTATTGGAGTGTTATTCTGAGGGAGAAGGGAACTATAAAAGAGGTATCCAGCTTATGATACAAGGCGTCACGTTACAATGTTGTTAGTCATTTATCTGTAATATAAAGCATTTTGAGAAATTAACCATTATTAGTTGGTAGCTCGGTCTGGAGCTTTATGCTGGTTTCCAGAGCCGGATCATCCATTTTGAAAACCTAGGCTACTGCCTAGGGCCCATGACAATATGAGGGGCCTTGACTGCAACTGAAGGGCCACAGAGGGGGCCCTGCTGTTGTTGCTGCCAACATCTTGTGTCAGGTTCCCTTTTTGTTGAATGACCAACATCAACCAGTTGCTCCCACTTCAATTATATCTATAATATTAGTACCTGCTAGGAGCACCCAGTGTCAGAAGCAAGCGATGTGAGGCCCCAAACTGGTACCTTGCCTAGGGCCCCATGGAGCCTTAATCCATCTCTGCTGATTTCTCTCTGTGCTGGACCAATAACAACACACACACTCACACTGGGGGCATGTCTAACAGCACAGTGAGCAGTAAGTCTGGTCTCAAACAGAGATAATTATAATACCATGCAGGGTATCATAGATTCTCAAATACTGATTTACCTTACACAAAAATGTCTAGTAACACATATAGGCTGAATGTAACCCTTTCAGCGGCAGAGGGATGCACAAAGCATTGCTAAGCACTTAAAGGGTTAATTATCTGTAAAACAAGTTAAGTTTGCTTTGGGGTGACAGTTTCACTTTAACAGAAAGACCAATTTTAAAGTATATATACTTTTTAAGTGAATTGGATCTCTGTTATAGTCTACAATCTGATAAAGACAAGTGATCCTTAGGAGCCATTCAGGTCTATTGTATTGAGGCAGTTTGAACTAGAGGAAGACTTCAAGGGATAGTAATGTTTCACAAAAACAGCAGCTCCAATTAATCTTCATAGTATTTGAGCCATAGAAAGTTATTTCAATACTGTCAGATTAGTAGATCAAGAATAATTGAATGATAAAGTATCTCCCTCACGCCCCTTTTACCTAGCGTAACAATGCTCACCTCAGATGTGGAATCGGGTTGCTTGATCAGACAGATAACAGCAAGGGAGAATATTGTTCCTATGAGAACAATGAAAGCCCTGCCCCCTTGACAAGTTTTTCAGGTTTTTCCTTATCTTAATTGAAGATTGTCCCTCTCTGCAATCTACCTGGGCACCTCCCTGCTGCTCTGAGGTGAGCAGTGTTACATCAGTAAAAGGGACTGGAGGGGGATACTTTATCATTCAATTACTCTTGAACTATAACTCTGACAGAATTGAAATAACACTCTCCAAAGTCCCAATACTATGATGATTAAAGCGGAACTTTAAGGTAATACCAAGTCGCCATGCATTCATTAAACACATGGCGACTAGCTTGAAAATAGATGTGTTAGCATTAAAAAACAGCTGTGTCTAAAGTAATCCTTCCCGTTTCGGGACTGACGGGCAGGTTAGTGCGGTCTGTGCACCTGCGCAGTCAGTCCCTTCCGGTGACCATATAGTGCACTGCAGTCTACTCTATGGAGACCGGGACAGACGGCGCAGGCGCACAGACAAGATGTCTGCTCTGTAGCCTGGGTTCCGGTCTCCAAACGGGATGGATTACTTTACAATCTGCTATTTTTTAACGGTAAGAGATCTATTTTCAAGCTAGTCGCCATGCGTTTAATGAATGCATGGCGACTTGGTATTACATGAAAGTTCTGCTTTAGTTACTTTTATTATGAAACATTACTATCCCTTTCAGTACAGATCTCTATGTACAGAAACTGCAGATCCAGTTGAAAGGAGAGATATAGACACCTGCTGTATCAAGGACACCTATCTATGTAAATCACTTTGTTAAGCAAGTCATTTATTACCGAGGTATAATTCATCTTTCTGTATGTCTTTGGAGTTAATTACAAGGTGAGACTGACTAGTTTGCACAGTTGGGTGCACAGTCTGTGATTCATTAACATAAATTGAATGGTAAAGATAATAGGGAACAAAACAATCCACTTTAACTATTGGGTTACTACACACAAACACAAACACACACCTAATTGACACATCTATAAAATAAGGTCTGATTCCATGTTTACAACACAGTTAGATGCACCCTGGAAGGCCATTGTAAGTGTGATGTGCAGACTCCAGTTTTTATACTTAAAGGGATAGTAATGATTCATAATAAAAGCAGCTCTAATTAATCATCATAGTATTTGGACTTTGGAGAATGTTATTTCAGTTCTGTCAGAGTTGTAGTTTAGAAGTAATTTAATGATAAAGTATCCCCCTCCCGCCCCTTTTACGGATGTAACACTGTTCAGCCTGAGCAGAAGGGAGGTGCCCAGGTAGACTGCAGAGAGGGACAATCTTCAAGATAAGGGGAAAAACCTGAAAAGCTTGTCAAGGGGGGCAGGGCTTTCATTGTTCTCATAGGAAGAAGATTGCCCCCTGCTGTTATCTATCTGGTCTATGGACTGCATTCCACATCTGAGAAGAGATGGCTTACACTAGGTAAAAGGGACGGGAGGGGAAACTTTGCTTGTGAATATCTCTTAAACCGTAAAGGTTTGAGAGATAAGACTTATATCGTTCTTCATATTTTTTTAATGCCTACAAAATAAAATAAAGATAAAACAAAGTATTACTATCCCTTTAGGGCTATCAACAGGCCAGGATGAAAGGATTTCCCTGATTAAGCACAGGTGGGTCAGTCACAATGAATGATCCACGAATGAACTCACCTGTGCTTAATCATGGAAATCCTTACACCCTGGTGTGTTGGTGGACCTTGAGGACGAATTTGGACAGCCCTGTTGTGGCCTATGACTGAAAAAAACATGGACAACCCCTGTCTTAGTGCGTTCGGCTCCATAGAATAAAATAGGAATTTGAGAAGTGATAGCCATACCTGGGAACTTCCAGTTGAGGGCTACCCGGAGGGTAGTCCTCTGTTCAGCAGGGGGTGACAAAAACAACGCTAATCGCGTCAAAAAGGGGCGGGGCTTGCCACGAGTGTGGGGGGGACTTAACCCTTTGAGTGCCAGAGTGGTACGGAATGCATTGCAAACCTTACCACTCTGGCACTCAGAGGGTTAAATGTGTCACACAAAAGGCTGGGGAAGGAGGACCAGCGGGAGAAAAAGCAGATGTGGCAGAGTTTCAATAGAAACTCTCCACATCCGGAGGAATCAGCTACTGCCCCGGAGACCCGGTAAAGCTCTGTCAGAACCGGAGTCTCCGGGGCAAATCCGGAGAGTTCCCAGGTATGGTGATAGCATTGGAGAAGAGAGCTCCTCTTTATCACATCTTAGTACATCTGCTTCCTGAGGGGTTATGCACCAACTGTGATAAAGAGTCGATAAAGTGGAGATGACTTCTCCATTGCTCTAAAATCTCCAACTCCTATGTTATTCTATGGAGCCAATGCACTAATACCCCTCAAGTTGGAGAGCTCTTAGGCCATTGGCTCCATAGAATAACACAGGAACTGGAGAAGTGATATAACTGGAGCAGTCATCTCCACTTAATCACCTATTTATTACTCCTTAGTGCAGGGCTCAAAATTTCAACTTGCCACTAGCCAATGGCGAGTGAAAATTCAGCCCTGGCGAGTAGAAATTCAGCCCTGGTGGGTATGCATACCTGGGAACTTTTCAAACAGGGCTACCCGGAGGGTAACCCTGTCAGCACCGACCTGGGAGGAAAATGATGAGATCGCGTCATAAAAGGGGCGGGGCTTAGTCTCGGGGGGGCGGGACAAAAAAAACCCTGCAAAATGTATCTAAGAGGGCGGGGAGTGGGAGGAACCAGGCGGGACGGAGCACAAGTGGGCAGAGTTTCTATTTAAACTCTGCCCACCTGGTGATCCACACATTGCCCCGGAGACCCCGTAATTCAGTCTGAAATCCGGAGTCTCCGGGGCAAAACCAGAGAGTTCCCAGGTATGTGGGTATGTTATGTATTGCAGTGGCGAGTAACTTTTCAGGTCTGGCTAGTAGCAAAGGACTTAAAATTTTAAGCCCTGCCTTAGTGCATAACTCTCTTGATGTCAGGTCACCTGGGGGAGAAGCACAAAGGGTCGATAAGGAGCCAGGTTAACAATATGATGGAATATTTGGTTCGATTCTTGGCATGTGCAATTAGATGTGTCCTTTTATTGTATCTCTGTGAATGCGCAGCATATTCATAGATATTGCCATTAATCCGCCATGCCTTGGATAGGTTTATGATTTTGCAGACACCATTTCAGCAATGACTCATCTGCACATCGAATTGCAGCTTACTGTGCCATTGCCATTCATGTAGGTGTGTTTATATGTTAATGTAGCACTTCACCACATGCTCTAAGCTCTGATAGCTGCCTATACTGTGGGACTGCACAGTTCCAACTTCGCCAAACTGAGGAGGTCAAAGTTGGGATCCTCCTATAGCTCTTAATGTTGCCAGAGGACAGTTTGCATCTCAGAAACAGCAGCTACCCTCTATTAATCATTTCAGTGCCAATGTATATATAACCCTTTGAGTGACAGAGTGGTACAGAACGTATTGCAAAGAAATGCGTTCTGTACTACTCTGGCACTCAAAGGGTTAAAGTTAGAGGCAGGCACTGGTAAAGTATACAAGCTTGGACAAAAAAAACACAAAAACAGTATAATAGTGTGCTCTCTAACACTCAATATCATATAATACAGACCAAGAAGAAAAGAAAACAGTGCCCCCACAGGGAGATCTCATTATTGAGGCACTCAACCCAAGCAAAAATATATCACAATAATCTTTATTAGTATCAAAATGACAAAGATGACAATTTAAAAACAATTAAAACCATACTGAGAGGAATGCAAGTGGGGCCTGTATGCAAGCATACAAAGAAAAAACAATACATCAAACTTTCCCACTATGGGTGGAAAGTATAAAAATATAATACCTCATGTATAATATAACCCCCTCTGATAAATAGACAGAGTGTATGATAAGTATCAGAGCAATATATGTGACAATGGATCTAAAGACCCAAGTTAAAGTGCAGAATATATATATACTAAATAGCCCATGTACATTACACAGTACAAACTTGCACAAAAATCAATGACCAATAATAAAACAAAAAATAGATACTTATCTGTCAGCAAATAAAGGACAATCAATGGGAGACAGGTCAAAGGTCTGCTTTGAGAGGCAGTTGTCTTAGTGTGCTCCTGTGTTCCACCGATTGTCCTTTTGATACTAATAAAGATTATTGTGATATATTTTTGCTTGGGTTGAAAGTCTTAACCCTTTGAGTGCCAGAGGGGTAGACCACGCATTGCTTTGCATACCCCTCTGGCACTCAAAAGGTTAAAGGGATAGTAATACTTTGTTTTATCTTTATTTTGTAGGCATTAAAAAAACATGACCTTTATGGTTTGAGAGATATTCACAAGCAAAGTTCCCCCTCCTGCCCCTTTTACCTAGTGTCAGCCATCTCTTCTCAGATGTGGAATGCAGTCCATAGACCAGACAGATAACAGAAGGGGACAATCTTCTTCCTATGAGAACAATGAAAGCCCTGCCCCCCTAGACAAGTTTTTCAGGTTTTTTCCCTTATCTTAATTGAAGATTGTCCCTCTCTGCAATCTACCTGGGCACCTCCCTTCTGCTCTGGCTGAGCAGTGTTACATCAGTAAAAGGGGCGGGAGGGGGTTACTTTATCATTGAATTACTCTTGAACTACAACTCTGACAGAACTGAAATAACACTCTCCAAAGTCCAAATACTATGATGATTAATTAGAGCTGCTTTTATTATGAAACATTACTATCCCTTTAATAATAAGATCTGCCTATGGGAGCTCTGTTTTCTTATACCCTTAGTCTGTATTATAGGGATGGTCATTGCTCACCCCTGTAGAAAGAATTCCATCAATTGATTTCTTCAGTGAGAGAACCGGAAGAGAAGCTGTAACATATAACAGCTTCTCTACCATACTGTACTTTCTGAATCAGCTGTTCAGTGGGCTATCCCAATAACTGTGTCCTTCAAACTGCTTTCGTCGAAGAATCCTCCATTTGCAGTGAATGTAGATATTTCATTAAAAATCAGCCGTTTCCAGTTACAATAGTAATTTACAACATTAAGAATGTCTACATTGTATTTCTGATCCATTTTGTGTTATTTTAATGGACAAGATTTGCTTTTCTTTCAAAATCAAGGACATTTCTAAATGACCCCAAACTTTAGTATATCTATCTATCTATGTGAAAATATATATGCATTCATACCTGGGAACATCTTCTCTTTGAGCTGCTGGAGAGGGGATGTCAATGATTTCATTTACATAAAAAGGGATAGGGCTTACTTGGCTCTGTGTCATAAGGTGGGCAAAACAGGGTGGGAATGGAAGGAATAGGGTGGGAAGGAAAAGAAACTCATCACCACCGGAGAATCGGCACCTGTCTTTTGAGATTCAGTCTAAAAACTGGAGTCTCCCGCATTAAACATATTGCCTTGATGAAAAGGACAACATGAGAATTTTTGCACTGCATATAAGTGCGAGATTCTCATGTCGCCTCCTTAAATGTGCCCTGTAATGATTCTACAGCAGCAGTAAACCTTGTCTGAAGGATTTAAAGAGGGCTGGATCCAGATTCAGGTATGCGGGCAATGCTGCGGCATTTAAGGAGGCCACATGAGAATCTTGCTCTTATATGCAGGGCAAGATTCTCATGTTGCCCCCTTTTCATCCAGTCAACATGTTTAATGCGGATATATATATATGCATATATGTATAATTAAGCACTCTTTAAAGCCCCATTCTTGTTTTCAGCCTTGTGTATGTAACAGTGCCAATCTCCCTACTAGTAAGTGTACAGCTGGACTACACAGAGCGCTAATAAGGAATTAGGCTGTCCTAATCACTGGGTCTTATTCTGAAGTCCACCAGCTCTCCTGCTCAGCGCCATTCCTTCCCTTACACAAGAAAGAGACAAAAAGCCTTATTACAAGAACTGTTCAAGTAGGTTTTAATAGAGTGCACTGGAGAGTGAATATCTTGCATCAAAATGTCATTGAAATACACTAGATAAAAGGGGCTAAACTGTTCCATTTTGTTTTTTAAATCACCCTTTTTTTGTCTAAGGCAACAATACACGTCCATTTTCGAATGAGACCATTACGAAATAAAATAAAACTACATCACAGAATACAGTACGGATTTTTCTTTTTAAAGTCCATTTCAATCAAAGCCAATGCAGAAACGGGATCCAACAACAAGGAGAATTAAATAAAAAAAATAAAGATTGGTTAGTGTTGCAAAATAGATTGCAACGTTAGCTGTAGTTTTCTTTTTGAAATAATTGCTTGTTTCCTGCTAGACTGTACTCTTTTAACTCTTTGAGTGCCACTGGGGTAGCAATGCCTTGGATACCCCTCTGGCACACAATGAGTTTAAAGGGTCAGTAATGGCCGTTTATAACTTTATTTAATATTGTAGAGGTTACAAAAATAAAGTATTTAGAGAAAGTGCCATATCTCAAACCTTTATGGTTTGAGAGATATTCTACGATATTCTAAAGTTCCCCCTCCCTCCCCTTCTCAGTTCTGGGACCAGCCAGTGGCTCTGCAGCAGAGCTGAAATCGCATTATTTTAAAAGAATTACTTCAATGGAACGGTCTAAAAAATGTGCTTGAGAACCAGACACACTTTTTGGACTGTTCCATTGAAGTAATTCTTTTAAACTTACGCAGTTTTGGCTCTGCTGAAGAGCCTCTTCAAGTTGGCCGACTCAAATCTCCTGCTGTCAGCTTTCCAGCTAACAGCAGGAAAAGGGAAATTTTAGTGGCGAATATCTCTCAAACCGTAAGGGTTTGAGATATGGCATAACCTCTGCAATATTAAATAAAGTTATAAACGGACATTACTGACCCTTTAAAGTGTGTGTGTGCGCCGATGGGTACTGGGCCCCAAAATCTTTAAAATCACAACAAATAAAAGAAAATATATAATAACCCTCTGCGTGCCAGAGGATTGAGCAACACATTGCAAAGCACCATGTTGCTCACCTATCTGGCACTCAAGGGGTTAAAATGTACCAGAACTAGTGGTTGTTTTTCCTTATACGAATTACAAAAAAAAAAAAAGTCTAAATATATATATATTTTTTAGGCAATGACCTTATTACAAAAGCTGCACATTACAAGCATAATGAGTCTGAACAAACACGTGAGATCAAAAGCAGGGTTAACGAGAGAACAAATTCTACAGTTACATATGCATGAATGAGGAGATCATTTTATTTAGCAAGAAGTAGTCACCCCAGGCAGTAAGGGGCAATGACATTTACACAGCAAGTCTCGCAGGCCCTGCCTAGCGGTAATAACTGGACCCCTTAGCTGAAGCAACAGGCAATGCTTTTGCCACTCTGGTTGCAAAGAGGTTGAAAGGTGCATTTGCCTCTTAAAGGAATAATGGTTTATTATAAACAGACTGCAGCTATTAAGGCTTTTCCTGCTGTGTGTAACACAATTGTAAGCCCATTGATGGAATATACTTAATTCAAAAGTTATTTCAAACTCTTGTGTTTTTTTTTCACCCTTTGAGTGCTAGAGGGGTATGCAATGCATTGCAAAGCAAAGTGTTGAGTACTCCTCTGGCACTCAAAGGGTTAAATCATATTGCAATTTGTGACCTGTTCACCAGGTGGAGTAGTTGCTATTGTTATGGTGGCTATGTTTGGAAATCAAATGCAATTTGTCTGGTCCTCAGACTTCCGGTGTAATAACGTTTGAATGAAGCATCCCCACCAGAAGCGACAGTCCAATTATTTTACTCAGCAGGAAAAAACCCTTACTTAGATTCCCTCCGTAATAAAAAATTACTATTCTTTTAAAAGGAACACATTTAAATACATTTAAATACTTTGTACTCCAAACCAACATATGTGCAATAAAATCTGAACTTTTATTTCTAGATTCCTAAAATCTAAGCTAAACTTTCATTTCTGATCCATGTGTAGAAAGCAGTGATTCAGCAGAAGATAAATGTTTTTTTACAATTTTTTGTTGTAATGAGTAACAACATCTGAGCCAGTTTATTTTACTTACAGAAGTAAAAAATCTATTTAGAAAGGCTGTTGTCTCTTGCAATTTACAGACATTAGGGCACTGTCATTTGTAAGAAAACTATCAAGATTGTTTATTCTGTTTGGAATGGGGGGGATGGGCAGTATAAAACACAAATGGGTTTCCTGCACAGGAAAAATGTATTAAAGTGTAACTACCACCTTAAATAAAGCCCCCCCCAATAATTAGGCATATAGTGATATGCTTAGAAATAGTGCTATTATCAAGCATAAGTACAGCATTATTAAGAAATCCTACTTCTTCTGAGACTGGAGGCCAGGCTTGTGCGCAGACATCTTGGCTTAAAGACATCTGCGTATCTGCATGGTCCTTCCTAGTCTCCTTCATTGTACCTTAAGGTAACAGGAAGGAACTGAAGGTGCAGGCATGTAGATGTCTCTAAAGGAAGAAGCCTGCCCATCAGTCTCAGAAGAAGGATTTCTTCATAACAAGGTACTTATGCTCGACAATAGCACTATTTCTAAGCTTATCGCTATTTGCCTAATTATTGGGGAGGGGGGGACTTTATTTAGGGTGATAGTTCCACTTTAAGGACAAGAGCACTGTGCAACACATTGCTTCGTAATTCACTGCACACCCCTCTGGTCCTTAAAGGGATAGTAATACTTAAATTGTAAAAAAAAAATATGTTGTAGGGTTTATCCCCCTGAGTAAAACAAGAGTACTCCCACTGCTGAAAGGTGTTTCATTCTAAAGTTATTAATTTTCAAAGTTGAATTTTTTAGGTGCAATATCAAAGTGGCCTGAAACTGTACAGTGGTGCTGTTGCTACACGATCCTATGGACAGCTCTGGTCTCAGGACCATAAATCTCCATAGGATGGTGTAGCAACAGCGCCACTGTACAATTTCAGGCCACTGTGATATTGCACCTAAAAAAATTCAACTTTGAAAATTAATAACTTTTGAATGAAACACCTTTCAGCAGTGGGAGTACTCTTGTTTTACTCAGGGGGATAAACCCTACAACATTTTTTTTTACATTTTAAGTATTACTATCCCTTTAAACAGTTAACCTGCTACCAAATATTTATCAAAATACTAGCTTTCAGGACAGGGTATTTAACTGTAAATAGCCTCTTCATTTTGAGGCATCCGTGCTCCTGTAAATCACATACATACCCTATCCTGTAGATACATATACAGCAGTACTGTTATTGCTTTAGATAACCATTTGGATGCTGTAGATGTCTCCATCACATAGGGGTATATATACATACCCCAAAAGTGGAGGAATTCTGGTGCTAACTATCTGGGCGATATGTATCAAGTAGATTCTGATTAATTAGAAAGGGTCTTTTAACCCCCCGAGTGCTAGAAATGTATCCAAAGCATTGTGTTACACACCCATCTGGTTCTTAAAGGGTTAATAGGAACACTTAGCTAGGTAGGTGTCCTTCCTGCAACATTCAGGTACCATATTTGCTTGAAAATCAGGCAACTCCCCAAACTTTTACTTTTAAAGGGTTAGTAATGCCCAAAGTTAAAGGGGAACTACCACCCCGCAAAAACTTCATCTTATTTAAGTCTTCATCTGGCGACTAGCTGCTTAGTAGCGCTAGTTGCCAGAAATATTACCTGGTTTAAAAGACTTTCTACTTACTCTGAGGCGGGCAGTAGCAGGAAGCACGGACATCTTGCCATAGTGACGTCCGTGCGTCTGCGCTGTCAGTCCCTTTTGGAGCTTTATGGTTTTAGAGCTATTCACCGCTAAAGTTCCCTCTCTCCTGATGTCAGCTGTAAAGCTGACAGCAGAAGATTCGAGTCGGCCGACATGAGGAGGCTCTTCAGCAGAGCCGCAATAGCGATCTTTAAGAAGAACTACTTCACTGGAACGGTCTACAAAGTGTGCTTGCAAACCAGGCACACTTTGTAAACTGTTCCAATGAAGTAATTTTTGTTCCAATAACGTGATTTTGGCTCTGCTGCAGAGCCGCAGGCTGGTCACCGGACCGGGATCTCCTGCTGTCAGCAGAGCGCTGACGTCAGGAGAAGGGATGCGAATATCTCTCAAACCATAAAGGTTTGAGAGATGGGATTTGCTGCACATAATTTTTTTTTTTAAATCTATAAAAAAACAAAGTTATCTTTGGGCATTACTAACCCTTTAAATGGAAATAAGAAAATAATTAAGGAAGGCCCTGAACAGTAGGTGACCCTTATACTCATACCTGGGAACTTTGCCTTGTAGTCCTCTGGTGCCGCTGGGGGGAGAAAAATGACACAATTTGCATCACAAAAGGGGCAGGGCTAATAGCGAGTGGGGTCGGGCTTCATAAACATACAAATTAATGGAGGAATAGGCTGGGGAAGGAGGAGAAGTGAGCGGGGAGTGGGAGGACAGACTTGGAAGAGACAAAAGTGGGCTGCGTTTTATTAAAAACCGCACGGATCCGGAGAGTCAGCCTCTGCTCCGGAGACCCAGTAATTAGCAGCCAAAACTTCAAGGTAAATCAGGAGAGTTACCAGCTATGCTTATACTGTCCCTGTCCCTATCTCCTTTTATCAGTAGGAAGATCCATCTGGCAGAGCAATGCATTTCCATTTGCCACCTACTTGCATCCCTGCTTCCCATCATTCACAGAGTATACTCACATGGTACAACTGGACGTGAGTGCAGAAGAGATGCATCATGTCTGCCTGTACCATGAGAGTCTGCACACTGAAAGGGATAAAAAATACTTACAATGTACAAAAACTATGTTGCCGCGTTTATCCCCCCTGAGTAAAACAAGGATACTACCACTACTGAAAGGTGCTTTATTCAAAAGGTATTACAGCTCAAACTTGGATTTTTAGGTGCGGTATCCTAGTGGCCTGAAATTGTACAGTGGCGCTGTTGCTACACCATCCTATGGAAATTTATGGTCAACTGACCAGAGCTGTCATAGGATGGTGTAGCAATAGCACCACTCTACAATTTCAGGCCACGGTTATGCTACACCTAAGAAAATTCAAGTTGAAGCTGCAATAACTTTTGAATAAAACACCTCTCACACATGGAAGTGCACTTGTTTTACTCAGAGGGATAAACCCTACTCTATTTTGCTTACATTTTAAGTATTACAATTCCTGGAATGATGGGAAGTGGAGAAAGAAGAAAGCAAGGGGGAGGCAAATTCAGGTATGCTGCCCTGCCGCTACTGAGCTGCCCCTTAAAGGAGCAGTAAACATTTATTATGAAAACACATATTTTACAGAGAATTTCCCATCACTGTCAGATGTTTTATTCAAAATTATAGCAGTTTAAATAACCAGGAAGTGAATTTACTGTGTTTACTTCCTGATAGTTCTAACTGACAGGAAGTGACAGGCAGTTTCTATCACATTCTATGGAGAACTGTATGTCTCTGATTTTTCTCTCCATTAGAATCTAACAGAAAATTTAATTAGAATTTGATCACTAGAGGGCAATGCTATTGTAAAAAAACATGGGTTTAAACTGTAATAACTCTGGAAATATAAATCTCTCGGCAGTGGGAGTATCCTTATTTTACTCAGTAGGAAAATCCCTACAATATATATTTTTTCATAAAAAAAAAGTTTACTGCTCCTTTAAAGCTGAACTTTCACCTACTATAAAGTCTCCCTGCAATAATTAACCAGGTAGCGACTAGCTTTATAATAGATATGTTACCTCTGTTACCTTATATTCGAGCAAATATGGTATATATCTTTTCCTGATGTACCTGCAGTTTCTGTGTATAGTGATGTCTGTTTACGTCTGCCTCCAGGTCAGATTTTTGCAACCACGGTACTCAAGTAACTGTAACAGTGTGAGTATTAACGCTTTGAGTGCCAGAGGGGTACGAACCACATTGCCATGTGTTGTGTACGTCTCTGGCACCCAAAAGGGTTAACGATCTTCCTCTCTAAAAACCGGGGGGTTATGTACTGTGGTGTGATGATGAGGCGATCGCTTCTCCAGTGTGATGAACTCTCACTTCCTATGTTATTCTCTGGACTTTACTTACTAAGATCTCTCTAGTCGGTGACATGTTAATTGTCTCCTCTAGCACTCAAGGGGTTAAAAGCCTCAATTAAATCACTGCAGATTTTTCTTTGTTGGTTTGGTCAAGAAATGCTCCACTTTGCTTTTATACATGTGGCCCAATAACTTCAGGCAGCCCTAGGCTAATTCCAAGAATCATTAACCCTTTGAGTGCCAGAGGGATACGCAGCGCATTGCAGAGCAATGTGTTGCGTACCCCTCTGGCACTCAAAATGGTTAATTTCACCCCTGGCTCATAACGTGATTGAGGATATATCATTTACATGCT
The DNA here is from genome assembly GCA_037306005.1 of Rhinophrynus dorsalis. Lineage (NCBI taxonomy): Eukaryota > Metazoa > Chordata > Amphibia > Anura > Rhinophrynidae > Rhinophrynus > Rhinophrynus dorsalis. Next base: position 43,653,203 of record CM074720.1, read on the forward strand.
CATAATTTCTGGCTGGCTACTAAACGTTTTATGGCTTTGCCTGCTTCTGCCATTTGACCTCTTGTAGGTTGGTCCTTGCACCTCAGTTCAAGTGGTAACATCTACAATCAGATATCGAGGTGGACATGACTGTTGGTGGTAGGACTCCCAGACCCCAATCTCTGACTGAGACCTCTACACCCCTCCCCAAACCTGACACAAGTAGAGTGGACGAGAGTGCAGAATAAGTCATTACAGCGGTGGGAGGAGTTTGGAATCCAGGAATCCTGACAGCAAGATTCATGTCCACCTCCATGGACATAAAAATCCAGGACCCAGTGAAAGGTAATGTTTAACCCTTTGAGTGCCAGAAAGGTATCCAATGCAGATACCTCTCTGGCACTCAAAGGGTTTATCTATCTATCTATTGGACTACTGAGAGAAGTTTTATTGAAAAGTTATTGCAGCTCAAACATATATTTTTTGGATGCAGTATTTCCATGGTCTTAAATTTTACAGGGGCGCTGTTGCTATACCATCCTATGAAAGTTTATGACCAGAACTTTCTGTAGACTGTTGTAGAGATAGCGCCACCATAACATTTCAGGCCATGGAAGTACTGCACTCAGAAAACACAAGTTTGAGCTGCAATAACCCTGCAGTGTGTATATATATTATATCTATATATCTTCCTCAACACTAAGCATTACTATTAGGGAGGCCGACGTACTGAGCAGAACTTGCGCTAATCTGGATCAAACCAACCGCACTACAGGGGACAAATAAAAATATTTAATTGATCTAAATGCGACTTTTGTCCCCTTGAATGTTAGAGAGGTCTCCAGTGCACTGAAATGCAATGCACTGGAGAACTCCAGCATTCAAGGGGTTAAATGCCTCATTTAACCCCTTAAGTGCCAGGGGCAACCATATTAAGGTAAGTGGTGGATTATTATTAGAGAGGGTGTAAAAGGAGAACTAATACCTTCTAATGATAACCCCCCACCACCACCACATTTACCGTGGCAAGAAAATCCTGCTGGCTCCTATGAATTTCTCCTTTGTGCCTTTGTTCTATTAGTGCTGTAGGTCATGTCACTGGAGGCGGCCATGACAGTTGATGGAATTTTTTTTTTTTCCCCCCCAAATGAAACAGGCAGAACGCATGAGCCTACTTAACTCTTTATAGCCCGGAGGCATGTGCACCACATTGCCCAGCAAGGTGGTGCATGCCCTTCTGGCCGTTACAGGTTAACCCTTTGAGTGCCAGAGAGGTATCCAGTGCATTGTGTCTCAATGAGTTGGGTGCATCTCTGGCAAGCAAAGGGTTAAGATTACCATGTGCAGTAAGCAGAGACTGAGACCTTATGGTGCGGTTAGCGACTGTCGTGTCCCCTCGATGAACAGGACATCCAGAACTGGACTGAACCAAACAGCAAGGGAAGACTCATAGGGGCCCAGTAAGGTTTTCAGGCAATCGTAAGTAAGCGTGTGTGGAGTTATTAATAGGTAGTGGTAGTTCTTGAAATGTTCCTTGAAGGAGTGAAGTTAAACCTTTGAGTGCCTGAGGGCTACGCAACGCATTGCTCTGCCATGCGTTGCGTACCCCTCAGGCACTCAAAGGGTTAAACGGCATTCAGAAAGGGGGAAACTAGGGAGAGAGGTACTTTAACAATGGCTTATCAGTTGAAACCCATGCAAAGCAAGACTCTATTTAAAATAATAATAATATTAATAAAATAAATAAGGTTCGTGGACATTAATAAAGTTACAGAAACAAATATTTTTTTCCATAACATTGAATAAATGCTCTAGTGGGTGTGAGCGGTGTGTGTGTGTGGGACACAGGCTGTGTAGTGACACGGGATTGTGGCAGGATTCACAACGCTACAGAGTTTCTTCACATTTACACACACAATTTTTTTTTTCTTAGTCTTTACGGTACCCTGGGAGGTAAACCCTTTGAGTATCAAAGGCTTATGCAATACATTGAGGAACACTGAATTGCACACAAATCTAGCTCTCAAAGGTATAAAGGAGTAGTAACGTTTCGTTTTGAGAAAGACTTGTATAGTGTACGGTTCGTTCCTGCTGAGGAAATCAAGTGAGTTCCCACGGCTGGGTGATGCTTCCTCTAACCCTTTGAGTGCCAGAGGGGCACGCAACGAATTGCAAAGCAATGAGTTGCATACCCCTCCGTCACTCAAAGGGATAAAAGATATTACAGATCAAACTGTCACAAAAACGTAGAGACGCTACTAGCAAATTCTAAGCAAAGAAGTGTACCTAGGCTCACCTCTATAATGAGACAGAAACACATTTAAAGGGACAGTAATGTCCCATAAAAAATGTTTAGAGTTTTGTAGAGATTAAAAAATAAGCTAAATGCCACAAATCCTATCTCTCAAACCGCTATGGTTTGAGAGATATCCTCCACTAAAGTCCCTCTTCTCCTGATGGCCGACACGAGGAGGCTCTTCAGCAGAGCTGCAATAACGCGAATTAAAAAGAAATACTTCTTTGGAACGGTCTAAAAAGCGCGCTTGCAAATCAGGCACACTTTATAGACCGTTCCAAAGAAGTATTTCTTTTTAAATTGCGCTATTGCAGCTCTGCTGAAGAGCCGCTTGTTGGTCCCCGGACCAGGAACTCCTGCTGTAAGCTTACAGCTGATGTCAGTAGAAGGAGAAGGGGAGGGAGAGGGGAACTTTGACGGAAGATATCTCTGAAACCATAAAGGTTTGAGAGAAAGGATTTGTGGAATTTAGCTTATTTTTTTTAATCTTCACAAAACATTTTTAATGGGACATTACTGTTCCTTTAAAGTGGAACTATCCCTCCACATAAAGTGCCCCCAAAATATTGATATAGCGATAAGCACATAAATAATAGTATTATACAGATTAAGTCCAGTGTTATTAACGACCAGACGATCAGTGCGCTGTGGTCCATTAAGGACCACAGAGCTTTTTTTTTTTTAATTTCCGCTTCCGGACTCCCAGAACAGTGTGCAGCCGCGGGGGAAGCCCGGAATTCCATGACAATCATCGTACGTCATGGGTCATTAAGTCAGATCAACCCATGATGTACTATGGCTGTCAAGGGTCGTTAAGGGGTTAAGAAATCCTACTTGAACTGAGATGAACAGTTGGGCATCAGAGCAGACATCTTGTCTGTGCGCTTGTGCGGTACATCCCAGTCTCCTCCAGGATTGGTGAGGAGGAGGAGTATTGTACCTTAAGGTACAGGAAGTGACTAATGGAGCAGGCTCACAGATACCACTACAGCAAGAAGCCTGCTCGTCAGTCTCCGATCAAGTAGGATTTCTTAACAACACTGGACTTCTTCTGAATAATACTATTATTTGTATGCTTATCGCTAAATAAATAATTATTTCAGGGCACTTTATTTGGAGGGATAGTTCTGCTTTGAAAAAAAAAAAAAAAAATACTGACCACCAGGTGGACGTTTAAGAAAAGAAAAAGTCAGGCCGAGCAGTAAAAACTTTTGAAAGAAGCATCTCCCAACAGCAGGAATACCCTTATTTTTTTACACAGCAGGAAACTCCCTAAAGTAAACATATATTCAAAAATGTTTTGCTGCTCCTTTAACCCCTTAAGGACCGGAGGTTATGGGACATTTCCGTCCCATAACATCCGCATAGGGGCACTTTGACGAGCCGGAACACGTGACCTGTCACGTGTATCGGCGCGTCACTATGGGGCTTGAAACAGATCGCTCCGATCTTGGAGCGGTCTATTTCATGCCCTATTTTTACTTACGGCGCTCCCGGTAGAGCGCTGTAAGTAAAAAGTACGTGACGTACCAGGACCGTCAAGGGTAAATTTGCTCGAACAACCCTTGACGGTCCTGGTACGTCAAGGGTCCCTAAGGGGTTAAAGATATTGTAATGCTTGAAAATAACTTTATTTACATCTGATACTCTATACTTGAGTGTGACACATCAATCTCACTTTAAAAAAAAAAAAATCAGGACTTCTGATGTTATTAACATTTTATTTAACATTTTATCCCCACCAATCCCACCCTTTCACTGATATCAGTCCTTCAGCAATGTAGGAGCTGATACTGTAGATTAACCGGCAAATGAGTAAACAAGACTTAAAGGGATAGTAATGTTTCATAATAAAAGCAGCTCTAATTAATCATCATAGTATTTGGGCCATGGAGACTGTTATTTCAATTCTGTCAGAGTTGTAGTTCAAGAGTAATTCAATGACAAAGTGTCCCCTCCCGCCCCTTTTACTGATGTAACACTGCTCAGCCAGATCAGAAGGGAGGTGCCCAGGTAGACTGCAGAGAGGGACAATCTTCAATTAAGATAAGGGAAAAACCTGAAAAGCTTGTCAAGGGGGGCAGGGCTTTCATTGTTCTCATAGGAAGAAGATTGTCCCCTGCTGTTATCTGTCTGGTCTATGGACTGCATTCCACATCTGAGAAGAGATGGCTTACACTAGGTAAAAGGGGCGGGAGGGGAAACTTTGCTTGTGAATATCTCTCAAACCATAAAGGTTTGAGAGATAAGACTTATATCGTTCTTCATGTTTTTTTAATGCCTACAAAATAAAATAAAGATAAAACGAAGTATTACTATCCCTTTAAAACCCTTCTGTGAGAGTCATTTTACTGTATCTAGAACACAGCTTCAGTGTTCAGGAAACAGTAGAATGATTTATAGAGGGAATTGTTATTATATCTGTTCTGATTGGAAGGTTGCCATCTGCAGCCCTAGCTCCATATTCAGAGCCACTGTGTGAGCTTATTAGCTGACCTAACAAAAGGGTGGATGGGGGGGTGGGGGTGGGAGGGCAAGGATAGTAAGAATTTCAAGAGACCTGTAAAGTAAGACCTGTAAAGTAAAAGTTATACCTTTATTGGCTGAGTGACTCTAGAATGCAAGCTTTCAAGACAACTTGGTCTTTTCTTCAGGCCTGAAGAAGAGACCTAAGTTGTCTTGAAAGCTTGCATCCCAGATCTATCAGTTATCCGATAAAGGTATCATTTTTTCTTTACAGGTCTCCTGCTATTTCTATGGCTAACACAGTACCAGGGCTGTGCCTCCCCCACAAATCATTATGCACATAGCAATACTCATATCTATACTAGTATTATCCTCAATACGTTATTGAGAAATCCAACTTGTTCCGAGATGCACAGGCAGGCATCAGCACAGACATCTTGCCAAAGAGACAAGTGCATCTGCGCTGTCTGGTCTCCTCTAGGACTGATGAAGGGGAGTTGCATTGTACCTTAAGGTACAGGAAGAGACTAACGACACAGGTGCACAGATGCTGCTACAGCAAGATGCCTGCTGGCGAGTCTCGGAACAAGTTGGATTTCTCAAAAACACCAGACTTATTCAGGATAATACTAGTATTGAGATATGTATCGCTATGTGCATAATGATTTGGGGGGCACTTAAATTTGAGTGCAAGTTCCGCTTTAAACGCCGAACAGCAGATTTAAATAAAGTTATTTTTATGCAATACAATTTTTTTTAAGTTAGAATTTTCAACACTGTAAACATGTTTTATGTCTCTCATTCTAAACACTGCGTGGGACAAGAAACACAAAACAAAACAAGTAAAAATGAGGAGATGCTCAACTAGAAAGGCGCATCTAACGACCCAAAGGCCTTCAAGTACCCTGCTCTGCAGTGCATGTAAATACCCCTCTAGTATTACAGGGGATACATTATGCCAGCATCTGAACAATCAACAGCAGTGACTTTAAACTGTTTTTTTTTTTGTTTTTTTGTTTTTTTACACACAAGGGCCTTGATGAAATGTTACTAAAATAAAAAGTTAACCCCTTGAAAACCAAAGTGCTGTGCAACACGGTACTCCGCAATGCATTGCGCACCCCTCTGGTACTCAATGGGATAAACAAAATCAACTGTAAAAATAAAAAAAGTAATCTCAACAATAAGGAAGAACACGGTCGTCCCGAACAAAACACTGAACATAGATCTCTGTACAGAAAACTAAATCCAGCTATACAAGATCTGCTTCTTTGTAAAGCAATCAGCTGTCTATGATACAGTTCTATCCACATAGACTGAGAACAGGATGTTCTATCGGACCCCTGTACACAACACAGACTGCTTGGTTATGGGAGAATCTGTACTCAATCTGAACTCGTACAACGGATTATAGCAATGTGTAACCTTACTGCAGTAAGGGCGTTTCCGGTAAGCGAAAAGCTCACGTGCCAAGAATAATAATGCCCTTTACTGGCCGAGATGCCCTTAGGTCTGCTCCCTTGCAGGGTTCTGCAGTACATTCAGACATCTTATGTCTTGTTGAATGTTCCCCATTTTGTGGCTTCACAGTTTGAGCTCGTTGGCGATCTTGGACGCAATGTTCTTGAAGGCGATGGAGGTCCCGGATATTCTCTTGAAGCGTACCCCATTGAGGGAGAGGCGAGGCAGCTTGCAGACCTCCATTTCCCACTGTACAAGGCTGTCCTGTCGGGCGTCCCCGTGGACACAGAAGAGCAGGAACCTTTCCTTCTGCTCGTAGTCGCAGTTGTTGGCATCCAGCACTTTGCGGATCTCCCTCATCATATCGTTGGGGTCCATAGAGCTGGTGGTCTTCATGCTCCAGGTGAAGCGCAGAGAGCGGGGCTTTGAATCTTTCGTGTCTTCCCTTTCTCTCTCCTTTGGCTCGCCAGAAGTGCTCCTGAAGAAGGAAACATACAACTCAAGCAAACAATTGACATACTTGCTTTCTATTACATATTGCAGATCTCTTGCACACTGGGCCTTAAAGTGTTAGTAATGTCTAAAAAAAACATTTTTGCATTTAGAAGAGCTTAAAAAGCTGATCTAAATGCAAAAAAACGTATCTCTTAAACCACTATGGTTTAAGAGATACGGGCGTTTAAAGTTTGATTTCTCCTACTGACAGCTGTAAAGCTGTCAGCAGGAGATCCGTGTCGGTCGACACGCTGGCGCTTGAGAAGTGCCGAGACCTTGTTACTTACATGGAATCCCTTCATTGGAATGGTCTAAAACGTGTGCCTAGTGTTCAGTCACTTGTTTTAGACCATTCCAATGAAGGGATTCCGTGTAAGTAACGAGATCCCGGCACTTCTCAAGCGCCTCCGTGTCGACCGACACGGATCTCCTGCTGACAGCTTTACAGCTGTCAGTAGGAGAAATCAAACTTTAAACGCCCGTATCTCTTAAGCCATAGAGGTTTAAGAGATACGTTTTCTTGCATTTAGATCAGCTTTTTAAGCTCTTCTAAATGCAAAAAACGTTTTTTTAGACATTACTAACACTTTAAGCACAAAAGGAAAGAGAATACTAGAATAAACTAGGTGCATCACAGAGGACAAATAATATTTCTCATTTACATGAATAGGAGTTTTATACCCTTGAATGATAGAGATGTTGCCCTAAGCATTGCTACACAATGCAATGGAGACCTCTCTCTAGCATTCGAGGGATTAAAAGTCCCTTTTAAATCAATTTCAGTTTGGGGAATTATTATTTCTCTCCTATGGTGCAGGTGATTTGCTCTAGAATTGATTCTCTTTTCTTCTGTATATAAGGCCTACTGACTGCCCACAATCTGTTTAACAGAATGGCTTAGGTAGGTGTTTTTCATACCACACTGTCTATATATCCTATGTATGTCACACCTACCTATTATCTACCTATTATATATCCATTTGATATCTGATATCTACCTATTATCTTTTATTACATACTTCCCTCTCTCCTTGTCCATCTACTTACCTATGTATTGATCTGTGTCACACCTATCTACTTACTAACCTCATCTATGTATTTTATATCTATCTTATCGCTATCTATCTGTGTCTATCTATGTCTGTCTATCTATGTCTATCTCTATATATATATATATCATCTATATCTATCTTTATTTCTATCTCATATCTCAATTTATATCGCTATCTATCTATCTTTATCTCTCTCTCTCATCCTATATAATAATTCGCTAAATCGTGTGTAACGCTGCGACATGCGCAGTACACACTGCTGCACGTGCTGCAGCATGCGCAGTGGAGACTGCCCGCGGCGCGGCTGATACAGTGCTGGGCGCTCCGAAGGAGCGTCCAGCTCTGTATCAGCCGCGCCGCGGGCAGTCTCCACTGCGTATGAGTGACCTGCGCCCGGGTGGCAGTGGCACTGTGGCCCGTGTAACGGGCTGTTCAACTGGTATCTAATATTCTCTCTCTTTCAGTTTACCTCTCTTGCTGTCTTCATCTCTCTCTCTTGCTCTCTTCATCCCTCTCTCTTGCTGTCTTCATCTCTCTCTCTTGCTCTGTTCATCCCTCTCTATTTGTCAGTATATCCTTCTTCCATTCTAGGTGCAGATGCCTGTATATACTGATGTCCATTTTGGTTTGCCTTTAGTAACCCTTCCTAACAACATACAGCATGGCTAAGGGACCAATTTACATAGAAACTGAAGAAATTCTAGGGCAATCCAGGTGCACCATAAGGAATAAATACAAATCCCCTTTGATTTAAGTGTGCTCTCAACCCCATTGACATGTCTCCTATGCATAGCGAGCAATGCACTAGAAACATTTGTAGAATACAGAGTATAATTTTAAAGGTGCAGTAAAGTTTTTTTCTTTTTCCTTTTTTTTTTTTCTTTTTATGAAAATAATATATGTTTATGGGTTTTCCTGCTGCGTAAAACAAGAGCACTGTTGGTAGATTTCTCAATGAAATGATATCACAGCTCAAACACTTTTTTTAAACCCTTTGAGTGCCAGAGGACTATCCAACACATTGCTTCAAAAGTTTAAACACCATTGATAGCAACAGTGCCAGTTGGTGCCTACAAGGCATTTTCCCCCTGATGCACTCTGTATGAGAGTTTGAGTCATAGACTCCAGCTTTCCATTGTAAGTGATAGTAACAGTACCACCAGGTGAGCAGGATAGAAAGATATGGGCTGTAATAACATCTAAATCAAGCATTTTCCAGCAGTGCTGTACTTAGCAGGATAAACCATATATAAGCCATAACAAAGGGAATTTGGGGAAAGGTTATTTACTCTCTATGATACAGTTGGTTTGTCCCAGAATTGCTCCATTTTTGTTTTCAGCATGTGGTCTAACAGTCCCAGTGTGATAAGAGATATAGAGATAAGCTCCACCCATGTCCCTTTAAAAACCAGGAAATAATTTTTCAGATGTCACAGTCCAGCTACTGCCTACCTGCACGAGGAACACTTTTGTAGGCAAGTCCTTTTGTTACACAAATTAACCCTTTGAGTGCCAGAGGGGTAGGCAACGCAGGGCAAATCAATGCGTTTCATGCCCCTCCAAACTCAAAGGGTTAAGAACAACTCATTCATATGGGACAGTCCACACAGAGACATACTATACCAAAAAAAATTTAAGGTCAGCCATTGAGCACAGCTCAATACGATAAAGGAGAACTTATACCTCATAATAAAACCCACCACGTCCTTTACTATGGTCAGGAAATCCTAAGGGCCCCTATGAATGTTTCCTTTTCTCCCTGATTCAAGAGAACATCTAGAATCAGTCTTTGATGTGGTGTCCATGGAGGTGGACATGACGGACGCTGGTAGTTTATTTCAAACAGAAGAAGTCAGAGTGCCTGAAACCATTTAACCTTTAAGAACTGAAAAGGTGTGCAATGCATTGAAAAGCAATGTGATACAGGCACCTCTGTTCCTTAAAGGGACATGGTTTCCACATGTAGGGAGTGGAGTTTGAGGTCCTGCTATCAGCTGTCATGTTGGCCTCCATGGACTGACATCCAGGAACGACTGAACAAAGGAGCAGGGGAAAATCCACAGAGGCAATTAGGCTTCTCAGGCCATAACATGAGGGTTATTATTACAAGGTGTTAGTTCTCCTTTAACATTCCTATTTGGATACTCTAAAGCAGGGGTGTCAAAGTGCATGGTATCCTTTTAAAACGCTGCATTCAGCATGTCGCCATGATGAAAAGGGCGACATAAGACTCTCACTCTGCAAAAAAGTGCGAGATTCTCATGTCGCCTCCTTAAACAGTACTTCAAACCAACCCGCAGCATCAGGATGATTCATATGTGATAACTTAGTGTTTTAAGCATCAGATTCTTAGAAGAATAAAATAGTTAGAACTCTAAAATTGTCCATAATTTGTTTAGCAAATATGGTAGAGATTACAATCTAACATGAAGCTGGCAACTTCTGTCAACCCTTTGAGTGCCAGCGGCAAAACAATGTGTTGTGTATCCCTCTGGCACTGGTTGGGTTGCAGCGGCGTTTAGTGAGGAAACATGAGAATCTTGCTCTTTTATGCAGGGTGAGATTCTCATGTCACCCTTTTCATCACAGTGACATGCTAAATGCGACGTGTAGCCACATGCTGTTGAGAATGCAACATTTTAAAAGTGAACCAAACTGCATTCATAAAGGGCTGAGAGACTACAGGTTTTTGAGATAACCCTGAGACGAAGCAATCGTTAGCTCAGCCCTTACCCAAGAAGAGCCCTTAACCCTTTGAGTGCCAGAAAGGTGCACAATGTATTGCAGCACAATGCATTGTCCACCCCTCCGGCACTCAAAGGGTTAAGGAATGCAGAGTGACCCTCCTGTTATAGAGGTCTCCAAAACATTGCTTCGCAGACCTCAATATTGCCCAAGGGGTTAAAGGTCAGGAGTTTCTGAAAAATTGTGCTAAGCTTGCTTTATGAGTACTATAAATCTGTCTATAGTAACGTGAGTTCTGAGGTGATAGCTTTTCAGGGAACAAAATAATTACCATTAATGTAAATGGCACGTTTAATCCGTTGAATGCTAGAGAGGTCTCCAACACATTTGTTGGAGACTGTTCTAGCATCTGAGGGGTTAAAATCCCCATTTAAATTAATGGCGATTTTTATTGCCCCCCCCCCCATAGTGCAGGCTGGTTTGCTCTATAATTATTCCAATTCTTAGTACATAAGTATCACCGGGGCCAGGGGTACTCTTCTAAAAAGAATAGAACCAAAGAAATGCACAGTCACTGATAAATAGGTCGCGGGTCTATGACCTGGCTGAAAATCAGCTCTGCTACCATCCACATTTATTGAAAGCATCCTCTGCTTGCATTTGTCCCCATAGATTGGTAAATTCTATAAAGGTTAGCATTTATAGAATTAAAACTGACAAATCTGGATTTATAAGCCAAAGATCTCCAGATACAAAGCACTTTTGCACAGCAACATGTTAAAGGGAGAGTAGCGCTTAATACAGAAAAAATATATATTGTAGGATTTATATGCAGAGTGTAACAAGGGAACTCCCAGTGATATGAGATGTTTTATTCAAATGTTATTGAAGCTCAAAGTTGCATTTTTTGGATGCAATCTATGGACAGCTGTTGTCTACTGACTGTAAACCTCAGTAGGACACTGTACCAGCAGTGCCACTGTAACACTTCAGGCTATGGAAGAACTGCAAAAAAAAAAAAATAAAAGGATATTTGAGCATCTGTCAGAGGTGGGAATACCCATGTTTTACCCAGCAGCATAAGCACTACAAATCCAATATATTTTTCAACATTAAAGCAGAACTTTCACCTTTCTATAAAGTCTCCCTCCAATAATTAAGCATATGTGACTAGCTTCATAATACTTCTATTAGCTCTGAGAAGTATCCGATCTTTGGAGACTGATGGCCAGGTTAGTGCCATTTGCGCGGCTGCGCCATCAGTCCCTTCCAGTGCCTTTTGGCACAGTGCAATGCCTCCAAGACGAGACTAGGACTGACAGCGCAGGCGTGCAGACATCTCTTAAGACAAGATGTCTGAGCGGATGCCTGGCTTCCGGTCTCCGAATACTAAGGATTACTTTAGAATCGGGTACTTCTGAGAGGTAATAGACGTATTATGAAGCTAGTCGCCATATGCTTAATTATCGAGGGGCAACTTTATACTAAGTGAAAGTTCCGCTTTAAGTTTTACTATCCCTTTAACACAGCAAAACCTGAGCAGTTTAATTCTACTCTTAGGCATCTGCAATATTTAATGTTACCCCTTCCAGTTCCAGCGGAGAATGTCCCACATTGCAGATAAATGTCTGGCACATCCTCTTGCACACAAAAGGGTTAAGGCAAGGATGCTCAATTGTTGGACCTCCAGATATTGGGATTTACAGCTCCCATCATCACTTACCAAAGATGATGCGAGTTCTAGCTCCCAAGAATCAGAAGTACAATAATTGGCTATCCCTGGGATAACAGTTACAGCCATTCCAAGCATGAGCACATTCTGCAAAAATTTAGTGTTTAGATATGAATTTTAGCATCCTAAAGTTGTGTAAATACCAAAAAAAAAAATGGTTAGTCTAGTTTTTTAATTTTGAAACAGGTTGCTCTTATATGAAACATCATCGTTTTATAATTTCTGGCAGGTGTGTACTCTGGATTTCTTAAACCCTACTCTGAGTTTTTCAGCAAGCTCTTACTGAAGATTCAGTCTTGTGACATCTATACTGTGATGGTCTTATGACTCTGTGCTAATGGAAAGTTATGTATTGTTTAACATGGTGGTTTTCAAACAGTTTTCTGTGGTAGAATAATTTGCTTTCCAAAGAAATCCCCATGCAACCCTAACAATCACACCTTTACACCCCTTCAATGTCATTGCCCTATAATGCACTGGACACTTCTTGAACACCAGAGGGAGGAATCAATAGGAAACATACTTAATGCCAGTTGGTGCTAGTAAGTCAAAGGGTTTATAACAGACTTAAATAGTTAATCACACCAGCATAGGTGACCATGTGTCCCAGGTTTCCGAGGACAGTTCCAGATTTTAAATGTGTGCCCCATGACTTTGTATTGCCCCCTTTTAGGACAATACAAAGTCCCAGAATGAAGACTCCAGAGCACAGAGTTCTAAACACTATAACTGCCCATTGCCTATTTGTGACTGAAAGTGATGCCTCTGCTGGGCTACAACAAAATGGCTTCCACACAGAGCTCTAAACACCGGAGGGGGAACCGAGCCTTGATCCTGACATCAATCAGTAACTGCAGGAACTGAAGCTAATGGTAATGCCCTTAGAAGACCTGAAGGTCCTTGCAGGGCACTACCACAGATCCAATGCGCAGAAGCCTATGCTTTGGATCTACAGTAGTGCCCTGCGAAAACCTTAAGGTCCTCAAAATGCATAGCCATTAGCTTCAATGAAAAGGTCCACACAGGGCAATGCAGTAAGTGGGCGGCAAATGCAAGTACGCCGCCTGCTGTGCAGATATAACCGATGACTACAGAGGGGGTCACTAGCAGGAGGGAAGCTAGGAGCGCATTGAGGTGGGTGGAGGGAGGGTATCAGACCCCAAAAAAACAATTTTTTTTTTTAGTTTTTGTGGGTTCTCTAGAGGGGGAACACAAGGGTGTGTCTTTTAACAGTTTAAATGGAATGCGTCACTTCTTAACCCCTTAAGGACCATCCACGCACGCTTGTGTCTGGCACTTAAGGACCACAGAGCATTTTTTTTTTTTTCCGCTCATCCGACATAGGGCTTCCTGAACGGTGTGCAGCCTCGCAGGGAGCCCTGAAATCCTGACGGTCCTGGCACGTCATGCATCCTTATCACAAGTCCAACCCATGATGTGCCAGGACCGTCACTGGTCCTTAAGGGGTTAAAGTGATGTTTGGCCAGCAGTGTACAATGTTGTGTGCTGCGGTCCTAAACCTCACGGTAGGACATGAGTTGGTATCACTGGAGGGGAGTGAGATGCAGGGAGGGGAGAGGTAAGAGAGTGTCTAAGGAAGAAACGGTTATGTTCTTCTTAAAGTCTACTTTTAATATAAAAACATTTACTTTAAAAGAGAACTATCACCCCAAATAAAGTTCCCCCCAATAATTAGCCATATAGCTATAAGCTTACCAATAGTCATATTATCCGGAATAATTACCGCGTTAGTCAGAAATCCTACTTCTGCTGAGAATGACGGCCAGGCAACAGTGCAGACATCTTACCTTAGAGACATCTGCATGCCCTCACTGTCCGTCCCGGTCTCCTCTAGGAGGTGCTGCATTGTACCTTAAGGTAACAGGAAGGGACTGACGGCACAGGCGCACAGATGCCTCTAAAGTAAGAAGCCTGGCCGCCAGTCTTGACAAAAGTAGGATTTCTGTCTAACATGGTAATTATGCTAGATAATATGACTATTGGCAAGCTTATCGCTATAGGGCTAACTATTGGGGGGACTTTATTTGGGCTGATAGTTCCCCTTTAATCATTTTTAATAGTATATATTAAATAATTTTAACTGCTGGCTTTGTTTTTCTTTAAAGGAAAGAGCATTAGAAATGCAGGAATTTACTGACATTTACCGAAATCAAGATCCCTGTTGACGTCAGTGGTTCACATAGCACTTCTGGAAAAAGAAGCAATATTTCTATCTTCTGCACTAAAGCCCTATGCCTGTGCAGTCACTGACAATGGGCTTCAATGGAGAGGACTGAGATCTCCCAGAAGTACTGAGTGAATCACGTATATATCTCCCAGTCCTGTTCTTTCATTCAGTGATGTGAGCTGCTTCTAACTGCATAAAAACAGGCAGCGATTTAACTGTGTGTATTTGTGTGTGGGCGTGGGTGCCCGCTGCCTATTCTCTGTTCATCTGAACAGCAGGTTTATACAAAGAGAGTGAATCCCACACACACAGCTTTTCTGATCATATGTAAATAGAGATGAATCACAGACTTTTAATAGCTTGCAGGTAGGGGGCAGTCACGTCACTTGAAAGCTGAAGAGGAGACCTAAAATAACTAATTTAAAGGAGAACTAACATCTAACAACCACCTACAAACTACGTTCCTAAGGCCAGAAAATCCTAATATCCGCTATGGATTTTGCATCTGTGCCTTTGCTCAAAAAGAGCCACAGGACATCAAACTTTGCTCACTGATATGTAATCTTTAGTAGGTGCAAGCATTCCGCCTGTGATAGTTTGGAAAAAAAACTGCCAGCAGTGGTCATGTCCACCCAGGGCCGGATTTGCCATAAGGCAAAGTAGGCATCTGCCTACAAGCGCACCCCACAGAGGGGCACCTGTCATTGGAATCAATTATTTTTTGTATTTAATTTTTTAAAAATATTTTCATTCACCCTACCTCGCTGCCTGCCGCCCGGTGAGATCCTGCTGTTGCTCCCTCGGTGGCTCTTTAGTAATGCAGAGCGCTGGGAGATGACATCATCTCCCAGCGCTCTGCATTCCTAAAGAGAAGACCAAGCGGGAGCAACAGGAGCTACAGAGTTCTGTTCAGAAGCAGGCACAGACTTTTCCTGCTGCTGGACCACCAGGGAGGTAGGAAACGGGGCAATGTGGAGCTGATGGTGCAAGTTGGAGCTGATGGGGCAAGCTGGAGCTGATGGGGGTAATGTCAGGACAAGTTGGAGCTGATGGGGGCAATGTGGAGCTGATGGGAGCAATGTGAGGGCAATTTGGAGCTGATGGGGCAAGTTGGAGCTGATGGGGGAATGTGGAGCTGATGGGGGTAATGTGAGGGCAAGCTGGAGCTGATGGGGGCAATGTGAGGGCAATATGGATATGGGGGGCTAATGTGGAGATTTGGAGCATTGTGGTGGTGTCCAGTGGAGATGGCCAATGGGGGAGGGGGCACTTCAGATTTCTGTGCCTACAGGCTCCTGAGATGTAAATCTGGCCCTGTGTCCACCTCCACGAACATAACCTCCTTAATCAGTTCCGGATGTCGACTCTCAAACAAAGGCAAAATTCATAGTGGTCAGTATGATTTTCTGACCGTAGTGAAAATAAGTTGCGGTCAGATGTTCGTTCTCTTCCATAAGGAGAGTACACAGAATTACTGTACATGCTACTTAATGGAAGTGGCATTAATATAAAAAAAAATAATTCTTCCTTTACAAATTTACTGTTTAAACCCCTTGGATTCTAGAGATATCTGGAACTCATTGAAAAGCAACGCATTGGAGATGTCTCTAGTATCTAAGGGGTTAATATAAGAGCAACTCAGTTTTTTAAGCATTACAGAGCCATTAAGGAATATTTGCTAACCTGAATCTGTGGACAATATAAGAGTTGTCCCTTGAGACCTGCCGGATCATGCACTTTGATAACTGTATGTGTATTTTATGTATATGACATGCATTGCTTTGTAAGGAAGTACTGCAGTCCTCAAGGTGATGCTTCTCAGGCTCCTCTGTTTGTATGGGTCAGTGTGTTAATACATAATCAACCCTTTGAGTGCCAGAGGGGTACACAATGCATTGCAGAGCAATGCGTTGCGTACAGCTCTGGCACTCAAAGCGTTAAGGACTACTTGCTTATTTGAATATGAAGGATTCATATACTTAACTCTTTGAGTGACAGGGGGTGACCAACTCTTTGAGGAGCAAGACTTTCAACACCCTTCTGGTGCTCAAAGGGTTAAAGCTCCTTAGGGATAGTAAAACTTAATATGTAAAAAAATATAAATTGTAGGGTTTATCCTCCTGAGTAAAATGAGGGTGCTGCTACCTTTTATTTTATTCAAAAGTTACTACAGCTGAAACTTGAAATCTTTCTTAGGTGCAATATCACAGTGGCCTGAGATTGTCCAGTGGCGCTGTTGCTACACCATCCTATGGAGATTTATGGTCAACTGATCAGAGCTGTCCATAGGGTGGTGTAGCAACAGCGCCACTATACAATTTCAGGCCACTGTGATACTGCGCCTATAAAAATAAATGTTTGAACTGTAATAACTTTTGAATAAAACATCTTTCCTCAGTGGGAGTACCCTTGTATATTATATATATATATATATATTTCCATTTTAAGTATTACTGTGCCTTTAACCCCTTGATTGCTGCAGATATATCCAATGCTCTGTGAAGCAATGTGTTGAAGACATTTACAGCACACAAAAGGATAGAGGAATAGCAATATTTTAACTTGTTCTTATTTTAGTGGTATATATGAATACATTTGTCTTCTTTAACCCTTTAAGTGCCAGAGTGGTATCCAATGCATTGTTTTGCAGTGCTCTGGATACTGTTCTGGCACTTAAAGGGTTAATTAAGTGTATTTCCATTATTAGCTTTTTTTTTTCTTCCCATTTTGTGATCCCTAGCACCCTCTACCTGCACTCTATAAAAAGAGCTTGTTACAGCAGTACATGCAATGGATCAGAACTGCGCCTGTCAAATGTGTTTGAGGTACTGCCGGACAGAGAATGAAGAGGGAATATGGAGGGCTCACACATACCTAGAGCTTAATATCCTCTGCGCATACTATAGAGTCACAGACTGTTTTTAAAGGGATAGTAAAGTTTCAAAATAAATGCAGCCCGGATTATTCTTAATAGTTTTTGAGGCATGTAGAGTGTTATTATCATTCTCTATGATGTGTAGTTCCAGAGTAATTGAATCATAAAGTGTCCCCCTCACACCCATTTTACCTATGTAAAGCTGCACAGCAAGACCATCCAGATGGATCGCAGTGAGGGACAAATGTCTGTTATCATAAGAAAAAACCTGCCCTCCTCTTTCAAGGGGACATGGTTTTCCTTATGATCACAGCCAGAAGATTGTCCCTCACTGCGAGATGTCCAGTCAAGTGACCAGATTCCAGGGGAAGCGGCTTACAATAGGTAAAAGAGGCGGTATGGGGACACTTTATAATTCACTTACTCTTGAACTAGACATCGTAGAGAATGATAATACTGCTCTGTATGGCCCAAAAACTATAAATAATAACTGGAGCTTCATTTATTTTGAAACATTACTCTCCCTTTAATGCCGTCAGGTAGAAAGGGTGGTCACAACACAAAGTGGAAGGAGGAAACGAGACGATATAGGTGATTCAATAAAGTACAAAATTAATTAAAAAAAAGTCTATCAGGTACAATAATTACTATATCCCACTAAACAGAAATGTAAAAAAAAACAAACAAACAAACAAACAAATGGAAATTTGGAGAATGGAAACAAAAGCCAGGCAATGCCTCAGAAGCACAAATATATTAAAAAGATAGGAAAGGCCACAGACACTGCATAGTCGCCACCTTGTGGCTGCGAGAAGAATAGCAGCTCCTCACCTTGAGGTGTCTGTTCTGCCACTTGCTTCGCCTTCACTTGGGTCCCTCAAAACAAAGTTAAGGTTCAGATTCAATGACAAGTAATAAACAAAGAACCAAGTGATGTCATGTTCATAAGATAAATGACTAATGTTAGAGATCTAAAAGTCATATACACACAGCTAAAAGTGGGACATTTCTGGGCTAACCAACTACATTATAGAGAACAGATAAATGTCCCACTGACTCAGATGGGGGTTTTAAACTCCTTGGGGGTTATACACTAAGGCGTGACAAGGAGGAGGTAACTTCTCCAGTGATATCACTTCTCCAGTTCCTATGTTATTCTGTGGAGCCTGTGCACTAAGATCTCCAAAGTTGGGGAGGTCTTATTGCATTGGCTCCATAGAATATCATAGGAACTGGAGAAGTGATATCACTGGAGAAGTCATTTCTTATTTTATCTCCTCTTTATAATTCCATAGTGTGCCCCCCCCCCCTTGAATTCTAAATAGGTTTCCAACACATTGCAAGGCAATTCACTAGAGATCACGCTAGCATTTGAAGGGTTAAAAGTCCAATTTAACCCTTTGAGTGCCAGGGGTGTTAAATCAATGGGAATTTTAATGTAACCTATGGTGTAGTTGGTTTGCCAAGAACTGTTCCACTTGCCTTTCTGCATAGGACCCTTGATTCTTCAACCCTTTGAGAGCCAGATGGGTAGCCAGTGCATTGCAAAGCAATTCACTGGCTACCCCTCTAGCACTCATGGGGTTAAACCGGATGTGCATCAAAGTCCTGTTGGTATCTGTTTTGTTATAAAGACTAGTATTAGTGGAGTTCAAAAGTCAGATAAAAGGAAAATGTACTCTCACGAAAGGGGCATTTCTATGAAAATATTATATAGCCTCTGAAAACAAGTACTTTATGTTTTAACTTGCTTCTTGTGTATTTACCACATGGAAAATCCGTGAAAGCTGCTGTACTGGGGGCTGCCATTTTGACCTTGTGAAGAAAAAAAAAAAAAAGACAAGAAATGGCTGTGAAGCAGGGTAATATCATCCTCTGTCTCAGCAGTGCCATTAACTGACCTTATCAGCTCCTTCTTGGGAGTAGGAGCTGACGTAAGTGAAGAGCAGTAAGGGGAAGGTAAGCCTAATAAAGAAGAGAGCAAGGTGTTATAGTGAGTGACTGACAGCCATTTTCTAAAACCTTGCTCTGCAAACAATTTAAATAAAGTTGAAATAAACCACTGCTTTCTCTAACAGCTGAAATGCTGAGAAGGTATCATTTGAGTCTTTCTTTGCAATGGTCAAATGATGCACTGTATAAGCGTTTTACTTTGTGATATAGTGCGTCATTATTCCTCTGCTGAGAAAGCCAGAGGCAATAACTGTAAATGGAGCAGGACTGCTGAATGCATACGGTCACCCAAGACCAGACTGTTTTACAAGCAGAGCCATATTTTGCCCATCTCTGTTATACAGAGCTGGATAACAATACCTTATCTATTCTAGTCCCTGTGGACATCATGCGTGAGCTAGGTACAGCAAGATATGCTCACAACTACTTTGTTTACAGCAGACACAAGGAAAAAATAGATTCTCCCAGCTCCTCAGTTTTCACAGCTCACCAAATGATAAGGAAGAGGCACAATAATGTTTGTTAATGGTTTCCAGAGGTATAATCTGAAAAGTGCATGTAATAACAGTTTCATGGTCGGTGATATATATATTCCCTCTGTGACAGAAGGCAAATAGATTGTGTTCCCTAAGCAGTACTATATCAAGACACCCAGTGGCTACAGAAGACACACAAAGTTTATGTAATTTAAGGGTTAATAAATGTGTCTTCCGGACTAGAGAAGTGTTTTATAATGCACTCATTCTAAGCAGAATTTTTGTTTTTGACCTGAGCCAAAATAAATAATTACTACAAAGTTCTAGACAGAAAATCCACCTGCTGTGATTGGGTCTCTGATGTCAACATCCGTCACCATTTGGGAACCACTGAACAGGCTTAAACGGATAGTAATGTTTCACAATAAAAGCAGCTCCAATTACTCTCCACAGTATTTGGGCCATGGAGAGTATTATTTCAATACTGTCAGAGTTGTAGTTTAAGAGTAATTGAATGATAAAGTATCCACTCCCGCCCCTTTTACTGATGTAACACTGCTCACCTCAGAGCAGCAAGACTGTCCAGATGGATCGCAGAGAGGGACAATCTTCAGTGAGCATAAGGAAAAACCTGTCAAGGGGGGCAGGATTTTCCTTATGATCACAGTAAGAAGATTGTCCCTTGCTGTGACCTGTTCTGTCCCAGGACCAGATTCCACATCTGAGGTGAGCAGTGTTATACTAGGTAAAAGGGGTGGGAGGGGGATACTTTATCATTCGATTACTCTGAAACTACAACTCTGACAGTATTGATATAACACCCTCCATGGCCCAAACACTATGAAGATTAATTGGAGCTGCTTTTTTTTTTTTTTTTTTTTAAATTACAATCCCTTTAAGGGTATTTAATAATACATGAAGCCCATGAATTACACAATTCCATCACTGCATGTATAACATTTCACCTATTTCTACCATGATCAGGTATTATTATTATTACATCAAATATCTCTGAGTATAAACTTCGGTATTGCATTAGCACATTGACCTGTTGATTGCCAGAAGGGTATGAGCAGTTCATTGCTCCAGTACAGTTAGTGTCAATAACTTTTACTATTAACCCTTTGAGGGCCAGAGGGGTGCGCAAAACATTGCAAAGCAATGTGTTCCGTATCTCTCTGGCGCTCAAAGGGTTAACTCCATGGATGCTAAAGATGTCTCTAATGCACTGTGAAAGTGTTGGAGATATGTTTAGCATCCAAAGGGTTAAAGTAGGGATGCGCCGAATCCAAGTTTATGAATTGGGTTGAATCCAACTTTTTTTTTGTTATTTTTTTTCATTGGCAAGTTTGAGTTGAATTCAAAAGTTCTACTTCTGGTAATCACATGCACCCCTTGGGTTCTACACACATTGCCAACACACTGAGAGACATCGCTAGCATCAAATGGGTTAATATATTAGCTAAAAGAAAAAAGTGCCATTCCCATTTTTTTCAGGTGAACTGTAACTTTTACATTTTTCTTAGACTTAACCCTGTGAGTGCATGAGGGATACGCAATGCACTCAATGGGTTAAGATTCCTGCATTTGTCCTTATCTATTTGATAGGTTTTGAAATTCTGGATATTGATAATAAAATCTGGAGTTGTGAAGATGACACATTCTCAGGACGAACAGTAAAAGCATTATTTTCTATCCAGTACACCAAGGACGTTTAGCTTTGCCTTGTGTTCAAAAGAAGAGAGGAGTAATTCCTATACAACCAAGTGCACGATAAGGAACAAAGCAACTTTCTTTTGATTGAAATGCTTTTTTTAATCCTTGAATGATAGCAACTCTCGATTTTTAGTGTCCTACCTCAGGACACAGGGTCCCCACAATATTAGTTTGTGATTTATAGATTATGCTAATTAATGAATTTTGTGCAATCACTTCCTGTCCTTGCCCTACATTACCTCCCCACTCACTGACAATTAACCTATTTAGTGCTAAGGGAGATGGGCAATGCATTGCTGAGAATGTCAGTGAGTGGGTAGAGCTAAAACAGGAAGTGCCTGCACGGCATCCCTAAAATAGCATAGTCAGGGCCAGATTTACGTCCCAGGAACCTCTAGGAAATGCACTCTCGGAGCCATTAGATCCACCCACGGCCATGTACCCCACACCTCACATGGTCTGGCCCCCAGTCCCAGCCACTGTTTCCTGGCACAGAAAATACCCCTGTCCTATAAAAGGCAAGAACAATTTTTTTTTTCAACCCACTGGTTGTTAGAGAGCTCTACTGGAGATCTTTCTAGCATGTAAGAGGTTAAAGAATGGCCTGCAAAGGGGTACATAACTAGTGCAAGGACCTTCAGATTGATCTGGCCACACCCACAATTCAGAATGTGGGTGTGGCCAGCAAAGCAGAGGCATCCCTTAAAATTTGGAGCTCTAGGAAGTTGCCTACCCTGCCTATTTGAAAATCCAGCCCTGAGCATAATCTGTACATCTAAATAAACTAGTTTTCTAAATAAAAATGATTATTAAAACAAAGGTGATGTTGAAAGTTCTTTCAAAATCACCAAAGTTGATTTTCGGGTGATAAGGTCCCTTTAATGGGAGCAAATAAACTAGATCTGTTTCTATTTTGTCCTCACATCTCTTATTCACAAAATATATTAAATAAGTTTAACAAGCTTCTTTTGATTATATGGCAATGGGGAAAACCTTTACTCTCATTTTCTCACTCTGGTCTGCTGCTCAAATACTACCAGCTCATTCGCCTGCAGGGGAAGATGCACTAAGCGGCGCTAAAGAGGAGAAGTCTTCTCCAGTGATATAACTTCTCCAGTTCCTATGTTATTCTATGGAGCCTATGCACTAATATTTCACAACTGGGAAAGATGTCATTGCATAGGTTTTATAGATTAACATGGGAACTGGACAACTGATATCAGTGGAGAAATGATACCTCTGTATTACTGCTTTGTCATACTTGAATGTGTCTCCCCCTGGTGTCCCATCATATTTCCTGAAGTGGAGTTGGAGCGTGATCATCAGTGGGAAGTTTAAAGAAGGGAAGGGGGTAGTAGAAGCTCCAGAGAAATCCAGATCATGGTGAAAATATCCTAAAAGTAACTGTATGATTTTAACGTTTGTGGGGGGCACTTAGGGGTGCCAGGGATAATCTCCCCAAAGGTGAATTTTTTAAGAAAAGCATTCTTAATTCTATCTAGGACATGCTGCCCCTTTAAAAGACCTATGTAAAGGACAAATGTTGTCACTCTATCAGCAGACATGCTCCCCTGGGAGAAGACCTGCTGATTAAGCCAAGGCTGCATTGTAACCCAAGACGCAACAACAGGGGTCAAGAACAGGGGTCTAAAAGGAGACCTCAGGTGATCCCCAGTGTATCTGTGCTGCATTGTGTATGACAGATTCCTGTCCTGTGTTATGCAGATTCCCACAGTCACGCTGTATAAAGTGTGAAACACATTATGTCTATGGGGAATGGGCACACCACCCAGGAGTTTGCAGTTGAGAGCCACAAATTTCCAGTTTGCATTCCTGCCAAGGGGGCCTGTTTTTGACCTTCCCTAAAAAGCTGAAAGGAGCTGTTTGGGGGTTGCAAAAGTACTACGCCAGGCTCTTTATTTTTATTAATTAAGTCTGTTCCCATTTGCAAAGACTTAGTAAAACAAAAGGACTGCCCTTTAATTCAGTGGGAATTTTATTTCTTCCCTATGGCACTTGATTGGCTCCAGAGTGACTAGCCTTTCCTTCTGACACAGGGCCGTTAGATTTCCTGTTTACTTACCTGCGGACAAACTTGGAGGTGATCTTGCTGATAATACCAGTTGAGGTTCCTCTCCTAGTATGAGAGAACTGGGTTGTCTCGTGGGCGGGTGATGCTGGAGGTCCATTATAAGTGGCGGTGCGACGGTCCCTGAGCTGCTCTCCATGGAAAGTGCTCCGGCTGGTACTTCCACGGGGAAAGCGAGTCCGATCCGGGGTGGTGGTACTAATACTGTGGGCGGAGGGGGATGTAGCCGGCACTTTCTGAGTTGCACTGCTGGGTATATCAACAGAAACAAAGGAAGGGGTAATTTCATGTCATTACATTGCTTCCTGTACTAGATTACTAAAAGAAACAGTAATGCATTTTCTCACTGTATAAAACACCAGCTACCATGACCAGAAGATGTTACATTCAACAGTTATTACAGCTCAAATTGTTTGTATTTTTTTTTTTTTTTTTATTATCCTTGAACCCCTTAAGGACCGGCCCAATCACCACATGCTAGGCAGTTACATTTTTTTTTTCATTCGATTCAGGGGTCCACCAAACAGCATGCAGCCAAACGGGGAGCCCTGAATTCCATGACGTGCCAGGACCGTCACTGTTCCTTATGTCCAGGAGAGCCATGACGTTCCTGGCACGACATTGTTCCTTAAGGGGTTAAGGACCCAAAAGGGAATGCAAAGCATTGCACAACTAAACCTTTGAATGCCAGAACAGTATGCAACAGATAGCTCTGTGGTAATTTGCGTACCTCTCTGGCACTCAAAGTGATAAAGGATAAAGCCATTGGCATTCAAAGGGTTAATGTACAATTCTGTATTGTGGTCACTGGGATTTTTCTTTCCACACCCATTAGTTTTTTGGATTACTCTTTCCATGACCACTCTACCCCAGAGATAGCCAACCCTGTTCCTCAAGGGCTAACAACAGAGCATGTTCACAGGATAGTCCAGCTGGAGTCCTGGGGAACTGATTAGTGGCTCGTTCACTTTAATTGTCCTGACTGTGCTCATTCAGGGATTTTATGAAAACATGCACAGTTAGTAGTGCTTGAGGACCATGGTTGCCTACCTCTACTCTAGCCAGTTCCCTACTCTGCCTAATGGGAAATCATTTTTGGTGTATGCTTACCACACTTTAATATCTTCTTATGTCTCCTTACATGGGAGAGTAATAGAGATATGAATACCTTGCTTTCTGTGTATCTACAGAGATCAACTGCACTAGACTGATGGGGCACACATTAGGCTAAAACATAAGTTCCTGTTTCTTTTATGCACAGATGTCCTGACATTTCAGTGCTGCAATGTCTGTGGTTGGGACCAGACCCATATAAATATGGAAATGCCCCCCTTGGTCATGACACAAAAGAATGAAATGCATGATTCAGCAGCACCTAACTGGGTACCATTCAAATAATAAATGATTGGGTTTGTTCAATTACAGTAAGAGCTTATCACACTCATCTCTGTTAATGGAAAATTTGGTCCATTTGTAACTTTACTTTTTTCCACCCTTTCCTAATGAATGTGTGGTGCAAAAATGACTGTAAATCCACATGATAGTCAACTGACTTAACAGCTTTCATGGGCACATCTCCCAGAATTCCATTGTGAGCCTATGGCTGTGAGTATAGCTAATTGCATTGTTCCACAGAACCTGCCTTTCTCATTAAAAGGGATAGTAATGTTTCATAATAAAAGCAGCTCTAATTAACCCCTTTTACTGATGTAACACTGCTCAGCTCAGAGCAGCAGGGAGATGCCCAGGTAGATTCCAGAGAGGGACAATCTTCAATTGAGATAAGGGAAAAAGCTGAAAAACCTGTCAAAGGGGGCATGGTTTTCATTGTTCTCACAGTAAAAAGATTGTCCCTTGCTGTTATCTGTCTGATCAAGCAACCTGAGTCCACATCTGAGGTGAGCAGTGTTACACTAGGTAATTACTCTTGAACTACAACACTGACAGTATTGAAATAACACACTTTATGGCTCAAATACTATGAAGATTAATTGGAGCTGCTGTTTTTGTGAAACATTACTATCCCTTTAACATAATCTCCAGCATATCAATGCAAAAAATGTAAGTTCTCTACATCTGTAGTAATAAAATAATGCCATCCACCCAAGCCACTGTACTATGCAAACTGAACCAACATCTCAGGCACACCTAAAAAATCCACTGATTTAAATGGGGATTTTAACACAACTGAGTGCTAGAGAGGTTTCCAAAGCATTGTGAACCAATGTGTTGTAGACGTCTCTAGAATTCAAGGTGTTAAAAACCCCATTTAAATCATTGAGTATTTTAGGAATATTTAATGTCCACTTTTTTTTTGGGGGGGGGGGACCCTTAAAAATTTTCATGGCAAGAGTGATTGTAGACTGTGAAACTGCAAACCCTCTGGGCACCAGATTTGTCCGACACCCCCTCTGACAGTCAAAAGGATGAATTTCATTTTGTCAGCAATTATCAAGGTTTTACTCACCTTGGTCGAAAACCTTCCGTACCGTCTTTGATAGTAGGCAAAGTAACTTTAATGGGGTGGCCCGAGGCAGACATGGACTTCTGGTGGCGAGGCCGCGTTGAAGGTACTGCAGGCCCAGCAGAAGTCGTGCTCCCCACAGACATTTCAGTTAAGCTAAAACAACATGAAGGAGCCAGTTACTCTTCATGTCTGATCTAAGAACATTTACACTTCCCACAGGCTATTTATGAAAGATGGTGCTGAGAAATGTATTGGATTCGCTTTTCTCCCTGCATATTTATTACATTTTACTCATAGTGATCAACATAATAGTTCATCGCAGGACACAACAGTAAGTAACTACTGAAGTGGAACTGAACCTTCCAAACATCAAATGTTTCTTCTGAAAAATAATTTACCAGAGGGTTTCTCCAAAGGATCCCCCCATGGGTCCGGTGTAAGGTACAACCTCTTGAACTCTAGACATGCCTCTGTCAGATTGCTTTGCAATGCTTTAGAGACTCATACTTTTAAACTATTTATGCACCAGAGCGGTGTGCCCTCTAGTACTCGATTGAAGGAGGAGTAAACGTAATATGATTAAAATGTGTTATGTTTTTTTCCTGCTGCGTAAAATAAGAGAACTCCCTTTGATGGGAGATGACTGACTTTACAGCTTAAAGGGATAGTAATGTTTCAAAATAAATGCAGCTCCAATAATTCTTTATAGTTTTTGAGTCATGTATAGTGGTATTATCATTCTCTGCGATGTGCCATTCCAGAGTAACTGAATTATAAAGTTTCCTCCTCCCTCCCCTTTTACCTATTTTAAGCCGCCTCCCTCAGATGAGGAATCTGGTTGCTTGACAAGACAGCTCGCAGTGAGGGACAATCTTCTGGCTGTGAGCATAAGGAAAACCCCGCCCCGCCTTTTTCCTTATGGCAACAGAAGATTGTCCCTTGCTGCAATCCATCCGGACGGTCTTGCTGTTCAGCTTTACATGGGTAAAAGGGGCGGGAGTGGGACACTTCATGATTTAATTACTCTTGAACTACACGTCGTAGAGAATGATAATACTGCTCTACCTGGCCCAAAAACGATACAGAATTATCGGAGCTGCATTTATTTAGAAAAATTACTATCCCTTTAAGCTTGTTTACATTATTTATTCATTTTTCTACACTAGCGCTAGCACAAACAGGTATCCAGAAAGCAATATATTTTTTATGATGCACCCTGTGGGAGAGGATGGCGCTCACACTACAGCTCTCATTTGTAAGTGATGGAACAGAGCTACTTGAAGACCACAATAGGAAATTGCAATTAAAGTGATAGTGATAGTAGGAGGGAGATACTTTATCATTCAATTACTCTTGAACTACAACTTTGACAGTAGTGAAATAACACTCTCCATGGCCCAAATACTATGAAGATTAATTGGAGCTGCTTTTATTTTGAAACATTACTATCCTTTTAATTAAAAACTGAGCTGTGCTAACATTCGAATGAAACATCTTCCAACAGTGGACTACCTTATTTTACTCAAAAGGGAAAGCACTAAAATATATATACACGTGTTTTTTCATATTAAAAGAGTATTGCTCCTTTAACTTAACCCTTTGAGTGCCAGAGGAGTATGGAACACATTGTAATAGGTCCGTACCCCTCTGGCACTCAAAGGGTTAACACCTTGAGGACCAGAGGAATGTGTTTCACATCTCTCTGGTCCTCCATGGGTTAAAATACTTTACTGTCTAAAATGTAAGCAATTATCAGTTCATTTAGTTTCAGTGGCAGTCAAATCTGCTTTTTCTTACCTAAATAAAAAATGCAAGATTGTCTTTTCATACTCTCATTAAATAAACCCATTATTACTGCTAATAAAAGGCCTGTTATTACCTCTGACTCATCATGCAATTAGTGCTATTTTCGGATGAAAGTCATGCCATGATTAAGTCCCGGAGATAACATGCCACTCCTACTCTCTGCCAGTCGGGAACACACGCGCACTAAGTTGAAATGGAGCAATTCACCAACAGCACCACAGGGGCAAGAAAAGGGGCCTGAATTACCATTGATTTAAATAGGACTTTTAAAGGAGATGTCTCACCGATTAATAATAACCTCCGACTTACCTTATTATGCCCAGAAAATCCTAATGGTCCCTATGAATTTTGCCCTTGTGTCTTTGTTCAGGAGATAACATTCTCAATCAGTCAAGGATGTCATGCCCATGGAGGTGGCCATGATAGCTTCTAGCAGGATCAAAGGACACAGACTCCTCCTACTGTACATGGCACTCTTTACGCTTTAAAGGGACAGTAATGTCCCGTAAAAAAAATTATTCTTGTTTTGTAAAGGTTAAAAAATATAAATTATGTGGCACAAATCATATTTGCCTGTAAAGTTTCCCTTTTCCTGCTGTCAGCTGTAAAGCTGACAGCAGGAGATTCGAGCCAGCCTCCTCGAGGAGGCTCTTCAGCAGAGCCGAAATTGCGTTATTTAAAACGAACTACTTCATTGGAACGGTCTACAAAGTGTGCCTGCTGTGCAAGCACACTTTGTAGACCTTTCCAACTAACTAATTCTTTTTACATAACGCAATTTCAGCTCTGCTGCAGAGCCCCCGGCTGGTCGCCGGCCCGGGATCTCCTGCTGTCAAGCACAGGACATTAGTGTCCCTTTAAAGAGCAGAGGAATGCACAATGTCGCTTTGCAATGTGTACTGCACTCTTCTTCTTCTGCACCTCTACACACCCATCAGGAACTAGAGATCATGGAAAAAGAACACAAACAGAGGGCCCCCAAAAGTGACTGTTATCCAAATGTATGCAGTTGGTAAATATATTAGAATATATGCACAAATGTGTTTTTTTACTAGTCAGACATCAAATTTGAGAAAGCAGTCTGACTGAGTACCCCTCTGGCACTGAAATGGTTTAAATAATTTTTTACTGGAAGACTTTGAGCAGCACATCCTCCTATAATCATAGTTTGGAGACCTGAGCAGAGACAAGTGGGTTCTCTCTGCAGGATGTAATTGTTGGGAGATGGTATAAGCCACTTCACAACCACCACATTTGTGAGTATATTCTAATATATTTACCAACTATATACATTTGGATAACAGGCGCTATTGGGCGTCCACTGTGTGTTATTTTCCACAAACTTGTTTGTGAAATTCTAATACAAACGAAACCTATCAATAGTGGCATAACTAGTCATCGGAGGGCCTTGTGCAAACATTTTTTTGGGCCCCCTATTACAAAATTATTTTTCACAGACACATAGCTAGAACTTCTTTGACCCCCTTTACGCCTTAGATGCTGGGCTCCGGTGCAACTGCACCCCCTGTAGGTACGCCCCTGCCTAGCAGACAGATTATATGTTTATAACAGAGTCTGTAGCTCAGTCTCTATGTTGTGAAAGCATGAAGTGTGGCTACAATCAGACTGTTGTTCTTGACTATTATCACCATGTGAATGGACCTTTACTTTGGTTTAAAAATCTGGAATAACACAATCTAAAGTTGATTATTAACAGCCCTTAGTAGAAAAAATTAAGCCCCCCCCCCCCATGTATAACACCAATGCAGTGATGTGGCTCTGGTCATGCTGGGCTATGGTGCCTTTCACATGGGCGACTATCATCTCACAGGAACACACCAAAATCTAGCATACAGCATTTTTACTGCAGTTACACAATAAATATGGAGTAGGGACAATCTGCAGAGGACTACTGGTCCGAGTGCACACTTTTGACATGAGAGATGCTGGATGTTGAGATGCTCATCACAAGCTCCGATGAATGTCCGACCCTAGTATGTTTCATACAATAATATCTTCTGGAGGTCATGTGGTCTAGCCGTCAGCTACACATCCATGCATCGTGATCGGAGGTGGAACATAGGATAAATGTGAGCTCAGAACATGGGAGACAGAACTAAATGTAAGGCATGGGCTACACTTCTGTTACCCATGTCAAATGGTCCTTAACTGGAGAAAGAGCAGTACTAATCTGTTGCAAACTTGCAGTGACTCTGAAATAGTGGCCTCCAAAAAGTTTAAATACCAGAATTTCTTATTGTGTACCAAAAACATTATTTTATAGAGACTTTTTATGAGTGAAGGACATTTTAAATACAATTTTATGTTTTATACTTTAAAAGGAAACTTTACCTATCATATTAAGTGCCACTTAATTTAGAGGGACACTAATGTCCCATAAAAAATCTTGTAGTTTTGTAGAGGATAACATAATAAACTAAGTGGTTTGAGAGATATAGACATTGAAAGTTCCCCCCTCCCTCCCCTTCTCCTGACGTCTGCATCTAGCTGACAGCAGGAGATTCCGGTCCGGGGACCAGCAGGCGGCTCTGCAGCAGGGCGGCTCGAATCTCCTGCTGTCAGCTTTACAGCTGACATAAGGAGAAGGGGAGGGAGGGGGGAACTTTCAATGCCTATATCTCTCAAACCATAGTGGTTTGAGAGATAGGGTTTGTAGCACTTAGTTTAGTATTTTAACCTCTACAAAACTAAAACAATTTTTATATGAAAAGGTACCATAGCCCAGCATGACCAGAGCCACATCACTACATTACTGTCCCTTTAACACAAGTTTTTCATACATTTTTAAAATGTTTACATTACTAGGTATGTGTTCTTATAACAAATTACTTGATAGATAGTTTTTATTTATTTATTTTTTTTCGGAAGGATGGAAGATAGAAGTGATTTTCAGTACAGAGGTCCAGACATGTAGCATGTCTGTGAGAGAGAAAAAGTTGCTGTGAGAGTAGTAAAGTCCCCAAAGAGTTGTGGAATTCGCAGTCTTTTACAGAAAGTACAACTGCGAGTAGAGGGCGGGCAGATTGTGGATCTGGCCTTGCTCAGAACAGTTATGAGGGGAGAGTTTTCAGGAAGTGTCTGAAGATATGAAGGATAGGGGAAAGACTAATAGCACAGAGGTGGGAATTCCACTCAGGTGCAGCATGGGAGAGGTTTTGCAGGTGGGAACATGAGGATGTAATACAAGATGAGTGGAGAAGATAAGATGAGACGTAGAAGAGGTGCAGTGTTAGTAAGGAATCAAAGCTAGCACCAAATGTAATTCTGGGAAGCCAATGTAAGTATTGGCAAGAGGAGCAGCATTCCAAGAGAAATGTGTGAGGTAGATAATGTAGTGAAGTTAGTCAGGTTAGTGGTATGCCATTCAGGAAGGAGAGTGTTGCAACAGTCAAGGTGGGATATGGTAAGTGTTTGGATTAAAAGTTTTAGTTTTGTAGGTGAGGATGGATAGACTGACAGACATAAACAGATATATATGGACAGATATAGTCAGACAGAGATCAGACTGCTGTATGTAGGACTCTAACCTAGGTAACTCCTTACAAACAAGTAAAGAGTTACTTACTAGGATATGTATAGCTGCCCTTTAAAGGGATAGTAATACTGCATTTTATCTTTATTTTATTTTGTAGGCATTAAAAAACATGAAGAACGAAATAAGTCTTATCTCTCAAACCTTTATGGTTTGAGAGATATTCACAAGCAAAGTTCCCCATCACTGACCAAAAGGATCAAGTCTGCCATCTAGCTGTCAGATTTGGAATCCGGTCTGCAGTTCAGCCGGTGGCTCTTCAGCAGAGCCGAGATCACAAGTTATTAAAATAACTATTTCATTGGAAGGGTCTAAAAAGTGTGCTTGCAAACCAGGCACACTTTGCAGACTATTCAAATGAAGTAGTTCTTCTTATATCTCTCGATCTCAGCTCTGCTGTAGAGCCATGGCCGGTCCACGGACCGGATTCCAAATCTGACAGCTAGATGGCAGACTTGACCGTTTTGGTCAGTGATGGGGAAACTTTGCTTGTGAATATCTCTCAAACCATAAAGGTTTGAGACATAAGACTTACATCGTTCTTCATGTGTTTTTAATGTCTACAAAATAAAATAAAGATAAAATGAAGTATTACTATCCCTTTAACCGAATATTTCTAGAGTGACTTGGTTCTATTGATCAGTAGTATTCATTCTTTTTTGTCTCATTGAAGGAGCAGAAAACTTTTTTTATGAAAACCTATATGTTATAGAGATTTACCTGCTGGGTAAAACAAGGGCACTCCACTCCCATCGCTGTCAGTTATTTTATTCAAAAGAAATAACAGTTTAAATAATAAGGAAGTGAATTACACCGTGTTTACTTCTTGAAAGTTCTAACTGACTTGTCACTGACTTTCCTCTCAGATAGAATGTAACAGAAGAACTAATTGGAATCTGACCACTAGAAGTCACTGTTAATGTAAAATAACAAACAAAAAAAAACAATTTAAACCGTAATAACTCTGAAAAAATGCATCTCTCAGCAGTGCGAGTACCCTTATTTTACTCAACAGGAAAAGCACTATAAAATATATTTTTTTCATAACAAATGTTTACTGCTCCTTTAAATGACACCATGGTTATAATTTAAAGCAGTCTACAATATAGGTCTCTTTCTTACAACGAATTAAAGAACCAAACACATACCTGCTGTCTTTTCCATTTTGAACAGCAGTGAGTCTATCAGTAGTACGTTCACATACATAAGTGTTCCTTCGAGTCATTCCACTGCCAGGAAACAGGCTATTCTAAAAACACAAAAAGGAAAAACAAAAATGCACATAAGTTTGCTCACTGGTAGAACCCACATTTTTGCTGTGTAGAGGAAACATGGTTAAGTTCTAAGACTTTTTTGTACCCAACAGCCAACATTTCCTTCTGTTTTATCTTGCATTTATAGAAAATATATTTTGATGGCAGAGAAGACCTGTTCAGTCTATTAATTTTCCTGTCAACTGAAATGCGTAATCTTACATACTGTAAAATCTCAGATATTATTATGCACTTTCATTCCAGAAGAGGTGGTGGTGTATTATGCATGAGTACACAATTAAAAACCTGCTGATAGCTGTGCTTGCCTCCGTCTCTTAATCCTTCTCTCACCACCTCCCTCCCTCTACTCACCTCAATGATTCGCAGTGATCCAGAGGCAAGCAGGAGGTCTGTCTAGTGGGCTGCATGTTTAAATTTGCCACCAGCTTCCTTGGTCAAGTCTCCTGTCCTCTCAGGTCCAGGTAGGCCATGTCTTTCAATGCACAGACTCACAAGCCTGTGCACTGAACAATATAATCTAGCAGGACCTGAAAGTACGTGACACTTCAAACATGTTGCCCACTGAAAATCTCCAGTCTACCTGCAGATGGGTCTAAAGCAGGGGTGGCCATTTTGACCTCATGCTGGCAACTCTGGTCTAAAAAATTGAGGTGGGTAGAAAAAGGGAAGGACAGAGAGACAGGGATCTGTAGGAGAGGGGGAGAAAGAGAGAGAAGAGGGAGGTGGACTTGTGGTGCACATTATAGACACAAACTTAAGGTTTTACCTTACAATCTAGGTGTTATTCACACTTAAGTATTATACACAGACGCATATTATACCTGAGATTTTATCGTAGTTCTTAGAATAGCAGTATGTCTGTGCTTAAATATGCGTTAAAGGGATAGTATTGTCTTATTGAAAAAAAAATTAATCGTGTAGCTTTTGAAAAATTAAACGACCCTAGTCCCATCTCTCAAACCTTTATGGTTTGAGAGATATTCACAAGTAAAGTTCCTCCTCCCTTCCCTTTCCCTGACATCAGCGCTCTAGCTGACTGCAGGGGAATGTGGTCCCGGGACCGGCAAAGGATCTTCAGCAGAGCCAAGATCTCTAGAGAGAAAAATAACTGGTTCACTGGAAAGGTCTATAAAGTGTGCTTTCAAACCAGTTATTTTTCTATCTAGAGATCTCAGCTCTGCTGAAGAGCCTTGGCCGGTCCTGGGACCAGATTCTCCTGCAGTCAGCTAGAGCGCTGACGTCAGGGAAAGGGGAGGGAGGGGGGAACTTTACCTGTGAATATCTCTCAAACCATAAAGGTCTGAGAGATGGGACTAGGGTCATTTAGCTTCATTTTTCAATAGCTACAAGATTCTTTTTTTCAGTGAGACAATACTATCCCTTTAAAGACCATCTATAGAATTAAAGGGGTAAGAAATCTCATTTAACCCAGAGCAATGTGCTGCATACCCCTCTGGCACTCAAAGGGATAAAATCATTGGGAATTTTCATTCCCCCGCCCTCCCAAAAGGCGCAATTGGTTTGTACTAGAATTCCTCATCATTTGCATTCTACATAAAGTACATAGGATTCTAGAACACTGCAGATGCCCCGCCCATGTTGTACTGACTCCTGTTCCTGCTGTAGACTTCTTCCTTTCTGGTCCTGCCAGCGGGCTAGCTGCCACCTCGCCTTTAGAGTTCACCATAGTGTTACTAAGTTTTCGGGATCCATTCTTGTCCCACTCTTCCTTCTGTTCACTCTCAACGCTGTTGGCCTGTCCTCGTTTTGTATAGGAGACGGAAGGGGGGATCGATGGCCCAGCTGTAATGTAAATTACAAAAAAAAACAGATAATATTCATGCCTCAAACAATAAATCCTATAATATAAACGGTATGTATGTTTGTCCGATGCAGTCATGCACAGTGGAGACTGCTCGAACACACAGAATGCTACATGGCAGGTGTACTACCACAGAACTACACCTCCCAGCATTCTGTGCATTCGAGCACTCTCTACTAAGCATGACTACACACTTTGGCCCGTATACACGGGCTTTTACACTACTTGTACAGAAATAAATTACTAGTTCATTGTTTTTTTTAAATTACATAAATCTGTTTGTTTTTTTTCAGTGTTTATTTTGGCCAACATAATAAGCGAGAGGAAATTGTGTGAAAAAATAATTCATAATAATTTTAAGTTATGTAAATATTTTAAATTCGACTGCTATTAAAATCTCTAATGACAACACCCACTTATCATAGTATGGTCAAAAAACACTAATGGCCCCTTTAAATTCTGCTCTTGCAACTCTGCTCAAGAGATATGTTACTGGTTGTCCACCACGGAGGTGGACGGGGACAGTTGCCGGTACGACCACAGAAGCTCAAACTCTGCTCACTGTACATGATAATCTTAACCCTTTAGGGGCCAGAGAGCTGTGTCATGCATTGCCATGCAATGAGAAGCACAGTCCTGTGATCCTTAAAGAGGAACTACCACCCTATATAAAGTCGCCCCCCTATAATTAGGCATATGGCGACTAACTTCTTAATGGTGCTATTATTTCTCACAAGTACCCGGTTCTGAAGTAATCTTTTTTCTTCTGAGACAGACGGCCAGGCTTGCACACAGACATCTTGGCTTAGAGACATCTACACGCCTGTGCTGTCTGTCCCAGTCTACTCCAAGAGGCATTGCATGGTGCCTTAAGGTACCGAAAGGGAATGACAGTGCAGACAGCTCTAAAGCAAGAAGCCTGGCTGTCAGTCTCACAAGAAATAGGATTACTTCAGAACTGGGTACTTGTGTGAGACAATAACACTACTAAGAAGCTAGTCGCCATATGCCTAATTATTAGGGGGCGACTTTATATAGGGTAGTAGTTCCGCTTTAAAGGGTTAAATAGGCTCAAGCAATTTGCCTGCTTCAGTACAGAAAAAAACCCAAAAACTGCCAGAAACTGTCATGTCAACCTCCATGGACACGACATTCATAAAAGATTGATGATGCCCTTTAAATTTGTAGTTTTTCAGTGTACTCCTAGTACCACAATACTGGGGTGGGCAAAGGGAGGATCTCCAGGTGCTGTAGAAACATAACTCCCAATACCCTTGCCAGATTGGAGCTGTAGTTCAACAGCAGGTGGAGGGCATAATGGTACCCACACCTGGCGTATACCATAAGGCCATGATGGTTATAATATATGCAAAAGGAGCCTGAAACAGTAAAGATGTTGCCCCCAATGCTTACAATTGTTTTATATACTCAAAGTTGTACTGTAATATCATATTTATTTACAACATACAAGTAAAATAACAGAATGATAATAAAATTTAAAAAAAAGAGATAAAAAAACAAAGGAAAACAAAAAGAGGATTTTAGTCTCACCTGTTAAATCCTTTTTTCTTAGTCCATACAGGTTACTGGTAACTTTGAGTAGACGATCAACGCCTTTAAGTAGGCAGGAACAATTCTGAGAAATTAATGCAGGGGGTGGAGCCTACCTTCCCTCCTTGGCTGCAGCTAGCCAATCAGCTCCAGTAAGGTTTGAGACACTAACTATTGATTAGGTAGTGAGAAGGAAAAGAAGACTCCTGTGAGCATGACCCTGAAGGTCCCCCACAGTCTGCCACAGGAGAGCCAAGCATGGTCCCTTGACAGGGTGGGAGACCAGTAACCTATATGGACTAAGAGAAAAGGATTTAACAGGTAAGACTAAAATCCTATTTCCTCTGTCGTCCAATATAGGTTAGAGGTAACTTTGGGATGACCAACCACTGAGTTTCCCAGAGGCGGGAAGTAAGGCAAGGACCAGGCACCAGGCCCCCAAAGTCACCAGAGCATATATGAACCATCAGATCAGAGACAGCCCAACAAAAACAAATGAAGTGTCAATGGACACTGAACAGGGGTAACAACACCCCAGGAACTGTCACACAGCACACTGAACTAGAGCCAACAGGGCTCAAAAGTGAAGGAAGCACCAAAGAAGATCCTAGACAGGCAAGACAATATCCAGGATCTTCCTCCCAAAGCTGGCGTCAGCCAATGTCAGCACATCAACACAGTAGTGCTTCAAAAAGATGTGCACAGACGACCAAGTGGCAGTCTTGCACAACTGATCAGCGGAGGCCTGATTCCTGTAAGCCCAAGAAGCCCCAATAGATCTAGCAGAATGAGCTGTGACCCGAAAGGGAACAGGCTTCTTCCTTTGCTCGTAAGCTTTACGAATAGTGGACTTGATCCAAGACACAATAGTCACTTTGGATGCAGGTCTCCCTGCCCTGGGGCCCTCAGGAATGACAAACAGCATGTCAGACTGTCTGATGGACTCAGTGTGATGCACATAAAACTTGATACAACGCACCACATCTAACAAGTGGAGATCCTTCTCCTTGACAGAGGAAGGGTCAGGGCAGAAAGAAGGAGCCACAATCTCCTGATTAATGAGGAACCCAGAAACCACCATTGGGAGAAAACTCCTGTGAAATGCGAAGCATCGTCATGTCTTAGTAAAACACAAAAAAAGGGTGGTTTACAAGACAGAGCATGCAACTCCGCAGAACGGGGAACAGACATGATCGCCAGGAGAAAGGCCAATGTACCACGTCAGCAGACGTAGAGGAATAGTAGCCAAAGACTCAAAGGGAGGGAGTTGAAGGACGCCCAAAACCAAGTTAAGATCCCACTGAGGAGCGGAGTCTGAAATACAGGACGAGTATGAGCAACGCCCTGGAAGAAACCTAGACATCAGGAATAATAGCAATGCGCCTCTGAACGAAAAACAGAGAGCCGATGCCTGAACCGTAAGGGAACTCAACTGAGGCCCTTATCCACACCTTCCTGTAGGAAGGCCAGGACCGTAGGGAAATCAAAATCCGGAGATAGGTCCTTATCAGCACACCAACAGAGAAAGGAATACCAGACTCAGTGGTAAGCCTTAAAGGAAACAGGCTTGTGTGCACCAAGCATAGTCGCCACCACACCAGAAGAAAACCCTTTCTACCACAGTGGTGAGGATTCAATGTCCAAGCTGTCAACGCTAGACGATGGACATCCTCCTTCCACAGGTAACCCTGTAGAACATGATCCTGATGGCAAGGGAGCCGGAAAGGCTCCGCCACCGATAGATCCAGGAGCATCGGAATCCAAGCCTGGCGAGGCCAGAACGGAGCAATCAGAAAGACTGGACAGCGCTCCAGTCTCAGTTCCCTTATCACCCTGTGCAACATGGGAATGGGAGGAAAGATGGAAGCCAAAGGAAATAACCAAGAAATGGACATGGCATCCACTGCTAGAGCTAGAGGATCCCTCCAGCGAGAGCAGAACGTAGGAGTCTTCCGGTTGTGTCTTGTCTCCATCAGGTCGATGCAAGGAAGACCCCACTTCTGAACAATGAGGGTGAACACCTCTGGGTGCAGTTCCCACTCTCCGCTGTCCACTGAGTGCCGACTGAGGAAATCTGCCAGGACGTTGTCTACACCGGGAATGTGAACTGCGGATATGGCAGAAACATATTCCTCTGCCCAGGACAAAATAGTCTTAACCTCTAACCAAGCTGTGAGACTTCTTGTGGCATTGTCGGACTGAACCCGGACCAGGAAGTCCTCCAGCTGGAGCGTCCAGTGGTGAAGGGCATGTAATATCGCCAGAAGTTCCAAGACCTGGATGGGAAGGAGATATTCCTCCAGAGACCACCGTCCTTGAGCATTCAGGTGACCCAACACCGCTCCCCAGCCAGACAGGCTGGCATTCGTGGTCACCATGGTCCAGAAGGACATCAGGAAAGGCTTGCCCTTCAGCAGATTGGAGAGGTTGAGCCACTACAACAGACTCAGTTCCACATGAAGAGGAAGGGACACTGACATCTTCAGGAGGTCTGGCTGACCCCTGCACACCTGGGTCACAAACCTCTGGAGTTGCCTGGTGTGAGCCATGGCAAACGGAACTGCTGCTATGGTGGAAATGAACTTCCCCACTAGAGAGGACAACTTCTTGGCTGGAACTGGATCGTGAGCCAGAACAGAGGAAATCCTGTGGGCAATCAGGTTAGCCACCTCGTCTGTGAGAAACACCATGCTCTGCTGAGTGTCGAAGAGAAGGCCCAGGAAGGCCAGTCGCTGGGATGGGACAAGATCCGACTCATCCATGTTGAGGGTCCACCCATGATGGGAGAGTGCATGAATGCAGTCCTGAATCTGCCATTGAAGGAGTTTCGAGAAGGGACTTTCAGAATCAAGTCATCCATGTATGGAGTGACTCTGATGCCGTTCCGATGGAGGATGGACACTAAGGCTCCCAGGACTCAATTGAAGACTTGAGGAGCTGTAGTCAGACCAAAGGAAAGAGCAGAAAACTAAAAATGCCCATGGTCCCAGGCAAATCTGAGGTACTGTCAGCTCTCTGGATGAATGGCGATGTGCAGATATGCGTCCTGAAGATCCAGAGAAGCAAGGAATTCCCCAGGGGACATGGCAGCAATCACCGTCCTTAGGGACTCCTGATGATAATGAGTCTTGACCACAAAGGAATTGAGATCTTTCAGGTCCAAAATTGGACAACAGCTGCTGTGCTTCTTGGAAACCACAAACAGGTTTGAGTAAAAACCCAAACCCCTGTCCTGAACAGGAAAAGGCTCCAGAACCGCCTTGTTCAAAAGGGCCTGGATGGCGCTGTTGAACTGACGGAGTTTCTCTACACCCTGAGGAGTGCGAGAAGGGAAAAACCTGAAGGAAGGAAGAGAGGTGAAAGGGATCCTGTACCCCTCTGCCACTACCTGTATAAACTAAGGGTCCACCACGGAGTCCTCCCAGGCGCTGTGGTAGTGGCGCAGACGACCACCCACAGCAGAGTTGGGACCTGGGTTTGACGAGTCATGCCGAAGAAAGTGTGGAAGCCTTGGGCTTGGTGGAGACCGCAGGCTACTATTGTGGTTTGGGCTTGGAGGAGGAGCGCGGAGCTGGGGGAACCGTCTGGTTTGCCTGGCGTGTCTCAGTCCAGAAGCACGAAAAAGCCGAGCACAGCGTCTGCTTCCTGGAAACCA
Organism: Rhinophrynus dorsalis; assembly: GCA_037306005.1. NCBI lineage: Eukaryota > Metazoa > Chordata > Amphibia > Anura > Rhinophrynidae > Rhinophrynus > Rhinophrynus dorsalis. The sequence goes on from CM074720.1 coordinate 43,692,794, forward strand.
TAGGCAGGAGGGTACTCTTACACCCTGTGGCCTCATAATCAGATCCTTAAGATCTGGCCCAAACAGAGAAGTGCCCTGAAAGGGCAAGGAGAGCAATGCTTTCTTAGAAGCTGTGTCAGCAGACCAGAACTTGAGCCAAAGAGCTCATCTGGCAACCACAGACATGGTGGAAACCCTTGCCACCAACAGATGTCATCAGCAAGGCAGAGACCTAATGCTGGGCTTCAGAATGTTGGCAAGAAGTCTTAACATGGCAGAAACAGGAGCTCCCTGATGAACTGCAAGCATGAGCTGTTCAGTTCAAACCGCAACGGCACTATTTACCCAGGCCGCAGCAAATGCTGGACTACGGAAGTACCAGCGGTGGCAAAAATGGACTTGAGGGAGGCCCCAAGTTTCTCGTCAGACCAGTATTTAAGAGCAGAGGCATCAGCAACTGGCAGAACAGTGGGCTTAGAAAGCCTAGAAAACAGGGGCTTCCACCTTGGGGGAATGAACCCACTGAGCTAGCACCACATCAGAAAAGGGGGTAAGGCTTAGCAAACTCCTTGGAGACAGAAGGCTTTCTGTCAGGAAACTACCACTCATCAAACACTAACCGGTCAAGAGTGGGGTTAGGTGGAGAACAAGTATGGGGCCATTTGGGCTCCAGAAGTACATCAGAGTGGTCCAAAGAAAACTCTTGAACCATGGGAATGTTTAGGGTGTTTAATATGGCTCTGATCAGGCCCTTAGCAGAGGGACCAGGGTCAGCCTCAAAGGGGGGTCTCCAAAGAACTGAGATGAGACCACTGCAGAACATTCCTTGGCGTCAGAATCCACCAACAGTTTCTCATCAGAGGAATCTGATACATCAGGTACTCCCTGCGGTTTCAGTAGGGAAGATCTGACAGAAGTAGGGGTCTGCCAGGAGCGGAAGACCCCCTGTAACTGGGATGGAAAAGCTGTGTATACTGGAGATCTCTAGTAGCAGCCTAAACTCTTGTACCCAAACTGGCTATAATGCATGGCTGGAGGTCCCTGGGGGAAACTCAGGGACAACAGAACATGCTGGGCATAAATGACCTGAGAATTCTCTAGGCAACCCTGACTGACATAAGGATCAATGCGCAATAGGGGACACAGAGACCCCAGCGTCCTTCATCTTAATCCTAGCCCCAACTCCAAAGGAATAGACATTCCCACAGTGTCAAAATATTCCAAGTATAAGGACATACTCAAATACAGTGTGTATGATTAAAATTTCACCCCAGAAATCACTAAAATACACTTATCTGGCAGGCGAAGGGTTAATCTGTTGAGGAGAGAAGGAGGGTCCAAGCCCTGCATAGGATACTCGTTCTGGGAAGGCACAAAATGGCTGCAGCGACAGGAGCCAATCAGGAATGAGCGCGATGCAATTGCTCATGGGAAATGTAGTTTTCCCAGAAAAAGTACCCCTGAGCCCCCCAACACACACTAAACGTTGACCGGGTAGTAGAACAAGGGCAGACAATTAAAATGAGCAGTCTCTGAAGTTGCTACATTGAGTGGTTGCAGAGAAATGTCCCAAACTGTACAGTCCCATAGAAGTGAATGGAGCAATGGCGTCTATGAGATAAAAGCGCGCCTGGAACACAATCTTTGCAAAGTTGTAACTGTGAATTAAATCTGGACCAAACATCACTAAAACATGTCACTAGACCCAATAAATACTGAACCCAGTAGGGAATGTGCTCAAACCCCCAAAAGATGCTAAACCATCAACCAAACGGTTGAGTTATCACAGAAACTTGCTCCAAAACACCCAACAGACATACAGATAAACCCATTGAGTGTAGGAGTGTGCAATAGGAACTCCAAAGGAGACCTCTGTGCAGAGGGGCAACGTGGGACTTGTGGACCTCAGCACTCAAAGGGTTGCTCACCTTTCCTGCAGATCTGTCTTCAGATTACCATGAATCAAGAAAAAGCCTCAGTGAACCCAAGATTTTCCCCCCAGGGCTTAAGGTCCACAAAAGCACCTGGTAAACTGAGCTATGCACATTTTGGTGATGGGAATTGTCAGTGATGGTAATCCACCTAATGGTGGTATCCCATATCTAACAGAAAATAATAAAAAGCTAAAACTATTGCAGAGCTATTCTCTTTCCTTGTGTCTTCACCAAGGAACAAATCTTACTGGAGCTGATTGGCTAGCAGCAGCCAAGGAGGGAAGGTAGGCTCCACCCCCTGCATTCACTTCTCAGAATTGTTCCTGCTTACTTAAAGGGGCTGATCGCCTACCCACAGTTACCAGTAACCTGTATTGGACGACAGAGAAAATATAATGAGTACACATCGACTGTCTCTCACCTCCTATAAAGTAATACTTATTTCATTCTTTTACCCCAATACAGCTTGAATACTTTTTTTTTTTTTTCCAAATCGCTAATTTTATTCAGAAATAAGCTTTTAAAGTGTTACCACATGATGTCACTACAGGCCATGCTGTGGTACAGCTCTGTACCGCAGGCTGTCAATCTTCTCCTCCCCTTGTTGTGCCTCGTTCCCTCCCCCTTGTGTGACATTCTAATTCGAGCATCAGACAAGGAGGAGGGAATGAGGCACAACAGGAGAGGAGAAGATTGACAGCCTGCTGTACCGCAGCAAGTCATGTAGTGACATCATGAGGTAACACTTTAGAAGCTTATTTCTCAGTAAAATCAGCGATTTGAAGAAGAAGAAAAAAAATGATTCAAGCTGTATTGGGGTATAAAATAATTAAATAAGTGTTACTTTATAGGTAGTGAAAGTTCCCCTCTAAAGAACAAATCTAGTATATAATCAGTAAAAACTAAACTGGGAAAAAAAGTATGAAAACAGTAAAAATAAGACATGAGTTTTCATGGAAGAACAAACAAAAAAAAAATCTAAGTGACCGGCATTTATGGTCAGGTTAATTAATTTGTTTCCTTTAAGGACCATAGGGATGTGTAACACATTGCAAAGCAAAGCACTGCACATGTTTCCGGCCCTTAAAGGGTTAAAGGTGAACTGAAACATGGCGTGTGTGAGTATACATACAGGAATCTCAGCCCTACCATGGTCACTGAATCGCCGCTGCTTCTGGTTGGCAGATATGCTCCTCTGGACCTTCATGTGGGCAGGAGATGGCACTGAGCTGTTGTTTAGATCACTGCTAGGCCGTGACCTTTGACACAAGTTACTGCTGGACAAGGATTCTGTTCCTTCAAACTGTGAATTAACACATAGAAGTGGAATATGTTAATCAGAGAGCAAGGAGGGAGGAAGTAACAGATCAATGTATTGCTAATCCTACCGTCACACACTATAAAAATATACAGAGCTGGGAACTTTCTTTGTCCCTAGCCCCCAGAGTACCAAGAAGGGCTGGGGTGGGAGTGATTAAATGGCACTACTTGTGGCATAATAAGGGTGGGATTGCTGGAGGGAAGGTAGGGTTTGCCCTGAACATGTGTGAAAGAGAACCAATCTCTCTCCCTGGAGACCCAGTACTTGACTATGAAAACCAGAGTCTCCGAAGCAAATCTAGAGTTCCCAAGAATGAAAATATATCTGTTATCATCTCACTTGGAAAGAGGAAAAAAAATAGGTATGTGTTTTAACCCTTTGAGTGCCACCTTTTGACCCAGTAGAAAATTGTAGAAAGCAACTACACAATAAAATCATAATAAAAGTAGGGAAATTACTTTAAGAAGTGTACGTATGAATAAGTCATTCTGGCTAGTGTAAGCACAGATGGACTTCAGCGTAAATAATATTAACCCCTTAAGGACCTGCTTTTACAGGCCTACTCAGTGATGAAATTTCATGACGTGCCAGGACCGTTAAGGGGCTTAAAAAAAAAAAACAACAACAAACAAACAATGAGGATATTTCTTTGATTAGTCATGCCAGAAATATTACAGTAAAGTAGTGATTTAGGGCAATAAAAAGAGCAATTCCGGGGCATACTAACTGCACTACATGGGAGAAATAAAACTTCCCCAAATTCCCACTGGATTAAATAAGACTTAACTCCAACGCATTGTGAAAAAAATACACTGGAGGCCTCTCTAGAAGGTTAAATGTCCCATTTAATTTAATGTCCCCTATGATACAGTTGTTTGCCCCAGAATCACTTCAGCTTCATTTATTTAACACCAGCAAATGGTGCACAGCATTTCCTGTACGACTGGTCATGCCTTGCACTCCTGGGACCCGCTGGACTGCTGTAGCAGTGAGTCTCGCTGCAGCAATATTCACAGTAGTGGGCATGGGGGATTGCTGCCTCTGATTTGCTGCTTGCCACTGTGGGGTGGGGTGGACAGCACACCAGAAACAGTTACAATATATATTATATATACAGGGCTCAAAATTTCCACTCGCCACTAGCCAATGGCGAGTGAAAATTTAGCCCTGGCGAGTAGAAATTCTGCCCTGGGGGGTATGTTATGTCTTGCAGTGGCAAGTAACTTTTCAGGTCTGGCTAGTAGCAAAGGACTTCAAGTTTTAAGCCCTGATATATAGATAGAGATATATTTTTCATTAAAAAAAAGTTTACTGTTCCTTTAATATATTTGAAGATTTCGCCCTTTTCCATTCCTGTCCTGACATCTTTCCTGGGCATGTGTTGATGTTTAGTCCATGCAAAACTTTATTGGCCCTTCCTTAACCCTTTGAGCGCCAGAAGGTTACCCCTCTGGCACTCAAAGGGTTAAACACCATACTTTAATGAGGTCTTTCTGTAGATGAAAAAAAGCAGAACTGGACCTATTCTGGAGCCAACTGAACGCTCTATAGTAGACAAACTTTTTCCAAAGTTCTGTTATTTGAAGTGGAAGTTTTTAACCCCAGGTCTGCTGAGGGGGGTCTCCAGCACATTGCAAAGCAATGCAATTAAGAGATTAAAAGCCCCACTTAATGCCGTGGTAATTTTTTTATTCCCTATGGTGCAGATGGCTTGTTCCAGAATTGTTCCAGTCTTCTTAGTACATGCGTACACTGGAACATGTGTACTCTGCATTATAGACAAGGTCTAACTGGTGCTCTGTAAAGTGCCATTAGAACCGCTTTTCCTGCTGCTAATGCCTCTTTATAATACCCTACATTCTTATGTATTTTATACTTTATTATATTTCCAACAAAATGGTAGAGATGTAAACAGTCTAGCAGCCTTTCGGATCATTTAAATATTTTAAGCAGTACTTTAATTTTTTTTTATACCTACAATATTTTGTGGTTCCCAGCGAGCAGCAGATTACACATTTCCAAGCTAGCTCCCCTCTTGTATGTGATTAATCCCTTAAGTACTAAAGGGTTCAGGGTTTTACAAAATGCGATAGAAGAATGAATCCTTACCTCAGGCGGCTTCCTACCCAGAAGTAAGTAAGTGGCCATGACCTCATCGTACTTCTGGTTAACGACGGCCTCGTTTATCTCTTCTCTTGAAAATCCCATCGTGACCATAATATCTAGGAAAGTAAAGAAAAATATTAAAGTCGATCCAAGAAAAAACATCTTACAGTGAATTTTATTATTTGCATAATAAATGTAAACATTTAATTACAAACAGCATGCACACTACACCTACACTTTTACTTTGCCAATTATGGGGCAAAAATATTGGGCACAAGAAAAAAAAAATATATACTATTTCAAAAAAGCAGTTACACTTGCCCATTACTCCCAAGTGTCCCTCATTAGGAGAGGACAGTCCCTTTTGCAGACCCAAATCTCTCTGTCCCTCTTTCCCACCTGTGTCCCAGTTCACTTTTAAAAGGTCACACGCAAAAAAGAGTGCAAACACATGATACCTTCACTATGTAGCCACATGAGAATCTCACACTGCATTACAGCGCAAGATGTTCACGTCGCATACAATACAATATTTATAGAGCTGGTAGCTGAGTGAATAGTAAGACATTGCCATTACATTAAGTGAGCTTCCACGATGTAGGTGACACGGTGCCTTTAAATCATTGCACAAAACATCTTCCCAACTTCAGTATTTACCTTTTCTAGCCTTCACCATCAACTGAGGATCTATGTAAAGCTCTTATCATCTCCTCTCTGCTTCAGCACACTTGCTATTCTGAGCGCTGCCCCGGCTCTCTGCCCCCATCAAATTGTGGAAGCATTGTGCTAGCGCATCTCAAGAACCAGCAAGAGGAGAAGCGAAAGCTGATAGTAAGCGGAGAGGAGATGGTAACAGCTTTACATAGATCCTCAGTTGATGGTAAAGGCTAGCGTAGGTAAATACTGAAGTTGGGGAAGATGTTTTGTGCAATGATTTAAAGGCACCCAGTCACCTACATTGTGGAAGCTCACTTAACGTAACCGTAATTTCTTACTATGTATGTGAAGTGCTGTACGCGACATGAGAATCTCGCACTGTCATGCAGTGTGAGATTCTCATGTCGGCATTTTTATCATGGTGACATAGTGTGGTCACACGCCCTGTGTTTAGAAGATCAGATTGTGTGGTGTGTATATAAATGTATCACATTATTCCACAGCAATAAAAGTCACATTACTGTTTGTATAAATGTCAGTAAATGTGTTTATAAATTAGTGTGTGCAAATAAAATACTTCTGTCTTGTGCTAAATGTTTTCTTCAGTTAAGAAAAGAGTTGTCAATAGGTCATGAAATAACCTAAAATTTCTTGGAAATGCCCCGCCCACCAGCCACACCCATGCCACCCCCCCTAAACCACAAGTGTCACTCTTTGGCCATTTGAAATGCTGGGTGGTATGCGTGAGGTGCCAGTGAGGCGTTTAATTCATTTCTTCACAATGCATTGAGCACCCCTCTGGCATTCAAATCACTCTAGCCACAAAGTATATTTGAACCTTGGGAAACATATATAAAGCATATTCTGTAGACTGTAGGGTTAAGTGTTCCAGGATGCAAGATAGGTCTCCAACTCCTTGCAAAGAAAAATATATACAAGACACTCTTAGAAATCTAATGTTCTAAACTCTTATTTCACAAATCCTTCTCAATGTAGGATGGGACACATCAGACAAATCTTCACGTTAATCAGCCACCAACCTATTCTCTTTGTGTCATTGAAATCTGCTTCAGGCTCAATGTAAGGCTTCAGTTCATCATCTTCATAACCAACGTTCATCCACCGGTCCTTCATGATTTGCTGGAGAATCAATACAAATATTTAATAATTGTATGTTCAGAACACTTGATGCAAAACATTTTATCAATTTAACACTGATCATCTCTGTGAGCCCAATCAGCCTGGTTACAGCTGCAGTGCCATCTAGTTTAAAAAATTAAATTTCTTAATAAATACAGCTTTGAAGAGCCTAATCACTGGCACTCCTAGGTGGCATCAGAAACCTTCAAAATTTACAGTTAGTTTTCAATATTTTCACTCTTAAAGGGGATCTATCACCCCTTTACAACTTTGTGTAAATAGTTTTCTTATATAGCGAATATGCTTTAAAATTGAATCACTTAAATAAAAACAAAAACAAAAAAAAACGCTTGTTTGCAGAGACTGCTCTTGCCGAAGTTTGACGCACTGCATCTGCTCCCTTCCCTCTATCCAGCCTCCTCCAATGAAGGAGTCTCTGTCTGTTTGTAAGCTGGAGCTCTCTGACTGGCAGAGAACGATTTCTGGCCAATGAGAGAGCTCCAGCTTACAGACAGACAGCCTCCGTCATTGGAGGAGGATGGATAGAGAGAGGCAGAGTGGCAGGTTGCGGCAAGGATCAGGTAACTGCAGCCTGCACGGTAGTAGGCGCGGGGCTGTATTTATTCTTCTAATTTCTGCAAACAAGAGGCTTTATAAAAAATGAATACACTTTAAAGCGTATTCGCTATATAAGAAAACTATTTACACAAAGGGGTGATAGATCCCCTTTAACTAAATGTCTGTGGGGCCTCTAAATTCAGGACCTGCCTAAAAAAACGGCTAACTTGTCCTGAGAGCAAGCTTAGCATACTATGGCCATATTATGTGACTAAAACCACAAATTTAAAGTGGAACTGTCACCATCATAATATTGCCCCATAATCCATTACTAATATAGCGATACACAAAGGCATATTTCTATTTATGCTGAGTAGGACCGCATTATTGATGAAAATCAGCTTCTTCTGCAGGCATCCAGGGCACAGAGCATACAAGAGAAGCTCTATGCGCCTACGCCTTCAGCAACTTCCGTTACCTTAAGGTACCAAGGAACGTCACCACCAGTCCAGGCAGTGCACGGGACAGGCAGCGTTGTTGTCCTCTGGTGGCTGCAAAAGAAGCTGGATTACTTCAATAATGAGGTCTTATTCAGCATAAATAGAAGTATGCCTTTGCCTATCGCTATATTAGTAACTAGTTGAAGAGCCCGTTACACAGGCCACAGTGCCACTGGCAGCCGGTCGCGGGGCAGTCATGTGCAGTAGAGACTGCCCGCGCCGCGGCTGATACAGAGATGGATGCTCCTTAGGAGTGCCCCGCTCTGTATCAGCCGCGGCACGGGCAGTCTCTACTGCGCATGACTACAGAGTTACTCACATTTTAGCGAATTATTATATTGGATGGATTGTGGGGCAATTTTATGATGGTGATAGTTCCGCTTTAATACAGATATTATATTCAGGTAATATGACACAGTATAAAGGGTTAACATTGAGTAAATATTGATGCACATCAATATTCTGAGGTTTTTGCATTTAGATGTTTTGGTCAAAATGGGTTGAACTCCAACTACTTAATCCCTTAAGGACCCATGACATGTCAGGACCGTCATGGGTAAACTTGGGTTAACCCTTTGCAATGCGTTGCATACCCCTCTGGCACTCAAAAGGTTAAGGACCAATGACTGTCCTGGCACATCCCCCCCAGAAAAAAGCTCTGTGGTCCTCATCTGCCAGCCTCGCAGCCTGTCATGAAGGGGTTAAATGTATTGTTTTTCTTTGGGAGCGCTTACCAAAACCTGGACTGGAATGCCAAGTCTCTTCACCCATTTTTCACTTCAACCCCATTAATGCCTGTTATGCCTTATATAAGTGGCACCCATGTATGGTTTTTTTTTCCATTGTACAGTTTATACACAGCACTGGCTGACTGCCACCCCACCCCCCACTTGTCTGCCTGAGAGTGAAGAGGATTGTGTCATGATAGCCCGTGTCTCATGCGAGTGAAGCATATAGGGTATGTGAACTCTGTCCGTATTAATAACACAATGGCCTGGGTGCCAGTATAAAAAAACAGTATACGTACAATTTGAGGAGAAATAAACCACACTTACAGGACCTCTTGAAGGTGAAAAAATGTACAATTTATTGTATCAACATTTCAGCCCCACTTTGGGCCTTTGTCAAGACAGGTTGATGTCTTGACAGAGGCCCAAATGGGTCAAAAAGTTGATAAACTAAATTGCACATTTCTTCACCTTCAAGAGGTCCTGTGAGTGTGGTTTATATATATACTAGTTGAACAGCCCGTTACACAGGCCATGGTGCCACTGCCACCCGGTCGTGGGGCAGTCACGTGTAGTAGAGACTGCCCGCGCCACGACTGATACAGAGCTGGGCGCTCCGAAGGAGCTCCCAGCTCTGTATCAGCCGCGGCGCGGGCAGTCTCTACTGCGCATGACTGCAGCACGTGCAGCAGTGTGTACTGCGCATGTTGCAGCGTTACACTCGATTTAGCGAATTATTATATAGGATATATAGCTTGCATTAGTACAATTCATAATAAAACTGTGAAACTGTGTATGACCTATACATACAAGAAACGTAACATTTAACAAAGTCATAAAGGTGAAACAAGCGTAGTCATTAAGGGGTTAAACCTGACATAGATAATCAAAAGGCAGCTCAGTGATGGCAATTAGAAAGACCTGAGAGGGGTGAGTGAGATCTGAGCAGGTAGCATTACCAGAGTAGAAAAATATGACAGCTGGACTGTCACCAATTCCCTAGCAAAACCAGAAGTATATTAAACTGTTACTAACCACTGCCCGACCATTGATGTGCCAGGACCGTCACATCGGTCCAGCACTTAACCCCTTAAGGACTGGCCGCGCACGCACGTGGCAGTCACTTAAGGACCAGGGACCTTTTTTTTTCATTGAATCCGATTCCAGACTCCCCGAATGGCGTGCAGCTGCGCGGGGAGCCCGGAATTCCATGACGGTCCAGGACTGTCATTGGTCCTTAAGGGGTTAATGACCAGTGACGGTCCTGGCATGGGTCATGGAGTTCAGGGCTCCTGGTGCGGCTGCACGCTGCTCCGGGAGCCCTGAACCGAAAGTAAAAAAAAAAACAAACAAAAAAAACGTGGTCGTCAAGTGCCGGCCGTGGTGCGTGAGCCAGTCCTTAAGGGGTTAATATAGGTGATTGAGAGGCGAGGACAAAAACCCAAAGAGACACAGATCTGATTTATGTTCTGATTTACTTTCTCTCCTTAACATATGCCCACTTTTTCCTAGGACGTGCTGATCCTTTATGGACCATGCTGATTTTTATAACTTCAAGGCAATACATATATGTGGTTTCTGGTTCACTGTCAGCCACACCCCAGGGCGTTACAAAGGTGGAGTTATACAAAACTCTCCCTTTGTGTATCCAATGGGGTGTGGATTAATTAGGGCATAGTGAATAGGATCCTGGCACGTCACCCAGCGCTAAAGGTTTAAACAAGAGACGAGCTGTTTGGGACTATACAGAGTATCACCTGGCTTTTTACTAAGGATTACACATTCAAAAGGAATTTGGGCTTAATTCTAGGACAAACCCACTATACCATAGGGGAGGAATAAAAATTCCCATAATAGCTATTGACTAAAATGGGGCTTTTAACCCTTTGAATGCTAGGGAGGTCTCCAACGCATTGCTTCACAAGGTAACAACAATTTAAATTGTAAATTGTTTTACTCAAAAGGAAGCCCTGCAATTTTTCCAAAGAAAGGTTTACTATTCCTTTATTCGCTATAAAATAATAGTGCCTATGAAATTGTTTTGGAGAGTGACGGTATTCATGTTGCCATAACAGATAGCTATATACCTCACAAAATCTTTTTTTTGTATGGGAACATGTATTGTCAGACAAAAAAAAAAAAAAAATATTTTGCAAATGGTATTTTCAGCCACAAAATGTGAACTATTTTGTGAACAAAATCTATTCTGAGCCATATACAGTGAATGTAGTGCCACAAAATAAATAATGTACTACACTGCCCTTTTGTCACCATTTGTGGGTTGATTCAGCAGCATAGGCTGAAAGCAGCGGACTAAGGATCACTCATTACAAATACCCACTCAGTAAATACTGTAACTATATTGGTCATATTTTGATTTCGGCATGCAGACAAAAAAATAAAAGAAAAACACATCACTTACTTCCAAACTGCCTCGTTTTACGGGGTTCAACACCAGCAGTTTTTTTAGTAGGTTTTCACAGTCTGTAGACATATAGAAAGGAATACGATACTTTCCCCGTAAAACTCTCTCCCGTAATTCCTAAACAAAACACAAAACAGTAAGTGTTACTGCAACAGAGTCCGCTGTGTGTGCAACCACACATAGTTACATACACATCTACTACCATAATGGTTCCAATTAGGTAAAGCATAGAAGTGGTTCAAAGGTAGTGTGACCAGAACTCCCCTTTAAAGTCACACACACGGAGAGAAAACCAAAAACACACTGCTTGGATGAACCAGTTCCTGTGCTGCCCTGCAGAGCAGCATTTCATAAAAGAGTCCCGTATTAACTCTTTGAGTGCCAGAGGGGTACACAACGCAATGCAAGGCAATGTGTTGCGTACCCTTCTGGCACTCAAAGGGTTAAGGGGATGTCTGTTATCTTATGTAAAGGGAAGGTAAAGCTGATTTGCTAAGAATCTGAGTAATTCTGGAGCATATCAACTGCACCATAGGGAACAAAAATTGCCACTTTTGAGTGCCAGAGTGGTGTGCAGTGCATTACTTTGCAAGGTGTTGCATACCCCTCTGGCACTCAAAGGGTTAAAGGGAGTTTGCAATACCTTGAATGCAAGTGTTGTTACGCTTTGGGGGCCTGTAGAACATTCAAGGGGTTATAAAAGCCCCCTTGAAACCAATTCTTCTTAACCCCTTAGCGTCACATGATGTGCCAGAACCGTCACACTCCTGTGACGGCCCGGACATGTCATGGAATTCTGAGACGGCAGATCAGCTGCACTACACGCTCTGCCATCCCAGAATTCATTGCAAAAAAAATAAATGCAATGGTCCTTAATGGTCTCACACCCTCCGATTATGCGGCCGTTAAGGGGTTAATACATCAAACTTCAAATCACCCAAAATAAATAGGGTTCACAGACGTTTAAAAATGTATTCCTAGACAGAGATTATTTATTTACAAAGTATTTTACCAGGAAGAATACATTAAGATTTATCTTGTTTTCTGGCACTATAAGAGGTAAAGCAGAACTTTCATGTAATACCAAGTCGCCATGCATTCATTAAATAGATGTCTTACCATTAAAATATAGCTGTGTCTAAAGTAATCCTTCCCGTTTGGGGATTGACGGGCAGGTTAGTGCGGTCTGTAAGCCTGCGCCGTCAGTTCCGTCAGTCTACTCATTGGAGACCGGGACTGACGGCGCAGGCGCACATACAAGATGTCTGCGCTGTAGCCTGGGTTCCGGTCTCCAAACGGCAAGGATTTCTTTAGACAAAGCAATTTTTCAACGGTAAGAGATCTATTCTCAAGCTAGTCGCCATACGTTTAATGAATCCATGGCGACTTGGTATTACATGAAACTTCTGCTTTAAATACAAAGAAGCTGTAATTTTTTAGGGATTTTTAGACCTGAATATGTGACTTTTCTGGGTTGGTTATTATTGACGTATTAGCAGTGTAGTGGAGGTTATAGTTAGTGTGGAGAGCTGGAATGAGCGTACTGCTCAGGTAGTCTGGTTGCTTTTCAGAGAAATGATTATAAACTAAGCAAGAAAGGCAAAGGGTACATCTAGATCTGAGTGTTAGACACTTTAGTTTTTTAAACATATCACAATGATGGCAGTGTAATTACATTGGAAGGTAAAGCGACCTAATGAACTATACAGTGTTGAGTTTACCAAGATGGATTTTTGAAGCAGAAGCATATACCGTTAAATCTCTCGTATAATATGCACACGTTTGAACCTCTTCACCTTGTGTGAAGTGTTTGTGTGTGTGTGTGTGTGGGGGTATTATACACAAGGGCAAAAAAAATTTTAATAAATGTAATCTTTCCACTTTGATTCCCTCCCTCCCCGCTTACCCTCATCCTTCTCATCCCCAACGGAGTCCAATCTGACAGCCTGACAGGGTCCCAGTGGGCGGTCTTCACAGAGCAATACCGTAGATCCAATGCATAGATCTATACACACTGGATCTGTGGTATTGCCCTGCAAGGGTCTTGCGGTCCTCACGGGGCATTACCATTGGCTTAAAGGATGAGGTTCTGACAGGGCATTGCTGGAAGCGGCCACCAAATGCAAGCATGCCACCCGCTGGGACCCTGTCAGGCTGTTGGATTGGACTCCGAAGGGAGTGAGAAGGATGAGGTTAAGGTGGGAGGGCAGGAATTAGAACGGCAAGATGATATTTATTTTAGTGAGGCAGTGGAAACAAGGTATTATACATATGCATTCTTGTTTTCCCCAAAATTCTTGGGTATAATTTACAACTGCATATTATACATAGGTGCATATTATAACTGACATTTTACTGTACTACATCCCAATAGTCTATGACAATAACATATGTTTGAATGACAGGATTTGTTTCTAAACAGAAAGCTTATTTCAGGATAAAGTTTGGATGTTAATTTATTAAAATGAAGATAAAAAGTGAGGTTGGGGTCAAGCCACACACCAAGATATTTGTAGGCGTACACTGGGATTACTTTAGGATTAGATTGTTACAATGGTTACATGGATATTGTGGCGTTTAACTAATTTGCATTGTACCAAATATGGTTGTGACCATTTTATCACAGTTTAAAGGGGAACTCTCACCTCCATATCTGGATTTAAAATGTATTAGCATGGAAGATTTATTTAAGAAGCAGTTTACTGGAGATGTATTCCCCTTTAAGAACAGTTTGGTTTTAGTTATCCATCTTTCAGCTTCAGAGAAATCATCCTGTAACACTGCCTCAAGTTGTGTTACATAGTAGAGGAAGGGAAAAAAAAAAAAAAGCCCTCTGGAGCCATTTCCAGTGTGTGTGTGTGTGTGTGTGTGTGTGTGTGTGTGTGTGTGTGTGTGTGTGTGTGTGTGTGTGTGTGTGTGTGTGTGTGTGTGTGTGTGTGTGTGTGTGTGTGTGTGTGTGTGTGTGTGTGTGTGTGTGTGTGTGTTTTCATTCCTTCCTGACTCCAATTGGTAGTTGTGTTATGATTTCTAGTGTTACCTGCATACATGTGCACAGAAGATGATTTGCGAACTGTGGGCATATCATAGAAGAGGGCCAATAATGGAGCCTGAGGGAACCCCACTCGTTACTTTGAGCGGAATGTGTAAAAAGATATAAATAAAATGCTTTCTAGGTCCATAATCTCTTCATTTATGTGATGAATGTACTTTTCTTTTGGAAATGTAGACAGCTAGGCATGGCCATTTGATCCCTGTCAGTTTATGTATGTTTCTAGTAAGTAACAAGTGCAATATACGTCATAATAGAGATAAAAGGAGATAAATGTCTTTGTGAAATAAAAAGGGATGGATTTGATCCAAAAAAAACAATTAAAAAAAAAAACATAAAAATAAAACCTGAAGCAGATAAATGCTCTAAGAAGTTTGATAACAAAAGAAGCCTTTATCCTCCCCAAACATCCAATTAAACAGACTTTAACTCTCTCGTACCAAAGGAAGGAGACTGAAAAAGAACGACTAAAAGCACATGATATTTAAAGGAACATCACCACCTAAAATGAACAGTGGTTCTATACACTCAAATGCCCTATAATTCATGCTGCGTCTGTAACAATTCTCCATTTGTTTTCAGAAGCTTTAAGTCTAGTCTGACACATCCTCTGAGGGAGCAGCCATTCCTGCCTTTTCCAGGGCCAGGGCCTCCTCTGATTGTCCTGGATTATCTGTTAACCCTTTCAGTGCCAAAGGGGTATCTCCCATGCATGGGATGTGTGGGATACCCCACTGGAACTCTAAGGGTTAATGGGCTTAGATAACAAGAGTACAAGAGTATGGGGTACTAATTGCAATTAACTTACTTTATATTTCAATACAATTCACTGACTCTCGGAACCAAACAGCACAAACAAAATGAAATAAATGGTCTATGAAGTAATTTAGGGATGTAACTAGCATATGAATAATACTAGTGGTAAGTATATGTTATTTAAAGGGACAGTAATGTTTCACAAAAAAAGCAGCTCAGATTAATCTTCATAGTATTTGGGTCATGGAGAGTGTTATTTCAATACTGTCAGAGTTGTAGTTCAAGAGTAATTAAATAATAAAATATCCCCCTCCCACCTCTTTTACTGATGTATTAATGTTCACCTCAGAGAAGCAAGGTTGTCCGGATGGATCACACAGAGGGACAATCTTCAGTGATCATAAGGAAAAACCTGTAAAACCTGTCAAGTGGGGTTAGGGATTTCCTTATGATCACAGTAAGAAGATTGTCCCTTGCTGTGATCTGCCCGGTCCCAGGACCAGATTCCACATCTGAGGGGAGGTTGCTTACACTAGGTAAAATTGGTGGGAGGGGGATAATTTATCATTCAATTACTCCTGAACTACAACTCTGACAGTATTGAAATAACACTTTCCATGGCCCAAATATCATAAAGATTAATTGGAGCTGCTGTTTTTGTGAAACATTATTATCCCTTTAAAGTTATATCAACCTATTTAATTTTTTACTGGTAGTGTTCCCTCACATGAGATATTGTGACTTAAAGGAGAACGAACACCTCCAAATACTAATCCTCGACTCCCCTTTCTATGGCCATAAAATCAGTCCTGGATGTCTTGCCCATGGATGCAGACATGACAGCTGCTGGCAGGACTACAGGACTTCAAACTCCACTCACTGCATATGGTGATCGTATCCCTGTAAGAAGCAGAGGGGTGTGCAACGCCTTTATAATAACCCCAAACATACCTTATTCTGTGGCCAAAAAATTCTAATGGCCCTTTTGCAAGCTTCAGTTTGGAAAAAAAACTGCCAGCATCTGTCTACCCCCATGGATCTGGATGGAGAGGTTATGACTTGAACAAAAAAATAAATAAATAAATAATTGGGGCCATTAGGATTTTTTGGCCATTGTAAGGTAAGTGGGGGATTATTATTAGAAGGTATTACTTCTCCTTTTACAGTCTCCTGTTATGAAAAATCACTTTGGCATGAACACAACCGAACGTTTTTTGTGATTTAGTTTTTGCCATAACAGCTAGTGCTGGAGGGGGGTTTAGAGTCACAACATGGACACAGCCTTCGCCTGATCTGTGACACACAATGGTCATTTTTAACCCTTTAAGTGCCAGAGGGGTAGCCGACGTATTGCGTCAGATACCCCTCTGGCACTCGAAGGGTTAATGTAATTTTGGGGTAAATTTAAATTCCCCACTGATTTAAACCAGCTTTTTAACACTTTGAAAGCTAGAAATCTCCAATGCATTTCAAAGACTTCTCTAGGATTCAACGGGTTAAAAGCCCCATTTGAAGTGCATCAATAATGCAGACAACGCCTTATCGGCAGATCTGATGATGAAGCCGCAGCAGCATTTTGATCCGCTGTGTACCAACTGGGGAGCAGGAAGGTTGTCAGAAAGGAGACTTGTGGTGTGTCCTCACTGGTACCGCCACAAGAGACTGAACTACAGGAATGAAGTCTCACAATTCAGTCTCTGGTCTTGTGTGATCAAGCATAAACTCTCTGTAACTGATTTAAAGGGTTTGTAATGTTTCAAAACACAAGCAACTCCAATTAATCTTCATAGTATTTGGGCCACGGAGAGTGTCTTTTCAATTCTCTCAGCATTGTAGTTCAAGAGTAATTGAATGATAAAGTATCCCCCTCCTACCCCTTTTACTGATGTAACACTGCTCACCTTGAGCAGAAAGGTGGTGTCCAGATGGATCACAGAGAGGGACAATCTTCAGTGAGCATAAGGGGAAAAACCTGTCAAGGGGGCAGAGTTTTCCTTATGATCACAGTAAGAAGATTGTCCCTTTCTGCAATCTGTCCTGTCCCAGGACCAGATTCCACAGCTGGGGGGCACGCCTTACACTAGGTAAAAGGGACAGGAGGGGGATACTTTATCATTCAATTACTCTTGAACTACAACTCTGACAATACTGAAATAACACTCTCCATGGCCCAAATACTATGAAGATTAATTGGAGCTGCTTTTATTTTCAAACATTACCAGCCCAAAACAGACAGTTTATTGGACAGAGCAGGCAACTAGAAACCTTTGTGCCTGAGAGACACATGTTGTAGGATGGATTAAAGCTGAAGGGGTCAGTTCTCGGACACAAACTATGGCTGACAGGGGCTGTTTTGGTGACTTCACAATGCAGCTCCAGGCATTTTAGCAATCTGCTCTCTTAGACTTACAGGTAAAAGGTGGTACTGTGCTAGCCACTGATAAAGTAGGAGATTGGCACAGTGAAAGTGATACTTTATCAGGCAACACAATAGCTTTAGACTGCAAGCTTTCAAGACCAATCAGGTCTCTGCATCAGGCACAATGCACATACCTAAGTGTTCTTGAGAGCTTGTACTCTAAAGATATTCAGTTAGCCAATAAAGTATCACTTTTAGACTACTAGTCTCCTCCCGTAGACTTAACAAAACATGATAACTGCCCTTTATACCACTGGGAATTTCCATTTGTCCCCTATAGTGCAGTTGGTTTACTCAACAATTAAACCACTTTGACATCATGAATATGGGCCTACATTTCTTTGACAGGTTCCTTACCTTCAGGTTCTGCCCATCAAAAGGTAACGAGCCACTAACTAAAGTGTACAGAATGACTCCAAGACTCCACACGTCCACCTCCGGACCATCGTACTTCTTCCCTTGGAAGAGTTCTGGAGCAGCATATGGTGGACTACCACAGAATGTGTCCAGCTTGTTCCCGATGGTAAATTCATTGCTGAAGCCAAAATCTGCTATCTTAATATTCATGTCTGCATCAAGGAGAAGGTTTTCTGCCTGTTTTAATAGTTAAAAAGTAAAAAGAAAAATATGTAAAGCATATTGCAAAGCTTTGTCCTGAATAAATGAAAATAAAAGAAGATTTTAGTCTTACCTGTTAAATCCTTTTCTCTTAGTCCATACAGGTTACTGGTAACTTTGGGTAGGCGATCCGCCCCTTTAATTGTAGGCAAGAACAATTCAATAATTTTATGCAGGGGGTGGAGCCTAACTTCACTCCTTGGCTGCAGCTAGTCAACCAGCTCCAGAAAGATTTGACATACTAACTATTGACTAGATTGTGGAAGGGCAAGAGCATGACCCCGAAGGACCCCCATGGTCTGCCACAGGAGAGCCAAGCATGGTCCCTTGACAGGGTGGGAGACCAGTAACCTGTATGGACTAAGAGAAAAGGATTTAACAGGTAACACTAAAATCCTCTTTTCTCTGTCGTCCAATACAGGTTACTGGTAACTTTGGGATGTTCAATCATTGAGCTTCCCAGAGGCAGGAAGTAAGGCAAGGACCAGGCGCAAGGCCCCCAAAGTCACCAGAGCAGATATGAACCATCAGATCAGAGATAGCCCAACAAACAATGAAGTGTCATCGGACACTGAACAGGAGTAACACCACCCAACTGTTACACAGCACACTGAACTAGAGCCAACGGGGCTCAAAAGTGAAGGAAGCACCAAGAACCGAAGAAAATCCTAGACAGGCAAGACTGCCTCCAGGATTTTCCTCCCAAAGCTGGCGTCAGCCGATGCCAGTACATCAACACGGTAATGCTTCGAAAAGGTGTGCACAGACGACCAGGTGGCAGCCTTGCATAACTGATCAGCAGAGGCCTGATTCTTGTAAGCCCAAGAGGCCCCAATAGATTGTGTAGAATGAGCCATGACCGTGAAAGGGACAGGTTTCTTCCTCAGCTCATAAGCCTTAATCTTTTGAGTGCCAGAGGGGTACGCAACGCATTGCAAAGCAATGCGTTGTGTACCCCTATGGCACTCAAAGGGTTAAGAATAGTGGACTTGATCCAAGAAGCAATAGTCACCTTGGATGCAGGTCTTCCTGCCCTAGGACCCTCAGGAATGACGAACAACGCATCTGATTGCCTGATAGAATCAGTGCGATGTACATAAAACTTGAGACAACGCACCACGTCTAACAAGTGGAGATCCCTCTTCTTGTCAGAGGTGGGGTCAGGGCAGAAGGAGGGAACCACAATCTCCTGATTGATGTGGAGCTCCGAAACCGCCTTGTCCTTATGAAACACCAAATAGGGTGGTTTACAGGACAGCGCATGTAACTCCACAACACGGCGCACAGACACAATCGCCAGGAGAAAGGCCATAACCCTGTAGAAGAAGATCCAGACGGCAAAGGAGCCGGAATGGCTCCGCCACTGATAGATCCAAAAGCTCCGGAAACCAAGCCTGTCAAGGCCAGTACTGAGCAATCAGAATGACTGGACAACGCTCCAGTCAGAATTTCCATAACACCCTGTGCAACATTGGGAGGGGTGGAAAGATGTAGGCCAGAGGGAATAACCAAGGAATAGAGATTGCATCCACTGCCAGAGCTAGAGGGTCCCTCCATCGAGAGCAGAACCTCGGAACCTTCCTGTTATGTGTTGACGCCATTATGTCGATGTAAGGAAGACCCCCTTTCTGAACAATGACGGTGAACACCTCTGGGTGCAGCTCCCACTCTCCACTGTCCACCATGTGTCGACTGAGGAAGTCCGCCATGACGTTGTCTACGCCGGGAATGTGCACTGCAGATATGGCAGGAGCGTGTTTTTCTGCCCAGGACAAAATAGCCTTGACCTATAACCAAGCAGCAAGACTTCTTGTTCCGCCCTGCTTGTTGATGTAAGCAACGGCCGTGGCGTTGTCGGACTCTACCCGGACTGTACAGTTTTCCAGCAGAGATGTCCAATGGAATGAAATATTGCCCGAAGCTCCAATATGTTGATGGGAAGGAGAGACTCCTCCAGAGACCACCAACCCTGAGCAATCAGGCGACCCAGGACCGCTCTCCAGCCGGAGAGGCTGGCATCCGTCGTCACCATGGTCCAGAAGGATACCAGGAAGGACCTGCCCTTCAGCAGATTGGAGAGGTCAAGCCACCATGACAAACTCAGCTCCACATGAAGAGGGAGGGACACGGACATCTTCAGAAGGTCCGGCTGACCCCTACACACCTGGATCACAAACTGCTGGAGTTCCCTGGTGTGCGCCATGACAAATGGTACCGCTTCTATGGTGGAGATGAATTTCCCCACTACAGATGACAGCTTTTTGGCTGGAACTGGATCCTGAGCCAGAAACGCAGAAACCCTGTGGGTGATATGGTGAGCTACCTCGTCCGTGAGAAACACCATGTTCGTCTGGGTGTCAAAGAGGAGGCCCAGGAAGACCAAACGATGGGATGGGCCAAGATCTGATTTGTTCAAGTAGATGATCCACCTGTGATGGGTGAGAACATGAATGCATTGCTGAACCTGCTGATGAAGAAGTTCCGCAGAAGGGGCTTTCAGAAGCAGGTTGTCCATGTATGGAGTAACTCTGATGTAGTCTCGATGGAGGACGGACACTAAGGCTCCCAGAACACGGCTGAAGACTTGAGGAGTCGGTCATCAGACCAAATGGTCTGAAAAATGAAAATGAAAACTGAAAAGACCTGAAAACTGAAAATGTCCCCGGTTGCAGGCAAATCGGTGGTACTGCCGGCTCTCTGGATGAATGGCAAGGTGTAAGTACGTGTCCTGAAAATTCAGAGATGCAAGAAATTCCCCCGGGGACATGGCAGTTCGTAGAGACTCCTGGTGATAATGAGTCCGGATTACAAAGGAATTGAGATCCTTTAAATCCAAATGGGATGACAACCACCATCCTTCTTAGAGACCACAAAGAGGTTTGAGTAAAAACCCATACCTTTGTCCTGAACTGGAACCGGCTCTAGAACATCCTTGTCCAGAAGAGCCTAAACAGCGCTGAACACACTGTGTTTCTCTGCTCCCTGAGGCGTAGGAGAAGGAAAGAAGTGGAAGGGAGGAAGAGAGACGAAAGGGATCCTGTACCCTTCCGTCACCACCTGTAAAACCCATGGGTCTGCCACTGAAGGCTTGGAAGCCTTGGGCTTGGAGGAAACCTTGGGCTTCCATTGCTGTTTGGTCTTGGAGAAGGTATGCGGACCTGAGGGAACCGTCTGGTTCGCCAGACGTGTGTCACATTCTGAAAGGAACAAAAATACTGGTTACGCTTAAGCAGTGTTTTCTTCCTAAGAACCAAGGGTAGAAGTGTACTCTTACCCCCTGTGGCCTCACTGATCAGATCCTTAAGATCTGGCCCAAACAAAGAAGTGCCTTGAAAAGGTAAGGAGAGCAATGCTTTCTTGGAAGCAGTGTCAGCAAACCAGATCTTGAGCCAAAGAGCCCGTCTGGCAACCACAGACATGGTGGAATCCCTAGCCACCAAACGAATGGAATCAAATAAGGCAGCAGAAACACAGTGCTGTGCCTCAGAAATGTTGGCAAGGAGGAACAACATATCCGAAGTAGGAGCACCCTGACGGACAGGAAGGGTGAGCTGTTCAGTCCAGACCGCAATGGACCGGTTCACCCATGCTGCAGCGAATGCTGGATGCATAGCAGTACCAGCAGTGGCAAAGATGGACTTGAGGGAGACCTCAAGTTTCTTGTCAGTCCAGTCCATTAGAGCAGACACATCAGACACTGGCAAGGCAGTTGACTTGGATAGCCTGGAGATAGGAGCATCCACTTTGGGAGGATGAACCCACTGAGCAAGCACTGCCTCAGAGAAGGGATAAAGCTTGGCATATTTCTTGGAGACAGAAGGTTTCCTGTCCGGAGACTTCCACTCTGACACAAGGCGGTCAAGAGTGAGGTTAGGTGGAAAGCAAGTAAAGGGCTTTTTAGGCTCCTGAAACACATCAGAAGGGTCAGAAGGAACCTCCTGCACTAGGGTATTTAAAACAGCCCTGATCAGGCCCTCAGCCGAGGGCTCAGGATAAGCCTCAAAAGGGTCCCCAAAAAACTGAGAGGAGCCCAACGCAGAACATTTCTCAAAATCTGAATTCACCAGTAGTTCCTCCTCAGAGGAATCTGACATGTCAGGTACACCCTGAGGCTTTGGCAGGGAAGACTTGACAAAGGAAGGGGTCTGCCAAGAAATAAAGACCCCCTGTAACTGGGATGGAAAGAGTTGCAATGTGGACCTAAGGTCCCTAGTAGCAGCCTTGAACTCTTGCACCCAAACTGGCTCTAATGCATGGCTGGAGGTCCCTGGAAGACTCTCAGGGACATCAGAACATGCTGGGCATAAATGACCTGAGAATTCTCTAGGTAACCCTGAGTGACAGGAAGAACAATGCACAATAGGGGATACAGAGACCCCAGCATCCTTAGTCTTAGGTCTGGCCCCAAGCTCCAACGGTATAGACATTCTCTCAGTGTCAAATAACCTTACTTATAAGAAATCACCCAATTACAGTGTGTAGAATTAAAGTTTCACCCCTGAAATCGCTAAAATAGACTTATCTGGCAGGCGAAGGGTTAGTCGGCAGAGGAGAGAAGGAGAGACCAAGCCCTGTGTAGGATACTTGTTCTGGAAATAGCACAAAATGGCTAAAGGGTTAAGTACCTCATAAACCTGCTCCAAACACCCAAAAGACATTCAGATAGACACAATGAGTGCATGAGTGTACAATAGGAACTCCAAATGAAGCCCCCTGTGCAGAGGGGCACTGTGGGACATGTAGACCTGTAGAACTCAAAGGGTTCCTCACCTTTCCTGCAGCTCTTCTGTCTTCAGCATACCAGGTTTTAAGAAAAAGCATCGGTGGGCAACTCCTGAGGAAAGAACTTGTAGCCAAGATTTCCCCCCAGGGCTTAAGGTCTACAAAAAGCACCTGGTCACTGAGCTAGCCACATCTAAGGGCATTGTCATTTATGGTAATCCGCCTAATGGTGGTATTCCATTTCTAACAGAAAAATAAAAAACTTGTAAAGCTATAGCAGAACTGTTCTCTTGCCTGTGTTATCTTCACCAAGGAACAAATCTTTCTGAAGCTGGTTGGCTAGCTGCAGCAAAGGAGGGAAGGTAGGCTCCACCCCCTGCATTCAATTCTAGAATTGCTCCTGTCTACAATTAAAGGGGCAGATCGCCTACCCAAAGTTACCAGTAACCTGTATTGGATGACAGAGAAAACTATATTATATATATATATATTTTTATATATAAAAAACATTGCGTTTCTTTTCTCTATAAGTAAAAACAAGGGTACTCCAAAGATACAGAATTGCTCCAATTCTTAGTAAATCAGGCTCCCAATGTTTAATAAATTAAAGTGGAAAGGTCCAAATCTGGTGGCAAATGGGCAAAAGGCAGAGCGTAAGAGTGGGAAGAAGTTTGCAAGCGAGTGGGAAAAAAGGCAAGGACCGGAGTGAGAGGGTGGGCTGATGGATAAAGTGAGAGGCTGCTAAGTGGACACAGTAAACCAAGAGGGATGGGGAAAGTGGGGGAGATAAACAGGAAGAAAAGGGCAAACTGAGGGAGAAATAACATGGCTGTAGAGAAGGAAGTGCTATATTGGAAGACAGCTTGAGATAGGAGTTGCCACGTATCTCATTTGTCCTCCACAGAATTATGTTATTAACTTTCCCCCTCTCTGCTTGTGAATATCTCTGATCATACAGAAGGCACAAGAGTCATAGCTGCCTCGCTGTGTGATATGAGCTGATCACAGAGTGGGGAAGGTTAATCACACACTTCTATGGATGAGATGAGGTGTATGCCAAATCCTGTCTGTCTTCCACACGCAGCACTTTATTCATCACTATCACCCATGTCACTTCTCCCTCCACTCTCCCATTCACCTCCCACACATGGGATGCCACTTAACTGGAGCATATGAATACCTAGTTATATAATTATGTGTGCCACAGCACTCAAAGGGTGCTCCCTCCCAGTTAGTAGAATGCAGTGAAGATCTTTGTGAAGTTTCACTGTAACAGGCCTCCTCTCATTCTCTTATGAAAGAAGACATGTCCCAATAAAAAGCAGGAAGTACACAAGCTATTTTAACCCTTTGAGTGCCAGATGGTACGCAATGCATTGTACCGCAATGCGTTGTGTACCCCTCTGGCACTCAAAGGATTACCTAACCAGGTGACACTCCTTGAAATTAGAGGAAAGGAGGTTTAGACTTTAGCAGAGGAAGGGTTTATTTACAGTAAGGTCTGTTACATTATGGAATTCCTTGCCCAAGGAGGTGGTTATGGCAGATACAATGGATACATTTAGAGAAGATTAGATATATTTCTTTCAAAAGGGAACATACAGGGTTATACAGTATATTAGTAGGCAGATCAGGAAGGTCTGATAAAGACTAACTTATATGGCAGCAGGAAAGCTATATAATTCTCATGTCTCTGGGTTATGAGGCAAAGGCTGAACTTGATAGACTTGTGTCTTTTTTGCCACCTAATTTACTCTGTTACTATGCTGTAATAAATGTATACACTTTTACATTTGTCTGATCTGGCCTGTGCTCTAACTCAGTCCAGATCTCTGCTGAACTCTACTAACTGGGCGGAAGAACTCAGAGCTCTGTGGAGGACCTCATCATTACCAGGGATTCATACGCTGCAGTTCAGTGACATCCTATATGCGAGGATGAGAGGACATCAAATGAACCCTTTTTAAGTGCCAGAGGGGTGTGCAAGCATTTCCAGGGAATGTGTTGAACACCCGTCCAGCACTCAAATGGTTAAATCTGTGCTGTGCCCATATATTTGCGCAGCCTCCAGGTTTTATTTCTACTGCATATTGTACTTTGTGGCTTATTTATGCTACTGCTTCAGTAAGCTCTGTCTCTAGAAATAAAAGAACATAATAAATACATATATAGTAGATGTAAGCACTCACAGGTCTTTCAATGGACAAAAAGATTTTTATTATAAAGTATACATCAATGTTTTGGCCAGGTGATGCTGGCCTTCTCAGTAAGGTCCTGAGGAATGCCAACATTGCCTGGCCGAAACGTTGATGTATACTTTATAATAAAAATCTTTTTGTCCATTGAAAGACCTGTGAGTGCTTCCATTTCCATGTACTATTTAACCAGCTGCTGGTTAGCACCCAGGAACGCTTTACATCCCTAAAGTGTGACCGCTTCCACCAAGCACAGAATATATATAAAGATACAGTTTTGTTGTTCAAGGACCGCACTCACAGGACTTCCAAATGCTTCAAAATCATGCAAAGTTTATTATCAACGTTTCGGCCCTGCCTTGGGCCTTTGTCAACCTATCTTGACAAAGGCCCAAGGCAGGGCCGAAACGTTGATAATAAACTTTGCACAATTTTGAAGCATTTGGAAGTCCTGTGAGTGCGGTCCTTGAACAACAAAACTGTATCTATCTTTTGTGGAACCAGGCACCCAGGCCGTTGATTTTGATTAGGAGAGTGCTAGGACTTATATGTTTGGTATATATATATATATATATATATATATATATATATATATATATAGATATACACACATATAACACACACACACACACACACACACTACAGTTCAAAAGTTTGGGGTCACTTAGCAATGTCCTTGTTTTCCATCAAACAAGTTGCATAATAAATAGGACATACAGTCAATGTGATGACAAGTTACAAATAATGATTTTCAATTTAAATAATAATTGCGTCCTTCAAACTCTGCTTTCGTCCAAGAATCCTCCATTTTCAGCAATTACAGCCTTGCAGACCTTTCTAGTTGTCTGTTTCTTGAGGTAATGTGAAGAGAGTTCACCCCAGGCTTCCTGGAGCACCTCCCACAACTTGGACTCACTTGATGGACACTTGTTATGTACCATACGGTCAAGCTGCTCCCATAACAGAAACAAGGAAATTCCTAAATGACCCCAAACTTTTTATCGGTAGTAGATATATATCTATATATTTATATCATGTCTCATTTTTCATATTTCTCATTGTCACTCGCTCCCTGCAACAAACACAACATTATTTTAGTACATGGAATGTTAACCCTTTTAGTGCCAGAGGGGTATGCAATGCATTGCAAAGCAAGGGTTAAAATCATATGAATATCAAATGTAGCCCTTCTGGTCCTCAATGGGTTAATCAAACAAAAAAGACTATCAAACAAAAACAAAACAAATGCACATTATGTTTAACACGTGAATACGAGACTAAGCAACATAATGTATTGGTGACATCTCTAGCATCCAAATGGGTTAATCAGTGTTCCTAAAATCAATAAAAGCTGTAAGTCTGATAAGTATCCAGCAGAGGGCACTGTTGCATGGTCTTATGAATAATTACCCATTCTTATAAAAGCAAACTTGGAGTTATTCTAGAGTAAGCCAACTGTACCATAGGTGACAAATACAAATTGCTGTTAAATAAAACTGTACTTTTAAAACTTTGAATGCTAGAGAGGTCTCCAATGCATTCTCTAGCATTCAAAGGGAATTTAGGAAATTTTATTTGTATCCTATAGTGCAGATGGTTTACTCCAGAATAACGTATTTGCTTTTATAAATATGGGCCGTATTCATTCACTAGGGATGTTCAAACTGTGGTTTTCCAGTCGTCATTGGACTATGGCTCTTAGCATCCCCAGCCTGATCACGTGACAGTGTAATCAATCTTTTATAAGCACACCTGTGTGCGCTCGCACGTGCGATTGCGTGTGTGTGCAACTAAGATACAGGTATCAGTCACTCTAATCCAGAGGCAGGCAAACTTTAGCTGGGGATAATGGGAGTTGTAGTTGTAGTACACAACAGTGGGAGAGTCCAAGTTTTCCTAATCCTTACCGAATCCATTTGCCCAGAGAAAATTTGCACATTAAAGGTATTCAAGTCACATGCTGTTGTAGTGCAAATCTGATATCTAGTAAAAATCATGTCTACTTTTGTCTTTTACAGAATTCCCTGGCAAAAGAATGTCAGATTTCCTTACAAGGAAATGTATTTTTCTGAAAAAAAAAAAATTAAAAAATAAATTAAAAAAAAAAAAAAAAAAAATTACTGGACTAATATTTCATTACATAGACAAGCTTTCGAGAGTGATGCTCCCTTTTTAAGTCAAAAGTATGTATCATTACATACTGCATACATGCATTTGGCCTCAACACTACCGCTGAACTAACATGGCTAACCTAAATTAAAATGAAACTGTATAATAGAAAATTATATTTAATTTGCATAAACTGACAATTCAAGCTAAATACCCCATAAACTATTGTTTGATATTAAAAAATGGCCAACATAAGCAGATTTTGAAAGCTCTATCAAAATCACCTTATGTTACAAAGCAACAGTTCTACATTAAGGATCAGCTCAAATCTATATAAATCTAAAAGAAAGCATCATGTGACTGAAAAACTTGTCCGAAGCCTGACACACCCAGGGGAAGCAGTAAGGAGAGGATATTCATGTCTCCTCCCTACTGTCAGTCCTGGAGTTACAGGGGTGCATGATTTTCACAGAAGTGAGCAGGGGCCTTTCCTATGAAAATCTCTGCAAGGAGTTAGCCCTCCTACAAATTCACTCTGAAAAAAAAAAAACATGGCCGACACACAGAGACATACACATAAACACACACACACACGCACGCACGCACGCACACACGCACGCACGCACGCACACACACACGCTGATTGTCGGTTACTCTGTCTTCCATACTTTCCAGGCAAACTCCGTAACTGGAAAATTTACATGTGGCTGGTCACACTGAAAAAACATACCTCTCAGTGATCTATTGTGAAAACAACAGTACTACAGGATAAATAGGCATTTCTGCTTACTACTTCTTAGTTTTCAGATATATTATATACACACACATATACACACTAGCAAAAGGGGCATGGTGTTGCCTGTGGGGATTAAGTCCTTTGGGGGCTTCAGGGGTATTGATCACATTGGTGTATATGTACATGGAATAAATATGAAGGTAGGTGTAGTGCATATGTATTCAATATACATACACGCCTACCTGCATATTTAATTCCATGTACATATACACCAATGTAATCAATACCCCTGAAGCATCCAAAGGACTTAATCCTTACAGGCAACGCCGTACCCCTTTTGCTAATATATATATATATATATATATATATATATATATATATATATATATATATGTGTATGTTTAAGGGTGTGGTTGGGATTTGTGATGTGACCTCTTTATAGTACCATTTTTATTTTCTGTAAAGAATTAACCACATTTGGCATAATGGGTTGCAAAACAAGGCATTGAAATGTACTTCAAACAAAGAATGGTTTGCCCACCCCTCAATACTCCACACACTCCACTGAAGATTGACAGCACAAGCAACCAATATCTGGCAACTCCATGAATGGGCAGTCAAAGGTTAAAGACAACTTCCCAAGGTCACGTTACTTGCCTTATACAGTCCACATAAATTTTTAACAGAGATAATTACCTTTAAGTCCCGATGCACAATACATTTCTGATGGCAGTACTGAACAGCTGACACAATCTGAAAGGAAGAGAGAATGCTTTAAAAATATGTATTAAAAACATAAACTGTATATTGTTTTTGTTAAATTAAAGTATTATAAACACATTAAGAAAAATATATATTGTAGGACTTTTAATGCAAAGTAAAACAAAAAGTACTCTCCAACCTGAGAGATACTTCATTTATAAGTTAATACGGTGTCAAATGTTAATGTTATTTGTGAATATTTGAGGTTAGCATTGTTTGTGACCACTCCATTTAATAGTGACACTGTTGTACTATATTAGTCTAGGAATATCTGCTTCACAATTAAACAGAATGGTCACAAAAAAAGAGGATTTTAGTCTTACCTGTTAAATCATTTTCTCTTATTCCATACATGTTACTGGTAACTTTGGGTAGGCAATCCACCCCTTTTATTAGACAGCAACAATTCTAGAAGTGAATGCAGGGGGTGGAGCCTACCTTCCCTCCTTGGCTGCAGATAGCCAATCAGCTCCAGTAAGATTTGAGACACTAACTATTGATTAGATAGTAGAAGGGAAAGAAGACTCCTGTGAGCATGACCCCGAAGGACCCCCACGGTCTGCCACAGGAGCGCCAAGCATGGTCCCTTGACAGGGTGGGAGACCAGTAACCTGTATGGACTAAGAGAAAAGGATTTAACAGGTAAGACTAAAATCCTCTTTTCTCTGTCGTCCAATACAGGATACTGGTAACTTTGGGATGTCCAACCACTGAGTTTTCCAGAGGCAGGAAGTAAGGCAAGGACCAGGTGCAAAGCCCCCAAAGTAACCACAGCAGATATGAACCATCAGATCAGAGATAGCCCAACAAAACAAATAAAGTGTCAACGGACAGTGAACAGGGGTAACAACACCTCAAACTGTTACACAGCACACTGAACTAGAGCCAACAGGGCTCAAGAGTGAAGGAAGCATCAAAGAAGATCCTAGACAAGCAAGACTGCCTCCAGGATTTTCCTCCCAAAACTGGCGTCAGCCGATGCCAGCACATCAACACGGTAGTGCTTCAAAAAGGTGTGCACAGATGACCAAGTGGCAGCCCTGCACAACTGATCAGCGGAGGCCTAATTCTTGTGAGCCCAAGAAGCCCTGGTAGATCTAGTAGAATGAGCCATGACCCGAAAGGGAACAGGCTTCTTCCTTAGCTCGTAAGCCTTATGAATAGTGGACTTGATCCAAGACGCAATGGTCACTTTGGATGAAGGTTTCCCTGCCCTGGGGCCCTCAGGAATGACAATCAGAGTGTCAGACTGTCTAATGGACTCAATGCGATGTACATAAAACTTGAGACAACACACCACATCTAACAAGTGAAGATCCCTCTCCTTGTCAGAAGTAGGGTCAGGGCAGAAAGAAGGCACCACAATCTCCTTGATTGTCCCTCTTCGCTATCCATCCGGAACAGCTTGCTCAGGCTGCTTGAGGTAAGTAAAAGGTGGCGTGAGAGGGAAACTTTATTATTGAATAAAAGTAAAACGACAATGTTTTAGAAGGTTATACTGCTACATATTGTTATAAAACTGTACAAAGAAGACTCGATTGTACTTTAGTATCTAAATATTACTATCTCTTTAAGTCTGGATTCCATTGCAGCTGCCCAATTGTACAGTGCTGCGGAATTAGTTGGTGCTATATAAATAAAGAATAATAATAGTAATAATTTTATCAGGGATTTTATCTACACATTTATCCATAGACTTCAATAGGAATCTGTTAGATAAATCCAGTTGATAACACTTACCAACTGCAATGGAATCCAGGCCTAAGTCTGCTGCTCTGAGAGTACACGGACACACAGAAGAGTACACGGACACACAGAAGAGTACACGGACACACAGAAGAAACTACTACATGGAGCTGATGTGTGATTGCTAACAGCCATTGTTTCACAGAACAGTTATATATGCACAGCACTGCATATAGGGAAAATAATAATATCTAATAATAACACCACCTCTCACTCATTTTACTATGGCAAGG
Source organism: Rhinophrynus dorsalis (assembly GCA_037306005.1). NCBI lineage: Eukaryota > Metazoa > Chordata > Amphibia > Anura > Rhinophrynidae > Rhinophrynus > Rhinophrynus dorsalis. Next base: position 43,723,487 of record CM074720.1, read on the forward strand.
AAATCTTAATTGCCCCTCTGATTTTTTTTTTTTTCTCCTTGATTTAAGAAATGATTTTCCTTGCTATATCCATGGAGGTAGACATGACAATTGCTAGCAACAAAACAGGAAAAAAACTCTGCCTACTGCACATGGCAATCTTAATCCTTTGTGTGCCAGAGAGGTGTGCAACACATTGCTTTGCATTGCATAACCCTCTGGCACTCAAAGGGTTTACGGAATGGAGAGGTACACCACTCTGACCCTTAAAGGGTTAATTAAGTAAGCTCATTCACTCTGTCTGCTTCAGTCTGAAAAACCTGCCAATAACGGTCATGTCCGCCTCCACGGACATAACAACTTCAGTCAGTCTCTGATGTCATCTCTTGCAAAAAGGCCCAAGGGTAAAATTCACAAAGACTATTAGGATTTTTTGGCCATAGTAACACAAGTGGAGTGTTATTAGGAGGTTTAAAACTCAATATTCACATTTTTGTCAGCCTTGGTAGAAAAAATGGGGCACAAAAGTGCCATGGAGCCCTGACTGAGAGTCACTGGTCTACTCATGCTGCTTCAGGATTAGATTTTAGGGATCTTACATAAAATAGCTGTTTTACAGATGTTCCCCTGAAGGACCTGACATTTAAAATTATAGAACCCAATTTCATTTTAAGGCGTTAGTGTCCCTTTAAAGAGATTGTATGGTTCAATATGCAAAACATACATAGTGCATGGTTTATCCTACTAGGAAAACCCAGGGTACCCCCACTGATAGGTTAAACAAGGCAACTCCCTCTGGTGACAGAGGTTTTATTAAAAAGGTACTGCAGCTCTAACAGGCATTTTTTGGGTGCAGCACCTCTATGGCCTTATATTCTGCAGTGGCGCTGTGGCTACAGCAGCAGCATACAGAGGGGGTTATAATAGACATATATAAACTGATGTAGAAACAGCACTATCATAAACCTTCCGGCCATGGAAATACTGCACTTAAAAAAAGAAAAATGCAAGTTTGATCTGCAATACTTTTTGAATAAAACACCCCCCAGTAGCAGGAGTACAGCTGTTTTGCAAAGAGGTATAATCTCTGCAATATATTCTTGTTCCATAGTAAGTGATACTATCCCTTTAACAACTTGGGGAACAGAGGGGTGTGCTGCACATTGTTTCACAATGCTTGGTGCCCCCCTCTGGTCCTCAGATGGTTAAATCCTCCATTTGTCTCTTCATAGGATCATTTAGAGAGCAGCAGTGGTCACGTTTATGAGGGAAGACCTATCGAATGGTCCTTTGACAAAGAGACTCTACTCTGGCTTGGAAGACAGAAGAGTTGCTGATGAATGTGAGTTAAGTTGTAAGCTGACAGTGGATAATGGGAGTTGCAGTGCCCAATAGCTGGAGTGCTGAAGGTTTCCTATACCTGTTCTAGAAGTAAAGGGCAGCTAGGGAGTATGCCAAACCCTCAACAAGGTTATGGTGAGCAGAAAAATGATGACATCTCTCAGCAGTACATTACTTACATATAAAACACTTGTGCACACTTACATGGCTAAAATGACATGCTTCTAGCAAAAGCAACTCTCTGCGCAGATGATAATATCAAAGTGGAGATGCACTCTCTCTTCTGTGACATTTTATTTTTATGTTCTAATTTATGGCGTGATCACTTGTCTTCATTGGTTTTGCCAAGGGCAATCAAGGTAATGTTTTTTCTTTGTTTGACGGGCATGAGTTCCTACACTGAAATGCTTAGCATTCACGTTGGCTTTCAGACATAAAATATGACATCAGCATCAAGCTTCCCAGATCAGAAACAATCACACTAGAACGGTGGTTCTCAAAGGATTGTTCCTGGTAGCCAACAATGCAGTCACAACAATGTTCTGGTGGCCGTCACTTCAGCCACAACCATATCATGGTGACCACGCTAGAATGTCACATGCACAAATGGTATAATGAGATTAAGACATACAAAAATTGCATATACAACTGTGCAGTACCAATAAATGTACACCACATTACAATGTAAACATTCCAGAATCAACACAGGATTAAAAACTACCCTACTAGTTACTGGAGCTTTATATTTCAGAGACAGTCATTTTCTCTTCCATTCCTAAAGGTTACTGCTTCACAAAAAATGCAGATGAGCTCACAATCTTTTCTTGTTCAGATATAGGAGGTCCTCCGTCAAGGGGTAGCCTAACTCTCAAATGAACTATAATACATCACAAGGCAGGCACGGCTACATAGATTTTCAAAACATACCTTAGGGCCATAAACAGTCTTTACTGTGGATCCATACATCATTTGTTAGCCATAGACCCACACATTGCCCCCATCCTTGATCCAATGCACCATGTGTCAAACACGAAACGCGTTGATCTGTCTGTCATAACACTGTACCACATCGAGTTGCCCGAATTTAATTACCTGTGAGCCTCTCCATTCAAACAAACTTGGCCAGAACGTTCTTTGAAGGTACATTTTTACTAATAAGAATGAAGTGTTTGATGTTTTTACGTATGGACTTATTTGGATTTATTTCTGGTAGTGTGTGATGCTATGTGACATTCACACAAGTGTTGACTAATGAGTTATTGAGAGAAACTCTTTTCACTGTTACTTTATATCCATATGCGACTACTTGTATGATGAATCCAGTACAAGTGTACAAGGCATTGGCTATAAATGTTTAACAAATCTCTCAGAAGTAAGAGCTGCTGAAACTCTATGTACATGTTTGGATCAAGTTTTCCACCCCTGGAATGTGGACCACTTAGATGGCCGCTATGTGTATTTCCTCCCAGTGAAGATGCTCTCCTTCATTTCACATAGGAGCCTCAGAGCGCAGTGCATCAGGAAGCTGCTCTTCCCAAAAGGCTATAGCCCTGCTGACCGACGCAGAGGCATAAAATAAGTCTCAGTGATGCCCCTGTAGCCACAAAGTTGGCTTTAAGAAGGGAATCAAGCTGCTTCTCAACCTGATCCTTAAGGCCAGCAGCATCTGACAATGGAAGGGCTGTGTTTTTAGCCAAGCATGAAATGGGGGGGAAGAATGCACTAGTGTCTCAGTTGTGAAAGGTTATAACTTAGAGTCACATTTATTTTTATTTAAAAAATGAAAATGTTATAACATCTAGTTGCTACATAAACTAACAATTTAGACCAACATGTATAGGGGTTATAGATCCCCTTTAAGGGCCGGTGACGGTCCTGGCACGTCACATAATTTTGTAATCACTGAGCAGAGAAAGAAAAAGAAAAGAGAGAGCTTGTCCTCCAGTGCACCGGACCCCCCCAGACCATGTGGTCTTTAAGGGTTAAATTCCTCCCAGTGCACAAGGTAATCTTAGCCCTTTTAGTGCCAGAGGGGTACAGAATGCATTGCTTTGCAATGCATTCCGTATCTGGCACTCAAAGGGTTAAGAAAAGGTGGCGTGTGCAATAAATACTGCTGGCTAGCTTTAGTTTGGGGGGTATACAACTCCTTTAATTCTCCTTTAAAGGGCAACAACGCATGTTCTTTAAAGGGTTAAACAGGCTCATGCACTATTCCTGTTCAGTTAACTCTTTGAGTGCCAGAGGGGTGTGCAATGCATTGCTGCTCAATGCATTGCATACCGCACTAGCACTCAAAGGGTTATAAAAAAAAAAAAAAACCTGCCAGCATCTGTCACGTCTGCCTCCATAGACAGGACCTCCAGGTCTGAATGATGTTATCACTTGAACAAAGACACAAGGGAAAGATTCATAGGGGCCATGAGGAATTTCTGTCCACAGTAAGGTAATTGGGGGATATTACCAGGAAGTGTTGGTTCTCCTTTAACTTCCTAAATACAGACCACGGTCGCTTTCCAAATGATTGCATGTGAACTAGTAAGTGTTTTGGAGCGTGTCCAAGTCATAGTAATGTAAGGCGAATGTTTGGGCAGCAGTACGGTATAATCATCATGACGATACAGGCAGCTCTCTGCACTGGGTATTTTTAGCTCTCACCCCTACTGACTTGCAAGCAGCTGTGTGTGTATGAGCGAGCGGTGCAGTGCGGGGATCTATTGTGCAAAGCTCCGCATGGTGGAAAATAATCCATCGAGGGAGGGATTTTCCATTGCCCTTTTCCCATTGTTGTGTGTTTTATTAACCCACTCACTGCTAGAAGGGCCTGTCAGGTCTGTGCTTTCCATAAAGTAGTTGGCAATGCAGTCCTTTCAGTGAAAAGATGAATTAAAATGATCTGCTTTAACTCCTTGGATGCTAAAGAGGACCCCCTAGCAACTAAAGGGTTCATTTGTACCGGGCCGTATAACATTCGTTGTTTTGGAATTTAGATATAAAAAGTCTCTCTCTGCTTCCTTAAGTTATAATGAATGTGGTACCTAGAGAATTAGCCAGTCTGCGGCTCACTGGGCTGACTGCATGGCATATTCTGCAAGGAGCTTCATAGAGGTCTTCAATGTGATCTCTATTACATCTACGTTTCAGTCATAACGTATTCCTTTTCGTAGCTGAATGTTGATATAATAAAGAGAACAATGAAGACATATAAAGCTCCTGGGACCATAGACATCATTTAGTATTCCTGTATTATTGTTGGGTTTAGTTTTTGTTTTGTTTTTTGTATTTTTGTTTTTTTTACAGAATAATGCTCTCCAAATATTAGAGGTGGGCTATTTATTTCCATGATGGGACGATCAGGACTGTAGTCCAACATAGATACAACATAGGTTATCCTATGCAGGGGCGTTGCTATAGGGAGGGGCTAAAGAGGCTGAAGTCCGAGTCTTTCTGTGAGCATCCCAATGTGTGAAGGGGTGATACAGCAGCAGTGAGTAGAAGTATGGGTTAATGCTTCAGACTGCAGTTAGTTGTCTCTGGGTCCCCTACTCTGCAGGGATGAGGTGCATGCTGGGGTTTTCACCATCAGTCGGGGCACCACTTTCAGACTTGCACTGAGAGTCAGGTTCTTCAGAACGAGTCTGAAAGTGGCGCCCCTCAAGATGATAAAAACTCCAGCATGCACCACGTCACCACGTGTTGCATGGCTCTTCATAGGCAGTTCCCCCTCTTCCTCGCAATAGTTTAACCCTATGAGTGCCAGAGAGGTACGCAGCATATTGCTTTGCAATGCATTGCATACCCCTCTGGCATTCAAAGGGTGATTGTGAGCAGGGAACACAGAGACAACGAGCTGCAGTTGAAACGTTAACCTCTACTGGATCGGGGAGGAACAGAACAGTGAAGCGGACATAGCATCCCTCCACCCCAGTGGTGCTGACATTGGAGGAGCGGGAGCAGGACCACCGCATGCATTAGTTGGTAAGTCATCTGTTCTTTAACCCTTTGTGTGCCAGAGGGGTATCCAAAGCATTGCTTTGCAATGTGTTGGATACCCCTCTGAACATCAATGGGCTAATGGGTATGAGACATAAACCAAAAGAAAACAAGGTACTTAAACCATGATGATGCTAACAGACCCAATAGAGGAACGCCAAGAGCCACTGATTATACATGTACTTCTCCCTACCATGTATCCTGTATGGATCAAATACACATTAAAGGAACAGTATAGTCCCATAAAAATTAACCTCGTTTTGTAGTCAAAAACATATATATATATATTTAAAGCAACTCCAATCTCTCAAACCGCTATGGTTTGAGAGATATTTGCATTGAAAGTTCCCCCCTCCCTCCCCTTCTCCTGATGTCAGATGTAAAGCTGACAGAAGGAGATCCGTGTCAGCCGACGCGAGGAGGCTCTTCAGCAGAGCCGAAATAGCACAATGTAAAAAGAATTCATTAATTGGAACGGTCTACAAAGTGTGCTTGCAAACCAGGCACACTTTGTAGACCTTTCCAGTGAAGTAAATCTTTTTAAATATTGCTATTTCAGCTCTGCTGAAGAGCCTCCTCGTGTCGGCTGACACGGATCTCCTGCTGTCAGCTTTGCAGCCAGCGGCTCTGCAGCAGAGCAGAGATCGCTTTAATGAAAAAGAAATCTTTCACCGAAACGGTCTTCAACGTGTGCTTGCGAAGCAGGCACATGTACAAGACTGTTCCAGTGAAGGATTTCTTTTTCCATAATGCGATCTCGGCTCTGCTGAAGAGCCTCCGCTGGTCCCGGGATCGGATTCCCCGCAGTCAGGGAGGGAGGAACTTTGAAAGCGGATTTCTCTCAAACCAAGTTTGCGAGATGGCACTGGGGGCATTTCATTTGTTTTTTTTAAGGGCTACAAGATGCAGTATAGTACAAAAAACCAATACCTATAATAAAAATAACAAAATGATTATGTTCGGTGCATTGCAGTTATTATATTTTTGCATTATATACTAATAACACAGAGATACCGCAAGTATAGATCAATGGGTCTTAAGTTAGAACAAAAAAATAGCAAGTTGAACATAAAATGTCTTATTTTTTTTTTTTTTTTAACACTTTGACTTGCATTATAATTAAATTAGTAAAGCAAACAGTCACGTTGTATTAGGATAACCCACTTCTCACCACCGCCTTTTTATCACTACCGCAGGCGTCAGGCTCGCTGTTGAATTTTGCCACAGGCTCTAGCCCCTGAACCTGAACCCTTCCTATGGAAGACTTACTGTGGCATGGTCTAAATCTGTATTGTCAGAATAACTATCTATCTAGTTGATCCTTTAGGAATAATATTATTTACAGCAGACCCGCAAGCACCTCTACATTCTAATGGTGTACTTTACAGTGTTTTGATTATTTAGTGTGGGTCATATATATAGGTTTCTCCCAAACTCTTTTTGTTGCTTTGCATTTTGAGGTCTGACAGACCAACTGGGGAGCAGAACGTGAGCATGAAGAAACCCCCGGGGGCTCCTTTGTTGGTCCCGAAAGAAAAGACTGAACTGCACAACACAGTTTTCACAGACCTTCTGTGTCTGTCCTGAATGGTTTGACAGAGAGGGTATAAGGAAGCTGTTTGCACAACCTGAGAAGACTGTGGTTAAGAGGCACATACATCCAAGGTTGCGTTCCAGCCCAGAGCCCATCAGGAAGGTCAGTTTTCTTACAAACATGAAAGAGCCAGTTTTGTGGCTGCACAGTGACCTATTTTCTACTATAGAAGCAGACTTAATCAAATATGTTGATTGCCCCTTAAGAGTAAAAAAGATGGTAAAAAAATGGACAGCCAAGGTGAACCAAGAATTAATCTACACAGATCTATGCTCTTTATAGTACGCTTTTTACACAGAGTTATATTCTGGTATCTGTTATTTGATTTATAGGGTAGGGTTATTAAGCATGACATGTTCTATATAGCTCTGTCTCCATACTTCATAGCAAAAGTCTCAAAGTCTGACAATGCCACTATGTTTTCTTTGATGTCACTTCATCTGCCATCTCTTGTTTCTCACAGGGACATTGACAAATGGATAGGAAGAGGCAACTACTGATGTTTCATCTGCTACAAGGGCCCGTGTTCCATGTTTACTAGAGGAGGAATGCAGGACACATGTGGTTACCAGCAAAGGAAGTCAATTCACCACTAGCTATTAACACCATCTTAAAAATAGCACTGCCCTCTTGCTATAGTCACTGTCACTAGATTCCAGATTATTCTCTTAATGAGTCAGATTTCAGGCTACGTGTCAGTCAAGAATGATCTATAAAGGAAGAAATAAAACACCCGAAATGGAGTTGATCCCCTTGGCTGCTATACGCCTTTAACGTGAAGGAATTCCTTGCATTGGAGATACCTCAAGCATTCACAGGGACATGGTAACCTCTGTATTTTCCAATAGACTTCTGTACTTTGTATTAAAAAGGACAGCTAATAATGAACAGGGTTCATAGACTTAACTCATTGAGTGCCATAGGGGTGCAATGAGTTGAGTATCACCTTGACGCTCAAAGAGTTAAAGCGGAACTTTCATTCAAATTAAAGTACCTCCAAAATAAATTATTCACACACGATATGCATATCAATATTTTTATTATTCTGAATAAGTCCGGCATTATTGAGAAATCCAGCTTGTTCGGAGACTCACCTCCAGGCATCTTGCTGTAGAGGCATTTATGCGCCTGCACCATCAGCCACTTTCTGTACCTTAAGGTGCAATTCTACTCCTCCTCACCAATCCTAGAGGAGACCGGGACGGACAGCGCAGACTCTCAGGTGTCTCTTCAGCAAGATGTCTGTGCTGATGCCTGCCGGTGCGCCTCCAACAAGTTGGATTTCTCAGTAATGCCAGACTTATTCAGGATAATACAAATATTTATATGTGTATCGCTATGTGTCTAATGATTTGGGGGCAATTTAATTTGAATGAAAGTTCCGCTTTAAATATCACATATTCTTTGTCAGACTTTGTAAAAATTATTTCTTGGGTGCATTAAGCCCTAAGAGAGGATTTTAGTGAATTTACAGTTAAATCCTTTTTTCTTACATCCATTGTGGAACACAGGAATCATGGGTTACAGTTCCTCCTCCTCTAGAGGGCAGGGCAGTCCAAAAAGGGTCTCTGTGGCAAAGACTCCCCTCCAGTTTTATCCCGCCTCCTCAGTTTCAACCTATAGTGAAGTAGAATAAAGAAAAAGAATCGAGAGGGAAGAAGGAAATCTCCTAAACAGAGACACCAGGAGGACCCCTTTGCCTGATGACTCTTTTCTCTTGGTGGGAGTCCTGTGTTCCACATGAACTAAGAGAAAATATTTAAACGGTAAGTTCACTAAAAATCCGACTCTCTCTTACGTCCAGTGTGGAACCCAGAAACCATGGGGATTTACCAAAGCATCCACCAAGATTCCTGGAATGGCAAAACAAGAACCAAAAAAAAACAAAAACCTCCACTGTACACCAGTTTTCCATAGGACTAACTGGTACCAAATAAACCTTGGGGCTCAACAGACACCAAACTTGCACAGCAAACAACTGAATAAAGAACAAGAACCAACAGGATTCAGAACTCTGCCTAAAGAAAGAGAAAAAAAAAACAAAGAGTCCCTAAATATACACCACTGCCTGAAGGACCTTCCAACAAAAACTGTCCTCTGCAGAGTCCAGACCATTGACACTGTAGTGTTTCGAGTGCAGAGATGACTACATCTCCTCATTACACAGCTGATCAGCAGAGGTCTAATTCTTGAAGGACCATGAGGCACACAATGATCTGGTAGTATGCGTCGTGACTTGGAAAGGAATACGTTTCTTTCTGTGCACATAATCCTGTTGGATAGTCGCTTTGATCCAAGAAGTAATGGTAACCTTGGTTGCTGCCTGGCCCGCACGGGGGCCCTCGCAAATGACAAAAATTGAGTCATATTTCCTAAAAGGCTGCGTGCAAAGAACATCTACTACATCCAAAAGATGAAGTTCCTACTCCCGCTTGCTAGAAGTATCAAGATGGAAGAAAGGAAGAACAATTTCCTGTTTGATGTGAATTTCCTTGAACAGAAAGCCTCTGGGAGTACAAAGAACCACCTTGTCCTAGTGAAAAAAAGGAAAGGGGGTTTACAAAAAAAAAGCCTGTGGTTTGGCAAATCTGCAAATGGATACGATGGCAAGAAGGAAGGCCATCTTGAGCATCAGAAGAGGCAAAGAAGCAGCTGAAAGAGGCTTTGGAGAACTCTGAATACTAAATTCAAATCCCATGGAGGAGTGGGATTCCTGAAGTCAGGGCTATCCCCTGAACAAAGGTCTTGATATCAGGGAGGAAGGTAATACACGTCTGAAAAGGGATGGAGAGAGTTGAGAGCTGAACCTTGATGGAATTCAGGCTGAAACCCACAGGAAAACTGAAAAGTTGTGGGGGAGCTTCTCGATCAGCACACCACTGGTAGTAAGAAATTCGGCCAGGCAAATGGCCACGATGACAGAGATGAGCAGAGACTCCATTTTGAAGAGCGGACCTAGCACATAATGGTTGAGACACTCCAAGTACAGAATTGGGCTGCTGCCACTGTCCTTCTTGGGAACCACAAAAAGATTTGAGTAAAATCCAGTGAAGCCTTCCTGGGCTGGAATGGGAACCAACACCTGCTTTTCCTGCGGTGAGAATACGGTGTCTATAAACAGACTCCGAACCGGTGGTGAGGTGGAAGGGACTCCTCCTTTTCAGTATCCTTCTGAAATGAACATTAAAACCCACTGTTCCATCACTGAAGACTCCCATGCATCTTGAAGAATGGGAAGAGATGGGAGAGGATTCCAAGTGTCATGAGGAGGTGGCTTGTCAGTCCGCCAAGGCTGTTTGGGTTTTGGGACTGGGTGGGGTAGGGCAGGCAGGGACTGAAGGGATTGAACCCTAGGGCACCTCAAACTGGAGTGGTTAATTAAAACCTTCCTTGGGAAAAAGGTACGCTTAGGAGAAATATGAGGCAATAGCATGCTTTTGCCACCAGTAGACGTATTGACCTTATCCAGGTCAGGCTCAAAAGGCTGTTTCCCCACAAAGGGAAGGGACATCAAGGAATTTGGGGTAGATTGGTCAGCTGACCAAATCTAGTGCCACAAACTGTGATGTGCAGCTAATGAGAAGGCTGAAGATTTACCAGAAAACATAGTGGCACAGGATTCCAGAATATTGGCCAACATAACCAATAGTTCCTCTTTGGGAATGTCCCCACAGATGGAAATCTGAGATGTTACAACAGATAGCCATGGCTCTAGTGACCCAAGTGGTAGCAAAAATGGGTCGCATAGCAGCCCAAGTGGCTGCAAAATTCACCTACAAAATGAATGTAAGAGTTTATCTGCCTGATCAGTAAGAGCTATAGTATCTGCCAGAGACAGGAGGGCGTTTTAACAGGCAAGATATTGGGGAATCAACTGCAGGTTGTGACAAGGACTCCGTCAAAAAGGGAGAGAAGTTGTAAATGCGCTTGTTAGGGAAGAGTCTCCTATCAGGTGTCTTCCACTCTTCCAGGAGAACCTGTTCAAGGAAGTGATGGAGAGGAAAAATGGGCTTCTCCTTTTTACGCTGTAGATGTCTGGTGAGGAAGATCTTGAAAAATAAGCCTCAGAAACTTGCAGAGTCTCTAATAACACTCGAATGAGCCTCTTGGCTAAGAGGTGGTAAGGCTCTTCCTCATAGGAAACCCCAAAGGACCAGGAGGAATTTGTATTCTCCCCATCGGTGTCAACTTCCTCAGCAAAGGAATCTCCATCCAAGTGAGAATGGCCCCTAAAGACAGGATCAATTTGTCTGACAGGGAGTATGTGGTATCATGAATGAAGGACTCCTTGCCTAGAAGAAGGGATAGAACCAAGTGAGGAAATCAGAGTCTTAACCCAAACTGACTCTTGTTCTACAGTGGAGGGCCCTGGGGGTGTAATAGGGGCCACACTGAAAGAAGGATATAGGAAGAATGAATATTCCCATGGAAGCTCAATTTTACATGATTTACAGTGTGCTAAAGGGGACTCAGGAACCCCAGAATTCTTAGGCTTGGAATTTTCCATGTGTTCCTTTGGATCTGACATGTTCAGAGATAAACCCCCAAAGTAGGACAACAATAGTCCAAAGTAGTTGCAAAGTTTAAGAAAATACACACATAATTACCCTAAAAGGTCCTTATCTGACAGTAAGGAGTTAAACTGCTAAGGTAGAGAGGAGAGATCAGCCTCTGCATAGCCTATTTAATGAGAGAGTAAGATGGCTGACAAACACCTCCCTGTTCAATACAGAAAGCCCAGGAAATGGGGGATTCTAGAGGATGTGGTTTATGGCTGCATTTGCCTAGCAAATGGTGGCTCTCGAACCATGCAAAAAATGGCAGTTTTTAGTGTTCTAAACATTGTCCCCACACTGACCATGAGACAGTGCAGGTCTAGTGATTCATTTTGAGCCCTCTTTGAGCATTGTAAGTGAGATACATTTCTGTAAAGATTGTCTATACATTGCTATGAAACAAAGATGATCACAGCACAGACACCTCTTCTTAAAGGGCCCATGTCAAAAGTATAAAAAAATAAATAAATAAACAAGGCTGAAACCTGCATACTTATCAAATTGGCAGAAAAGGTAAACAGAATAAAGTTATCTGCTCTAAAAGGAGGAGAAAGCCCACATATAATACAGCCCAAGTACAGAAAGGGTTAAAAACCCTTACTAAGTAAGCAGTCCCTTTAGAGACATAGAATGCAAGAAAAAGGAATAGGACTGAGTGCCAAATAATAGCAGGGATATAAGCGATAGGACCATAGGACTCAAATAGCTAACTTACCAGTCTTCAGACTTCCTTTTTTGAAAAGGAACTTCCGAGCAGTTCAGTGGTGAGATATAGACTGATGATAAAGTCAGCCTCCACAGGGAAAGGTCCTGAAATACACTGTGAACTGGCCAACCCAAATCCAGGGAAGCACGTTAAAGGGATAGTAATACTTCATTTTAACTTTATTTTATTTTGTAGCCATTAAAAAAACATGAAGAATGATATAAGTCTTATCTCTCAAACCTTTATGGTTTGAGAGATATTCACAAGCAAAGTTTCCCCTCCCGCCCCTTTTACCTAGTGTAAGCCATCTCTTCTCAGATGTGGAATCTGGTCCATAGACCACACAGATAACAGAAGGGGACAATCTTCTTCCTATGAGAACAATGAAAGCCCTGTCCCCCTCGACAAGTTTTTCAGCTTTTTCCCTCATCTTAATTGAAGATTGTCCCTCTCTACAGTCTACCTGGGAACCTCCCTTCTGATCTGGCTGAACGGGGGGGGGATACTTTGCTTGTGAATATCTCTTAAACCATAAAGGTTTGAGAGATAAGACTTATATCGTTCTTCATGTTTTTTTAATGCCTACAAAATAAAATAAAACAAAGTATTACTATCCCTTTAATGGGAGCTCGCTTAATGGGGAATTATACAGTCCCATATCCTAACAATAAAAAAAGAAGTCTAACTAAGAGAACAGTGCCAACACGCCCTACCTTGAGGCTAGGTCACTTGAAAATGATGAGGCGGGAGAAAAGCTGGAGGGAAGAGGGGAGTCTCCTCCTGAGGCCCTGCCTGTTTTGAAGTGCCCTGCACTCCAGAAGAGAGGAACTTTACCCTTGGTTACTGTGTTCCACATTTGACATAAGAGAAAATAATTTATAAAGGCACTCTAACTATTTAGATGCATGAAGCTTTGTAAGACCACCTGACCCATAACAGGTTTAGCAAGATTGATAAATGTAGCCAACTGAAGACCTTTAACATATTTCCACATTCTTTTATGACATATTTTAAAACTTTCATAGCTAACAAAAATCTAAAATATGCTGGCTAGGTGTATATATTTTGAAATGGAAATTACCTCCTCAATTTTAGGTGATATGGTTGATTTAATCCCTTGGATGCTACATACATCTCCAATCTATTCCTTCGTAATTCAGTAGACACATATCTAGCATATAAAATGTTAAAGGGATAGTAATACTTAAAATGTGAAAAAAAATATGTTGTAGGGTTTATCCCCCTGAGGAAAACAAGAGTACTCCCACTGCTGAAAGGTGTTTCATTCAAAAGTTATTAATTTTCAAAGTTGAATTTTTTAGGTGCAATATCACAGTGGCCTGAAATTGTACAGTGGCGCTGTCGTTACACCATCCTATGGACAGCTCTGGTCCCGGGACCATAAATCTCCATAGGATGGTGTAGCAACAGCGCCACTGTACAATTTCAGGCCATTGTGATATTGCAGCTAAAAAATTCAACTTTGAAAATGAATAACTTTGGAATGAAACACCTTTCAGCAGTGGGAGTACTCTTGTTTTACTCAGGGGGATAAACCCTACAACATATTTTTTTACATTTTAAGTATTACTATCCCTTTAAGCAACGGAGGTTCGTGAACTACCTGCAGCTTCTCACACGTCGGTCTATGTCCTGCTGACTGCTCACAAGCTCTGACACATTAACTTCCACTGCCTCTCTCTGATTACCTGTTCACCCCACCGAACTGCCCATCCCAAGGACAATAGTGGAATATGGAGACTCTGTACCATTAAGGTTTACGAGCATGCCAAGGGGGTAATACAATCCTGGAAAATTGTTGTACTTGCATAGACAAAAACATTATGTCAGTGAATTAACAAATCAAGAATAGTTTTTCTCACCCATACCTGCCTAAATTTCGCCCTGGCCTCTTTCTCCTTCATTCTTCCATGAGCCACCAAGTAATCAAAAACTTCTCCTGCAGGGAACAGAAAAGGTTTATTAGATAAAGTGAATGGTTCTGCCAATTAAGGCCTAGATTATATTGCAGATAATAAATGTTATCACTGGTTTGATCTGCCAGACCTCTTTTGAACTCCATGGGGTAATTTGCAGATAAAACCAGTGATAAAAATACTAACTGCAACAGACTCCAGCCCTAAAATGGCTGTTGAAATAGCTTCATATGCAATGAAAAAAAGATAGGAATTACACCACTTTTACTTTATAAAAATGATTAAATATTTTGCTTTAACACTTGTCTGTTGATGTAATGGCAGGTCAACCAGAGGTCTGATACACCTTTGGAAAAAGCCAATCTGCGAAAACTTAAAGGAGTAAAAAACCTGTTTCATTTAAAAAAAACAAAAAAAAAAAAACAACCAAGAACCTTATAGAGCTTTTCCTGCGACAGGAAGTGAGTTCAAGCTGTCTGGAAGTGATGAAGCTATTACCGCCTCATACTCTAGATAACTGTAGACAGAGGCTGCTCACCTCTCCTATCGAATGCAACAACATAGCTGTCATGACACCAGGTGAACTGTAGGTGAGCTCTCTGGATGCCAGAGTGCACTATTAATTTAGAAAATGAACAGTTTAAATGCATATAACTTTGAAACGACACAACACTGGGATTATCCTACAACAGGGGTAGCTAACCCTGGTCCTCAGAAGCTGCCATCATTGCATGTTTTCAAGATATCCCAGCTGGAGAACAGGCAAACCAGTTAAAGTGACAGTAATGTTTCACCAAAACTGCAGCTCCAATTAATCTTCATATTATTTGGGCAATGGAGAGTGTTATTTCATTACTGTCAGAGTTGTAGTTCAAGATTAAAGTATCCCGTTCCCGCCCCTTGTACCTAGTCTAAGCCGCCTCCTCTCAGATGTGGAATCTGGTCTCTTGATTGGACAGGTTGCAACAAGGGACAATCTTCTTACTGTGATCATAAGGAAAACCCTGCCCCCCTTGACAGTGAAGATTGTCCCTCTCTGTGATCCATCTGGACAGTCTTTCTGCTCTGAGGTGAGCAGTGTTACATCAGTAAAAGGGGTGGGAGGAGGATACTTTATCATTCAGTTACTCTTGAACTACAACACTGACAGTATTGATATGTGTTTTTATAATAAAGGTTTACTATTCCTTTAAAACCATGAAATTCAAGTTGTGCTTACATGAAAGAGCATGTTGCAATGCTCTGAAATATTCATGTGAAATCCACTGCATATTTATGGATCTTAACACCATTAAGGACCAGAGAGGTGTGTAACACATTGCATATCACTCTTGTTCTTAACCCTTTGAGTGCCTGAGAGGTGTCCATGGGCAGTCTTACTTCCAATTCTCTCACAGCCATTAGCTGGGATATGCTTACGCACCTCCCAGCCAATCAGTTTAAAGAACATCTGCACAAATGGGCAGTGTAAATTCAAATTCCCTCAGAGCGGAGCGGGCATCGGCCCGTGCAGATGAGGAGGGGGGGGGGGGCTGTGATACATGATTCTGTTTTTGGGATGTTTTCTTTTGGGACTACGATTTAGTTGGCTTAACTATGCATACTATGTATGGGGGCATTTATATATTACCAGCCCGTCACACTACTGCATACTTTAAACTATGTATTAGTGTGCTGGATATTTATTCTTTTGACTTATACCTGTCTGGTTTTTTTTTACATAAAGAAGATAGAAGGAGACAGACAGTGGATGACAGGTAAGTGTAACACAGATTAGGTAACGATCGGTGCTTGACAGTATGTCAGGCACTGATCGTTAGTTTTTTTCCTTTGAAGTTCCCAAAACTGCCGGTACTTAGCGCCGTTTTGGGAACTTAAAGCACAAAATGGACATTTGGCCACAAGACCATTATTTTGGCCTAATGTCCATTCAGCTTAATGCCGGTAGGACATTTGAATACTGACCGAGACATTTTATTTTGTTGTTCAGTATCCATTTTGCCCTACCGGTATTTTTACTCCAACATTTGGATCGAGCCCTGAATCCCTTAAGAACAGCAAAGTCTGGGGTTGGGCAGCCCTAGTGGACCGGTCCTTAATGCACATCCACTGATGACGGTCCTGGCACGCCATCAGTCATTAAGGGGTTAATGTTAATTATTAATTAATTATTCCTCCCTCCTTCCCTTTTTTTGTGACATCAGCCCTTGGACATGATAGTCAGGCAGGGTTTGCTAACGGCAATTCTACACAGCAATTTTCAGAATTTGAGAGATTCTAAGTATTGTAAACCTGACATAAGCACTGGTGACGATAATGCAAGCAAGTGCTCATTACAGGTTAATGAAACGTAGAAACTGCAAGTCGCCCTGTGGGTTGCTTTTGTCAACTGCAGATCTATTGGTCAGGTAACCAGACAGCCCCTTTCCAAGGAGAAAGGGCTAATGTTACAAAGAGAGGAGAGGGGATACACACTCAAAAGCAATATATTTTCTACGTTATTTAGAGTGTGACTAAGATCAGTCAAACACATTTCTAACTGGAAATGTCACTTTGTAACAAATAAGTGATTTCTTTCAAAGGCATTTATGTTTTTGCTAGCCATAGTCTGAGACATTCACCTTTATTTATTTGTCATTTATGCAAATTAGCTCGTTTCTTCATGCGAAGTGGCTTCACCAAATGACAAATAAAGCTAAATATATCAAACAATTGTATAAAAAATGACCAACATAAATATAAGTGCTTTTGAAAACTCTTTCAAAGTCATTTATTACAGTGACAGTTCCATTTTAACTCCTGTGAAACAATTCTTCTCTCCGTAACCCTTTAAAGGAGCAGTAAACTTTTTTTATGAAAAAAATATATATTGTAGGGATTTTCCTGTCGATTAAAATAAGGGTACTCCTTATTTTGGTATGGTATTCTTATGGAGGGGAAAGTCAGAAAAGTCAGAGACATACAGTTCTCCATAGAATGTGATAGAAACTGCTGAGTCACTTCCTGTCAGTTAGAACTATCAGGAAGTAAACACAGTAAATTCACTTCCTGATTATTTAAACTGCTATACTTTTTGAATAAAACATCTGAGAGCAGTGGGAGTGACCTTGTTTTATTTGGCAGGAAAAGCTCTATAAAATATGTGTTTTCATAAAAAAAAAGTTTACTGCTCCTTTAAGGACTGGCTAAACGGATGGCAGTTAAGGGCAATGGGGTATTTTTTTTTTTACATTCGATTCAGGGATCCCCGAGAAGCGTGCAGCTGCGCGGGGACCCCTGAATTCAGTGATGTGCCAGGCACGTCATGGGTCCTTAAGGGGTTAAAGAGATAGTAATAGAGCAAACGGTGCTCCAATTAATGTGCATAGTTTGTAGTCCATGTAGAGCAGCATATTAATACTAGCCGATTAGTAGATCATCACCTACGTCACTCTGCCTCTCATGCCGATCCGGACGGAGCACAGCGAGGGACATTCTTCAGTAAGCATAAGGGAAATCCTGCCTTCCTTCATCAAGGGGGGAAAGGTTTACCTTATACTCACTGCATGAAGATTGTCCCTCGCTGCAAGCTGTCCAGTCCAGTGTGATTCCACATCTGAGGGGTTGTGGATAAAAAGAGGTTAAAGAGCGGTGGGGGAATCCTTTATAATTAAATTACTGATGAACGACTATGAATTACTATGCACATTAATCGCACCGCTGTTTATTTGTATCTATTATTATCTCTTTAAACCAACAGTTCAGCCATTTTTTGCTGAGGTGTAACTTTTTAGCTACAAAATTGAATCCCAGAGGAAACATAACATGCAAACGGTTTAACCTATTGAATGTTAGAAAGGTCTCCAGTGTATTGCCCACTTACCCTTGCACTGAAAGGGTTAAGTGCCAGTGAGTGGCAAAGGCCTACAAAGAGCTAAAACAGGAAGTACCAACACAGCATGCCTTAATTAGCATAATCTATAAATCTAAATAAATGAATAACTAGTTTTTTTACATTAAATTGGCTAAAAAACATAAAGTTGATTTTGAAAGCACTTTCAAACTCTGTTTGTTTTAGGTGATGAAGCCCCTTTAAACCTCTGAGTGCCAGAGGGGTATGCAACGCATTGCTCTGGCATTCAAAGGGTTAACAGAATATTTATCAAACACGCTGGAATGCTAGCTGGTATCAGAAACTGAAAAGGACAGTAATGTTCACTTTAGATTGTAAGCTTTTGGGCAGGGACCTCCCACCCAATGTTTCACTCTACAAAGTACCTGTAACCCTGTATTGTTTACACCCTTAAATTGTAAAGCGCTGCATACACTTGTGGAGCTATATAAATAAACATATTCATTCATTCATTCATTCATTCAATAAAAGCAGCACCAATGAATCTTCATAGTATTTGGGCCATAGAGGGTGTTATTTCATTACTGCCAGAGTTGTAGTTCAAGAGTAATTGAATGATAAACTATCCCCCTCCCACCCCTTTTACTGATGTAACACTGCTCACCTCAGAGCAGCAAGACTGTCTGGATGGATCACAGTGAGGGACACTTTTCAGTGATCATAAGGAAAAACCTGAAAATCCTGTCAAGGGGGCAGGGATTTCTTTATGATCACAGTAAGAAGATTGTCCCTTGCTGCGACCTGTCCGGTCATGGGACCAGATTTCACATCTGAGGGGAGGCAGCTTACACTAGGTAAAAGGGGCAGGAGGGGGATACTTTTTCATTCAATTATGCTTGAACTACAATTCCGACAATACTGAAATAATATTCTCCATGGCCCAAATACTATGAAGATTAATTGGAGCTGCTGCTTTTGTGAAACATTACTATCCCTTTAACTAGATTATCTAGGATATTTTTGCTTTATTAATAAAAGTTTTACTTTAATAAAAAGCAAACGTTACACCTCCTCTTACAAGAGAAACCTTTACTGCATTGGTAGACATGATTAGACATAGAACCACACACGCACATTCTGCCTGCCATGATTAACACTGCTGTGCAAACAACACGAGGCTCACCAGCTGTTGGGAACAACAACACTCTTTTACCCCAGCCACCTAACAGATAACCATCCCTGGTCTATATTCAATTTGAAAGTGTTAACCCCTAGAGTGCCAGAGGGATGAGCAATGCATCGCACACCCCTTTAGTATTTAAAGGGTTAAGCCTGCAAACCCTAATAAGGCACTGTTTGTGTTCTGGATCTTTAAGTAGTATTGATTGTGCACTATATTTAACCACTGCTCTGGGAGAGCAAAACACAAAGTGCCCATCATCTCTTTACTGCGGGTATCATCGGATTACTGGAGCCTAAACGATGACCTTCGATCCACAAAGAACACATTTTGGACTCCAGTACAGGAATCATGCTTCTGGCCAGTAAACACTTTATGTAGGACAATAGCATTAGATAGAAATAAGGCCTACGCCCAAAGACAAAGATAAGCAAATCTGGTACAAAACAACTGCACCAAAGCAGATAAAACTTCCCAGTGACTCTAAACCTCTTGAATGCTACGGATTAGCAATACTGTGGATACCTCTCGAACATCAGGGGGTGTAAAGCTCACTTTACTGAACAGGAATTGTGATCATCTGGGAATTCCATTTTTTGTTACCTGCTTTGGTGCCACTTGTTTGCCCCAGAATTGGTCCTCCGTAGTTTCGTGCATAAAACCCCAAGTCGTATGCACAAAATCGAAAACAAAGCAACTTAGCAAAATAAACTCGGGGGTGATTATCACTGGCATAAAAGGGGGTTTAACACCTTGAATTCATTATATTGAAATAAGGCATCAAGGACAAAATACACTAAATGTGGAGAAACTCTGTTGAAAACTAACTGCACCAATGGGGACAAATAAAAAAAACTCACAACAATTTAGAGGGATTTTGAAAGACCCATTTAACTAAGCACTCAACTTTTTATGGAGGAAAAAAAATAACAACCGCTGATTCATTTCCTGTCAGTTTGAACTATCAGGAAGTCATTAAGCTGTTACTCCCTGACAGTTTGAACAGTTGTAACTTTTGAATAAAAACAGCAGTGGGAGTACCCTTATTTTACTCAGCAGGAAAACATCTATAACACATTGATTTTCATTAAAATAAAAGTTTACTGCTCCTATAAATCAATGGGAATGTTTGGAAATTTTGTGTGTACCCCTATGGCACAGATGGTTTGCCCCAGAGTTAGTCCACTTCGGTGTTTGTGTATTATGTTCCCAGTTCAAAAACCAAATAAAACCACTGTAATTGAATTCCCACATTAAACTCTTCAGCCTCAGCCATACAATAATTGATAAATAATGTCCACTTTCTGTGCATCAAAATGGAACTATCATGTAAGAAACAGGTGTTTTTGAAAGAGCTTTCAAAATTGCGTATCTTTATCTTATCCATTTTTTATTTCAAGTAATAGTTTATTACAGATTTATAGTTTTTGTTAGTTTATGCACATAAACCTGTAGGAAGTGGCAGTTAGTAATGTAGAGCAGTGTGGAATGTTAGTATCCAACTTGCATGTCTGCCAGATTTGCATTAAACGAGAAATAAAGCCAAGTATCTCAAGTTATTATTTAAAAAAATGCTTACAAATCGTAAAATATATTTAAAAATCACCTAACTCTTACAAAACACTCCACTTTAATGCTCTAGAACAATGATTCTCAACCAGGGTGCCGTGGCACTTTTGTGTGCCACTGACGTCAACTTAGGGTGCCCCACGTTTTCTATAAAGACTGATAAAAATTGGAATATTGAGTTTTAAATGTAGATTTGTGGGAATTTCTATGCACAGTATGTTCATTTTTGTTATTATGATTATGAAACCTAATAATAACTGTATATTTAGGTATTGTACCCTTGATAAATTATACTGAATATGACAGGGGTGCCCCGAAAGTTATAGACTGCGTGTTAAAAAAGATTGAGAACCACTGCTCTAGAAAACATTTATGCAGATGTAATCTAATAATCCTTGAACAGATTGACTCGGAATGCATCTTTTGGCTCTTATACAACACAATGAAATGGTTGCCAAGACAGCAATTAAGATGATAAATGTCCAGTTGGGGTAACACCATTATGTTTAAAGCTGCTAAGTCATTCTTATATTAGGCAATTACCAAAACCTTCTACAGAACCACTTGTTAGAACACTTTTCATGTTTCTTGGAAAAATGAATGCAATATACTGTATATTCACTCAAATCATGAAGCACTTGCTTACTTTATACTATTCTATTCAGAAATGGCCTTTTTTTTTAGGTACAACCCATTGGTTGGAATGCATTGAAGACATAGCTATCACACACCATGGGTTAAAAGTTGCTTTCCTGGAACAGCCATGTTATTTTTTTCAGCTACCTTACTGATGAGTTTTTAAATGGATAGAAATACTTCATTTTATCTTTATTTTATTTTGTAGGCATTAAAAAACATGAAGAATGATATATATTCACAAGCAAAGTTTCCCCTCCTGCCCCTTTTACCTAGTGTAAGCCATCTCTTCTCAGATGTGGAATCCAGTCCATAGACCAGACAGATAACAGCAGGGGACAATCTTCTTCCTATGAGAACAATGTCCCCCTATGCAATCTATCTGGGCACCTCCCTTCTGATCTGGCTGAGCAGTGTTACATCAGTAAAAGGGGCGGGAGGGGGATACTTTGTCATTGAATTACTCTTGAACTACAACTGTGACAGAATTGAAATAACACTCTCCAAAGTCCAAATACTATGAGGATTAATTAGAGCTGCTTTTATTATGAAACATTACTATCCCTTTAAGTGTGTTACTAAGCAAGGTTTTTATTTTAACCCCTTACCACCCGAGGACGTACATGTACGTCCCGAGCGGATGTCCCAGGTGGACAGAGGACGTACATGTATGTCCCGGAAGTCATTTAAAAAAAAAAAAATGGAAAAAAAAAAAAATGTTCGGCGGGCGTTAAGTGCCGGCTGCACTAAGGGGTTAATATCTCCCAAGGCTGGACCAGTAGTGACAAATTCATCTGTTCATAAGAGACATGAATCACGCTCTGAATACAGCAATTCCTTGACACAACTACCTCGTCTGAGATGCTTCCCACACAACAGTACTTACAACTTCGCCAGGTGATAAATAAGAAATAGGCTTCAATTTACTGAGGGGCGAGAAGAGTTCTACAAAAATTTCTGAAGCCACTCCTACTCCAGAGAAAAACTGAATACATTTATATACACACACACCACAAACAACAAACAACTGAATATTCATTCTACCGTGATGAGGGGAAAACATTGTTACTAAATGCTAAAAAAAAAAAAAATAAATAAATAAAAACAATGACCCCACCCCTTAATGAAGCAAATAAATAACTAAATATGAAAAAAATAATAATTAGAAAAATGCCAATATGCACTGACTATAGTACAACATGATGTTTTCCCCATTATTTAACATGGGGTGGATAGTAACTTTTTATCCCCTGACTAGAAAATACAATTTCTGACTCGTGAACTTTGCTGCTATTTTTCCAGCCTTAGAAATATGCTATAAAATAGATATCAAACAGGAATTCGATTACATTGATTTATTAACCATTTGAGTGCAGTTGTTCTGGACAAGAGGCCATAATCTAAAACTAGAGGGACACAGGTTTAGACGGAATGTAAGAAAGTTTTACTTCACTGAGAGGGTAGTAGATAAGTGGAATAGCCTACCAGCCGAAGTGGTAGAAGTTAACACAGTGACAGAATTTAAAGGGACAGTAATACTTACAAATTACTAATCCCCATATTGTAGGCATGCTAAAAAGAAATGTATTGCCCCCAGTGTCATCTCTCAAACCCTTATGGTTTGAGAGAGAATAGCTTGCAAAGTTTCCCCTCCCTCCCCTTTCCCTGAAGTCAGCATTCTAGCTGACTGCAGGGATATCCAGTCTAAAGTGCATCAGGTGGCTCCGCAGCAGAGCCGAGATTGCGTTAGTAAAAAAGAAATCTTTCACTGAAACGGTCTTCTACTTCTGCTTGAAAACCAAGCACAAACCAAGCACACGTAGAAGACCGTTTCAGTGAAAGAATTATTTTTTATTAACTCGATCTCGGCTCTGCTGCAGAGCCGCCTGACTGTCGTACGACAAGCTTCCACTGCAGTCAGCAACAACGCTGACTTCAGGGAAAGTGGAAGGCGAGCTATTATCTCTCAAACTATAAGGGTTTGAGAAATGACACTGGGGGCAATGCATTTCTTTTTATCACGCCTACAATATGGGGATTAGTAATTTGTAAGTATTACTATCCCTTTAAGCATGCATGATAGGCAAAAAACTGCCCTTAACATAAGAAAAGACCAAAGACCAAAAGGGTTGGAGGTTTTTACAGTAGGAAAATGGGCAGACTAGATGGGACGAATGGTTCGTATCTGCCGTCAAATTCCGTTTCTGTGTTCTATGGCTTGAAACTATCCTGTGGAACTATGGCTACAGCGGCATATGGACAGCGACAATAAGCCTCCAGAGACTGCTGTAGCAACAGCACCAATGTAAAATTGTAGTCCATGGAAGCAATACTCCCAAAAGAATGCATGATTGCACTGTAATAACTTCCGAACAAAATATCTCATCAGCAGAAGTACCTTTGTATTACTTAGCATGAAAATCTTGCAGTATATTTTTTTTCCATGTCATAATAGTTTTCTGTTAACCCTTTGAGTGACGGAGGGGTATCAAATGCTTTGCCTCACAATGTGTTGCCCACCTATCTGGTGCCTAAATGGTTAGTATATCCACTCTTCTGTGGCGAATATAAACATTCTGATCACCTGTACTTTCAGTAAAGGAAAGTGGAGTTTACCGGTAATGTACTGACACTGTCATCAAGTACAAGAACATACTTTGTAAAGGAGAAATTGCTAAGCAGGTTTAACTCAGTATTGATGCAGACAGATAATTTACTGGAGTCAGGAAGGAGATTCTTTTTTTTTCTCCTTGTGAAATAATTTGCAAATGCTGAACTGTGGTTTTCAGCCTTGCTGTGGGTCGATATAAATATAGTAATCCTCGGCTAGAATAATTCTGCAAGACTCACAATGTGATAGATAATTGTCTGCTTTCAGAACGGTGATACAGCACAATACAAACCATGTTAACTCTTTCTAAACTAAACACATCTACAACACATTGCAAATCATCCAGGGGATTAAAGCAGTGGTTTATAATCTGGGGGTATGCCTCTTGGAGGGCTGAGGGGCACTTGAGGGGGGGGGGTGGCATCAGCTTTGTATTAGCACTGAACATTAGCATTGCTATGTAGTATATAAGGTGAAAACTGATTGCAGTTAGTAGTTTGGGAAAGGCTGGTTCAAAGAAGCACAGTCATTATGTATTGGATGTATTGGTTTACTGGTGACAAGCACAGTCCGTATGTATTGGTGTACTAGTGACGAGCACAGTCAGTATGTATTGGTTTACTGGTGATGAGCACAGTCATTATATATTGGTGTACTGGTAACAAGCACAGTCAATATGTATTGGTGTACTGGTAACAAGCACAGTCAGTATGTATTGGTGTACTGGTGACGAGCACAGTCAGTATATATTGGTGTACTGGTGACGAACACAGTCAGTATATATTGGTGTACTGGTAACAAGCACAGTCAGTATATATCGGTGTACTGGTGACGAACACAGTCAGTATGTATTGGTGTACTGGTGACGAGCACAGTCATTATATATTGGTGTACTAGTGAAGAGCACAGTCAGGATATATTGGTGTAATGGTGACGAGCACTGTCAGTATGTATTGGTGTACTGGTGACCAGCACAGTCAGTATGTATTGGTGTACTGATGACCAGCACAGTCAGTATGTATAGGTGTACTGGTGACAAGCACAGTCAGTATGTATTGGTGTACTGGTAACGAGCACAGTCAGTATATATTGATGTACTGGTGACGAGCACTGTCAGTATGTATTGGTGTACTGGTGACCAGCACAGTCAGTATGTATAGGTGTACTGGTGACAAGCACAGTCAGTATGTATTGGTGTACTGGTGACAAGCACAGTCAGTATGTATTGGTGTACTGGTAACGAGCACAGTCAGTATATATTGATGTACTGGTGACGAGCACAGTCAGTATATATTGGTGTACTGGTGACAAGCACAGTCAGTATATATTGGTGTACTGGTGACAAGCACAGTCAGTATATATTGGTGTACTGGTGACCAGCACAGTCATTATGTATTGGTGTACTGGTGATGAGCACAGTCAGTATGTATTGGTGTACTGGTGACAAGCACAGTCAGTATGTATTGGTGTACTGGTAACGAGCACAGTCAGTATATATTGATGTACTGTTGACGAGCACAGTCAGTATATATTGGTGTACTGGTGACAAGCACAGTCAGTATATATTGGTGTACTGGTGACGAGCACTGTCAGTATATATTGGTGTACTGGTGACGAGCACTGTCAGTATGTATTGGTGTACTGGTGACGAGCACTGTCAGTATATGTTGGTGTACTGGTGACGAGCACAGTCAGTATGTATTGGTGTACTGGTGAAGAGCACAGTCATTATGTATTGGTGTACTGGTGACGAGCACAGTCAGTATGTATTGGTGTACTGGTGACAAGCACAGTCAGTATATATTGGTGTACTGGTGACGAGCACTGTCAGTATATATTGGTGTACTTGTGACAAGCACAGTCAGTATATATTGGTGTACTGGTGACGAGCACTGTCAGTATGTATTGGTGTACTGGTGACGAGCACTGTCAGTATATGTTGGTGTACTGGTGACGAGCACAGTCAGTATGTATTGGTGTACTGGTGAAGAGCACAGTCATTATGTATTGGTGTACTGGTGACGAGCACAGTCAGTATGTATTGGTGTACTGGTGACAAGCACAGTCAGTATGTATTGGTGTACTGGTGACGAGCACTGTCAGTATGTATTGGTGTACTGGTGACGAGCACTGTCAGTATATATTGGTGTACTGGTGACGAGCACTGTCAGTATGTATTGGTGTACTGGTGACGAGCACTGTCAGTATATGTTGGTGTACTGGTGACGAGCACAGTCAGTATGTATTGGTGTACTGGTGAAGAGCACAGTCATTATGTATTGGTGTACTGGTGACGAGCACAGTCAGTATGTATTGGTGTACTGGTGACAAGCACAGTCAGTATGTATTGGTGTACTGGTAATGAGCACTGTCAGTATGTATTGGTGTACTGGTGACAAGCACAGTCAGTATGTATTGGTGTACTGGTGACAAGCACAGTCAGTATATATTGGTGTACTGGTGACGAGCACTGTCAGTATATATTGGTGTACTGGTGACGAGCACTGTCAGTATGTATTGGTGTACTGGTGACAAGCACAGTCAGTATATATTGGTGTACTGGTGACAAGCACAGTCAGTATGTATTGGTGTACTGGTGACAAGCACAGTCAGTATGTATTGGTGTACTGGTGACGAGCACAGTCAGTATATATTGGTGTACTGGTGACAAGCACAGTCAGTATATATTGGTGTACTGGTGACGAGCACTGTCAGTATATATTGGTGTACTGGTGACGAGCACTGTCAGTATATGTTGGTGTACTGGTGACGAGCACAGTCAGTATGTATTGGTGTACTGGTGAAGAGCACAGTCATTATGTATTGGTGTACTGGTGACGAGCACTGTCAGTATATATTGGTGTACTGGTGACAAGCACAGTC
Source organism: Rhinophrynus dorsalis (assembly GCA_037306005.1). Classification (NCBI taxonomy): domain Eukaryota; kingdom Metazoa; phylum Chordata; class Amphibia; order Anura; family Rhinophrynidae; genus Rhinophrynus; species Rhinophrynus dorsalis. Next base: position 43,750,304 of record CM074720.1, read on the forward strand.
AGTATGTATTGGTGTACTGGTGACAAGCACAGTCATTATATATTGATGTACTGTTGACGAGCACAGTCAGTATATATTGGTGTACTGGTGACAAGCACAGTCAGTATATATTGGTGTACTGGTGACGAGCACTGTCAGTATGTATTGGTGTACTGGTGACGAGCACAGTCAGTATATATTGGTGTACTGGTGACGAGCACTGTCAGTATGTATTGGTGTACTGGTGACGAGCACTGTCAGTATATGTTGGTGTACTGGTGACGAGCACAGTCAGTATGTATTGGTGTACTGGTGAAGAGCACAGTCATTATGTATTGGTGTACTGGTGACGAGCACTGTCAGTATGTATTGGTGTACTGGTGACGAGCACTGTCAGTATATGTTGGTGTACTGGTGACAAGCACAGTCAGTATGTATTGGTGTACTGGTAACGAGCACAGTCAGTATATATTGGTGTACTGGTGACGAGCACTGTCAGTATATATTGGTGTACTGGTGACAAGCACAGTCAGTATGTATTGGTGTACTGGTGACAAGCACAGTCAGTATGTATTGGTGTACTGGTGACAAGCACAGTCAGTATGTATTGGTGTACTGGTGACGAGCACAGTCAGTATATATTGGTGTACTGGTGACGAGCACTGTCAGTATATATTGGTGTACTGGTGACAAGCACAGTCAGTATGTATTGGTGTACTGGTGACGAGCACTGTCAGTATGTATTGGTGTACTGGTGACAAGCACAGTCAGTATGTATTGGTGTACTGGTGACAAGCACAGTCAGTATATATTGGTGTACTGGTGACGAGCACTGTCAGTATATATTGGTGTACTGGTGACGAGCACTGTCAGTATGTATTGGTGTACTGGTGACAAGCACAGTCAGTATATATTGGTGTACTGGTGACAAGCACAGTCAGTATGTATTGGTGTACTGGTGACAAGCACAGTCAGTATATATTGGTGTACTGGTAACAAGCACAGTCAATATGTATTGGTGTACTGGTAACAAGCACAGTCAGTATATATCGGTGTACTGGTGACGAACACAGTCAGTATATATTGATGTACTGGTGACGAACACAGTCAGTATATATTGGTGTACTGGTGACCAGCACAGTCAATATGTATTGGTGTACTGGTGACAAGCACAGTCAGTATATATTGGTGTACTGGTAACAAGCACAGTCAATATGTATTGGTGTACTGGTAACAAGCACAGTCAGTATATATCGGTGTACTGGTGACGAACACAGTCAGTATGTATTGGTGTACTGGTGACGAGCACAGTCATTATATATTGGTGTACTAGTGAAGAGCACAGTCAGGATATATTGGTGTAATGGTGACGAGCACAGTCAGTATGTATTGGTGTACTGGTGACCAGCACAGTCAGTATGTATAGGTGTACTGGTAACGAGCACAGTCAGTATATATTGATGTACTGGTGACGAGCACAGTCAGTATATATTGGTGTACTGGTGACAAGCACAGTCAGTATATATTGGTGTACTGGTGACAAGCACTGTCAGTATGTATTGGTGTACTGGTGACAAGCACAGTCAGTATGTATTGGTGTACTGGTAACGATCATAGTCAGTATGTATTGGTGTACTGGTGACGAGCACAGTCAGTATGTATTGGTGTACTGGTGACGAGCACAGTCAGTATATATTGGTGTACTGGTGACGAGCACAGTCAGTATGTATTGGTGTACTAGTGACGAGCACTGTCAGTATGTATTGGTGTACTGGTGAAGAGCACAGTCATTATGTATTGGTGTACTGGTGACAAGCACAGTCAGTATGTATTGGTGTACTGGTGACGAGCACTGTCAGTATGTATTGGTGTACTGGTGACAAGCACAGTCAGTATGTATTGGTGTACTGGTGACAAGCACAGTCAGTATATATTGGTGTACTGGTGACGAGCACTGTCAGTATATATTGGTGTACTGGTGACGAGCACTGTCAGTATGTATTGGTGTACTGGTGACAAGCACAGTCAGTATATATTGGTGTACTGGTGACAAGCACAGTCAGTATGTATTGGTGTACTGGTGACAAGCACAGTCAGTATATATTGGTGTACTGGTGACGAGCACTGTCAGTATGTATTGGTTTACTGGTGACAAGCACAGTCAGTATATATTGGTGTACTGGTGATGATCACAGTCAGTATGTATTGGTGACCAGCGCAGTCAGTATGTATAATGGATTGATTTCTTTGAAATACAATAGAAATAAATACAATGCAAATGAATAATGTATAGATACAAACACAAAAGTGTCAAATTTATTTCAATATTAAATGTGAGGGTATCAGACTTTGGGGAAAAACAAAAGGAGGTGGTCAGGTAAAAAAAAAAAAAAAAAAAAAAAAGTTTGGGAACCACTGGGTTACCCCCTTAAGTACCAGCGATCCCAGGGTGTGCGGTCCTTTAAGGACCAGACAGGGAAGTTCGACGTGCTGCCCCACATGACTGATCATGTGTGCCGGAACGTGGAATGAGGGAATGAAAGAGATCGCTCCAGTCCTGCAGGAGCTCGGTGAGTAAAAGTACGTGACGTACCAGGACCGTCACTGGTCCTTAAGCGCCGGACCAGCGTGACGGTCCAGGTACGTCATCGGACGCAAAGCGGTTAAAGGGAAACTTTCACCTAAATATGAATGGCTCATACCCCTTTAAATATCCTGTGATCCTCCTGGTCAGCAATTGTAGAAAACGTATTTCTATGGACTATAGACCCTCAAATAAGATATAACCATGTTTTTCCTATTCATAAGTTGGTAGTTGTATATGAATGCTCGATTCCTGTTTGTTTATATACAAACTCCTAAGCAGAGATAATGGCAATTTTTTTTTTTTTTAAGTACAAACTTGTAATATATAGGTATCTAACCTAGGGTAGGTAGGTTTCAAAGCCAGCATGATAAGTGAACACCATCTTTTATAGGTGCAGGCAACCTTTAGCACGCCAGCTGTACGTGAATCCAACTCCCACCACCTTCCAAACAGCCAATAGTTTGTTGGGGATGATGGGACGTGATCCACAACGGCTGTCATACCGAAATTAGCCTACTCAATTTATATTTATAACCAATGTCAGAGAAATAAAACATGAAAATTGATCTGTAACACTCCATACCAGTGAGTTCTCCTAGCATTTTGGTTCTGCATACCCTGCATTAAGATTGCACAGCTCATATAGGCCTGATTGCCAGGTTCCTGTTAGTAAACATATACAAGAGATAAGCTACTTACCGCCGCTAGCATACTCCATTATTAAATACAAGGTCTTTTCCGTTTCAATTACTTCAAAAAGTTTTACTGAAAAAGAAGAAACATTACATCATAAATATCTATACTACAAGGTCTTAAAAACATTGCTGTGGAGCAATTCCAATTTCCAATACTTCTGTAATGGGAAAAAAAGATAATTGTTTATTATTTATTTTATTAATTAGGGAATGGAGTAAGGGTCATGGGTGTAGTGAACCTGAGAACAGGGAGCGGAATGTACCCAAGGAGGTAAAGGAGGTAGTTGTAAACAGGGCTATTAGTCGAAAACATTCCAACAAATTTTAAGTTTTATTTTTTTTTGGGGGGGGGTTCTTTATGACAGTCGGTTGGATAAATAGAACTATTTGCCAATGAGAATCTGTTTGTGAAAGAGAGAGTGCAACTTAACCCTTTGAGTGCCAGGGGGTACGCAACGCATTGCTTTGCAATGCGTTGCGTACCCCTCTGGCACTCAAAGGTTTAAAAAAACAAGTATATGAATATTCCATTTTGCACAGTGGTCCCACTAAGCTAGCACAGACAGCATTATGTCATAAAATGTTAATACCAAAAATAAATAGTTTTCAATGTGATATTATGAGTTCCTGAAATAATAATGACACTATTAAGAAGCAAAATGAATCTCTTAAAACACATGATAATACTGAAAAGTCACTCCTGACAATTGGTTCATCGGTTTTGAAGTAATACGGATTACATTAACCCTTTGAGTGCTTTGAAATGCGTTGTGTGCCCCTCTGGCACTGAAGGGGTTAAACGATTTTCACTCATACTCAGGCAAACTTTAAAAGTCTAGGGGGAGATGCACTAATGTGTGATAAAGAGGAGATTCAAACATGGATTAAGGCTCCATAGGGCCCCAAATTACCAATTTGGGGACCCACATCTCTCTGTCAGGTGCTGCAACCAGGTACTGGCATGGTGTCCAAAATGTAAGAAAGGAAGTGGGAGCAACTGGATGATGCTGGTCTCCTTAAAGGGCTAGTAATATTTCACAAAAACTGCAGCTCCATTTAGTCTTCAAAGTATTTGGGTCATGGAGAGTGTTATTTCAATACTGTCAGAGTGGTAGTACAAGAGTAATGGAATGATAAAATATCCCCCTCCCTCCCCTTTCACCTAGTGTAACACTGCTCACCTCAGATGTGGATTCTGGTCTCTTGACCGGACAGGTCACAGCAAGGGACAATCTTCTTACTGCGAGAACAATGAAAACCCTGCCCCCATTGACAGGTTTTTCAGGTTTTTCCCTTATGCTCACTGAAGATTGTCCCTCTCTGTGATCCATCCGAACAGTCTTGCTGCTCTGAGGTGAGCAGTGTTACGTAGGTAAAAGGGGAGGGAGGGGGATATTTTATCATTCAGTTACTCTTGAACTACAATTCTGACAGTTTTGAAGTAATACTCTCTATGGCCCAAATACTATGAAGATTAATTGGTGCTGCTTTTATTGTGAAACATTACTATCCCTTTAAACAAAAAGGGTGTCTGTCACAAGATGTTATTGGCAGCAACATTAGGATGTCTGTCTGTGACCCATCACTTAAATCCAGGGCCCCTCATATTGCCATGGGCCCTAGGCTGCCATAATGGATCATCCAGCTCTGAGGAGATATTCTATTCAGTGTGATAAACTCTCCAATTCCTATGTTATTCTATGGAGCCAATGCACTAACATGTCTCTAGCTGGAGGGATCTTAGTGTGTAGGCTCCAAAGATAACATTGGAACTGGACAGTTTATCACACTGGAGGAGTTATTCCCTCTTTATCACACCTTACAACAGTGGTTCTCAACAGGCATGTCACAGAACAGTATATCACAACTTTCAACATATATTAAAGAGGAACTTTCACCTTCTATAAAGTCGCCCTCCAATAATGATGCATATGTCGACTAACTTCATAATACGTCTATTATCTCTCAGAAGTACCCAATTCTGAAGTAATCCTTAGTCTCTGGAGACCGGAAGCTATGCATCAGCGCAGACATCTTGTCTTAGAGACGTCTGCGTGCCTGCGCTGTCAGTCCCATCTCGTGTAGCAGGCACTGCACTGTGCCATAAGGCACCAGAAAGGACTGACAGCCCAGGAGCGCAGATGGCACAAAAGTAAGAGGCCTGGCCATCGGTCTCAATGATTACTTCAGGATCAGGTACTTCTGAGATCTAACAGAACTATTATGAAGCTAGTCGCCATATGCTGAATTATTGGAGGGCGACTTTATAGAAGATGAAAGTTTCGCTTTAATTAAGAGACGACTATCTTCTAATGTTAACAAACCTGTATGAATCAATACTAAAAAAAAAGAACCTAAGCCCAATGCTTACCTATGTTGGGGTGATTCAAAATCTTCATTATTCTTACTTCTCTGAACAACTGTTAACAGCAGGAAAAGACAAAAGTTCAGTTTGTAAACACATTATTCCTATACCATAAATCAGTGTGAAGGAAAATTACATCAAGCACCTAATCTACAACTCATTCTGCTTTTCAAATCTATATAACTTAAAAATGACATTTGATGCTTTTATACTACTTCCAGTTTATTTTGCTGCTTTTAAAGGGATAGTATTGCCATATAATATCTAAAGCTAATCTTGCAGGTGGTAAAAAGTTGAACTAAATACCCCAAGTCCCATCTCTCAAAACTTTATGGGTTGAGAGATATTCGGGACCAAAGTTCCCCCCTCCCTCCCCTTTCCCTGACGTCAGCGCTCCAGCTGACTGCAAGGGAATCCGGTCCCGGGACCGTCTGAGTCTCTTCAGCAGAGCCGCAATCGCATTATTGAAATAGAAATCCTAAACTGGAACAGTCTACAAAGTGTGCTTGCAAACCAAGTATAAACCAAGCACACTTTGTAGACTTTGAGTGCCAGAGAGGTATCCAACGTGATACTGCTTTGGCACTCAAAGGGTTACACAAACGTTAATAACATCTCAGATGAACACGTAAATGTCCAGTACTTAATGCTGCATCTGTAAAAAGGCTAGAATTTGGTTCTGAGGCCTAAAATCTACTCTTCTATACGGTCTAAGTGAGCAGACATCCTTTTCCAGGGCAACCATTGGCCTTCCAGGATTATCTGTAAATGGGGTGAGAGAGACTAACAATACAAGAGCTGGCATCCAGGATTGTGTGTGTGTATAGAATTTACATTGTTTTCTCTCTACATACATACATACATATATATATATATATATATATATATATATATATATATATATATATATATATATATATATATACTGTATTTGTATGTTAATGTGATTTGTTGGTTCTTCCAGACACACTCAGGGGTGACATTAGTGTATAACTGGAGTAAATGCATTCTGGAATTTGTGGTCTTGATTTCCAAGGATCTGGTAGATAGAAACTTATGCAATGAATTAAGTGAATGATCATAGCACACCAAAGTGACACAGAACCCTGGTTTGGAACCACTGTGTTAGAGGGGCAATGTGTGCTATGTTGAGGCATAACTAGAAGTCACCGGGCCCTGGTGCAAAAATTGCCATTGCGCCCCCCCCGGCCACATTGCCCCCAATGTCCACCTCTCCACATTGCCCCCAACTCTCCACATTACCCCAAATGTCCACCTCTCCATCTCCTACCTCCCTGGTGGTCCAGCAGCGTGGAAGGAGAGGTCTGTGCCTCCTTCTGCACAGACCTCTATTAAGAGCTGGAGCTCCCGCGCGGTTCTCTCTTCAGTAATGCAGAGCGCTGGAAGATGAAGTCATCTCCCCACGGTCTGCATTACTAGAGTGCCGACGAGGGAGAGCTCAGCTGTTAGAGGTCTGTGGCGCCAGGCGGGGGGGGGGGGGGGTTCGCAGGGGGCGGCTGGGCCCCTGGAGAGACGGGCCCACCAACGCACCCGGTCACGGGTGCGACCCCTGTTACCCCTATTGTTATGCCACTGGTGCTATGAACACATTTTTATTTCTTTCAATCTCTCTGTTTTGTCTATCTACTGTACTGTAGCACCACGGTTATCATTTGCATAATGAAGAAGCCCAGCCACTTGAAGACTGTGCACAGTTGCATCTCCTGTTCTTTCTACATCTCCTAATTGACCAATGTCCTTTATCTATTTATCGTTCTGGTTTTGATAACCAACAGGAGGATTATGCAGAAAGCCATTTCTATATGCAGCAAAGTGGCTGCCAAGCCTGCCAGACTTCGTGACCTCCACTGACTCAATTTCTCTGCCCTAGGCGCCTCTTTTCACCATTAGAGAGATTAATTAAGGAACTTTTTTCACTACTTTATCCAAGCACATATGGCTAATATGCACATTATTCTGTAAATATGCAAATTACATTAAATTGGAAATCCACTGGACTAGTTAAATAGAAATGTAGTTAACCCTCTGCAGGTTAGAGCAGTGTTCAATGCACTGCAGAGCAATACATTATACACCAATCTGGCACATAAAGGGTTAAATACAAATGTTAATTAAAAAAAATATATATAGAAGGAATTAAGCAGCAGAAAATGGAGTAGCACTGTGGGGGAGAAATGGCTGAAAGTGTCCTTGTACGTATTTCCATGTTAACAGTTTAACCCGTTGAGTGCCAGAGGGGTATACAAAGAACACCCCTCTGTCACTCAAAGGGTTAATCATAGAGTCTCTTGGAACTAGTCAATTTCTACCTTCAACCCGTTATGTTTCTCAAGTAACATTTTAACCCACTGAGTGCCAAAGATATATCCATCACACTGTTAAAAGATGCACCAAGTATACTTTTTTTTTTTTTTAAACATTTTCTTCCAATTAGTTTTTAATCTTTTTTTCAATCTTCTTTTGAAAATTGGATAGAATGGCGTAGTTTTGTCTGAAAAGGTTCGGAATAAAACTCTATTTGGTAACCCATTATAGTCTGAAGAACCCAACTGTCTGAAGTTATCTGAGACCAGGCTTGGAAAAAATGGGTGAGTCTGCCACCCACTTTCTGCCGGGAATTTGGATGAAATATAGGTTTGGACGGGGGGGTAAAGCTCCTTGTACCTTTCAATCTCCAAATTCTGCCACGAGGTGGGTAGAAGGGGGATGATTGCCTGGTCTCCTGGGAGTAAATTGTCTTCCCAGAGAAGGATGGGTCTTGAAGGTTCCTGAATTGGTCTCTGTAGGAACCTGAAATTTGGCCTCTACCTTTCCTGGCCCTGATAAAAACCTTACGGATAAATCCTTTTTTCATTGAGGCCTGAGCCTTATCCAAGGCTGTGAATGTACTGACATATTTGCCAAGGCTCTTAATAAATGAGTCGCCAAATAAAAGGCCATTAGCCCCTGGGCCCGCATCTGTGGCGGCCATTTCTGACAATTTTGGATCAATCCGAAGCAAAATTGCTCTACGTCTCTCCGTAGATAGAGCGGTGTTAGCGTTCCCTAATAAACATAAAGTTCTCTGGACCCAGCCCCTAGGTTTCAAAATTAATCTGAGATGGGTTAGAGGAGGCTTCTTTTATCAAATTAAACAATTTTGCCAGTGGACCCACCATGTCCAATAACTTATCCTGGCATTGTTTGAGGGATCTTTCAACACCCTTCCTGGGGTCCCTCTCTGATTTAGCAATGAACTGTGCCACCTGGGTCATAGCTGATGAAATTGATTTATTGACCGATTGGTCCACCATATATTGAGTGTGAGAATCACTGGGTTTTGAAGTAAAAGCTATGGCTTCTTGAGAATCAGAATTAAGTAATATATTCTCCTGAATCAAAAAATCTGGGGGAATTTTATTGGTTTTAAGTGGAGTACAGGGGGATAGTAAGTTTTTGTGAGACATAATGCTCCCAATATGCTGAGCATAGCTAACAATTTGGAAAGACAATGGAACTGTGGTAAAACCATTTAATAAACTATAACCAAGGAACAAATATAGTATTAAATGTATATTGTGTTGGAATAAACAAAATTATCACCACAGAGAACAAATTTATCCACAACTCGACCACATCAAAGAAAGAGGAAATGGATTCACCTGTTCTGCCTTATATAGTCTTTATATGGTTATGATTGGTTACCTGTGATAATGGGTGGAGTTATATTGTTCATTTTGTTTTTCACTTAAACTGTTAACCCTTGCTGCTGAGTAGTAAAGTATGGAGTTATTGCATAATAGGAGCCTTCTTGTCTTGTTTTAAAATCAGTGAGGGATTTCATTTATCTCCTATAATGCATGTTTGTACCAAACTGAACCTCTTCGTTACACAATATGGCCCATGGGGCAATATTTATCAGGGTAAAGAGGTGCAATTCTGCAGCAAACAAACTATGTAATGCACTGGAGAATTAGTATTCAAAGGGTTAAAAGTCTCCTTTAAATCAGTGGGAAGATTTGTGTTCCCCTCTGATGCAGGTGATTTGCTCCAGAATTGCCTCTTTTGCGAACAAGGCCCTAAAGTAGAAAGCAAGAGAGGAGCAACACTGGAGCAAACCCACTGCCCCTTAGGGGCCAAATACAACTCCCCACTAATATTAATGTGCCTTGTAATTCCATGAACGCTAGTGAGGTATCCAACACATTGCAAAGCAATACACCGGAGACCTTTGTAGGATTCAAGAGATTAGAAATCCTATTCAGATCAATGCCAGTTTAAGATTTGTTTTATTTACAATTTTTCAAACATGTTGTGCTCCAAAATTGCTACTCTCTTGCTTTCTGCGTATGGCCCTTAACCCTTTAAGGAACGGCCATGCGCACACAAGGCCAACACTTAAGGACCATGAACCATTTTTTTTTTCTCAGCATCCGGTTCCGGGCTCCCAGAAGAGCATGCAGTCGTGAGGGGACCCGGAATTCCACGACAGTCCTGGCACGTCATGGGTCCTAAAAGCATAACAACCCATGACGTGCCGGACCGTCAAGGATCGTTAAGGGGTTAATACCGAGGAAGTGTACTGCATTACCCCTCTGGCAAAGGTTAAACTGAAGCAAACAGCTTAGAAAAAAATTAGGTGACTTTAGCAGAGCTTTCAACATCACCTGATAGGTTAGGCTTTTATTCATTTACTACTTTTAAAGCCCGTGTACACGGGCCAACACTGGCTGTGCTGCAGTCATGCGCAGTACTGAATGCCCACACAGCGGCTGATACGGAGCGGGGTCCTCAGAATTCAGACCGGAGTCCTCTCTGCGCACCTTTTTGGGACCAAGCAGTCTGTACTGCGCATGATTGCAGCGCGCTCAGCCGTCTCTACTGCCCATGATGGCTTCTGACAAACATCCTTATCGAATTATAATATAGGATTTTTCTTTAAAGGAGATGTAATAACGCCTCCTAATAATATATCCCCTAAATTACCTTACTACATCCAAAAATCCCCCCCAGGATTTCTCTCTTGTGCCTTTATACAGGAGATAACATCTACTAATCATTCCTGGATTTAATGTCTGTGGGGGCGGGCATGACAGTCGCTCACATTTTTTTCAAAATGAAATAGGCACTGAGCCTACTTAACCCTTTCATGACCAGAGGGATGTGGTCTTGAAAGGGTTACAAAGACCGTGTGGATAGGGCAAACTTTGTGTCCTGTAGATCTGCCAGGAAATGTCAAGTCTTCCTACTTGGACATCATATCCAAGACTGATTAAAGATCTTATCCTTTGGACAGTGTCACAAAAGCTAAGAGGATTTTAGTCTTACCTGTTAAATCCTTTTCTCTTAGTCCATACAGGTTACTGGTAACTTTGGGTTGGCGATCTGCCCCTTTAACTGTTGGCAGGAACAATTCTAGAATTGTATGGAGGGTTGGAGCCTACCTTCCCTCCTTGGCTGCAGTCAGCCAACCAGCTCCAGAAAGATTTGGGACACTAACTATTGACTAGATAGTGGAAGGGAAAGAAGACTCCTGTGAGCATGACCCCCAAGGACCCCCACTGTCCCTCTTTCCCACCCTGATGTCCCTCTTTTTTAGGAGATCAGATGTGTGATGTGTATATAAGTGCATCACATTGCTTCAGAGTAATAATACTCACATTATTATTTATTTAAAGGTCAGTATATGTCAGTGGTTCTCAACTCCTGCCCTCGGGACCCACTAACAGGCCAGGACTTAGGAATTTCTCTGCTAGAACACAGGTGTGGTGATCAGAGACTCATTCACATTGATTAACTCACCTGTATCAAACAAGGAAATCATCAACTCCTGACCTGTTAGTGGGTCCGGAGGACAGGAGTTGAGAACCACTGGTATATGTGTTTATAAACTAGTCTGCGTAAATAAAATTATTTGGTCTTGTTATAAGTCAATTATTAGGTTACACAAGAAGGTCTCAATATGTCATGAAATAGCCCAAACATTCTCAGTAATGCCCCACCCCCAGCAATACCACCTAAAACATAAGTGTCTCTCTTCGACAATTTGAAATGTTGGGAGGTATGTCAGGGTGACTTGCTAAAAAGGGGCGGGAGGGGGAAGCTTCTAATTGGATTTTCAAGCCAAATATTAAGGTAAAGGATTTTCAAAACATAGCAGTCAGTATACAAAATGACATTTTTTTTATATTACTATCCCATTAAATGAGAACTTTATCCCTGAAATAAGTGATTCTTCATTTGTCCAATTGCAGGACTTGCTTTGGAAATTGTCCTTCATACAAAGTCAAGTACCATATCTATATCTGTTGTTTTTGTTTTTGAATTGACCTCTGCATTAGATACAAATTCATATTACTTTAAATTAGGCTTTTAACCCCTTGAATGCTAGAGACGTCTCCAACACATTGTAAAGCAATGCTTTTGCACTCCCCACGAGTTCTCGTGGGCTTGAAGAAAAAAGGTGAAAACATCAAATTAACCCAAATGGAAAAAAAAGAGCATTTGATCAGGGTCTATAGATGAACTTGTGTAAAAGCCCTACACAGGCCGAGGTCTGGGTAATATTAACCCTTTGAGTGCCAGAGGGGTACCCCTCTGGCACTCAAAGGGTTAAACGGCCGCTACTTCACTGCTCCACGCGATGCAGTCTCTACTGCACATGACAGCTTCTGACAAACATCCTAGCGAATTATTATATAGGATAAGCCTTCTCCTCCCCAGGGTCAAGATTTCAGACTCAATTAAAGGAGAACACCTCATTATAAAACCCCCACTTACCTTTAAATGGACAGAAAATCCAAACGTCTCTTATGAATTTCACAAGTAGTGCCATAGGACCTCAAACTGCTAATCTTAACCCTTTGAGTGACGGATAGGTATCCAAAGTATTGCGCTGCAATGCATTGGATAACTCTCTGGCACTCAAAGGGTTAACCCTTTAAGCACAGGTGGGTTATGCAGAACATTGCTTCACAATGCTCTGAATATCTCTCTGGTCATAAAAGGGTTAACTAAGCTCATGTACTCTGTTTCCTTCAGTCTGAAAGATCCACCAGCAACAACATGACATTCAGGACTGAAGATGTTATCTCTTGAGAAAAGGCAGAAGGGCAAAATTCATAGGGGCCATTCGTATTTTCTGGCCATGTAATTAGGTGTTAGTACTCATTTAAAAGGAGCTGACCTACACTTCATGATGTCCCTAGTAAAACACAGGTTAAAACAATACTGTTTAGAAAGATATATCATCTGATGAAAGGCCCAAAGGAGGCCTTGTTCTCTCTTCTTAATCTGCTATAAACCAATAATCCGCAGGAAGGCCTTCATCATGACATTTATTTTAAAGACATTTCACCCTAAAAACTTCCTGATTTCTAAAGCAACAAAGCAATTATAACAATTGTGGCGATTGCACAGGACATAAGAGATATCAAAGCTTATTTATCTATACCAATAAAAGAAGAAGAGGTCATGTGACACAAATTTGGCAGCCCTGGCACACACACCAAGGGGCAGCAGTAAACCTTCTCCATACTGTCACTCCCATAGGTCCATGCAGAGGGGCGTGATTTTCACAGGAGTCTCCCTGGCCACGTGTGTGAAAAGCTCTGCAAGGATGTGTCACATTTTAAAAACAACTGGGGGTGTGATTTTTGACAGAAGTAGGGAGGGTAGGCAAAACCTCCTGCCCACTCCTTTCAAAATCTCTGCAACAAGTCACACTTTTACTCAAAATGCTCCTTACTGCAAAATTCTACGTTCATAGCATAATCTAAGGTTTCTATATACTCTGTCTCCTACAGCTATCACATACTTTACTACTCACTTTTCCTGAAACTATCATGGACTTTACTACTACTATTCACCGTGTCCTACAACTATCACAGACTCTTCTTCTACTACTACTCTCTGTGTCCTACAACTATCATGGACTTTTCTACTACTACTACTCACTGAGTCCTACAACTACCATTGACTTTACTACTACTACTTCACACTGTGTCCTACAACTATCATGGACTTTACTACTACTGCTCACTGTGTCCTACAACTATCATGGACCTTACTACTACTATTCACTGTGTCCTACAACTATCACAGACTTTTCTTCTACTACTACTCACTGTGTCATACAACTATCATGGACTTTTCTACTACTACTACTACTACTACTACTACTACTCACTGTGTCCTACAACTATCATGGACTTTACTACTACTACTCCTGTGTCCTACAACTATCATGGACTTTACTACTACTCACTGTGTACTACAACTATCACAGACTTTTCTACTACTACTCAAAACATTACACACATGTTACTAAAACAAAAAACATTCCACGAACCGTGCAATGATTACCAATATAATACAAATGTAGGGGTCCCCCTGACCACTCTTGTCAAAATCTGTGCATGAATATTGACTCTTTCTTTACTGCAATCTATGTTCATAGCATAATCTAAGGTTTCTATATACACTGTCTCCGGCAACTATCACAGACTTTACTACTCACTTTTCCTGCATCTATCATGGACTTTACTACTACTATTCACTGTGTCCTACAACTATCACATACTTTTCTTCTGCTACTACTCACTGTGTCCTACAACTAACATGGAATTTTCTACTACTACTACTACTACTCACTGTGTCCTACTACTACCTGTGTCCTACAACTATCACAGATTTTACTACTACTATTCACTGTGTCCTACAACTATCACAGACTTTTCTTCTGCTACTACTCACTCTGTTCTACAACTATCATGGAATTTTCTACTACTACTACTACTACTACTACTACTACTACTACTACTCACTGTGTCCTACAACTACCATGGACTTTTCTACTACTACTTCTCACTGTGTCCTACAACTATCATGGACTTTACTACTACTATTCACTGTGTCCTACAACTATCACAGACTTTTCTTCTGCTACTACTCACTCTGTTCTACAACTATCATGGAATTTTCTACTACTACTACTACTACTACTACTACTCACTGTGTCCTACAACTACCATGGACTTTTCTACTACTACTTCTCACTGTGTCCTACAACTATCATGGACTTTACTACTACTATTCACTGTGTCCTACAACTATCACAGACTTTTCTTCTGCTACTACTCACTCTGTTCTACAACTATCATGGAATTTTCTACTACTACTACTACTACTACTCCTCACTGTGTCCTACAACTACCACGGACTTTTCTACTACTACTTCTCACTGTGTCCTACAACTATCATGGACTTTACTAATACTACTCACTGTGTCCTACAACTATCATGGACTTTACTACTACTATTCACTGTGTCCTACAACTGTCACAGACTTTTCTTCTGCTACTACTCACTGTGTTCTACAACTACCATGGACTTTTCTACTACTACTTCTCACTGTGTCCTACAACTGTCATGGACTTTACTAGTACTAGTACCTGTGTCCTACAACTATTACGGCCTTTTCTACTACTACTCACTGTGTCCTACAACTATCACAGACTTTACTATTCACTGTGTCCTAGAACTATCAAGGACTTTATGTTACGGTTGGCAAGCAAGACAAGGAGTCAGACGGTATAGTTAAAATCACCTTTCTTAGAAATATATTAACAGAAATGCAAATAACAAATAACACACAGAGGGTGATCAAAGAGGCAAGTACTGTATCAGAAATAGCAGTCTTCCAATAGATCCACCACACTGTCTGAGACTAGGCCTTCACTAACTGAAGTCTCGTAGAAAAAGGTAACGCCCAGAGGTAACACAGACTCAGCCTGCAGACGGTAGCTAGGAGTCTGATAGAGCCGCAGGTCAGTACTAGGAAGGATGTCTATGGAACGGGACCAACACACAGAGCGAAAAGACAGAGCCCTCTAGTAAGCACCACATAGGATAGTCAGACAAGCCAGGCCATACACAGAGCGGGTAGTCAGCCAGAGCCACAGGTTTGCACCAGAAAGGATGTCTAAGCGAAATCGGAATGCACAAGGAGAATGGTCAGACAGAGCCACAGGTCAACACCAGAATGGATGGACAGACAAGCTGGGTCATAAACATAAATTAGGAATACCAAATAAATGAACTGCTCAGAACAACAATGTAAGGGTAACTGAGTCAGGACTCAGTCTGCCCTTTAAACGCCTCCTCAGGAAGTAGGTAGGAGGAGCAGCTTAGAGGGAGGAAGCAGGTAGGAGGAGACTACAGGCCTCAAACACATAAAACAGAGGCCTGCAGCATGCTGAAGCCTAGCGTCTACAGATGATGCATCTAGCATTGATGTGTCCAACCGCTCGTGGAAATAACACGGGCGCGTCATTGTGAGCATCACCAGAAGCAGTGGCGCTACAAGGTACTTTGACACTTTACTACACAATCTTTCCTACACCTATCACGGACTTTACGTCCTTGCATGTTCAGAGGGTAAATATCGGCAACTCTTAAACACAAGTCATCAGTAGGCACTTTGTAATGTACAAAACATTACACACTCTTTACTAAAACAAAAAGCATGCCACGAATAGTGCAGGGATTACCAATATAATACAAATGTAGATGTCCCCCTGACCACTCTTGTCAAAATCTGTGCATGAATATTGCCTCTTTCTTTAACATACCACCTCCTCTAACTTGTAACAAGCACTAATCACTTCCACCAATCATAAAATTAGGGTTGCACCGATACTGGTATCGGTGCCGATACCAGCATTTGCACGAGTACTTGTACTAGCGGCTGATGCCAGCACCGATACCCTGCGTCAGGGTCGGTGCTGCAGAGAGGGAGCCCGGGGAGCTGCTCACAATGCTCCCTGGTCACCTCTCTCACTCCTGCAGCGTCGGAGCATTGCCGCGGGTTACCATGGCAACGCTCCAACGCTGACCTCTGCCGGGGCTCGCGAGAGAACAGTGAGCACCCGGCAGAGGAGAGTAAGGGAGGCAAGATGGGGCAGCGGGTGGTGAAAGAGGCAGAGAGTGGGGTCAAGAGGGAGAAAAAGAATCAAAGGAGGAAGGATCAGGAGACAAAAGGAGGGGGACCAAGAAGAGGCAAAAGGAGGGGGGGGATCAGGAGAGAGAGAGAGAGGCAAAAGGTTGGGATCAAGAGTCAAGGAGGGGGAGAAAGGGGGGATCAAAAGGGAGAGAAAAAGACAAGGCAAAAGAAGGGGGCTCAAGAGGGGTAGAATGAAGCAAAAGGTGGGAATCAAGAGGGGGAGAAAGAGTCAAAAGGGGAGAATCAAGAGGTGGTGTGTGTGTGTGTGTGTATATTTCAAGTACTCACCAATACCAATTACCAATACTTTTTTTTGCAGTCATTTGCCAGTTTTCCAAGTACCTAAAGCATATAGGTACTTAGAAAACTGGCAAATGACCACAAAAAAAAAGGTATCGGTAATTGGTATCGGTGAGTACTTGAAAAAAGTGTCGGTACTCGTACTCGGTCTTAAAAAATCGGTATCGGTGCATCTCTACACCAAAATGCCATCTCTAACATTGTCTCCTCCTCCGTATCACAGCATCCTGCCAAGGTCCATTTTGAACATTACACATAGTGTACCTTTCGTCTCACCCTCCATTTAGAGTTTTACTGCATCCTTCCATTTTCCATTTCCATGATTGTTCCCTCCCTCCTTACTGCCACATCCTCCCACCCTTCCTGGGAATGACCTGCCCCACAGCAGAACATACATATCTTCTAAACATTAATTACACTCCCGCCCTGTCTCTGCTACCAGTACACACGTTCTCATTGCTCGGATACCAGAGCTTACTGTCCTTGCTCTATTCAGGAGCTTGCCTCAGTACTGTGACACTGTGTGTTGTTGCGGCTGTGTTCGCATGGTTACTAGGCAAATCCGTGATCACTAAGAGCCTTTCTGGTATTTTTGCCACCTGCAGGGGTGTTTGTTCTCCCCACAACTGCCAATGGGTATACCTACTGGGGGTTTCTATTATTTTGACTTCTCATTACTTTGACAGTGGAGTGCGGTACTTATTATGGGAGTTGCCTAGCAACCATCTGAACCCAGCCCCATCAAAATGCTCCACTGTTACAGTAATGACACGTCACTGCAATTACAGAACACTGAATGTCAATGAAATACAAATAAAAAGGGAGGGATACAGACGTCCATAAAAACCAACAAGAGACACATGAATAAACTGTGATATCAGAAGTCTACATTGTGATTCCTTGGCAAAGCCAAACAATAACTTACCGCTACTGAACACAAATCAGACTCCCGAGAAGAAGACACAATGCAGAACACAGTGCAACAATCAACTCCGTCACCAACATCACCACTTTGGAAACACACAAACACACATCTTTCCCTGCATAATAGCTTTTAAAGGGGTATATAATCTTGTGCAGAGACATGAGATTGTTCTGGCCACACCCACAATTCAAAATGTGGGTGTGGCCTCCACAGCTCTGGGAAGTTGCCTACTCTGCCTATTGGGAAATTCATCCCTGACTGAGACAATGTTTATTGTATTGATGCGATAACGCATCGAAGCTGCGACATGCTGCCTTCTCCTGAGTCACGGTACAAAAACAAATAAATCACTAATGTGAATTAAAGTGACCAAATTAAGGTGACGCTTAGTGGGATTTGTGGTTACCTTGTATGTGTGAACCCAACCTAAGAGAAAGGGATCTCTAATTAACCCTTTGAGTGCCAGAGGGGTACGGAACGCATTGCAAAGCAATGCATTGCGTACCCCACTGGCACTCAAAGAGTTAACTTTTTTGCAATGCAGAGGAGACCTTCAAACCTATTAAAGTGATAGTAATGCCCACTTAGAAGTTGATGCTATTTTGTAGATTTTAAAAAAATAAATTATGTAGAGCAAGTCCCATCTCCCAAACCTTTATGGTTTGAGAGATATAAAGTTTTAAAATTCTCCCGCCCCTCCCCTTTCCCTGATGTCAGCTGTAATACTGACAGCAGGAGATCCATGTCAGCCGACTCGAGGAGGCTCTTCAACAGAACCGAAATAGCGATATTTAAAAAGAACTATTTCATTGGAACGCTCTACAAAGTGTGCTTGCAAACCAGGCACACTTTGTAGACCTTTCCAGTGAAGTATTTCTTTTTAAATATCTCTATTTCTGCTCTGCTGAAGAGCCACTGGCTGCTCCCAGGACAGGGATCTCCTTCTGCCTGATGTCAGTGCAAGGATAAGGAGAGGGGAACTTTAAATGGATAGTAATACTTTGTTTTAACTTTATTTTGTAGGCATTAAAAAAACATGAAGAACGATATAAGTCTCATCTCTCAAACCTTTATGGTTTGAGAGATAGTCACAAGCAAAGTTTCCCCTCCCGCCCCTTTTACCTAGTGTAAGTCATCTCTTCTCAGATGTGGAATCCAGTCCATAGACCAGACAGATAACAGAAGGGGACAATCTTCTTACAATGAAATCAATGAAAGCCCTGCCCCCCCTTGACATGCTTTTCAGGTTTTTCCCGTATCTTAATTGAAGATTGTCCCTCTCTGCAGTCTACCTGGGCACCTTCCTTCTGCTCTGGCTGAGCAGTGTTACATCAGTAAAAGGGGTGGGAGGGGGATACTTTGTCATTGAATTACTCTTGAACTACAACTCTGACAGAATTGAAATAACACTCTCCAAAGTCCAAATACTATGATGATTAATTAGAGCTGCTTTTATTATGAAACATTACTATCCCTTTAAAACGTTATATCTTTCAAGCCATAAAGGTCTGAGAGGTGGGACTTGCTCTACATAATTTATTTTTTTGTAAATTCACAATACTGCCTCAACTTATAGGGGGCATTACTAACCCTTTAAGGAAATAAAAGCCTAAGTGGAATCTGGGGAATTGTTATGTGTCCCCTAGGATGCAGTTGGTTTGCCCCAGAATTGCTTCACTTTTGTTTTTATCCATATGCACCAGTTAACCAAGGCAACACTCTGGTTCCTAAAGTGTTAACAAACTCGTGTATTTTCTCTTACGAGCTAGTCACTTATGTGAACTGCTCCTAAACGTGTTTCTAGGTGACACTCACTCCGTCTCTCTTTATAAACACTTAGGGCCACATACAGAGAGAAAGAGGAAAAATCACGGAGCAGGGCAACAGAACCCCTTGAATGCTACAGACATTGGAGACCTCTCTAGCATTCAAGGAGTTAACCCTTTGAGTGACATAGTTATCCAACCCATTGCAAACCAATGCGTTGGATACCTCTCTGGCACTCAAAGGGTTAAACTTCCCATTTAATTCAACAGGAGTTTTCATTTATCCTTTATGGCAGGTGTAGTCAGTTGTTGGGCCTCCAGTTGTAAACCTCTTAAGGACCAGCGGTGCAGGGAACTTACGTTCCCCCTTAAGGACCTCTTTGATCCTTTCCGACACACTGGCACGTGACCTGTTATATGTCTCAGACCACTCTGGCCTTGAGGCAGTCCGTTTCAGACCCAGTTCTTACATACAGCACTTCCTGCAGGAGAGATGGAAGCAAAAAAGTATGTGACGTGCCAGGACCATTTTAAGGGGAAAAAAAAACGGTGCCTGTCCTTGCACATCACAAGCCCTTAACCCTTTGAGTGCCTGAGGGGCACGCAATGCATTGCTTTGCAATGTGTACCCCTCTAGCACTCAAAGGGTTAAAGGGATAGCAATACTTAAGTATTACTAATCCCTATAGTAAACTCCTATTAAAAATAAATGTATTGCCCCCAGTGTCATCTCTCAAACCTTTATGGTTTGAGAGATGATCGCTTCTAAAGTTGCCCTCTCCCTCCCCCTTCCCCGAAGTCAGCGTTGTAGCTGACTGAAGGGAAATCCGGTCATAGATCATCAGGTGGCTCTGCAGCAGAGCCATGATCGCGTTAATTAAAAAAAAAAAATCTTTCACTAAAACGGTCTTCTACGTGTGCTTGCAAACCAAGCACAGACCATTTCAGTGAAAGTTTTCTTTTTTTTATAAACGTGATCACGGCTGTGCTGGAGAGCCGCCTGAAAGTCGTACGACTTTCTTCCCTGCAGTCAGCTAAAACGCTGATTTCGGGGAAGGGGGAGGGAGAGGGCAACTTTAGGAGCGATCATCTCTAAAACCATAAAGTTTGAGAGATGACACTGGGGGCAATACATTTATTTTTAATAGGACTTTAATATAGGGATTAGTAATACTTAAGTATTACTATCCCTTTAAGAGTTAAAGAATAGAACTCGCAAATTGCTCTTAGGGTTACCCTAAGGATAATGGGGGAATCCAGACGTGGACCCCTTGCTCACAAGTGTCTAGAGGGATCAGCTGCACCTCACTGACGAGGCCCAAGAAGGCCGAAACGTACGTCTGGGCTTAGCTGCTTCCCTTGCTCGGAGAAAAATTGTCTGGCATTTCGTGGCTGAACTGTCATTTTGGCAGGACCTGTATGATATGCTTCAGAATATTTCTTCTCTGTGTATGGCATTTGTGAGCTAAAAGAGATTGCACCCTGGGAGAGAGGACACAGTCCCAGTGAGCTTTTGCATGCCCTTGCAGGCTCATGAGCTTAGTTGAGCATCTCTGCCTTCTTCTGACTATGGTGTAGGTAGTTTGCTCCAGAATTACACCTTGTTTCGTTCTGTATACAGAGTAAAATCGGGAGAAAATAGAATTGCAGAATGCAGTGTTCTAGTGATGTGATCTAATGACTCTTCCTTATCCCAATACACATTCCTCCTTCACTGCAATGGACTGGACTATACAATCTTATTACAGGACAGGAGCCCTTTACTTGGACTTTAAATATTGTGCACTTACAGAACATGGAAATTCCTATTGCCTATAGGTTTTATTTATTTTTTTCATCATCCCCAATTTATATTTTTATCTACCTATTTATTTATTTATACTTTTATGTCACTGACATTGAGCTCCCTGGATTTGTTTCTAGAGAGCTTTAGATCAGGACCTACAAAAGCAAGGATACGGATACAATGTAAAATACGATACCACACAAAACAAGACAAAATACAGAGCACTCAGTCCTGTGAGGATAGTGTTACAATGTATCACGGTCCTGTTTTGATGACGTGGAAAGCGCAACCACACAGAGATGTGGAAGTATGTAAAAAAAAAAATTTAAAAAAAATGGATAAATAAATAAAACATAGGCGATTTGACTTTACATATATTATGCATATGTAAAGTCAAACTAATGGAATATTATCCCTTTTTACCAGCAAGAAATGAGTTACTGCACCTTTCCTTTACCATCTGCTACATAACTGCAGTCTTAAAACACTTTCTTCCTATAGACTTTATCCCTTGGAGACATTAAAGATTGAAAACCGTCCATTAAGAGTTTACAAATTGATTGCTGGACAAATTCCACAGAGGAAAAGCGGATCTCTCTTCTATCCCTTGTCCTTGGAGAAAGATAACCCTATGAGTGCCTGAGGCAGCAACAGATTACAGAGCGTGGTGCTGCACACAGCTCGGGTACTCACAGGGTTAAAGATGACATGAAGGCACACATAAAGCTTTATGCACAAAATAAATAAAAAAACGGAACCATAGGGACAAATTAAACTCCTCATCAATCTAAATGGGTTTTAAAGCTTGAATGCCAGAGAGAGCTCCAAAGTATTGTCTTGTTATGTGGTCAAAACATCTTGAGCATTCAGGAGGTTAAAATCCCTGTTTAAATTGATGGGAATTGCAGGAATTTTTATTTCTCTGCTAATCATACCTAGGAACTTTGAGTTCTGAGTCCCAGGAGGGAACACCATTCATGAAAAAAGGGGTGGGGCTTAATCACAGGTGGGGCTTAGCAGGAGTGCCACAAAGTGGGAGGGAAGTGGAAGGAACTGGGTGAGGAAGGAGAAGAAGTGGGTGGGAAGTGGGAGGAACTGGCTGGGAAATGACAAGTGGGTGGGAAGTGGAAGGAACTGGGTGAGGAAGAAGAAGAAGAAATGGGTGGGGAATGACAAGTGGGTGGGAAATGGAAGGAACTGGGTGAGGAAGGAAAAGAAGTGGGTGGGAAGTGGGAGGAACTGGGTGGGGAATGACAAGTGGGTGGGAAGTGTAAGGAACTGGGTGAGGAAGGAGAAGTGGTGGCTGGACAGGTTAGTAACAATTTAACAGTAATTTTTCATTGACCCTTACGGTGTATTTGGTTTACTACAGAATAACTTCAGTTTGTCATAAAATGTTATCAATGATACAATATGTCAAAGTTGGTCAGATCAATAGACCATGCAAAGCAAATGTACCCTGTGTACACAAAATGGCTGCACACATCTCCAGGGAGGAACTAAAGAAATCTCAGGAGAATTCAGCTGGGAATGCCAGGAAACATTAACAAGCAGGTATAGACAAGTAATGTAAGGATATAATACAGCGGTTCTCAACCTTTCTAGTGCCACGACCCTTTGATAAAATTTTCCAAGTTGTGGCGACCCCTAACAGTAAAATTATTTTCATTGCTCCTTCATCGCTTCAATAACATGGACTATAAAACGTCCCGGTCTCCCGGAAGGGACTGACGGTGCAGGCGCACAGACTGCACTAACATGTCCGTCAGTCTCGGAACAGTAAGGATTTCATTATAACAGAAAAAAATTTTACAATTACAAGTTTTACAGATTAGAATAGACAAAAAAACAATTTTCTGATGGTTTTAGGTGACCCCTGGCAAATCGTCATTCGACCCCCAACGTGGTTGCGACCCACAGGTTGAGAACCGCTGATATAAATACGTGAAGTAGTAATTCTTGCTAAAATTTCATTATAATGGCTAAAAGGAATCCAAAAATGCATCCCAAGCATGCTAAGACTGCAACAAGAAGTGTTTCATAAAACACTTTAGCAAGTGCTTGGATATTTATAGATAATCTAGTAAGCAGGGAATTCAGAAAACACGGCATATACATACATACCTCCCAGCGCTGCATCTCTACATTTGTTGTTGGGCATATCACATGATTCTCAGCTGACAATGATGGAAGCTGTAGTCTAACTAGAGAGCAACAGATTTCTCTCTCCTATGCTAAAGAAGAATGATAATCTCCTAATAAAGCCCCTTCCCACTTACCTTGCTAAAGATCAGAAAATCCTAATGGCCCCGATGAATTTTGCCTTTTCTCCTTAGTTCAAAAAATAACATCTTCAGTCAGTTCTGGAGGCGGACATGACAGTTGCTAGCAAGACCTCGGGACCTTAATATCTGCTCTCTGCACACAGTACTGTTAGCCCTTTAAAGGGGCTATCCCCCATATTGTATACATTTGTAAAATAATTTAATAGCCCCCAGGTTCATCTCTCAAACCTTTATGGTATGAGAGATAACCAAAGGCAAAGTTCCCCCCTCCCTCCCCCTTCCCTGAAGTCAGAGTTGTGCTGACTGCAGGGGAAGTCTGTCATACTACAGGCTTGCGGCTCTGCAGCTGAGCCAAGATCCCATTAGTGAAGAAGAATTATTTCTCTGAAACGGTCTTCTACATGTGCTTGGTTTGTGCTTGGTTTGCAAGCACATGTAGAAGACCATTTCAGTGAAATAATTATTTGTCACTAACGCGATCACGGCTCTGCTGCAGAGACGCATGATGAATGTCAGACTGGATATCCCTGCAGTTAGTACAACTCTGACTTCAGGGAAGGGGGAGGGAGGGGGGGGAACTTTGCCTTCGATTATCTCTCAAACCATAAAGGTTTGAGAGATGAACCTGGAGGCTATTAAATTATTTTAAAAATATGTACAATATGGGGGATAGTAATAATAAAGTATTACTATCCCTTTAACAATCAAATTGTTATGTAGAATATAGACAGCGTTAGTCAAAAATCCTACCTCAGTCAACACTGACGTCCAGGCAACAGCCTCTAGAGCGCTGTTACCTGTCCGTCAGTGCAGAGGAAGGATTTCTAAAGTTGTCTTTATTCCGCATGACAGTTCGATTGTTAAGCTTGTTGCTAGATGCCTAATTAGGTGGGGTAGACTTTAGCTTGGGTGATAGTTCCCCTTTAAGAAGGGTGTGCAATGTATTTCTTCATAATATGTTGTATACCCCTCTGGTCTTCAAAGAGATAGAAGGCTCATATGCCTGCATGCTCCAGTGTGGAAAGAAAAAAAAAAAAAAAAAAACTTTAAGAAACTGTCATGTCCTCATCAGGGGATCGAAGCCATTTGTGGTGATGGCGCGTTTGGATGATCGGCTTTGAGAGGACTCTGCTCCCAGACTTACCCGCTTCCCCACTGTCAAGTCATGGCATGATATGGCCTGTGCAGGCCTTATGTACAATTTGTTTGTTTATTTTGGTATGTGTATGTTATTCAGAGTGCACCAGTCCTATGCCATAAACTGAAAGTCAGTGTACAAAAATGCCAGTATTAGCAAGACCAGCTAATATTGGCATTTTTGTACACTGACATTAAGGGTTTGCTAAAGCAGCTACTGCTGCGAAACGCGTACCCTTTTTAGCTTTTTTTTATTAATAAAATTGTATTATTTATCAGTCCAGAACGGTTTCTTTTTTTTATTTTTTGTTTTTAGTTTTTTTATTTTTATGGTCATATCGACATATAGTTCTTTTTTCCTGTTTGGATTTCTGTGGAGTATCATTGGAGTTCCAGTTCCTGTAATTTGGAGATTGGTTCCAGTGGAGGACGGGAACAGTGGACATCATATACCTTTACAGCAGTGATTCTCGGCTCCAGTCCTCGGGGCACACCAACAGGTCATGTTTTTAAGATATCCCTAATTAATCACAGGTGAATCAATCACAATGACTGAGCCACTGATTATTCACCTGTGATTAAGCAGGAGCAGCCTGAAAACCTGCACTGTTGGTGTTCCCCGAGGACTAACGTTGAGAAACACTGCTTTACAGGGACGGGTAAAGTACCCTGTAGGCTTTTTAAGTTAGTGACAGGTATAGGCCTGATAACTAACATTTATTAACCCCTTAAGGACCGGCCACACACGTACTTTGCTGACCCTTAAGGACCATGGAGCATTTTTTTTTTTTCGCGATTCGACTCCGGACTCCCTGATCGGTGTGCAGCCACGTGGGGAGCCCGGAAATTCCATGACGGTCCAGGACCGTCACAGGTCCTTAAAGGTATAACAACCCATAATAATAATAATAATCCTTTATTTATATAGCGCACACAGATTCCGCAGCGCTTTACACTCATATTGGTTCCTGTCCCCATTGGAGCTCGCAATCTAAATTCACCTAACAGTATGTTTTTTGGAATGTGGGAGGAAACCGGAGTACCCGGAGGAAACTCACGCAAACACAGTGAGAACATGCAAACTCATTGCAGATGTTGTCCTTGGTGGGATTTGAACCCAGGACCCGGACCGTCATGGGTCCTTAAGGGGTTAAATGTGAGTTGATCTATTGTGTATATACACTCTGCCATCTTACCGACTCTGGTAATACACTATAGGCGCCTCTCCTGTTTTTTCTTTCTTTGCATATTTTACTTCTACTTTGTGGACGATTGTGGAGGAGCGGAGCGGCCTGAGTTTACTGCTGGAGGGGAGCAGTTCCAATTATACCCCCAAAAAGCTCATATAGCTGAACAACACATATGTGTTAGTGTCAGACACCTGTTTTGTAAGTGCAATTTCATTGGTGGTGGTTTGGTGTTTTTTTACCATTACGTTAATACACTAGGAGCGCCTCTTGTTTTTTTTCTTTTGTTTTTACAGTTATTAGAATACTGTTTGGGTTGTAGTTCAAGAGTAATTGAATGATAAAGTATCCCCCTCCTACCTCTTTTACTAATGAAACACTGCTCACCTCAGAGCAGCAAGACTGTCTGTATGGGTCACACAGAGGACAATCTTCAGTGAGCGTAAGGAAAAACCTGTCAAGGGGGGCAGGGTTTTCCTTATGCTCACAGTAAGAAGATTGTTCCTTGCTGCGACTTGTACAGTCAAGTGACCAGATTCCACATCTGAGGTGAGCAGTGTTACACTAGGTAAAAGGGGCAGGAGGGGGATACTTTATCATTCAATTACTCTTGAACTACAACTCTGACAGTAGTGAAATAACACTCACCATGGCCCAAATACTATGAAGATTAATCTGAGCTGTTTTTTTTTTTTTTTTTTTTTTTAACTATTTCTTTGTGCATATGGGACTTTATCCCTCGAAGATGGATGGGGTCTTCAACACACTGCTTCACAAAGAGCTGTGCACCCTCTATTTCTCATGGGGTTAAATCAAAGTGGAATTGTAGCTGGGATAGGAAGCTCATAATTTCATAACTTCAATGCCAGTGTTCTCACTTTATGTATTTTGTGACAGAAGCCCCAAGGAAAAGGCTGTGAAAGTGTTAGGGACAAGGAACCAGGCAGGATACAAAATGTAAAAATGCAAAACACCTTTACTAAAATAACAAAAGCAAACAAAGCAAAATCGTGATCCAGAAGCGTAAACCAAAAGATAAGATAAGGGTCAGGAACCAAGACAGGTACTAAGCCAAGTCGGGGTCAGGAATACAGAGATCAACAAAGTCAGGAACAATCCAGGAGTCAGGAGCCAGAAGGGACATCAGAGGGAGCCAGGTCATGCACAGATAATCAGCAACTCAGGATAACACGCTTGCTCCAGAATCAGACACAAGGGCAACCAGGAAGTGAGCCAAGCTGCTTTAAATACCCTGGGAGGGTGTGCTGATAAAAGTCAGGTGAGGAGACACAGAGAGGTCAGCTGATCAGCATGATCCAGCAAAGGAAAGGCAGCAGTAATGGATAGCAGAGCACTGGATTAGCCTAGACAATAGAATCGAGCAGCAGAGTAGAGCAGCTCAGCCATTGTGCACCTTTTTTATTTTATTTCATTACTGTTTTCAAAGGAATCAGAATGATTTCTTTAGCTGTATTTTGGCAATTTTTCACACACATATTTTAGTGGCGTTTCCCATCCAGGGACAGGATTATTAACAGCGTTGCTTTTTAGCCTGTCCATACTGGCCTACATTGTATGTAAGTTTAAGCCAATAGATTTATTGAAATCTAATGATTAAGTGCCCCCCCCCATCTCTGCTTGGATATTTAAATCAATGACATTTTTACATCCACCCCTATGGTGCAGCATATAGTCCACTCTAAGGCAGCAAACCTTGGTTCTCCAGCTGTTTGACACTATAACGCTCCAACGACTGAGGATGATGGAAATTCTAGTCGTCAATAGCTGGAGAGCCAAAGGTTGCCTTACAACTGGTCTGTGGCAATGTACCACAAAACTCTCTGCCACTCAAAGGGTTAGCATTGTATGACACCCCTCATTATCATCTGCAGTTCTTCCTTTTCTTTTAATTCTTCATTTACAAAATTACCATTTTATTACACAGCCTCTGAATCACCATTACATGATGTGCCCTTTGAATGCAAATGTATGGTAAAGAGTCGCTGTTTCCACAGAGAGCAGGCTGGAGAGCACAGTGACATTCTCCTGTTTGTTATTAGGCACAGTGGCCCTGCTGTCTAATTACCAACTCTACTGCTCTGACAACAAAAAAGGAAATGTGCACTTTCTGGCAAGCATCAAGGCCCAGAGGCCTCCTTTATTATAGTATTCCTCCGTATACTCTTCACAGCTGCTCAAAATAGAGATATAAAGCAAGCCAGCGAGGAAAAAATAAATAAATACAGAGCAATAGCTTATTACCAATACTTTTTATTTGATTGAGGCAGTAATAACCATTTAAAGGGATAGTAATACTTAAGTATTACTAATCCCTATAGTAAAGTACTACTAACAAAACACGTTTTGCCCCCAGTGTCATCTCTCAAACCTTTATGGTTTGAGAGATGAACGCTTCTAAAGTTGCCCTCTCCCTCTCCCTCCCCCTTCCCCGAAGTCAGCATGCTAGCTGACTGAAGGGAAATCCGGTTAGAGATCATCAGGCGGCTCTGCAGCAGAGCCGCGATCGCGGTAATTAAAATAAAACTTTCACTAAAATGGTCTTCTACGTGTGCTTGCAAGCCAAGCACACGTAGAAGACCATTTCAGTGAAAGTTTTCTTTTTTAGTAACGCGATCAGGCTGTGCTGGAGAGCCACACGACTTTCTTCCCTGCAGTCAGCTAGAATGCTGACTACGGGGAAGGGGGAGGGAGAGGGCAACTTTAGAAGCGATCATCAATAAAGGTTTGAGAGATGACACTGGAGGCAATACTTTTTTTTTTAAGTAGTACTTTGCTATCGGGATTAGTAATACTTAAGTATTACTATCCCTTTAAGAAGGATGGGCACTGCTTAACGAAGCAAGGCACTGCACATACCCAGATTCTTACAGAGTTAACCCTTTGAGTACCAGAGGGGTATGGAACGCATTGCATTGCTTCATTCAAATGTTATAACAGTTAAACATGTTTTTTTTTTATCCAAATTGTTTGCAACAGCACCAACTAGTGGCCAGAAGACACTTTTTGCTTTATATTGCACTCTGTGGGAGACCTTGGGGGTTATGCACTAAGGAGTGATAAAGAGGTGATAAAGTGGAGATAAATTTGTCAGTGATATCACTTCTCCAGTTCCTATGTCATTCTATGGCACCAAAGTTGGACAAATCATAGTGCATATGCTCCATAGAATAACATAGGAATTGGAGAAGTGATATCTCTGGAGACATCTTCTCTTTATCAACACTTCATCACCTCTTTATCACACCACAGTGCATCTCCCTTCTTCAGTCTTATATTACAGCTTTCCACAGGAAAGAAAAAGTTCCACCTGTTGATCACACACACACACACACACACACACTTTACTCCTCTAAAGCCTCTAAGAGCCACAGGAGATGGGCACATCATTGCTCTGCAGCGCGTTGTCCATCATTCTGGGATTCAAAAGGACAACATCTTCCAATAGTAGAACATAAGGCCCTCCAGCTGTTTGGACTACAACTCCCATCTTTGTAAGACTGGATTTTACCACCACAGGTAAAAGACATTGAGGTAGATGGTGAGAATCAGAGGAGTTAACACATTCCCAAGACTCTTTGGCCAACCCAATGCATCATTAGTGCACTGTGCAGCCAAATTGTATCATTACTAGTAGGAGAAATAGCAAAATTACAGGCACCAAGCTGGAAACAAGTCCTGAGACTTTAAAGGGATAATAATGTTTCACAATAAAAGCAGCTCCATTTAATCTTCATAGTATTTGGGCCATGGAGAGCGTTATTACAATTTTGTCAGAGTTATAGTACAAGAGTAATTGAATGATGAAAGTATCACCCTCCCGTCCCTTTTACTGATGTAACACTGCTCACCTCAGAGCAGCAAGACTGTCCAGATGGATCGCAGCGAGGGACAATCTTCAGTGAACATAAGGGAAAAACCTGAAAAACCTGTCAAAAGGGGCAGAGTTTTCCTTATTATCACAGTAAGAATACTGTCCCTTGCTGTGAGCTGTCTGGTCAAGAGACCAGATTCCACATCTGAGGGGAGGTAGCTTACATTAGGTAAAAGGGGCGGGAGAGGGATACGTTATCATTTAATTACTCTTGAACCACAATTCTGACAGTATTGAAATAATACTCCCCATGGCCCAAATACTATGAAGATTAATTGGAGCTGCTTTTATTGTAAAACATTACTATCTCCTTAGAAGCAAGCCTTACCCTTCCACGGCCAGTAGTCCAACAACAGCTGGAAGGACACAGGTTGCCTGCCCCATCTTGCAATGACTTGATACATTGTAAGTCATACAAACCTCTCTCCTGACTAAAATTAGATCAGTGAATAATAACTGGTGAATGTTGGTTACTGAGATTTTGCCTTCATGTCTCCTTTAGCAAACCGAAGGTGCCTGTATGTGGTCTCAGATACTCAGGATTTACATTGTTCTAATAAAAAGCCATTACACCTACATAACATCCATTTTTAGAAAGAGCTGCACACCACGTCAAAAGCTTTCAGAGAGGCCCACGGTTCTTTTTATTGCCATCTGCATATTTTCTACATTTCTGAGGCCAACCGAAACCCAGAAAGAAAGGATTTATAATAATACAGAGAAAAACGCTCAGCGATAAGTGTTTATTAGGGACATGAACCAGTATGAGGCTCATATTCAGCCCAGATAGAGTAAACCACTTTAAACATAAACCCTTGATAGTCATTAACCATTGGGTGCTAGAGATAACTCAGATGGTATAGGGACATTTAAAGTGGAAGTCAGACATGATCAACTAGGAACAAGCCTGTAATACAAATTTGCAGGCTCTCTACGAGTGGTGCCTTACCCAGAGTGAAGTCTCTATTACCCAGTGATCGTGATTAAGCTAGTATACATGTGAAACACGTTGCTCAGAGTTTAATGGAGAGATCAACTTAGGGGGTGTCCACCTATTATCCCTTATGTCTGTTGTTAAACAAAGATACATTTCAATTGTTTATGTTCTGAAGAAATAAAGATTGATGTTTTTAACTATACACTGATATGTTATTGATGAGAAAACGTGGTGCACCTTAACCCCTTAACGACATGTGACGTACTATGACCGTCACGGTCCTTGAAATACTCAAGGACCGATGACGGTCATAGTACGTCACGTACTTTTTACTTACAGCGCTCTACCAGGAGCGCTGTAAGTAAAAATAGGGCCTGAAATTGACCGCTCCAAGATCGGAGCGATCTCTATCAGGCCCCATAATGACGTGCCGATACACACGACAGGTCACGTGTACCGGCGCGTCCAAGTGGTCCTATGTGGTCCTTATGAGACGGAAATGTCCCAGGACCGCCGGTCGTTAAGGGGTTAATGTTAATATTGGTTCTGAAGTCTCTTTTAGCCCACTAGTACCTTTCACATTGGGGATATATACTAAAGAATATCATACTGATCCTGTCAGAACAGCAGTCCAATCACAAAATGCCGGGCAATTCCTCTCTGAGTGTCCCTGAATTTTCACAGGGACATTTAACCCTTTGAGTGAAAGAGGGGTGTGCAAAGTATTGCTTTGCTCTGGAGCACAAAGGGGTAATAATGACTACCAAGAGTTGTAATACCTCTGTTTTAATCCTTTGAGTGCCAGACGGGTATCCGGTGTGTTCAATACCCCTCTGGCACTCAAACAGTTAACCCGTTGCGGACCAGGGCGGCTACACGACGCTTTGCAAAGCAATGTATTGCCGCAAACCCTTTGGTCCCCAAGGGGTTAAAGGAATAGTAGGTATTTTCCTGCTGAGAAAACAAAGAATACTTCATCTGTAGTTTAATCATTTGAGTGAAAAAGAGGTATTTAATGGATTGTAGCACAAAACACTGGTTAACATTCTGGCACTCAATGGGTTAATACTTCATTCAAAAATGATAAAAGCTCAAGATATTGCTTCTCTGTTTCATTGTCTGTGGAACTTTACAGCCCATGAAATGATACAGTGGAAATCTGCTGCTTCACTTATACTCCTGCTACAATGATGCTTCCCAAAATTCGTTGTATCTAATTGTAGCAAATCATAAAGAATTAGTTCACTCACCGGGCCACCTACACCTTTGGACGCTCTGGTGCAGCCCCCAAAAACTACAGCCATGGTTTAAGCAGATGAGAAGACACCGGATGGGAGTGCTCATAGGCTCCATAGCCTATGATTAAGTGACTGATACTGACGAAATGCATAAGGCGGATCATTTTGAGACTTCATTTGTCCATTATGTTCGTCCCTTGCCTGCTTGGTCTTAATATTCTTCAGTAAAGAGATTTTATGTTACAACCTACACAAACAAATATGTCGTGCAATAGGATCAAGGATCAAACTCGAGCTCAACAGGGAACCAGCAGCTAGATCTGAATAACCTATTCCCAGTGGTAAAAGACTAAACACTATAATAGAATTATGTTACAACTTGACTGGCTTCACGTTTGTGGACACTCTGTCGATCGCTCCCATCCGGTGTCTTTCCATGGAATGAAATGGTTACTGCGGGACTGCTCATCACTTGATATATATATTTTTTTCATAGCTTGAGCTGTAGTAAGTGATGTCTGTATTATCTCCTACCTGTGGTAGAACATTGTGTCACTCGGCAGGACACACCCTACAATACATGTTTTTTCACCCAAAGAGAACGACCATTTGCGGTATAAACCCCTGATTGCTTTTAAAACCCTCCAGCTACAGGGACATTAAATAAAGACTAGCTAGAAGTTTAATATCTTACATACACAATTATACATACATACATACACACACAATTATATATACATGCATAATTACACACATAGACATAATGTGTGTATGTATGTATAATTGTGTGTGTATGCATGTATCTCTGTGTGTCTAAGTGTGTGTATGTATCTCTGTGTGTGTCTAAGTGTGTGTGTCTAAGTGTATGTCTGCCTGATTGTGTGTAGAGGGGTGAGGGAACTAATATTTAAATTATATTAATATGAGAGAGAGAAATACAGACATGGAAATATGTGTATATATGTGTGTATAAGTAAGTGTGTCTGTCCATGTATGATTGTATGTCTATCCTTATGTGCATAGAGTGAAGGGAGAAACTATAAGTAATAAAGGAAGACATCATTAGCTTTTCCTCAAAATATTGCAATACCTGTACTTTACTGCTCATAGCTTCAGCTTATGAACATGGTTAGCAAATTGCATTTATGCAGCCTATGTTGGAATACAACTACAATCATTCCCAGCTGAACAATGGCAGCAGATACTCTATTTCAGCAGTGAGCAACCTGCAGCCCTCCAGCTGTTGACGGGTGACAACTTTCATCATTCTGAACAGAACCATAAGCCAGTGTGGAGGACACTATCTTGAAGTTTTAAAGGAGCATTAACCTTTTTTTATGAAAAAATATATATTGTAGGGATTTTCCTATTGAGTAAAATAAGGGTACTCCCACTGCCCAGAGATTTATATTTCCAGAGTTATTACAGTTTAAACCCATGTTTTTTACATTAGCAGTGCCCTCTAGTGGTCAAATTCTAATTAGATTGCCTGTTAGATTCTAATGGAGAGGAAAGTCAGAAAAGTCAGAGACATACAGTTCTCCATAGAATGTGATAGAAACTGCCTGTCACTTCCTGTCAGTTAGAACTATCAGGAAGTAAACACAGTAAATTCACTTCCTGATTATTTAAACTGCTATAAATTTTGAATAAAACATCTGACAGCGATGGGAGTGACCTTGTTTTATTCAGCAGGAAAAGCTCTGTAAAATATGTGTTTTAATAAAAAAAAAGTTTACTGCTCCTTTAAAACAACGGGCCATATCATAAAGGCTGTTAAAAGATCTCTCAGATGTGACGATGTCAGATACAACAGATACATTTTGGAGATTATTGTATGCATTTCTAGAAGAAGGAGCACACAGGGTTACAGTATATGTTAAAACAGAAATTTGACCTTGAAATGACAAACATCTATTTTACAGTCACAAAGGATTATGTAGTTCTCTTTTTCTGGAACATAGTGTGGAAAAAGGTTAACCCTTTGAGTGTCACTCAAAGGGTTAAACTTTATGGACGTAGGTCTTATTTTGACCTGTGTAACTATGTTTATCAGTCACTTAGTAGCCAAAGGATAAGCATAGAAAAAAACTGAATTTTTAAATCAGAGCAATTTTATCAATTAGTGAAAAAATTGCAGTTTTAGTGACGCGCGAGAAGTTTAGAATCTGCAAATAGTGGCAAATTTGTCAATAGTGAAATAAAATAAAGAGGATGAATATAACATAATGACAGATTTACCAGTCTGTCACAACTAGGGGATAATTTTCAATAGTCATTTATTTACTACTTGCAACTATCATCATTGTTTTATGATGTTAATAAACACCTACACCCATTTTGGGAATTTTTATTTTGTGACATTTTTGTTATGATGAATATGCCCCAAAGTGTTGTATTTATAGACTAACCAGCTTGCAACAACATTTCAAGTTATTCTTATGACAACTGACAAATGTTCTCACCTATACGTAGTGAGGGGGAAAAAGATGTATTTAAACACTGTAAAATTAGATGAAGAATTGCTCGTTATGGACAAAAATGATTCGCAGCTTAATCGCAAAGTAGTGGAGAAAGGGTTGAATTCTTTATTGATTTTCTACACAATAAGCAATGTGTGACCTCAGTAATGCCGGCTGGGCTGGGAAACGTCATTCTCTCCTGCACAACACTATAGCTAATGTTCAGTGTGGTGAGAGCCCTGGCTCAGATCCCACGGTCTGTACTACATATGACCTTGGGCAAGTCACTTTATCACCTTCAAAAACCTGACTCACTGAGATTAGTCTGCAAGCACATTGAGTCTGATGTCCTACAAACTGGCATAATTCTGGAGAAAATCAACTGCACCATTGGGAACAAGTAAAAAGTCCCCACATTGTACTTGATTAAAATGGGGCATTTAATTTAATGCTAGAAAGGTCTCCATCTACCATTCAGAGGGTTAAAAGTCGTATTTTAATCAATGAGAATTTTAATTATTCTCCTATTAAAAGTAGATGGTTTTCCCAAGAACTTTGGGGGGGGGGGTGCAGAGGAGATAAAGAGGCGATAACTTCTCCGATGTGATAAACTCTCCAAGTCCTGTGTTATTCTATGGAAACAGTGTACTAATATCCAGAAAGTTTGAGAAATCTTAGTGCATTGGCTCCCTAGAATAACATAGGAGAGTTTATCACACTGGAGAAGTTATCTCCACATTATCACCTCTTTATCACACCTTAGTGCATAACCACCCAGTTCTCTTTAGCACACCAGCCACCACAGGGAGATGTATTAATAACATGAACTAAACTAGGCTCTGGAACGGATTCCTTAGGGCCAAGTCTGCCTAATGATGAGTTTCTAAGCTACTTACACTGAAAATGGTCCTCTGTATGCTGCTTTTACCAAAGGGAAAGCATTCAGGGAACGTCATTCAGCCACGCCTTGTTTTGCACCATTTACTAACAAGGAGCAAAGGAAAGTGGATTAACATGACTCCATTTTCTGAGCATCGTACAAAGGAGGTGTTTGGGGCTCATTGGCATTTAAGTGTTATCATAGGAGGAGGGTGGTCCCCTGCTTTAAGAAACTGGTGGGCCCTAGGTAAAACTCATACTAGTGCCCCCCACTCACAATCCCACTCATAAAAAAACAAAAATACATATGCACAAAATACCACACAAAATGTAATGTAACGGTTTCAAACAATGATTCAAAACAACCTTGCTATTGATTAAAAGATAGATTTGTCACATTCACTTTCATTTCAGGAGCTATGCGCCAACTTAAAATGTCAGAAAATCCAATTACACGCCCCTACCCATACAGTGGCTCATTCTGTGCCTACCAGCCTGTGGATGGAATTATGACCATTCCCTGGGTGATGTCTGATGCTGTCTGTGGTGGAACACAAGACTTTGGCAAGTCATGTGATATCAGTATAGCAGGAAGTGCTTCTTGTCACATGGCCTGCACTGAGCATAGGGTGACCACGTGTCCCGGAACGTCCGGGACTGTCCCTTAATTGGGTTGTATGTCCCGCGTCCCGGATCATTCTCCACCGGGACAATAAAGAGTCCCGGAATGAAGGAATCAAGCAATTAGCAAAGCCACCCTGACCCAGTCTGTCACTTCCAGTGCCAGGTCAGTCACAGCCTAGTTACATAGCAACATGCACGCTGCACGTAACACCACCAGCCAGTGTAAGAGGGGAGTATTTGCACATTGGTCCTCTCCTCATTGGCTGGCTGGTGTGCGTGTGTGAAGCGCGGTACATATGTATGCCGGTGGCGCATGCCATCAAATTGTGAGTGACTGTGAGAGCGCAGATTGAGTGTGTCGGCCGGTGCAGTGACAGATGAAATGGACTTCAACGGAACAGGTCAGGATTGGTGGATGGTGACTGTGATGCAGCACAAAGTCCGTCTCTCCAGGCAGTGACTGCGACTGAGTCCCGCTGGCGCTCCCGTTCTGACAGATTCTGAGAGTCTGACTGAGAGTAACGCTACTTTAAGTGAGTAACTAGAACATTTACATTTACCCTATATTTATTCTAATGAAATCATATAATTTTGGGCAGCAAGCAACTGACACTGAAACTTATGCACCATTGCTCCAGAATTACTCCAGTTATGTCTTTGTACATATGACCATAAACATCACCCTAGCAGCTGTAAAAATTATTTTGGACTATTTGAGTGCCAGACAGGTATCCAACGCAAAAGGTTAACCCCTTGTTTCCATTAGACATTTCCCATTCTTTGCTCCACAATGCATTTCAAATGTCTTGTGAAGGAAACCAGAACACTTGTTTATAGCTCATTACACACAGTGGTATAATTTCAGCAACAATGGGCAATATTATGTAAGACACTGGGAGTTATACTTAAGTGCAGGAGAGCCACAAGATTTTAGCTCTTATTTTATATAGGAATTATATCTGTAAACCCCCTTGTATGGGGTCTGATTTTGCAGTGACTTGTTAATGAAATGTGTGTCCCTGATTGGCAGAAAGTAAATGTGGTCACCCTAACTGAGCAGAACAGGAAGACACCCATTTTACCGTTTTCTCTGCCACACTCCTACCTCTGCCAAACTGCCACTGAGTATCTGAGGGTGACTTTCAGTGGCAGAGAGAGCACAGATACTGAAAACACTGTGGGAACATGAAAGTGTTCTGCCCTACTGGCACTACCAGCCCAGTCCAGACCAGCCTAGCTGGCTGGCTTCTTGGTATGCCTTGAGGACTAATGCTGGAAAACACTTCCATAGAGTTAAATTCAAATCCTTACTGAGTTAAATGGGGTATTTAACCCATTGAATCCTAGAGACATCTCCAATGCATTGTGAATTAATGAGCTGGAGATCTCTCCAGTATTCAGTGGATGAAATACCCATTTAAATCAAAGGGGATTGTGGAGATTTTTATTTTCACTTGTGATGTCATAGATATGATCCAGAATTGCAAACCTTTTGTTTTTGCATAAGGCCCAGAAGCCCATATGTATATAAAGAAACTGGAGTTATTCCGGAGCAAAGCAACTGCACCATAGGGGACAAGTAAACGTTCCTGTTAAATGAAACTGGCCTTTTAACCCCTTGGATGCTAGAGAGGTCTCCAATGCATTGCACTGGGGACCTCTGTAGCATTCAAAGTGTTACAAAGTTCTGTTCAAATGCATGGAAACTGTATTTGTCCCCTGTTGTGCAGTTGGTTTACTCCAGAATAACTCCAGTTTGCTTTTATAAATATGGGCCAAAGAGTTTTTACCTTTTAACCCCTTCAGGACCCATGACGTGCCAGGACCATCATGGGTAAACTTGCCATAAGGAACCATGGCACGTCATGGAATTCAGAGCCCCCCACACAGCTGCACAACATTTGAGGACCCCTCAATCGGATCCAGTTCATATTTATAAAAAAAAAAAAAAAAAAAAAAAAAAGAGCCTCCACTTAAGGACCACGGACCATTTTTTTTAAATTATTTCGCCATCCGGTTCAGGTCTCCCTGAATGGCATGCAGCCTCATGGGGAGCCCTGAATTCCATGACGGTCCTGGCATGTCATGGGTCCTTAACACAAATCTACCCATGACGTGCCAGGACTGTCAAGGGTCATTAAGGGGTTAAGTGCCAGTCGCTAGCGAGCACGGCCGGTCCCTAAGGGGTTAAAGGCCATAGAGGTGTGTAACGCAATTTGATGCACTCCACTCTGGTCCTTAAAGGGTTACAACACCTTCCTGTTAAAGCTACATCTTCCCATTAAAGCCACTTGCAGCAAACAGATCTGCCACTAGAGTACACATGTCTCTCAGTGATCACCACCATGGTGTGATACAGTGGAGGTGACTTCTCCAGTGATATCACTTCTCCAATCCCTGTTTTATTCCATGGAGCCAATCCACAAAGATTTCGCAGACTTTAGGGATCTTAGCGGGAGATTTATAAAAAGTTTTCTTGTTTGTTTTTGTGAACAGATCCTTAAAATGTCCTTATTGCTTATTCTGAGTGTTGGTGTTTATAAAGTATTCTAGGTACATTTATAAATGTGGTGACTGTAAAGAAGAACAGGCCAGCCATGGCATTAAAGGGTTAGTAATGCCCAAAATAAAGATTATTCTATATGTTAGATTTAACAAAAATAAAGTATATGAAGAAAGTCCCATCTCTCAGTCCTTTATGGTTTGAGAGATATTCGCCGCTACAGATCCCCCCTCTCTCCCCTTCCCCTGACGTCAGCGCTCTATTGACAGCAGGAGATCCCGGTCCTGGGACCAGCCAGCGGCTCTTCAGCAGAGCCGAAACAGCGATATTTAAAAAGAATTACTTCATTAGAGTGGTCTACAAAGTGTGCCTGGTTTGCAAGCACACTTTGTAGACCGTTCCAATGAAGTACTTCTTTTTAAATATAGCTATTGCTGCTCTGCTGAAGAGCCCCCTCGTGTCGACCGACACATATCTCCTTCTGCTTTACAGCTGACATGAGGGAGGGGGAACTTTAGCGGAGGATTTCTCTCAATCCATACCGCGTGAGAGATAGGACTTTCTCCAAATACTTTATTTTTGTAAAATCTACCATATAGAATAAACTTTATTTTGGGCATTACTAACCCTTTAAATATTTGGAGTCAATTCTGTCACCAAATTGTCACAAATAATGGCATTTCTTTATAAATTCGCTGAGCCACTTTTTACAAACTTCCTTACTCTATTTTTTTAAATATGCACTACAGGGCATTGGGGGAGATTTATAAAAATGGAGTTAATCAAAAAGTAGTGTTAAAATGGCTGTAAGATTGTCTCTCGTAGTCATAAAAAGGTATTAAGGACATTTTAGTAGGACATAACTCAGTGTAGTATCTTTTAAAAAAAAACGGAGTAAGGAGGTTTGTAAAAAGCGGAGCAGCATATTTATAAAGAAACGTCGGTATTTGAGACAATTTAGTGACAGAATTTTGAGCAAATATTTAAAGCCATGTCACTAGAGAAGATAATACCACTTTATCACCTCTATCACAAATTAGTGCATCTCCCCCCATGTGCTGCAGGAAAGCATGGTGCGTGTCAATCTAAAAGAGGCGCCAAGCATCACTATCTATAACCATTGGGGAGGGATATGAGCATATTATGAAAGCAAATTATATATATATATATATATATATATATATATATATATATATATATATATATACACACAGTAAAAGCCTGTGTACACGGGCACTTACTACAGCAGAACTACACCTCCCAGCATTCTGTGCATTCGGGCAGTCTGTACTGCACATGACTGCATTGCCTGCGTTCGGGCAGTCTGTACTGCACATGACTGCATTGCCTGCGTTCGGGCAGTCTGTACTGCACATGACTGCATTGCCTGCGTTCGGGCAGTCTGTACTGCACATGACTGCATTGCCTGCGTTCGGGCAGTCTGTACTGCGCATGACTGCATTGCCTGCGTTCGGGCAGTCTGTACTGCGCATGACTGCATTGCCTGCGTTCGGGCAGTCTGTACTGCGCATGACTGCATTGCCTGCGTTCGGGCAGTCTGTACTGCGCATGACTGCAATGCCTGCGTTCGGGCAGTCTGTACTGCGCATGACTGCAATGCCTGCGTTCGGGCAGTCTGTACTGCGCATGACTGCAATGCCTGCGTTCGGGCAGTCTGTACTGCGCATGACTGCAATGCCTGCGTTCGGGCAGTCTGTACTGCGCATGACTGCAATGCCTGCGTTCGGGCAGTCTGTACTGCGCATGACTGCAATGCCTGCGTTCGGGCAGTCTGTACTGCGCATGACTGCAATGCCTGCGTTCGGGCAGTCTGTACTGCGCATGACTGCATTGCCTGCGTTCGGGCAGTCTGTACTGCGCATGACTGCAATGCCTGCGTTCGGGCAGTCTGTACTGTGCATGATTGCATTGCCTGCGTTCGGGCAGTCTGTACTGTGCATGATTGCATTGCCTGCGTTCGGGCAGTCTGTAAGGAGCATGATTGCATTGCCTGCGTTCGGGCAGTCTGTAAGGAGCATAATTGCATTGCCTGCGTTCGGGCAGTCTGTAAGGAGCATGACTGCATTGCCTGCGTTCAGGCAGTCTGTACTGCACATGACTGCATTGCCTGCGTTCGGGCAGTCTGTTCTGCGCATGACTGCATTGCCTGCGTTCGGGCAGTCTGTACTGCGCATGACTGCATTGCCTGCGTTCGGGCAGTCTGTACTGCGCATGACTGCATTGCCTGCGTTCGGGCAGTCTGTACTGCGCATGACTGCATTGCCTGCGTTCGGGCAGTCTGTACTGCGCATGACTGCATTGCCTGCGTTCGGGCAGTCTGTACTGCGCATGACGGCATTGCCTGCATTCGGGCAGTCTCTACTTCACGACTGCATTGCCTGCGTTCAAGCAGTCTGTACTGCACATGATTGCATCGCCTGTGTTCGAGAGGTCTGTACTGCGCATGATTGCATCGCTTGTGTTCGAGCAGTCTGTACTGCGCATGACTGCATTGCCTGCGTTCGAGAGGTCTGTACTGCGCATGATTGCATCGCTTGTGTTCGAGCAGTCTGTACTGCGCATGACTGCATTGCCTGCCATCGGGCAGTCTGTACTGCGCATGACTGCATCGCCTACGATCAGGCAGTCTCTACTGCGCATGATTGCATTGCCTGCATTCGGGCAGTCTGTACTGCGCATGACTGCATCGCCTACGATCAGGCAGTCTCTACTGCGCATGACTGCATCGCCTGCATTCGGGCAGCCTGTACTGCGCATGACTGTATCTACTGCATTCGGGCAGTGTGTACTGCGCATGATTGTATTGCCTGAATTCGGGCAGTCTCTACAGTGCATGACTGCATCAGACAAAGATACATCTGGCCTTTTATATTATTATATGAGATATATATATATATTTATATATTTTATTTATAATTAAATGTTTATGAAAATTGCAGATCATTTGAAAGGTTTTAAATGAAACAGATTTACTGGTACAATCCATTTAAAGTACAAAACAGTCAGCAGTTATTCTTCCCCCGTGGCAGCTGGTTTTATCTCCTGGAGACAAATGTCTTCTATAATTGATGAACATCGATCAAGTAATTGCAATTTAGACCTTTGGACGAAAAGGACATCTCTTACATCCAAGGGGTTAATGGTAAGTCATGGTATGTTACCCATAGACTGCAAAAAATCATTAGTGAACTGGTACTTAATCCTTTCAGTGCCAAAGAGGCATCAAACGTATTGAATTACAATGGGTAGGATACCTCTCTGGCACTGAAAGGATTAAATGTGCACTAAACCTTTTTTTTTTTTTTTTTTTTTTTTTTTAATCACAAAGCCTCCTGCGGAGTATAACAAGGACACTCCCACCACTGTCAGTCGTTTAATAAAAAGGCTATAACAGTTCAAATAATCAGTAAGTGAATTTACTGTGTGTTATGTTCTGAAACTGTCAGGAAGTGACTCAGCAGTTTCTATAACATAATATATGGAGAACGGCTTGTCAGTGACCTTCTTCGCAAATACATTGCAACTGAATAACTAATTGGAATCTGGCCACTAGAGGGTGCTGTTAATGGGGAAAAACTGTTTCAACTGTAATAACTCTGAAAATAAGCATCTCTCAATAGTAGGAGTATCATTATTTTATTCAACTGTATAAGAAATTCTATATAGCCCCTCTTACATTTATCTGTGTTTTCTTCATCACAACCTACCCCCACAATATTTTTCTTTTACATACAAAAATGTTTACTGCTTCTTTAACCCCTTAAAGCTCGGCCGGCAGTTAAAGACCACAGGTGGGGTTTTTTTGTTGTTTTTTTTTGCCCAATGGATTCAGGGGTCCCTGAATGGCATTGCATCCGCGTGGGGACCCATGAATTCCATGACATGCCAGGACCATCATGGGCCCTTAACGCAAGTTTTCCCATCATGGTCATAGCACGTTATGGGTCCTTAAGCTGTTAAAGCAGGATTATAATACAAGGACAGTATCCTAATGATATCTACACACTGGCAGATATGGCAATGACACTGGGGCTGCGACGTGAGAGGTAGAGAACCAATGTAGAATCAGAACAGGGGTAAGAAAACAGACCTAGGATCTCCCTTGCTGGTCCTGTGTGTTTGAGACTACACTGAGAGACTCTGAGAGCTGGCAGTTCAGTCTCAAAAGGTCCTAGTGAAGGGCTTCCAAGTCAGACACTAGCAGGACTGCATGTTCAGGGAAAAACTAAAAATTTCCTTTTAAATGGGGATTTTAACCCCCTGAATGTTAGAGAAGTCTCAAACGCATAATGAAGGGGTGCTGTAGCATTCAAGGGGTTAAAACCCCCAGCCTGTGGATGGAATTATGACCATTCTCTGGGTGATGTCTGATGCTGTCTGTGGTGGAACACAAGACTTTGGCAAGTCTGAACCTTAAGGGAACTCAAACTGAGACCCTTATCCACACCATCCTGTAGAAAGGCCAGGACTGTAGGAAGATCAAAATCCTGAGACAGGTCCCTGTCAGCACACCAAGATACAAAGGTCAACCAGACATGATGGTAGGCCTTAGAAGAAACAGGTTTGCGGACACTAAGCATAGTAGCCACCACACCAGAAGAAAATCCTTTCTTCCTCAGTATTAAGGATTCAATGTCCAAGCCATCAAAGCTCGACGATGAACATCCTCCTTCCACAGATAACCCTGTAGAAGAAGTTCCGAACCGCAAGGGGCCCGAATGGCTCCCCCACTGACAGATCCAGAAGCTCAGGAAAGCAAGCTGTTACAGTTAAAAGGTCAAAGTATCAGAAACACCCACAAAACAGTGCGTACGATAAATCAAATCACCTCAGAAATGATAAATTAGACTTATCTGGTAGGCGAAGGGTTAAACTCCTGAGGAGAGAAGCAGAGTCCAAGCCCTGCGTAGGATACTCGATCAGCGAAGACACAAAATGGCTGCAGCGACGGGAGCTAATCAGAAACGAGTGAGCATGGGAATCGTAGTTTCGCTAAGAGAGTCCCCCAACAGGTCCGAAGCCCCCTGAGCCCCCCAACATGCCCAGAACGTTGACCGCATAAAGGGCAGACCAACACAATGAGCCATCTCTGACCTCGCTACGTAGAGCGGCTGCAGAGATACATCCCAAACTGTAAAGTCCCATAGAAGTGAATGAAGCAATGGCCTCTATTCAGTAAACGCACGCCTTAAAGGCACGGAACTCAAACTTTACAAGATGAAAACCAAATGTAAAAACCACTCAAAAGCTCACTAGAACAAGTCAGACCCAATAAACACTGGTCACAGTAGGGAAAGTGCCCAAACCCCCCCCCAAAAGAAGCTAGCCAGCAGCAAAACGGTTAAGTTACCACAGAAACTTGCTCCAAACACCTGACAGAGATACAGATAAGACTGTAAGCAGACTTCAGTCTGTGCACTTCCGCATTCTGCGGCACACGGAATCTTCAGCACAGTGGTGTGGGGACTTCCCAGGGAGCGTGTACAGCTTCCCTTCGTAGTGGTGTGAATCGCATCTATCTTCATAGCAAGCTCTGTTTATCGTTATACTGTGGTTGCAAATTCAGTATAATGCAAATGAACAAGGCATTTGCAAACAATGGAAATTCCTGATGTACTCCGCCCTACTGCAAGTCAGAGAAAAGTGGTACAAGTGGCTTGCCATACCTTAGGGTGCCAAGGGAATTAAAGGGATAGTAATACTTCGTTTTAACTTTATTTTATTTTGTAGGCATTAAAAAAACATGAAGAACGATATAAGTCTTATCTCTCAAACCTTTATGGTTTAAGAGATATTCACAAGCAAAGTTTCCCCCTCCCGCCCCTTTTTCCTAGTGTAAGCCATCTCTTCTCAGATGTGAATCTGGTTGTAAGACCAGACAGATAACAGAAGGGGACAATCTTATTTGTATGAAAACAATGAAAACCCTGCCCCCCTTGAGAAGTTTTTCGGCTTTTTCCCTTATCTTAATTGAA
Organism: Rhinophrynus dorsalis; assembly: GCA_037306005.1. Classification (NCBI taxonomy): domain Eukaryota; kingdom Metazoa; phylum Chordata; class Amphibia; order Anura; family Rhinophrynidae; genus Rhinophrynus; species Rhinophrynus dorsalis. The sequence continues at coordinate 43,794,849 of CM074720.1, forward strand.
GATTGTCCCTCTCTGCAGTCTACCTGGGCACCTCCCTTCTGACCTGGCTGAACAGGGGGTGGTACTTTGCTTGTGAATATCTCTTAAACCATAAAGGTTTGAGAGATAAGACTTATATCGTTCTTCATGTTTTTTTAATGCCTACAAAATAAAATAAAGATAAAATGAAATATTACTATCCCTTCAAACTATACAATCACTTTTCTTTTTTTCTTAAGCTGTCTGAAGTTGACTCTTCTTTTTCTGACTCCTGAGTTTATAGGAACTGCTGGGTGGAGGGTCTAAGATAGCCTGAGCCCCCAGCAGCTCCTATTCAGGAATTATTTTTTAATATAATAGCAGGGGATCTCATGATCACCTTCCTTTAACCCTTTCACATCACTTCCTCTTGTCAAGGGTAGACTCTGTAGCTCCAAAGATACATTAGATATATCTGTTTATACCAGGTGTTCATCTGGTATTAACTGCTTCACACATACCCTCTTCCCCTATCCGAAAGATACCCTCATCATGATAGAGGAGGGAGAGAGAGAGAGTGAGGATGTGTGTGTATGTGTGTATACACACCAGGGAAGGGCTGACCCAACACCACATGCTAATATACAACAGATGTATAGGTTTATACTAGGTGATCACCTGGTATTAAAGTGATAGTAATACTTAAAATTAATTTTATTTTACATTGTAGCCATGAAAAAAAAAATTTAAAACGATATAAGTCTTATCTCTCAAACCTTTGTGGTTTGAGAGATATTTGCAAGTAAATTTTCCCCCTGAGTGACGTCAGAATTCCAGCTGATAGATTTGGAATCCGGTCTGCAGACCGGCTGTGGCTCTTCAGCAGAGCATAGATCGCAAGATATAAAAATAACTACTTAAAGGGACAGTAATAATTAAATATTACTAATCCCCATATTGTAGCCATGTTAAAAATAATTGAATTGCCCCCAGGTTCATCTCTCAAACCTTTACCATACGCAAAGTTCCCCCCTCCCTCCCCCTTCCCTGAAGTCAGTGTTGCACTGACTGCAGAGATATCCGGCCTTATTTGCATCAGGCGGCTCTGCAGCAGAGCCGAGATCGCATTAGTGAAAAGGAATTATTTCACTGAAAAGGTCTTCTACGTGTACTTAGAAACCAAGCACATGTAGAAGACCGTTTCAGTGAAATAATTCATTTTTACTAACGCGATCTCTGCTCAGTTGCAGAGCCGCAAGCCTGTCGTACGACAGACTTCCCCTGCAGTCAGCTACAACGCTGACTTCAGGGAAGGGGGAGGGAGGGGGAACTTTGCTTTCGGTTATCTCTCAAACCATAAAGGTTTGAGAGATGACACTGGGGACAATTACATTCTTTTTAACATGTCTACAATGTGGGGATTAGTAATATTTAAGTATTACTATCCCTTTAATTGGAATAGTCTACAAGTGTTCCTGGTTTGCAAACACACTTTGTAGACCCTACCAATGAAATAGTTATTTTTATATCTTGTGATCTCGGCTCTGCTGAAGAGCCACCGGCTGATCTGTGGACCAGATTCCAAGTCTGTCAGCTAGATGGCAGACTTGGCTGATACAGCCAGTGAGGGGGAACTTTACTTGCGTATATCTCTCAAACCATAAAGGTCTGAGAGATAAGACTTATATCGTTTTTAATGTTTTTTTCCATGGCTACAATAAAAAATAAAATTAATTTTATGTATTACTAACACTTTAAACCTATTCATCATTAATATAACCCCTGTCAGAATCTTCTCTTTCCAGTAAGCATACTGCACAGTTTCCAGGAGGTACACTGACCAAGACATGAGCTCCATTAGAGCTTACCCCACGCTTCCATGCACTAACTAATAGCCTCTGTTGTGCTAAAGCAGTTTTGGTGGGTCTGCTAAGAACATTACCCGTGATGTTCTTAGCAGCCATGTTGGTAATGGAATACTATCTCAGCTCCTTTGGGATGCAGTCTAAGAAGCATGCACCAAGAGAAAAAACATTCCTAATGCCTTTTCAAGTCAAAAGCTATCAGACCTCTGTGTGACCATGTACAGATAACCCCTAGTTTCAGTACATCAGTTCTACTGGCAGCCATCCAGCTGTGGTTGGACTACAACTCCCATCATCTTCTACCCACCAACCGCAGCTGGAGAGCCATCATGAATATGCAGAATTCTTGACCCATAGGAAACCTTGGCTATATATCCAGTGCTGCAGACAGCTTTGTCCCTGGGTGAGAGTTTAGCCCAATTTAACTGTCCGCTCAATACTGATCCTTCACTAATGGAATCAAAGAGAGCTGAATAATTTATCAGCATACAGGACACTTCCTTAATTTTATTAACAATGTCTTTCTTTTTTAAAGCAGGCAGCAGAAATGCATTTCTGCAATAGCAGTTAGAGGAAAATGCACAACTGATCAAAAACGTAATTGAGTGTATTGCTTACTGGTGAGACCAAAGGTAACAAAAATATGTCTATTCTATATAGTCAGCTGTCAGGTATAATATAACAATGTGCTTACTACAGCATCTAGACCACATAAAAGATCTGTATTTGCTGTTAAAATAAGATATAACCTACTGTAATTCTTAGTGCATGTCTTTCAAGTCCTGTATTTTAACCCCGTAAGGACCCATGACATGCCAGGACCGTCATGCTGGTTCTTGCACATCAAGACCTGTGACGGTCCTGGCATGTCATGGAATTCTGGGATGGCAGCGCTGCTGCATGCCACTCTGCCATCCCAGAATTAAAATTGCTTAAAGGGATAGTAATGTCAGAAAAAAGTATTAACTATATGGTAGATACAATTAAAAGAGAGTACTTGCACTTATTCGTATCTCTCAAACCGTTATGGTTTGAGAGATTTAGGAAAATAAAGTTCTCTGCTCCACGAGCTGTAAAGCTGTCAGAAGCAGATCGTGGTCGCTTAACCAGACGCAGCTCTTCAGCAGCACCGATACAACGATATCTAAAGATAAATACTTCATCGGAATGGTCTACAACGTGTGCTTGCAAACCAGGCACACGTTATAGACCGTTCTGATAAAGTATTTATTTTTAGGTATCGCTATGTCGGCGCTGTTGAAGAGCCACCGTCTGATCCAGGAACCAGAATCTTCTTCTGACAGCTTTACAGCTCATCAAGCAGAAAGGGGAGGGACCAGAGAACTTTATTTTCCTATATCTCTCAAACCATAACTGTTTGAGAGATACGAATAAGTGCAAGTACTCTCTTTTATTTTTATCTACCATATAGTTAATACTTTTTTATGACATTACTACTATCCCTGTAAAGGATAGTAAAGTCATTTATTAAGTAATTGGTATATTGTAGACCAGATGGAGGCTCTTCAGCAGAGCCGAAAGAGCGATATCTAAAAAAGAAATACTTCATTGGAATGGTCTACAAAGTGTGCCTGGTTTGCAAGCACACTTTGTAGACCGTTGCAATGCAGTATTTATTTTTAGATATCCCTCTTTCGGCTTTGCTGAAGAGCTTCTAGCCGGTCCCGGGACCAGAATCTCATGTCAGTTATACAGCTGACATATGAGAAAGGGGAGGGAGGGGGAAAGTTTAACATCATGTATCTCTCATTCTTTTTTTAATATCTACAATATACCAATTACTTAATAAACAACTTTACTATCCCTTTAAAGAAAAAAAAATGTTCTGTGGTCCTTAACCCTTTGAGTGCCCCTCTGGCACTCAAAGGGTTAATGGCCGTCCATGTGCCCGATGGGGCAATATAAGGGGTTAAAGTATCCCTGCTTCAGAACGTGAGTGATTAGAATCTGTGCGTGTGTATGTTATTATTGTTTATGAACAGCTGTGAGGTGAGGGGACTCAGATCAAACATACACACACCCATGGGCGGATTGTCCTATCGGGGGATCGGGCATCCCCTGGTGGGCCTCTATATCGGCTCACTTTTAAAAAGTCGCGATCCACTTTGTGCAGACTCTCTCCCCCTCCGGTGCGTGCTGAAAGAACTGCAATTAAAATTTAAAAAGTGCTGTACAGCGCTGGCCATCTCTCTACCCCTCCGCTCCACTTTGTCTTGAGTGCAGAATGAGGGCACTAAAGGAAGTTAGTGGAGGAAAGAGATGTCCGGCGCTGTACAGCACTTGTAATTTATTTGCAATTCTTTCAGTGCGCACCGGGGGTGTGTGGGGGGGGGGGGAGCCCGGGCCGGTATTCCCTTACAATCCGCCCCTGCACACACCCATACATTTATGCCTGTACACATACACAAACTCAGGGGACAGGTGTACCCACATCTGAAATAGGGAAGGCCCCTGTTTTAGATGAGGGTACTTTTAAAAAATACATATTATGATGATCAATTAATAACTCAGCAGAAGTACATATATGTTCATATTGGAAACATTAGAAATATTGTGCAACATATACTCGAAATGGGAAGCAACTTGGGGAATCCTCATTAGAGAAAGATTTAGGGGTACTGATAGACAATAGACTTCACAGCAGTGTGCAAAGTGTGCAGAGTAACTCAGCTGCTGCAAGAGCAAATACAGTACTAGCCTCCATAAAAAGAGGTATAGAAGCAAAGGATGCTAATATTCTCCTACCTCTGTATAAATCCTTGGTTAGGCCTCATCTAGAATATGGAGTACAATTTTGGGTGCCTGTTCTTAAAAAAGACATTACTGAACTGGAAAAGGTGCAGAGACGTGCAACAAAACTTATATAGGGATTGGAGGATCTGAGTTATAAAGAGAGACTAGCCAAACTGGGTTTGTTTACATTAGAGAAGAGACGTCTAAGGGGTGATATGATTACCATTTACAAATGCATTCAAGGTCAATACAAAGAACTACCCAATGAATTATTTACGCAAAGAGCTGAGCTAAGAACAAGAGGTCATCCTCTTTCGACTAAAACAAAGGCAGGGATTCTTTACAGTAAGGTAGGTAAGGCTATGGAACTCTTTGCCTCAGGATGCTGTGCTTGCAGATAACGCAACTGCATTCAAAAAAGCAATGGAAGTCAATCTAGCACAGAACAATATTGAAAATTATGACAGATGGCTTCAAAGCAGATAGGATATTGTTCCGGGGAACTATTTGACTATCATTTGGAATCAGGAAGGAATAACACACACACACACACACACACACACACACACACACACACACACACAGACACACACACACACACACACACACACACACACACACACACACACACACACACACACACACACACACACACACACACACACACACACACACACACACACACACACACACACACACTTGGGACTAGATTGGAAATGGCTCCAGAAGGCTTTTTTGCCTTCCTCTGTATCAACAGGGGTGTTTTTGGCATGGGCTGGACTTGATGGACGCATGTCTTTTTTCAGCCTCATCCACTCTGTTACTATGTTGTGTGTTTGTGCCCACAGCAACAATAGGTCAATTCAAACTAAGTGGGTTTTGTCAAGCTAGCAGCAGTATGTACAAAAGCACAGCAGGATATTAATGGTCTTCAGAGATTTCAGTACTTTGAAGGGGTAGAAATGCATTATTGTTTTTTGTTTTTTTTTCTTTAGTGCCATCGTCTGGAAGCATTTATTTACACCAGGCTAGGGGAAGAAAGGCAAATCAATGGATTATCTTTTTTACAAAATGGTATGCCTTGTAGAATTTTCCTACATATCTGCAGTTGCTACAAAGATTGAATTTTGGAGAGAACATATTTTAAGAATGCAAGAAAAAAATTAATGAAAAAACAGATTTTAGTTAGGATAGTTTAGTGTTTCTGACAATGGTGTCATTTCTCTCAGAAGAAGAGATACTGATGGAGATGTAAATTAAACAGTTTTCAAAGATTTCAGTACCTTTGATGAAGCAGGAAAAAAAAAGACAAGTTGTATCTCATTTGATACAGGGAGTTGTCTTCGTTTCAAAATGGCATGCCTTGTTCAACTTTTCTTCTTGTCTGTAGTTGTTGCAAATGTTTAAGTACAGGTATGTCATATACAACAAAAAAGCAAGAAACTGATAGATTGGCAATACCTATGCTATGTCAACTCATACCAATGGATTCCATATTACTTAGAAGGCCTCTAGTTACCTAACCCTATTTCCCTGTTTCGGGGAAGCAGGCAGAACATGGCAGAAGTGGGCAGAATCAGGTAGGGAGTGGGCAGGGTTACCAGGGAACCAGAGGAGTAACTAGAAGCCACCGGGCACTGGTGCAAAAATTGACATGGGGCACAATCACATTGATCCCCATTAGCCACCTCCAAAATGTCCCCATTTACCCCCAGTGTCCATCTCCTACCTCTCTGTTGGTCCAGTGGCGTGGCAAGAGAGGTCTGCACCTCCTTCTGCACAGACCTCTATTAGCAGCTCGGAGCTCCCGCACTGTCCTCTCTCCAGTAATGCAGAGCACTGGGAGATGTTGTCATCTCCCAGTGCTCTACATTACTTGAGTGCTGGAGACAGAGATGGAGCTCAGCTGCTAATAGAGGTCTGTGCTAAAGAAGGCACAGACCTCAGCTTGTTGTGGGTGCTGGGTTGGGGGGGTCGCGGGGGGAGGGTCGGACCCCTGGAGTGACAGTTGCTACCCCCTGCGAACCCTATTGTTACATCACTGCAAGGAACTACAGAAGTGGGAGAATTGGACTCTGTTCCTGTAAACCCAGTAATTAAGTCTTAAAAATAGAGTCCCAGAGGAAGATCTGTAGAGTTCCCAGGTATGAATACATCATCTTCTGCCGATTTCATAGCAAACTTGCAAATGATCAGTCCGTGATATTGGTATTTTAGGTACTGTTAAAAAACATGTAGCATACAGGGTTAAAACTAATTTTTTTTGTTATTTTATGCCATAAATACAGAATGGTGCAAAAAGGGTGGTGGTGGGGGAGGGTCTACACTTTTTCTTAATAGCTAATTTTTATAGGAAGACTTGCATAAAAAAGACAATTTTTGGTATTTGAAAAGGAGAGTTATTAGATAAACTTAGAATCATAAACATTTTCTAGTGGAATGCAGAAAAAAAATACACTCAGGACATTGTCATTCTCTTTACTAGAATTTCACCTCATTTTGTATGAAATGTGTGGGCTGTTCACAGAAAAGCTCTGAAACTTGTTATTTGACTGTAAACTGCGACAAAAGGGGCATGAGAAGGCTTAGTAGCGAAAGGCATAAATAAATATCCTGTCACCTGTAAATGCATCTAAAATCCAATATATAAAGATTCAATTTGTAAAAATGGTAGGCTTGGAATAGAGGTTTCATAAGAAAGCAGAAAATATGAAGCCTGCAAACCTCACATGCGCCCAATGCAGGAATACTTTTCTAGTATACCCAATAATGGGATTGAGGTCAGGCTCATTCTAGAGGCTAATAGGAAGCTAAAAGGGCATCAAAAGATAATTGGTAAATCTGCTTTCATATTAGTGGCCTTTTCAGTTCATCGCACAGAAGGCGAGGGAATGTCACTAGAATTATAAGTGAATGGGGAATAAATATGAAAGCCTCTCTGGGCCCTTAAGTGCTATCTACTGTATGTTAGCCTCATCAGGAACAAGCAACATAAGGACAGTTTTGATTGGGATAAAGCAAGCATGGTCTTCAATTGCCACAACTTGCCCTGAACTATACACTAAAAATAAGTAGGTCTTAATTTAACAGAAGGGCTTACCTAGGAAAGGGTCTTTCCTGCAGCAGTCAGGGATATCCAGATACTGGATTGGTTTTGATTACTGTTGCTAGATGTTTATTTACAACTAGTTTTAAAGCCAATGTACACGGGCCACCTCAGCACGGGCAGTCTGTAGTGTGCATGACTGCATCACGCTCAGCCGTCTCTACTGAGCATGATGGCTTCTGACAAACATCCTTAGCGAATTATAATATAGAATGCAATAAAGACAGAAAGGGCTGTATACAGTAAACTAAACTGGCACAATGTTAAAATAAACCAACTGCACCAAAGAGAAGAAATTAAAATTACAATTAGCTTAAAATGGGCTTTTAACCCCTTCAGTGCTAGTCATGTCTCCAACACACTGCTTTAGTTAAAAGCCCCATTTAAACCGGTTCACTATGGAAATGTCGCCACTATTTGGCGACCAATAAATCGGCACGTTTGAAAATGTTGTCTGCATGAAAAGGCGACTTCAGAATGTTGCCTGCATCAAAAGGGTGACATTCTGATGTCGCAGGCTTAAGTGTCGCCACCATCTGTGCCTCAACTCTCCAATAAATAATTTCGCCCTCATCATAGTCATGCTAACAAGAAGAAAAGGCACAAGAAGACGCACAAGATGAAGAGAAATGCCACTCAAAGAGTTAAGTTTTATACCCTCCAGATGATGGCAACACTTAAGCCTGTGACATCAGAACGTCACCCTTTTGATGCTGCTGACATTCTGATGTCTCCCTTTTCGTGCAGGCAACAATTTAAACGCAAGGTTTTGTTGGTTGCCAAATAGTTGGCGACATTTCAAAAGGATACCATTTAAACCAATGGGAATTTGACAAATTTTTAACTTGTCCCTTATGGTTTGCTTCAGAACTGCTCGAAATTCTGATATGTGCTGTTAGCAATTTGGGGTCCCCGGAAAGGACATACATTTGTGCACCCATACATAGCGGATATATGTTGCATTAACATTTCATATTTTCTTTGTTCACTAAACAGGATCACAGAGAATATTTATTTATATCTATTGACAGTTTATGTTTATGAGTTTATTTTAATCTACACGACTGATTATATATAAGAATAATTTAAATTAGTTTTTTATTTACATTTTTTTTAGTCAATTATCATTATTTTTTTAAATATAGGTGTAGTTTTGATGTGTTTATATGCTTAACGGCCTCCCGATCTGGCAGGGGGCCGCCGTTAATGATCACATCGCTTTTTTGGGATCACCACACAGCCATGAGGTGACCCTGGAATACCATGACGTGCCAGAACCATCACTGGTCCTTAACTGCCGGACCGCCGTGATGGTCCTGGCACATCATTGGTCCCCTAAGGGGTTAACACATATTGCTACAGAGTTTGTAAGTCCCATATATTTCATGTACACATGTATGTGTGTAGTAATAAATGCACTTTCATTAGACATTTTACAAGGTGACTCATACTTAGCATAGCAAAAGCAAAATGGTTAAAGGAGCAGTAAACTTTTTTTATGAAAAAATATATATTGTAGGGATTTTCCTATTGAGTAAAATAAGGGTACCCCCCCTGCGAGAGATTTATATTTCCAGAGTTATTACAGTTTAAACCCATGTTTTTTACATTAGCAGTGCCCTCTAGTGGTCAAATTCTAATTAGATTTCCTGTTAGATTCTAATGGAAAGTCAGAAAAGTCAGAGACATACAGTTCTCCATAGAATGTGATAGAAACTGCTGAGTCACTTCCTGTCAGTTAGCTCTATCAGGAAGTAAACACAGTAAATTCACTTCCTGGTTATTTAAACTGCTATAAATTTTGAATAAAACATCTGACAGCGATGGGAGTGACCTTGTTTTATTCAGCAGGAAATGATCTATAAAAAAATGTGTTTTCATAAAAAAAGTTTACTGCTCCTTTAAACTCTGCCAGGCCTCCGAGTTAGAAACCAAATTTCGCTCAATCATGTGGTATTGAAAGGGTTAATCATTCATAAATAATGAATAATGTCCATAGATGTGCATAGACTTCTCTAGCATTCAAGGGGTTACAATCCCCTTTTAACCTTTGAGTGCCAGAGGGGTAGGCAACGCAATCCCTCTGGCACTCAAAGGGTTATCTAAAGGAAATTCTCAGAATGTTTATTCCCGTCAGTAGCAACCTATGAAAAATTAAACCTAACGAAAAAAAAAAATCACGCTTACTCTAAAACTAAAAGTTCAAGTACGTGTAAAAGTCATCCAACCAAACAATACTGAGCAGAAAACATTTTTTGTTTGGTGAAGGAAACTGAACATGAATAACAGAACCAAATAATAACGGTTATAAAAATAAAAGTGTTTGTTTTAAACCCCTTGAGAGCCAGAGACATAGCCAACGAACTGCAACACAATAATAGGTTGGATATCTCTTTAACCCGCATGCAGCCGGCACTTTTTTTTTTATGATCAGATTCAGTGCTCCTCAAACCGCGTACAGCTGCGCGGGGGGAGTCCTGAAATCCATGACGTTCCAGGATTGTCATGGGTCCTTTAGGGACGTTTTCTCCATGGCAGTCCTGGCACGTCATGGGTCCTTAAGGGGTTAACAAACAATCAAGCTTCCAAACATACACAGAGGAAAACGAAAAGGCAAAAAAGTACCTTACAGCACGCGTTTCGGTTCTCACACGGCTGCTAATTATACTACATCAGTCTCCACATCCCCCTTCACAGGGAGGAGTCCCAAAGAAAAACATGTATGTCCATGATCCGCAGTATATCCAGTACTAATTAACCCTCTGGGTGCTAGAGGGGTATGGAATGCATTGCTTTGCAATGCATTCCGTACCCCACTGGCACTCAAAAGGTTAAAGCGGAACTACCACCTTTAAGAAAGTTGTCCCCAAATAATTCATCTGGCGACTAGCTGCTCAGTAGCGCTAGTCACCAGAATTATTATCTCGTTAACTGCTCCGGGACTGACAGGCAGAACAGAGCACAGACATCATTCCATAGTCGCTCCTGTGCTGTCAGTCCCTTTCGGAGCCGAATGGCTCTTAGCAGCGCCTCCTAGATCCAGCTGGGACTGACAGTGCAGGCGCGACTATGGAATGATGTCTGCGCTCTGTCCTGCCTGTCAGTCCCGGAGCAGTTAACGAGATAATAATTCTGGTGACTAGCGCTATTGAGCAGCTAGTCGCCAGATTAATTATTTGGGGACAACTTTCTTAAAGGTGGTAGTTCCGCTTTAACCTTTTGAGTCCCGGAGCAATGGATAATTCTCATTAACCAGGTGATAATTCTGGTGACTAGCGCTACTGATCAGCTAGTCGCCAGAAGAGGAATTATTTGGGGACATCTTTCTTAAAGGTGGGAGTTCCGCTTTAAAGATCCTTTTGGGGAAACCAGTCCATCTAAAACCAGTTCATAGCAAATCATTTGATTTTCAGGCCATATCACGGTATAAAGGTGTTTTTTGGTATTATTATTATTATTAGGAGTTGTGTGTTCATTTTAACCCTTTGAGTGCCAGAGAGGTGTGCCTAAAACATATCGCCCGCAATCTGCAAAGTAAATGACATCTTTATGTAATATGTAAACTAATCGTAGCAGGGTCAGAGTGCAAATTCACCTTACGCTAAAAAAAAAAAAAAAAAAAAAAAAAAAAAAGTAAAGACATCATTATTTTGAAGTAACACGAAAATGATAATCCAATTTCTCAGTTCCTTTCCACTTGGTTAATCTTTTATTCCCATATGACAGGCCCTCCATCATGAAACATTGATGGGCTCGCACTGAGGTCATAAATGACTCATCCGTTCATCAGCTAACACTTTCACTGCCGGGGCAAAAGTACCTGACTACAGCATGAAGTATATAACCACACACTAGATGAATTAAAGGTTTAGTAATGTCGCTATATTACAAAAATTCATATTGCAGCTATTAGAAAAATAAATTAACAACCCCAGTCCCGTCCCTCAAACCTTTATAGTTTGAGAGATATAGGAGGCTGAAGTTCCCTCCTCCCTCTGCTTTTTCGGACGTCAGCTGTAAGCTGATGGCAGGAGATCTTGGTCCCGGGATAAGCAGGCGGCTCTTCTGCAAACCAGGCACACTTTGTAGACCGCTCCGATGAAGTATTTATTTTTACATTGCGCTATTTCGGCTCTGCTGAAGAGACACCTCGAGTCGGCCGACAAGCATCTCCTGCTGTCAGCTTTACAGCTAACATCAGTGAAAGAGGAGGAAGGGGGGGACTTTAACTTCAAATATCTCTCAAACCATGAAGGAGATGGGACTGGGGTCGTTTAGTTTATTTTTCTAATAGCTGCAATATGATTTTTTTTATTTATAGACATTACTAACCCTTTAATATGTTTATTTATATAGCACCACAAGTGTCTGCAGTGCTTTACAATCTAAGGGTTCAGACAATACAGGGCTACAAGTGCTTTGCAAAGTGACACACTGGAAAATGAGGTCCCTGTCTGAAAGCTTACAATCTAAAGTATGGATAAACCACATATGACCAGCTGGAATAATGTGAGCCTATATCCAACAAAAGCAGGTTGACAATCCCTGATTTAAAGGGATAGTAATACTTAAAATGTAAAAAAAAAAATATGTTGTAGGGTTTACCCCCCTGAGTAAAACAAGAGTACTCCCACTGCTGAAAGGTGTTTCATTCAAAAGTTATTAATTTTCAAAGCTGAATTTTTTAGGTGCAATATCACAGTGGCCTGAAACTGTACATTGGCGCTGTTGCTACACGATCATATGGACAGCTCTGGTCCCAGGACCATAAATCTCCATAGGATGGTGTAGCAACAGTGCCACTGTACAATTTCAGGCCACTGTGATATTGCACCTAAAAAATTCAACTTTGAAAATTAATAACTTTTGAATGAAACACCTTTCAGCAGTGGGAGCACTCTTGTTTTACTCAGGGGGATAAACCCTACAACATATTATTTTTTTACATTTTAAGTATTACTATCCCTTTAAAGAACATCTAATTAGTGAATAAACTCAAAATAACATTCTAGAATTTAGAATGTCATGAATTCAATCATATAGGTACAATTCCAGTGTAACAACTGGTCTGTCACAGGCGAGCAACAGCAGTCTATTACTAAATATTACTACTTCTTTAATCCTTTGAGTGAAGAGAGGTAATGAATATACCACATAGAAATGTTACACACCTGTTAGTCAAAGGGTTAAATCCTTAAAAAAAAAAAAAAAAAAATCTAACAAAATTTTTTTTAAAAAACCTTAAATATCAATAGTGATTAAAGAGGAACTTTCAGATAATAGCCAGTCCCATGCATTCATTAAATGCGTTGCGACTACCTTGAAAATAGATGCCTTACCGTAAAAAAAAAACATGTGTCTAAAGGAATCCGTCCCGTTTCGGGACTGACTGGCAGGTTAGTGCGGTCTGTGCGCCTGTGCCGTCAGTCCCTTCCACTGACCATACGGTGCACTGCAGTCTACTCTATGGAGACCGGGACTGACAGTGCATGCGCACAGACAAGATGTCTGTGCTCTAGACTCAGTTCTGGTCTCCAAGCAGGACGGATTCCTTTAGACACACATATTTTTTATGGTAAGACATCTATTTTCAAGCTAGTTGCCATGTATTTAATGAATGCATGGCGACTGGCTATTATCTGAAAATTCCGCTTTAAATCGTTTCAGTTTCTAACAGTGGCTGAATACAGCTGAACTGTAACACAGTGGCCTGGATCCTTCAGTGTTATTTATGCTACATATTAACCCTTTGAGTGCCAGAGAGGTATGCAATGCATTGCTTTACAGTGTGTTGTGTACCCCTCTGGCACTCAAAGGGGTACACATGTTAATTTCCATCTTCCTCTGATGGGAATTGTAACCCTAAACAGCTGGATGGCCTCAGGTTGCTAAACCATTCTCTGTCTAGAGCAGGGCTCAAAATTTCTACTAGCCAATGGCGAGTGAAAACTTACCCCTGGTGAGTAGAAATTCAGCCCTGGTGGGTATGTTTTGGCTTGCAGTGGAGAGTAACTTTTCAGGTCTGGCTAGTAGCAAAGGACTTCACATTTTAAGCCCTGGTCTAGAGCATACAGAGCACTCAGTGCGGCAGGGATAGCATTACATTGTATCACTCTTTTTGCTTTCAAAGTCCCTTACAAAGCTCTCTGGAAAAAATATTTGGGGAGTTCAATGTCCGCTGCATAAAAGTGTGAAAAAATAAAGTAACACAGTGGCCTGGATCCTTCAGTGTTACTTATGCTACATACTAAACACATAATATCAAGCCAATTTATTTTATGGAGCTATTTTATCAAGCAGGGAGTTATATTTCAGACGGATTGATAATTCAGCCCTATAGCAAAGCCCCGCATGGACTGATTTATATGTCATGTGAGATAAAATAACAGCATCTGATAAATCCATAGCAGGGCTCTTCAGGGGAAAAGATTCCAGCAGGGAAAGAGCGAATGCACACAGCAGATTTTCTAAAAACAACAGATATCACATAATAGATGTCTGTCCTGCGGTTTAGCTCACACGTCTGTGAGTAAGTAGTGTTTAGGCACAGCCTGCTCCTTATATTCCTGACATGACAAAATGGCAACAACACAATTCTTTTTCATTGATTTTCAAATGGAAATCACGCAGACAGGCTAAAATAAGCCTAGTGATAGGTGGAAAAGCAAAAGTGATGTTGCAGCAAAATCAATGCATAATGTAACCTATTTTCAGAGTTCTATTCTGTTGCAGTGTTTAACCCATTAAGGACCCGTGACATGCCAGAACCATGATGGATAAACTCGCCATAGCGACCCATGACGGTCCTGGCATGTCATGTAATTCAGGGCTCCCCGCCTGCAACTGCATGCCGTTCGGGGGAATGTCATGAATCGGATCCAAATTTCTATAAAAAATAAATAATAGGATTTTAGTCTTACCTGTTAAATCCTTTTCACTTAGTCCATACAGGTCACTGGTACCATGGGATGTGTAGTCCCCTTTAATAGGCAGGAACAATTATGCAAATAATTTGCAAGGGGCGGAGCCTCCCCTCTTACTTAAGCCACCTTCTGGCCAGAGCCACCCATATTGATTTGAGACCCTAAACTGACCCCAGGTAAGCAAAAAGAAAGACTCCTGTGAGCATGCCCGAACGGTCTCCCACTGAATGCCACAGGAGAGCCAAGACTGGTCCCTTGACAGGGTGGGAGACCAGTGACCTGTATGGACTAAGTGAAAAGGATTTAACAGGTAAGACTAAAATCCTATTTTCACTGTCGTCCAATACAGGTCACTGGTACCATGGGATGTACAAACATTGAGCTGATCCAGAGGCGGGAAGTAAGGCAAGGACCAGGCGCAAGGCCCAAGTCACTAGAACTGTTAACCAGTTGATAACATAGCCCAAACTGTAAGTGTCAACGGACACCAACCAAGGGAACAATCCCTGAACTTAACACAGCACACGGAACACGAGCCAGCCGGGCTCAACAGTAAGGAAGCACTAAGGATCACAGAGCGGAAGACCTACACAGGCAAGACTGCCTCCAGGACCTTCCTTCCAAAGCTGGCATCAGCCGATGCCAGTACATCAACTCGGTAGTGCTTAGAAAAAGTGTGCACAGAGGACCAAGTGGCCGCTCTGCACAGTTGATCAGCAGAAGCTTGATTCTTGTAGGCCCAGGAGGCCCCAATAGATCTGGTGGAATGGGCAGTCACCCTGAAGGGAACATGCTTATTCCTCAACTTATAGGCTTCACGGATGGTAGCCTTAATCCAAGAGGCAATGGTAACTTTGGAAGCCGGTCTTCCTGCCCTAGGCCCCTCAGGAATGACGAATAGAGCGTCAGACTTCCTGATAGATTCGGTGCGGTGAACATAAAACTTGAGGCAACGCACCACATCCAACAAATGGAGATCTCTTTCCTTGTCAGATGAAGGATTAGGGCAGAAAGAGGGAACCACAATCTCCTGATTGATGTGAAACTCAGACACAACCTTGGGTAAGAATTCCTTGGTAGTGCGAAGCACAGCCTTATCCTTGTGGAACACCAGGTAAGGAGGTTTACAAGACAATGCCTGTAACTCTGCCACCCGGCGTACTGACACAATAGCCAAAAGGAAGGCCATCTTCCAAGTCACAAGACGTAATGGAATGGAAGCCAAGGATTCAAACGGTGGTCGCTGAAGAACACCCAGCACCAAATTGAGATCCCACTGGGGAGCAGGACTCTTGAAGGCAGGTCGAACATGAGTCACACCTTGGAAGAAGACTTTCACATCAGGAAGGATGGCAATCCGTTCCTGGAAAAACACAGACAAGGCAGAGGTCTGAACTTTGAGGGAACTCAGACTGAGCCCCTTGTCCACCCCGTCCTGCAAGAAGGCCAGGACAGTGGGAAGATGGAAGTCAAGAGACAACTGCTTGACAGAGCACCATGTCACGAAAGTTGACCAAATGCGATGATAGATCTTGGAAGACACAGGCTTACGAGCACTGAGCATCGTCGACACCACAGAAGGAGAAAAGCCTTTCTGAGCTAGAATCGAGGATTCAACCGCCATGCCATCAAACGGAGAGAGTGAACATCCTCTTTCCACAGATACCCCTGAAGAAGCAGGTCCGGACGGGCTGGAAGTGGGATTGGATCCTTCACTGACATGGCCATCAATTCCGGAAACCAGGACTGGCGAGGCCAGTTCGGAGCAATCAGGATGACAGGACAACGTTCTCTCTTCAACTTCTGAATAACTCTGATCAATAGAGGAAGAGGGGGGAAGATGTAAGCCAGGGAGAAGTCCCAAGGGATCGACAAGGCATCCACCGCTAGAGCAAGGGAGTCCCTCAGACGGGAGCAAAACACCGGAACCTTCCTGTTGTGTCTGGTAGCCATCAGATCCACCACTGGCATCCCCCACCGTTGAGTGAGCATGTGAAACACCTCTGGGTGAAGAGCCCATTCTCCGCTGTCGACGGTGTGACGACTGAGGAAGTCTGCCATGACGTTGTCCACGCCTGGAATGTGGACTGCAGAGATGACAGGCACGTGATCTTTTGCCCAAGACAAAATATCCTTGACTTCCCACCAGGCGGAACCGCTTCTTGTGCCGCCTTGTCTGTTGATGTAAGCCACCGCCGTGGCGTTGTCGGACTCTACTCTGACTGGAAGACCGGTCAAATGAGACTCCCAGTGCCTCAGGGCCAGCCGGACAGCTCGAAGTTCCAGAACATTGATGGAGAGCATGGATTCCTCCAGACCCCATTTCCCCTGAGCACTGAAGCGACCCCAGACTGCACCCCAGCCCCGAAGGCTGGCATCCGTTGTGACTGTGGTCCAATGAGGAACTAGAAAGGATTTCCCTTTCAAGAGATGAGAGATCTAACCACCAGTGCAGACTCGACTCGACATGAGGAGGAAGAGAAACAGACAGATGTTGATGATCTGGATGATTCCTGCACGTCTGGATCACAAATCTCTGAAGATCCCTGGAGTGGGCCATGGCAAATGGTACTGCTTCGATCGTGGAAATGAACTTCCCCACTAAGGACGACAACTTCGGAACTGGAATTTCGTCCATGTCCAGAATCCCAGCCACTCTGACGGCTATCTGGTGAGCCACGTCCTCTGGAAGAAACACCATGCATTGGCGAGTGTCGAACAGGAGACCCAGGAACAGAAGCCTCTGAGAAGGAATCAAGTCCGACTTGTCCAGATTCAGGATCCATCCGTGACGGTTCAGGGTGTGCATGCACCTCTGCAACTGCTGGTGGAGAAGCTCCGCTGAGGAGGCCTTCAGTAGGAGATCGTCCATGTAGGGTGTCACTCTGATCCCATCCTGATGGAGCACCGCTATCAAGGAGCCCAGCACCCGCTGGAAGACTTGAGGAGCTGTAGTCAGTCCAAAGGGGAGCGCTGTAAATTGAAAGTGTCCCCTGTGGCAGGCAATCCTGAGATACTTCCTGCTCTCTGGATGAATAGGGATGTGAAGATAAGCATCCTGAAGGTCCAGGGAGGCAAGAAACTCCCCTGGAGACATTGCTGCAATCACAGAGCGCAGGGACTCCTGGCGGAAGTGGGAAGTCACCACATAGGCATTGAGATCTTTGAGATCCAAGATGGGACGGGCTCCTCCGTCCTTTTTGGCTACCACAAACAGGTTGGAATAAAATCCTGAACCTGTGTCCCCCTGCGGAACCGCCTCCAGGACCTCTTTGTCCAAGAGATCCTGAATAGCGTCGTCGAACAGACGCCTTTTTGAGGGTTCCTGAGAAGGACGAGTAAAATGGAACCGAAAAGGAGGAAGGGAAGAGAAAGGGATCCTGTATCCCTCTGACACCACCTGAAGAACCCATGGGTCCGCCACTGACTCCTCCCAAGTCCGGCGAAAGATGCGGAGACGACCGCCTACAGCCGGATGCGGACCCGGGTTCGGCGAGTCATGCCGAAGCAGTCTTGGAGGTCTTGGCCTTGGAGGCAACTTTGGGCCTCCAGGACTGTTTGGGCTTGGAGGAGGAGCGCGTAGTGGAAGGACCCGTTTGGGTCGAGGAGCGTGTCTCAGTCTGAAAGGAACGAAAGGACCGATTGCGTTTGGCTGGAAACTTTTTCTTAAAGACTGAGGGTAGAAGAGTACTTTTACCGCCAGTAGCCTCACTGATCATTTCTTTGAGCTCAGAGCCAAAGAGCAAATTCCCCTGAAAGGGCAAGGAAAGCAAGGCTTTCTTAGAGGCTGTATCAGCAGACCAAATTTTCAGCCAAAGAGCGCGTCTAGCCACCACAGAAGAAGTGGAGGCCCTCGCCATCATGCGCACAGCATCAAAAGCAGCATCAGCAACATAGTTCTGAGCTTCAGTGATATTAGCAAGAAGCTGCAACTGTTCAGATACAGGCACATCCTGGCGAACCGCTTCAGTCAGTCGTTCAGTCCAGTCTGCAATAGCCCTATTAACCCATGCCACAGCAAAGGTGGGGCGCATGGCAGTGCCAATAGAGGCAAAAATAGATTTAAGAGAGAGCTCTAATTTCTTATCCGTCCAGTCCTGCAAGGCAGAGGCATCTGAGACAGCCAAAGCAGTAGATTTGGATAGTCTAGACACAGGAGCATCCACCTTGGGAGGATGAACCCATTTTGCCAGCTCCGCTTCGGGAAAAGGGTAAAGTTTGGCAAACTTTTTGGAGACAGAGGAAGATCTATCAGGATACTTCCATGCCTCAGAAACCAGACGGGCAAGAGTAGGGTTAGTTGGAAAACAAACAACAGGTTTAGATGGCTTTTTCTGAAAAACATCAGTAGGATCATAAGTGGATTCCTGAGTCAGAGGAAGGTTGAGCGTATTCAGAACCGCTCTGATCAGACCCTCAGCCGAAACTTCAGGGTCACACTCATAGGGGTCCCCAATGGACCTGTTAGATTCAATAACAGTACGTTCCTCAGCATCAGAATCCTGTAAAAGTTCTTCTTCAGAAGAATCAGTGATATCAGGAGCTCCCTGTGGCTTAGGCAGGGAGGTCCTGATAGTAGAGGGGGTCTGCCAGACCTGGAGAGCCCCCTGTACCTGAGAGGGAAAGAGTTGAAGCGTGGATCTGAGATCCCTAGTGGCAGCTTTAAACTCCCTCACCCAAGATGGCTCAATAGCGTGGCTGGGAAGCCCAGGGTTGCTATCTTTATCAGTACAATTAGGGCATAGATCCCCCACATTATCGCAATCCAGCCCAATGTGGCAAGAGGAGCAAAACGCCATGGGGGTAGAAGACCCCCCAGCCTCCTTAGTCTTGGGTCTAGCCCCTAGCTCCAGTGAAGTAGACATGCTCACAGCGTCAATATACCCCACAAAAAACACTATCACCCAGAAAAGTGTTAAAGATTAAAGTTTCACCCCAGAAAAGGTCTAAAAACGGACTTATCTGGCCAGCGAAGGGTTAATCTGGTGAGGAGAGAGAAGGCTCGGTCCCTGCGTAGTGTACTCGCCTTGGAAAAGTATCACAAAATGGCGGCCGTCATGACAGCCAATCAGAAACAAGCGCGAGCTAAGCGCTCATGGGAAATGTAGTTTTCCCTATGCAAGTACCCCAAACAGTGCCCGAAGCCCCCCTGAGCCCCCTACAGTAATAAAACACCAACCGGATGATAGAGCAGGAGCCTAGCATTAAAATGAGCCTACTCTGAAGTTGCTGAGACAAGCGGTTTCAGAGATATGTCCCAAACTGTGAATTCCCATAGAGAGTAAAGGAGCTCTGCTGCTGAGCGGGAAAAAGCCGCGCTTAAAGGCGCGGAACACCATTTTTAATAAAGTTTAGTAAAACATTAAAAAGTGCCCAAACAAGCATGAAATACATGAGAAACATAAATAAATGAATACCCAATGCTCCAAAACTCAGAGAATAACACAGAAATTGCATAAATAGTGATAATGCAATAAAAACACCCTATGAGTGCTGGAGTGTATTAAAACTCCCAAATACAAGCCCATCAAAGGGACACTGTGGGGACAAGTGGACCTTCAGCACTCAATGGGTGACTCACCTTTCTCGCAGACTTCTGTCTTCAGGTGACCATGATAGGGAGGGAAAGAACCAGAGGTAATTTCCCCAACAGGGGAGCTGCTTAACACAAGCTGTCCCCTCTTCAGGTATAGGTCCACAGAAATCCCTGGAAGCTGCACCAGCCACTTTGAAGAGGGCAATTCACAGCCATGGTCACCCTCCTAATGGTGGTATTCCATATTTGAATAAAAAATAATAAAACTCTAAGAAGCATAGCTGTTCTCTGCCTGGTGTGCAAGCACACCAGGAACAAATCAATATGGGTGGCTCTGGCCAGAAGGTGGCTTAAGTAAGAGGGGAGGCTCCGCCCCTTGCAAATTATTTGCATAATTGTTCCTGCCTATTAAAGGGGACTACACATCCCATGGTACCAGTGACCTGTATTGGACGACAGTGAAAAATAAATGATCTGTGATCCTTAACCCCTTAAGGTCCAGCGATCCCACGGTGTCTGGTCCTTTAAGGACCAGATAGACAAGTTCAACGTGCCGTCCCACGTGACTGATCACGTGGGGCAGCACGTGGAAAGAAGGACTGAAAGAGATCGCTCCGGTCTTGGAGCGATCAACTTCAGTCCCAGTATTACTCACTGCGCTCCTGCAGGAGAGCGGTGAGTAATAGTACGTGACGTACCAGGACCGTCACTGGTCCTTAAGTGCCGGACCAGCGTGACGGTCTGGGTACGTCACAGGACGTGAAGGGGTTAAATGCTGGCAGCGAGCAGCCGGTACTTAAGGGGTTAAAGTGGAGGTCTCCTGGCAAGTCCTCCTTATTTGAATCTTGCTTGTCAATAAACTTTCAATCTGGTTTTCTCTCTCTTTTTTTTTTTTTTTTAATAAAAGCTGTATTGACAGAGATATAGGATTCAAAATTTAACAGCGCAACGCCACCTCAGGACAGGCTGTCGCAGACTCTGTACCGCAGCCTGTCATTATTTACCTCTTCGTTTTCAAAGTCCCTTACAGAGCTCACTGGAAACAAATATTTGGGGAGTTCAATGTGTGAAAAACTGACTTAAAGTAAAAAAAAAGTATAGGCTACTTGACCACAGATTATGCATTTACAGAATATATGAAGTCAAAAAGGAGACTCCCTGTCACTTTAAATGCAGCTACATTTTTATATTAACAACAGCCCTGCAATGCCTGCATTAATCTTTCCTGAAGCAAGATAACAAAAGAAAGAAATATGTGATCTTCCAACAAACTTTTTAACAGTTAAACTCAGGAGAGAAATGTCTATATATAGTTCTACGTGGTCTTGGCAAATTCCAGAATTAGATGCAATGTGTGTGTGAAACTAATATGTTAATCTACAGCATATGTTCTTCGAACACAAACAAAGAGGAAGTATCTGATCCCAGCCAACTACTCTAAATCCCAAGCCAACTTTATATTCTGTATTTCTCTCTCTAAAGTTGTCTGTAACAGAACACACTATAAAACTGGTATTTTTAAAGCCATATGAACATATTAACCACTGGTATTTTAGTGATATCCTACTACTATGCTTGAGACCTCTCTAGCATCCATGGATTTAAATGGACAGTTATCATGTTTTACCAATCCAGCTTCTATAGGAATAAACGTCATACAAATCCCAGGGCTGTGCTACCCAGGGGAGGGCTGGCCTGGGGGGCAGGGGGGCAGTTGCCCCCTGGGTCGGTCATATGTCTGGGCTGGTGGGCCACTGCTCCTCACTAAATCTCCCAATTGCTGCTGTAAATGGAGCTACACTAGTGATACCACAGAGCTTACAATTGAAATGGAGCTACACAAACGGCACCACAGAGGAACAATCCAAATGGAGCTACACTAGTAGCATAACCCATTCCCTTGTAAGCTCTATAGTATAACTAGTGTAGCATTACTTAAACTGTACGCTTTGTAGGAGCGCACTAGTGTAGCCCCATTTCAGCTGTAAGCTATGTGGTATCACTTGCCTTACTTCACAACATTAATGCCAATTTTAAAATTAACAAAAGTGGGCTGGGACAGTGGGCCCACTTAACTGAATTTGCCCCCTGGGCCACAAGTTGCCAGCCCTCCCCTGCTGCTACCACAAAATGCTCCTATCAGCTGTTCAAAGGCATCAGAAAATGGAGCACCTTCAGCAGCAACACTAGAAATATGTAGCTCTGAGCCTCAAATATTCTGGGCTGCACGTGTGATCTTTAATGGACAAAGGGTCTATGGCAGTGTTTCACAATCAGGGTGCAGTGGCACTTTGGTGTGCCATGGACATCCACTTAGGGTGCCCCATTTTATCTGTAAGGCTTTGACAAAAATGTGAATGTCCAGTTACAACTGTATATTTATGGAAATGACTATGCACTCTGTATTAGTTGTGAGATCTAAAAAGAACTGTATATTTATGTATTTGTAACCTTCATTGCACCCTTGACAAATAAAATAAAATGTTAGGTGTGCCCCGAAAACTGCAGCCTGCATTTTGGGGATGCCTTGAACAAAAAAGCTTGACAACCACTGGTCTATGGAGTCAGCATCATGTAGGACAAGAGACTGAAGTGCAGTGACACTTCAAGGGATAGTAATGTTTCATAATAAAAGCAACTCCAGTTAATCTTCATAGTGTTTGAGCCATGGAGAATGTTATTTCAATACTGTCAGAGTTGTAGTTCAAGAGTAATTGAATGACAAAGTATCCCCCCGCCCCTTTTAGTGACGTAACACTGCTCACCACAGAGCAGAAACACTGTCCAGATGGATCACAGGACAGTCTTCAATGAGCATAACTAAAAACCTGAAAAACCTATCAAGGGGGGCAGGGTTTTCCTTATGCTCACAGTAAGAAGATTGTCCCTTGCTGTAACCTGTCTGGTTCCAGGACCAGATTCAATGGGGAGGTGGCTTACACTAGGTAAAAGGGACAGGAGGGGGATACTTTATCATTCAATTACTCTTGTACTACAACTCTGACAGTATTGAAATAACACTCTCCAGGGCCCAAATACTATGAAGACTAATTGGAGCAGCTGTTTTTGTGAAACACTACTATTCCTTTCAGTCTTGCAGTTCAGTCTCATCATGGAACCAAAGAGGGAACAACCCCACGGGTCTCTTTTCAGATCTCAACATATAGAATACTACATGTGTAGCTTTTCATGAAGCTCAGGGAAGCATTTCTCGTTTACACATATCACTTCCTGGTCAGAAAGAAGTGGGGAATATAAGAATAATTCATTGGTTCTGCCAGACTGTTGAAAGTCATCATAATCAAAAAGCATTTACATATCAAAAAGTCTACACGTTCTTATTGAAACCGCAGCTTTTCTTTATGTAAGGGTGAAATCAAGACAAAATCAGTGAAAAATAAATTAAGGTGGATGTATCAACTTATAAAAAGGTGTTACCATCTGCTTTGTTAGTAAAACTTATGGTAGGAAAGCGGTTTTTTTTTTTTTGGTTTTTTTTGTTTTGTTTTGTTTTTTAAATCTTACTGTTTGCAGCGATAATGCCTCTTTTGTGCTGTGCACTTCCACATTATATGCACAGCACAGATCTTCAGTCCGTCCTATTTCTCCTCCCACCTCCCTCCCAGCTGCCCCAGGGAGCGCGTTCACGCTTCCCTTCGGTGTGCTGTGAACAGCTCCTAGCGTTACAGCAAGCTCCAGTAAGCATTATACTGAGGTTGCAACCTCAGTATAATGCTAATCTCAGCTTGCTGTACCAGGCTGTCATGGAGACCCTAAAGGTCTCAGAGGCCTCAGATTCTAGTTTTTCTTTCCCTGATATTTTTAAGAGACACAAAAAGAAGGCTGACATTTTCTTCCTCACCAAACCCTAGACAAGGCGTACTTGGAGAAATGGAGGACCCCTTGTATCCTTTTCTGCTGCAGCTTTAGAACAGTAGGCTCCCCCCCCCCCCCCCCCCGAGCAGTGCTCCACGCAGTCTTTCACCTTTCCAAGTATACAGCTTGGCAGTTTGCAATCACAGCGGCACTTAAGGATCAGGCATCAGGTGGTTTCTGGTGCTCGTTTACTTCCCATCTTTGCTGTTACTTGGGAGATCAGGGACTAGGATATGGCTGCTTTTTTCTTGGGGAGGGGGTTAGCTTTTGGAGGCCATACATGATGACATGCCTAAGAAGGATATTTTTATGGCTAACTCGGTTATCCTTGAAGCTAATGCATATCTTGCAGACACAGTCTTTGATGTTGCTAGGTTTATTTTAAAGGCCTCATCTTTCTTTGTGGTTGCATGTAGTATTCTGTGTCTGAAGATCTAAGAAGAATGGTCAGCCAACCAGAAGTCTTTATTGTCCCTTCCGTTTCAGGGCAACAGGAGTTAAGAGTACCTTATTGCCACAGGTTACGCCTAAGCTTTTCTTTTTTCCATGTAAGAGGAGTGGCTTTGGTAGCCCTCCCTTCCTATCAGTATGGGCATAAGCTCAAAGCACCTATTTCTATAGAACCCCAATCGCATCCTATCCCAAAACCCAAACAGGCCTGGATAGGCAAAAAAAAAAGCCTGCTCATAAGCCCAAAACTGACAAGCCTTCCTTCACATGACTCCCAGGGGTTTAGTCACCTCAGGCAATAGGGATTAAATCTAGGCCTCTGAGACCCTTTTAAGGTAAGTACTTTGTCCTCCAGCAGGAGGATACTTTAACCCCATGATTCATGTGTTCCATGTGGACTAGGTAAAAAGGATTTAATACATAAGTACACAAAAATCCCCCTTTTTGCCATTTAATAAAAGAAGTAGGAGGGATGTAGAAAGAGCATGAGGTAGTGGTGTCAGCTGGGAGGGAGAACAGTATAGAATTAGTATCTTGCACGCGGCTGTGCCAGCTGAACTATAACTTGCATAAACCGACACATCAACAACGTTAAATATCCCAAGCTAGAATTTTAAATAAAAATATGTCTAGAACAACATGCCATTTTGAAAGCTCATTCAAATGAACCTACTGTGTCATAACATTTTGAATCAATGCTGCATGTACTGGTTCTCCAAAATGAATACTTAAAGCGGAACTAACACCGCTAAGGAACTTTGTTTGTAATAATAACATTATGAATCAATGCTGCATGTACTGGTTCTCCAAAATGAATACTTAAAGCGGAACTAACACCGCTAAGGAACTTTGTTTGTAATAATTCCCTATCTGGCGACTAGCTGCTTAGTAGCGCTAGTCACCAGAATTATTACTTGGTTATGGAGAAATATGCAGTCATCCTCTGCTGACAGGCAGGACGGAGCTCGTACATCTTGCCCTAGTGACGTCCGCGTGCCTGCGCTGCCGAGGATGACTGCATATTTCTCCATAAAGAGGTAATAATTCTGGCGACTAGCGCTACTAAACAGCTAGTCGCCAGATAGGGAATTATTACAAACAAAGTTTCTTAGCAATGTTAATTCTGCTTTAACAGTAAATATCGTGTCAAGTAACTAAAACTCCTACCACTGAAGTCTTCATTCCTACCCAAAATGCCATCAATGGAAGGAAGCTTGCAACAAAGAATCATTTCCACCTCCACAGACATAGTAACATAGTTGATGATGCTGAAAAAAAGACGTGTCCATCAAGTCCAGCCCATGTCAAAAAACACCCCTGCTGATCCAGAGGAAGGCAAAAAAAAAAAACCTTCTGGAGCAATTTCTAATTTAGCCCCAAGTGGGTAAAAAAATTCATTCCTGACTCCAAATGGCAGTCAGATATTTCCCTATCTGCTTTGAAGCCATGACATGATAACCAGCTCTCATTCTGGGGAATCTATCCTTGCAGAACTGATTCATAGTAGCCATTAGGATTTGCTGAACAAAATAAGGAAGGTGGGGGTTATTATCAGGTGTATGTATACAGTGATGTTCTTTCCCAGCTCATATGAACTGAACGCAGACTGCTCATATGAACTGAACGCAGATGTGATCACATTTTGGCAACAATTTCCTAGACTACACGTAGTAATATGAGCCTTCAAAAAAGCTAAAAGGGACGATGGGAACTATGATATCATGTTCTCATAAAGCCAGAGAGTTGACAGCACAAGAACAGCTATAACTTACGGATACGGACACCTACTATTTTAAAACAAGACATCAGTGTTATTTCAAGGGAAACTCTCACTGCTGATGGGATGATGGGAGTTTATGTCCAACAGCAGTTGAAGATTGTCTACCTAGAGGGTTTCCATTACGGTTCTTTAGCAATAGCAGGCAACGCTAGTCTTCAAGTATCATTAATAGTTCAGGTTTTCAGGATATCCATGTCTGATTACAGATGGATCAATTAAAATGCCTGAGCCACCGACTGATCAATTTGTGCTAGCAGATGAGAGTTGGTACCGTGTTAGCCGTAGAAATACAGGAGGCAAATATAGTTTTTGATACCTTTTATTGGCTAACTAAGCAGATTTAAATGCAAGCTTTCAATACCTTAGGTCTCTTCCTCAGGCATGTTATACAGATAAATATGAAAACATCTCTCTTAAATACAAGTACACATAACATTGTTTAGCATGGAAATCAGATAACAGAATGCAGTCCAGATCCAGATATCTTTGATCAGTCAATGGTAAATTGCACTCTTCCTCTGAGGCTTTAGAGGTATTTACAATGCTCTTGGGTCTGTTGGAAAGGTCAATCAACTAAATTGTATTTTGATAGAAATTCCTTATCCCTGTTCAAACCACTACAAATTGCATTAAATTTTAACATTAAGTTTACCTCCCATACCTTTCTGTCCCTCTGAGTGCGGAACAGTCCCATCAATACAGTTAACTTAATATCCTTGACACTGTGCCCATTTTGGTAAAAATGTTCTCCCACTGGTGTCTCTGTCTTTTTGTTATTAACACTGGATCTGTGGGAATTAAATCTCCTATGTAGTGCTTGTCCAGTTTCTCCCACATACAGAGCTGTTGGGCATTTTGCACACATGATAAGGTATATTACATTGGATGATTTACATGTGAAGGTTTGTGCTAGAGCACAGACATCCTGAGAACATGTATTGTTAGCGGAGTATTAGAGTTGCCTTGCCCTGGTTTATAGGAAAACCATTACCACAAGTTTTACTTGAATATCCCAATATTCCCGCCGCAGGTGCCTTTCTTTTTATTTCTTTTTTTTTTTTCAAAGTCACAGCACATGAAGTCGAAAAATCTACATTTCTGTGACACATGCATCAAAAACAATATAACTGAAAGCGTATGCGACATAATAAGCTTGATGCCACAATACAAAAATAAGCCATGACAGTCCTGTTGGGAGCCGCTGCTGTATGAGATTGATGCCTGACAAGGCCCACTGTGTTTCAGTTCAACGGGAAATGATACGTATGTACGTGCGTGTGTGTGTTACATCCCAGCTCCAATGGTTTGGCGATCTGATATAGATCTACAGCAGGTGTGGTGAGGCCTGTGCTAGATATCCCAATCAAATTCATTACAAGATATCAAACATCTACAGCAAATTGAGATCAAATAACACAAATCTAAATTACAGATCTTTACAGTATCTCCATGACAACCAATAATCCATCTATGTTATCAGCATTGGTTGACAGGCAGTTCCACTTTCCAGTGACATACACAATAACAATGAATGTGGTTGTTCACTAGTCACAAGTAAATCATGTTATGCACATTGCTATAAAACAGTGGTTCTAAAACATTTTCTTCTGCTGGAACCCTTTATTGAAATTCAGTCAGTCACTTTAAACCCTTGGACAGGGGAGGGGCATTTTATGAAGCAAACAACTGAAGCTCTCTAAAATCCAGACATTTAACAATGTGCCAGTGTCAAATCTATCTGACTGTTAGTTGATATTGGTAATGACATTATTAAGCCAAAATGTATAAAGTAATTGTACTGGATAAATACTGTATATTATATATACAACAGAAAAACATCTAAATAGCTGTACGCCTAAAGGAACTTATAGCAACATATACTTAATACCTAAATAATGCATAGATGCCCATCACATTGAGTTACACACACACACACACGCACGCACGCACACACATACATATGATAGACAGATAGATAGATAGGTAGATAGATAGATAGATAGATATGCAATATCTATGTGGAAGAAATCAGGGCCCAGTGTAGGACCAAAATGTTTGTCTGAAAATAAACTTTTTTTTTTCACCCTGTTAACCCCTTATGGACCCATGACATGTCTCCCTGGACGTTCAGGTACATATGCATATTTATATAGAATTATGTTTATATTTATTTTTTACTTTAGATGATCTAAAAATGCAAGTTAAGAGGTGTACTTATGGAGCAAAGTAACTGTACCATAGAGGGAAACACAAATTCCCATTAATCAAATGGGGTTTTTAACTCTCTGGATGCTAAAGAGGTCTCCAAGGTATTGCTTCACAAAGGGGTCGAGACTGCTCTAGAAATCGAGGGGTTAAAAGACTGATATAAACCACTGGTAATTTGCAGAATATTCATTTTAAGCCTTAAGTGTAGTTCACTTTCTCCAGAATTGCACCTCTTTAGCGTTATTAAAGTGCGCCTGTCACCTGCCACATTTCTTTTTACATATTTGAAAACTTCGTTCAAAATGCCTACGTGTCATGTTAACTAAACCTCCAGCAGATTGTTCGTTTAGGAAATATTCCCACTTTTATTTCTGGGAAGAGTGAAAGTGGAAGTCTCCTCGTGCAGCACAGAGAGATTCATTAGCATAGGAAACATCACTTATTCTGCACAGGTGCCGCGATTAGCATACATTAGCATATGATACTAAGCATGCTTGGCGTTTGGCCAAATGACACTTAGTGCAGTTTTTAATGAAGTTTTCAAATGTGTAAACTTGAAGCAAGGTAACAGGCCCACTTTAAGATAATTACTAAATTAATTTTCAAAAGGTTGGTGATGTTGGCCATTATGAAAGCTCCTATACTGGGATATGGTTCCTTTCACACAGGCAACTACAGCCTCACATACACTACCAAAGACCTGCATATTGCTTCTTTACTACATTCACACAAAAACACAGTAAAGTTGCAACAAGGAAGGTCTACACAGCAGCCTGTTTCTGTACGGGCATTGTTTGAGGCTACAATGGTCATTTTAAGCTCCAATGAATGGCTGGCACACACACACGTGGGATGGCAGGCATACCCCTCCTGCATCCAGCTCAAGGACAAAGTGAGGGAAAGAACACGGACAAGAGACGTATAGGAGGGGTTACTACAATTCTGTCTCCCATGTGAAAGAGCCCCGATAAAATAATAATATCAAAGTATTTTACCA
This sequence comes from Rhinophrynus dorsalis, assembly GCA_037306005.1. Lineage (NCBI taxonomy): Eukaryota > Metazoa > Chordata > Amphibia > Anura > Rhinophrynidae > Rhinophrynus > Rhinophrynus dorsalis. The sequence goes on from CM074720.1 coordinate 43,824,302, forward strand.
AGAAGGATACATTGAGATTGTCTCTTGTTTTCAAGTATGTCCTGTGGGTATAGATATTATTACCCAATTTCATGGCATTGCTGGGACTAGAACTTGTGCTCTTGCATTTTGAACAGACTCTCCAGCTGGTGCCTTAACCAACTGAGCAATCTAACCATCTTTTTGCATTGCTTTTATCTTTATTCCAAGTGAATACTTCCCGGAAAATAAAAAAAGATATAAACTGGAAATGAGCCAAGGAGACTAAAATTACAGTATGTATGTCAACTCTCAGTAACAAATCTGTATATCACATCAAACTCAAAAGGGTAAGGGGACATTTATTCAAATCACTCACCTTGACATTAAAGTAAGATTACCAGGAGAATATTTCTTTTATTGGAGCAATAAGGATATGAAGCTTGCCTTTTAACAGGAATGTGTACTTTTAACTCTATTGATCTTTAAATAATAGTAAACTCTCCTAACCGAGTTTCCCCAAAAATTTTCTGTTGGTGAAATAGATACTGGGTGATACACCCACTCAATGTCGGTAGAACCTCAGACCTTTTTCTGTGGTGGAAGCCTGTAGTTTTAACCATTTAAGGACCAATGAACTCATTCACAATGTGATGCACAACATACCTCTGGTCCTCACAATGAAACTAAATTCCCTTGGAACCTTAAAGAGGACCTGTCACCTTTCTCAACCGTCAGGTAGCCTCCACTTTAACAGGGTATGAATGATTATCCCTCCCCATTAACCTACTCCAGTCCTCTGGTGGAAACTGGTTCTATCAGTCTAAGAAGGTGCAGGGAGGTGATTTTCTGGACAGGAGAATAATTATGCAACTCTAGCAGACAGGCAAGACAATCTCAAAAACGATTAAATTGAAAGCCAAAACAAAGCACAAGGTATAGGGGGTCTGAAAAGATGCTTTTAAAGAGACTAAAAAGTAATAGGTCCAGTTTAATAATCAAACCCTATGACTGGATGGGGGAAGACGTCTTCAGCGTACTGCAAATCAAACCTTTGCAGACATCTAGCATCTACAATATTAACACTGAAAAAAGGCACAAGTCCATCAACTTAACCCCTCCGCGTCTGGTGACGTACCCGGACCAGTGACAGTCCTGGTACGTCACGTACTTTTACGGTGAGTAATATCGGGGACTGAAGTTGACTGCTCCAAGACCGGAGCGATCTCTTTCAGTCCCTCGTTCGACGTACCAGTGATCAGTCACATGGGGTGGCACTTCGAACTCGCCTATCTGGTCCTTAAAGGACCAGACACCCCGGGACCGCTGGTCCTTAAGGGGTTAAATCGTTTGCAATGTAGGGAAAAAGAAAAATCTCCTTACTGAAATTATATATTAATATCATGTCTATTTGACTGTTATTTTGTACCACTAAGTGAATTTTTTAGATAAACTTGATCAGATAATTGTCTGATTTTTTTTTGTGTATTTATTTATTTTTAAAGGATTTTAACCCTGAAAGGGGAATTCTCACCTGTATTAATGTTTCATTCATTCGAATGCTTCTGTGGACTGAATCTGTAATTTATTATTATTTTTTTAATATAATGCTGTATTTTTCGAGATATTTGTTTTTAACCCCTTAAGGACTGGTCCTTAAGTGCCGGACCGCCGTGACGGTCCTGGCACGTCAATGGTCACAAAGGGGTTAAATTTAATCCGGTGATGTAACTTCAGGACAGGCTGCAGGTCAACTCTGTCCCACAGCCTGCCAATCTTCGTCTGTTCTCCTCCCAAAGTATTGCCCTGTTCCAACCTCCAACAGTGACGGAGGATTCCTCAAACTGAGCTGGAGAAGTCTCCTGCCAATGAGACCGCTCCAGCTCACATGGAGGAATCGGAACGAGGCGCTACTGGGGAGGGGAACAGATGAAGATTGACAGGCTGTGGGACAGAGTTGTACCGCAGCCTGCACAGAACGGACGTCACCAGATTAGCTTTAAAAACAATATCTTGAAGAATACAGCATTATAAAAATAAAAAATATTACAGACTCAGTCCACAGAAGCATTCAAATGAAGGAAACGTTGATACATGTGAGAGTTCCCCTTTAACGTCCGGTGGCGTGCCACCGTTTTTTCCTTTTAAGGACTGGTGATGGCCCTGACACGTCACATACTTTGTGCTTACAGGACTCCTGTGGGACCACTGTACGCACAAGCGGGGTCTGAAATTGAAAGCTCAAAGACCGGGGCAGTCTCTCTTAGAACCCCGTTCAGTGCACCGGTACACGTCACCGGTCACATGTGCTGGCACGCCAATAACGATCAAAAAGGTCCTTAAGGGAAGGTCATTTCCCTGGACTGCTGGTCATTAAGGGGTTAAGCTATCATGATCTTACAGTAAGAAACCTAAAAGAATCCAACAATACACTGCCTGGATACCTGTTGGTAGGTAACAATTATAGATCATAAATCTGAGATAAAAGCAAACTTGTGTACAAACAACAACTGCCTTCAAAATAAGTTTTACAGAAAATAGAATTACACTGATTCACTGGGAGCCATAGAATACACTGTGTGACCTTCCAACCTTTTTTCCACTCTCCACTGTCTGCTCCCCCAACCTTGTTTCGCTGTCAACCAGTACTTACATTGTTGTGTCCCCTTGAACGTCATTCAGGAACTATGAGGTTCCATGGAACCCAGTCTGACAATCCCTGATCTAAAACAACCTTACAAATGAATACACAATTCCCCCTGGATAAAGAGTGGCATCATAGCACCATCTTACCTTTTGTAGGCTGGTAGGATTTAGTTGGGTCTTGTCAATAATTTTCACAGCCACCTACAAGGTAAAAAAAACTTTCAGTAAACAGTATTAACACTTTGGATGGTAGGAGATTTCAGTTGCCAAGTCAAGTATGTGTCATTTGGCTCTCCAGCTGTTGGAAACTACAACTCCCATCATCCCTAACCAGCTGCCTCCAACAGCTAGAGTACCAAAGGTTGCCAATCCCTGTTCTAAGTAGTGATCCACCTTGCTTGTGTCATTGTAATAGAATAGTACTGCTTAGTACACATCGGCCATGTCTCTGGGCATGCTAAACGTCCAGCTTTTAAGCAACTGGTTTTAAACAGATTTCTCCCCTCAAGTTTCAGATTGCTACAATGAGCAGTTGTGTATTCTTGTCTGGGTCTACCATACCAGACAGATACAGTTTCAAGTTGAAAACAGCTGTTTGGGACATTTACAATGTATTCTCTTCTGCTTGCTGGCCATGTAAGAGAAAACTAGCAGTAGGTTACAACTGCAGTCACACAATAATGTTATATATTATCTAAATAATATACAACACTAGCCTGCAAAGCTCCCTGGGTACATAACCACACATGCACAGTAGAGACTGGCTGAACGCACTGATCCGGAATGGGGAGCTCCGGACAGCTCACCGCCTGTCTCTGCTCCCGGCTCCGGGGCAGCAGCCGGGGCAGCTGGGTGCACTTTAGCTTGTGTATACGGCTTTCATACTAGTAAATATACAAAGTTCTATGCATGCAATAGAATTTGAAGGAATAGCAGAACAGACAGCTCACATTCAGAGGCAAATTTCCTCTAAGATGTCTGCGCTGTTGTTCGCTGGATACCTGCAGAAGAAGCTGGATTACTTCAATAACGCTGACTTCCTCAACATAATACAAGTATGCCTTTGCCTATCGCTATATTAGTAATGTATTGGAGGATAATTATTATGAAGATGATAGTTCCACTTTAAGACCAGCTTTCATGCCATCAATTATCTTTCTTAGGTCAAACAATGCTGAATAACAAAGTCTGTTCAATTACAGTCTGTTCACAACAATGTAGTCTTCCCAATCTAGGATGTTCACAGGGAAAACTTGGAGAGGGTGAAAAAGAGGATATCTCTGTAACTAAAGTGGGCGATAAATAAAGGGTGTTAGAGCAGTGAACTGATGCAGAGAGAATATGAGGAGAATGGGAATCTACAGAGGAGGAACTGGTTATAGAAATTTCTGGTAGTGAGAGAAGAATCCTAGCTCTTTAGAGTCCTGTTTAATGCTTTTTAACCCCTTAAGGACCGGGGAATCCGCACCGCGATCTGACTGGACGACCATGGAGCAATTTTTTTTTATTGCTCCGTTGCGTTCCGGACTCCCTGAATGGCGTGCAGCCGCGGGGGGGAGCCCGGAATTCGATGACTGTCATAGTACGTCATCGGTCGTTAAGTCAAATCGACCCTTGACGTACTATGACCGTCAAGGGTCGTTAAGGGGTTAAAGAGAACTACTATCCGTAGTTCAAACACCTTTCTTTCCTGGATGCTTTTAAAATTATCTTTAAAGGGTTACTAATGTTTCATTAAAAAAGCATCAAAGATTGTTCTTCATAGTTAATAGTACTGATGTCCGATGTTGCCACTGTTCAGAACTGTCTCGTTACGCTGTAATTATAGGATGAAGTTTACCCCTCCTGCCCTTTTTCCCAATCGGACAGGACAGAACAAAATGAGGGACAATCTCCCCTCTGTCAGTATAAGGAAGGAGGATAGGGTTTTTCCTGTTACTGAAGATTGTCTCTCGTCGCGATCCGCTGACAGATCTGAGGCAAAGAAGACTGACATCCCAAAAAGGGGTGGGAGAGGTAAACTTCATCATATAATTACAGCGTAACTAGATAATTATGAACAGTGACAGCACAGGACATCGGTACTATTCAGTACGAAGAACAATCTTAGCTGCTTGTGTTAGGAAACATTACTATCCCTTTAAGAATCCTAATTGTAACATTGTTCACCGAGTGATATGGTTGATAAAAACGGTGTCCAGCTGTAGTACAGTAAATTTCTTCATTGTGATGTGTTTTTGTACTCAGAGGGTTAAGGGAACATTAACCCCTTGTGGACCCATGATGGTCCTGGACCATCATGGGTTGTTATACCCTTAAGGATCCATGACGGTCCTGGACCGTCATGGAATTCAGGGCTCCCCGCGCGGCTGCACGCCATTTGGGGGGTCCAGAATCGAATTGCACAAAAAAAAATGCTCAGTGGTCCTTAAGGGACTGCAAACTATGTGTGCGGCCGGACCTTAAGGGGTTAACAACCCATAATGATAAACCTACAATTTATTTTAATCTCAGCAAAATAACCCTAATGGCCTCTATGAATCAATTCTGTGTGGACTGATTCTCCAAAACTGACCTTTAATAAGTGCTGTATTTCATATCCACAGAGGCGGACATGATTAATTTTGTAGGAATTAAGCACTCAAAATCCTCTCACTGAGGCCTCCTGAAGTCCTAGGTCACCAAATAATGTCCAACTACACAGACGTGACATCCAGTACCAATAAAAGATTCGTTTTGGAGAATAAATCCACAGAAAATGTTTTCATGAATAAGCAAGGGGTTATCCCTCTGGCACTCAAAGGGTTTACTGTGAAATCTCAGGTATAATGCATAATACACAGGTGTAAATTATACCCAAGAATTTAGGGAGGGGATGATACAGGTGTATAGTAAGCACCTGTGATCCCCCCTTTCCCTTCGTTCACCTACCTCGATATTCTCTTTCGGCTCTCTCTACCCTCTTCCACCATGTTGCCCACCTCTGGAAGCAGTCAGGAGATGCGATAGTGCCCTGTGAGGACCTCCATGTGGTTCTGAAACTACATTAGTGCCTGGTGAGGACCCTAAGGTCATCCCAAGACACTACCATTAGCTTGAATTAGCTTCAGTGAGCATAGGCCCTCACAGGGCAATGCTGAAAACAGACAGCAAATGCAAGCATTCCACCCTCTGAACAGATCTCTTGGCTCCCTCCAGAGGGGGTCAATGTGGTGGAATTGAGGAGAGGGAGGTGGAGATGGGAGCATATTGAGGTAGGTGGAGGGAGAGTACACCAAGATAACAAGTTTATTTTCCTTTCATGTATAAGCTACACTCCACCATCACCACTTCACATAAGGTAAAAAAGGGCAAAAACGTGTGTATAATACCCTAGATTTTACGGTAATCATTTCTACATTAATTATAATACATTTATGATCCTAGCCAAGTAAAAGTGGTGATCATCACAAAAGCATCTTGCCAAGCATGTGAAACTCTTAGTAAATGTAGCAATGTAGGACATTTATGAAAATAATTTAATTCATTCCCTAATTTGAGCATAAAGAACTTTGTGTTAATCTTCCCCAATGTTGCATTGCCCACCATTCCCCTTATAATTATTAGTGCCAAAGTAAGCTATGGCCTACAAGAACCTACCTCTCTCCCGGTAAGGACGTGCCTGGCTAGTTTCACCTTGGCGAAGTTGCCTTTTCCTATGGTCTTCAGCAGGCGGTAGTTTCCAATATGAGGCTGTTCGTCGGTGGTTGACGCAATGGAGTTCCGACATCTCGGAAGACTCTGTCTACTGCTCGATTTAGTGGGCGGGACGGGAGGTTCAGGGTATCCATCCAGTGAAGTATGCTACAAGGAAAGGCAGATACAATATTAAGAAAATAAACTAGGTGTATAAATAAGAGAATAAAAGAGAATACTGGTTTATGGAGAGGGCGATATATAAATAGAACAGCCTCCCAACAGAAGTGGTTAAAGGTAAAACGGGAACTTAATTTAATAACTCTTTGGACAGACATATGGCTATTTGAATAATAAAATAAGTCTCAGCTACCTAGGGAGAGAAATTGGCAGACTACGTAGACCATCAGATTCTATCTTTCTGTAATGATTCTGAAAGCAAAAACACCTCTTAAAGGAGCAGTAAACTTTTTTTTATGAAAACACATATTTTACAGAGCATTTCCTGCTGAATAAAACAAGGTCACTCCCATCACTGTCAGATGTTTTATTCAAAATTTATAGCAGTTTAAATAATCAGGAAATGAATTTACTGTGTTTACTTCCTGATAGTTCTAACTGACAGGAAGTGACTCAGCAGTTTCTATCACATTCTATGGAGAACTGTATGTCTGACTTTTCTGACTTTCCTCTCCATTAGAATCTAACAGGAAATCTAATTAGAATTTGACCACTAGAGGGCACTGCTAATGTAAAAAAAACACAGGTTTAAACTGTAATTACTCTGGAAATATAAATCTCTTGGCAGTGGGAGTACCCTTATTTTACTCAATAGGAAAATCCCTACAATATATATTTTTTCATAAAAAAAGTTTACTGCTCCTTTAAAGTAATGTTTCCAGGTAAAAGAAGCTCCAATTATTCTTTATGGTTTTGGGTATTATCATTCTTCACAATGTGTAATTCCAGAGTTATCGAATGAGAAAGTGTCCCCCTCCCGCCCCTTTTACCTAGTATAAGCCGCCTCCCCTCAGATGTGGAATCTGGCCGCTTGACCGGACAGCTCACAGAGAGGGACAATCTTCTTACTGTGATCATAAGGAAAACTCTGTCCCCCTTGAAGGAGGAGGGCAGGTTTTTCCTTATGCTCACAGAAGATTGTCCCTCGCTGCGATCCATCTGGACGGTCTTGCTGCGCAGCTTTACATAGGTAAAAGGGGCAGGAGGGGAACACTTTATGATTCAATTACTCTGGAACTACACACTGACTTCTAGGTGATACTTTCGTCTGTTTACCTTTGCTTACTACTAGGTTGTTCAGTAATTATTAGGCCAAGACAAGTTCACAATAGAAATAGATAGAAACTCACTCCCCCATTATCCTACATTATGGGAGATGATATATAACAAAAGGAGAGTAAGTGATTTATTGCTCACTTCAGATAACAACCCTGTGATCAGCATCCCCTTTGCTTAAGTGGTTAGAAAGCCAAATGACTGATTCCCAAAGGTCAAAACCAATAAAAAAAGACCTGCAGTGCTGCAGAGATGAAATACTACACATATTATTCTAAGTTATAGGTAGCTAACCCTGCTCCTCAAAAACTACTGCCACTGCATGTTTCCATGATATCTCTGAGTGTGCACAGGTAGGTCAATTAAAGTGACTGAGCAATTAATTAGTCTACTTGTGCTTCCTCTGGGATATCCTAAAATATTAGTGTTGCCAGACCATACCCTATAAAAGAAGCCTCGTGACAATGTCTGCTGTAGGGCTCCAGATACTAACACTCCACACTGCTCTCCCTCATGCCTGTCACTCCCTGCCATCCAGACACTAACACTCCACACTGCTCTCCCTCACACCTGTCACTCCCTGCCAGCCAGACACTAACACTCCACACTGCTCTCCCTCACACCTGTCACTCCCTGCCAGCCAGACACTAACACTCCACACTGCTCTCCCTCACACCTGTCACTCCCTGCCAGACAGATACTAACACTCCACACTGCTCTCCCTCACACCTGTCACTCCCTGCCAGCCAGACACTAACACTCCACACTGCTCTCCCTCACACCTGTCACTCCCTGCCAGACAGATACTAACACTCCACACTGCTCTCCCCTCACACCTGTCACTCCCTGCCAGACAGATACTAACACTCCACACTGCTCTCCCTCACACCTGTCACTCCCTGCCAGCCAGACACTAACACTCCACACTGCTCTCCCTCACACCTGTCACTCCCTGCCAGCCAGATACTAACACTCCACACTGCTCTCCCTCACACCTGTCACTCCTTGCCAGCCAGATACTAACACTCCACACTGCTCTTCCTCACACCTGTCACTCCCTGCCAGCCAGATACTAACACTCCACACTGCTCTCCCTCACACCTGTCACTCCCTGCCAGCCAGATACTAACACTCCACACTGCTCTCCCTCACGCCTGTCACTCCCTGCCAGCCAGATACTAACACTCCACACTGCTCTCCCTCACACCTGTCACTTCCTGTCAGCCAGATACTAACACTCCACACTGCTCTCCCTCACACCTGTTACTCCCTGCCAGCCAGACACTAACACTCCACACTGCTCTCCCTCACGCCTGTCACTCCCTGCCAGCCAGATACTAACACTCCACACTGCTCTCCCTCACGCCTGTCACTCCCTGCCAGCCAGATACTAACACTCCACACTGCTCTCCCTCACACGTCACTCCTTGCCAGCCAGATACTAACACTCCACACTGCTCTCCCTCACACCTGTCACTCCCTGCCAGCCAGATACTAACACTCCACACTGCTCTCCCTTACGCCTGTCACTCCCTGCCAGCCAGATACTAACACTCCACACTGCTCTCCCTCACACCTGTCACTCCTTGCCAGCCAGATACTAACACTCCACACTGCTCTCCCTCACACCTGTCACTCCCTGCCAGCCAGATACTAACACTCCACACTGCTCTCCCTCACACCTGTCACTCCTTGCCAGCCAGATACTAACACTCCACACTGCTCTCCCTCACACCTGTCACTCCCTGCCCAGCCAGATACTAACACTCCACAGTGCTCTGCCCCACACCAGTCACTCTCTGCCAGCCAGATACTAACACTCCACACTGTTCTCCCTCACACCTGTCACTCCCTGCCAGCCAGATACTAACACTCCACACTGCTCTCCCTCACACCTGTCACTACCTGCCAGCCAGATACTAACACTCCACACTGTTCTCCCTCACACCTGTCACTCCCTGCCAGCCAGATACCAACATACCACAGTGCTCTGCCCCACACCAGTCACTCTCTGCCAGCCAGATATTAACATACAACACCGTTCTCCCTCACACATGTCACTCCTTGCCAGCCACAAACATTCCAGAATGCTCTCTCTCACCTACCAGTGTTCCTTCTATTGTGAGTAACTAGCACTGAAAGAGTTAAAACAGTAATTAAAACTATGTGGGGTTGCAAGATGCTTGTGTTATTGTAATGCAGAAACAATGAGACAAATAATTTTGGCAGCTTACAGGACATCCATCCAGATCTCATATCTTTCTGGGCAAAACCCAGTCTTCCTCCAGCCGCAACACATAACAAAAGAAAGGGCTGCACGGGTTATCTCCACGTAAGGCAAGTGCATTCAGAAAACTCCAATTTTTATTTCAAAATCTTCATAAAATCAAAACAGGGCATTCAAATTCTATTACTCACATATGTCAGACAGATACAGTTACACACCAGTGTGTCGATCTGCGCATTTTCTGTTATGCACGCTTAAGCAATATGTCAAACAGATACACTACACACCAGTGTGGTGATCTGCGTGTTTTGTGTTATGCACGCTTAATCAATATTTCAATCAGATAACTACACACCAATGTGTCGATATGCATGTTCTGTGTTATGCACGCTTAATCACAACCATGATTATGCGTGCATAATGTGAAACGCGTAGATCGACACACTGTTGTGTAGTGTATCTGTTTGACATATGTGAGTAATGGAAGTTTGATGTCCTGTTTGATTTTATGAAGATTTTGAAATAAAAATTGGAGTTTTATGAATGCACTTGCCTTACGTGAAGTTAACCAGTGCAGCCCTTAATTATTCTAATGCAGCCCTTGCATAATTATTTCTCTAAATCCTTCAATGCTGTTTTTCTCAATGTTGCTTATGTTAGATGGACCACTGTCTACCACCCAGATACTAACACTCTACAGTGCTCTCAGTCCCACTTACTAGCTTATACCAGCAGCTGGAATTTGGCTTTTTAGCTGTTGTGGATGCAACTCTCATTATCTCTAACCTGCCTCTGGCTGGGGAAGATGGAAGTTGTAGTCCCCAACAGCTGGAGAGCCAAAGGTTGATTGCTTCTGGTTTATAAGACTCATAATGCCAGATCTTAGTATTCTCATAACCAATGCTAAGGTTGTATGGCATCTAGATTCTCAACTAGTGGTAATTATACCATCAGGGGTACTTGATTGAAATACAGAAAGGCCTAGATAGCCTCTGGCATGATTATTCAAACTGTAACAGTGACTGTGCTTTCACACTGTCCCTGAAGTCTAGGCCAAAACTTGTAGGAGTGCTTGCTAACTGCCGCTATATCGAAGCTTGTGCAGCTCATTAAGCCCGAAGATGGAAATCGTTACCACTGCTTTCTTCTTGTTTGGCCATCTGCATATTCTCAATGTAAGTCAAAGGCAGTGAACAGATAAGAGACTCCTCAACAGTTCAGTTGGAAAGCATCTAAAAGGTCAATAACTGATCGTATGGCATGTCTCTGCCCCCCTTGTCCCACTGTTGTGGAAAAGAATTTATCCAGCCATAGTGAAATGCCCTGAAATCTCTATACATCTGAAGGGGCCCATGCAACTGAAAGTGAGCAAGTGTGTGTGTGTGTGAATGTGAAAATGAGTGTGTGTATCAATTTGTGTAACTGCGTGTGCGCGTCTGTGAGACTACGACTATGTGTATGACTGTGTGTGTCTGTCAGTGTGTTAAGTGAGAAAAATATGCCTATGTGAGTGTGTGTGCGTGGGAATGTGTGTGTGTGTGTGTGTGTGTGTGTGTGTGAATGTGTGTATTTGTTCTAACATCAACACCTGCCCCTTTTCCCAGTGATGATCACGTTCAATATAGATGTGTTAAATGTTGGGGTATGTAAAAGAAGGTTTAGAACTGTAAGGGTAATTGACATTAGGGGGGGAACTATATGACTACCAATTGGAGTCAGGAAGGAATACATTTCCCCACACACACACACGGGACTAGATTGGAAATGGCTCCAGAGGGTTTTTTTTGTCTTCCTCTGGATCAACAGGGGTGTTTTTGGCATGGGCTGGACTTGATGGACGCATGTTTTTTTTTCAGCCTCATCTACTCTGTTACTATGTATTGAAAAGATTGAGAAACATTGGTATAGAATATTTGTTTGTTGTTCTCCAAAGGATTTGCTAAACTTCAAAAAAAAATAAAGAAAGAAAAAAAACAGGGACTTTCCTCAAAATACCTGGGGATTACTCCAGATTAATACATTATTAGTGTACCATGAAGCCCAACCGCACTATTACTATCAGAGAGATTAGCACCACTACATGTGACAAACTGACAAATCCCAGTGCTTTAAAGAGGAGACCTGGGGCCTTATTTACCAAGCTAAAGAGGTGACATTATCGAGAAAATCATCTTCTCCGTGGACAAAAAAATGAAAATTCCAATTTATTTAAATGGGGCATTTAACCCTTTGCATGCTAGAAGACTATGCATTGCTTTGCAATGCATTGGAGACCTCTCTTTCACTTCACTCCCATAGTACAGGTAGTTGGTTTGCTCCAGAACTGTATCTCTTCAGCTTGATGAAAAAGGTCCTTAGGATCACATTCAACACCAGAGGTGAAATTCTGGAGCAAACCAATGCACCACAAGGGACAAGTATACATTCAGGGAATGTCCATTTTTTAAAGGGGGTATGGGCCCCCAAAACATTATAAACAAACAGTAAAGAGCATAAAGGCCCTATTTAAAGACATAGTAATGTTTCAAATAGAAGGTGGTCAGATTATTCTTCATAGTATTTGGACCATGGAGTTATTTCAATACTGTCAGAATTGTAGTTCAAGAGTAATTTTATGATAAAGTATCCCCCTCCCACCCCTTTTATTGATGTAACACTGCTCCCCACAGAGCAGCAAGACTGTCCAGATGGATCACAGAGAGAGAGAGAGAGAGAGAGAGACAATCTTCAGTGAACATAAGCAAAAACCTGAAAAGCCTGTCAAGGGGGCAGGGTTTTCCTTATGCTCACAGTAAGAAGATTGTCCTTTGCTGTGACCTATACAGTCAAGAGACCAGATTACACATCTGAGGGGAGGTGGCTTACACTAGGTAAAAGGGGAGGGAGGCAGATACTTTATCACTCAATTACTCTTGAACAACAACTCTGACAGCACTGAAATAATACAATCCATGGCTCAAATACTATGAAAAAATCGGAGCTGCTTTTATTGTGAAACATAACTATCCCTTTAAAACATTTTTAGCTTATTGCAAATGATCCATGGGGCTTTAACCCCCCCCCCCAAAAAAAGAGCAAATCAGCAAAACCCCTGCTCTCCTCCCTGTAACATGTAACAATATACATCATATTGCTGTAGGGTGAGAGAGAGCTCTGCTTTAACCAGCAAGTCCTAAACTGCTCTCACATTACCTGGTGTGTAATAACCATTAAAAGATCCGAGAAGTCCGCAGAGCATTGCAAACTAATGCACTGCACACCTGTCTAGTCCTTAACCCTTAGCGTGCCAGGGGGGCACTCTGGAACACTAAGGGTTAACCCTTTGAGCTCTGCAATGCGTTGCGTACCCCTCTGGCACTCAATGGATTAAGAAAGCGTGCTCGGAAGAACAGACAAGACAATGCCTGAATGGACAGTGAAGAGCCAGTATTAGCCCTTTGAGTGCCAGAAATGTATCGTTGGGTACCTCTATGGCACTCAAAGGGTTAATAACCAAGCTGACGTTCCTGGGGTAGAAATGCTGTTGGTGACTTTGACAATTAGCTGACTTCACTGGATCAGCAACTTTACTTCCAAAAATGACATCTCAGATGCAAATGATATTTTGATACCATAACAGCCCCTGTGGCGGGTGAAATATAAATCCTCCTGTTTAACTAGCTGCATTTCATTTGCATTATGCTGCTGACAATGTGAAACAAAACACAGGAGACACCATTAACCTTTTAAGTTCATGAGAGGTGTGCAAATATCTGAAGTATGAATATGAATCAGTAAGCAACTAGTATAGGTGTGCATAATAACCTGACCTGTTCTTCCCACCAGGAGGAAATGATCACAGAGGCATTCTATTAACCCCTTAAGGACCGGAGCGGCGTGCAGACGTGCCGGGAGCCCTGAACTCCATGCCGTGCCAGGGCCGTCATTGGTCCTTAAGTGCCGGACTCCTTGACGGTCCTGGCACGTCAATGGTCCTTAAGTGGTTAAGGTTCACAAGGTGGAACATTTGATGAAAGTGTTCTTTTTGGTACCATAAAAATGTATAATTTCACTTTTCCTCAGTTATATTCAGGAATTATTTTTAGAGAGGGAGAAAGAAATGAAAGATTCGAGAGAAGACTATTTTAACCCTTTGAGCTCTAGAGAGGTATCCAACTCACTGCAATGTGTTAAAGAGTACACTTGAATGAAAGAAGGGACTACTCTCTTTCATAAAAGGGCACCCTTTTAAAGAGCCAGAGGAGCTAAGATGGGGCTCTTTAAGAGACCATACACCCTCCCTATGCTGATACTCTGTGCAATTTTATATGTCCAGTGATCCATGACCACCCGACAGTTACATGTTGAATGTTACCCTTGTCTGAAACAGAGAAATCTCCTCTTTCAAATAGGGGTAGTTCCGAACTTGTATGTGCAAAGGGGGATATGAGAGCTCCTCCCCCCACCTCTGCATGTTACATTGTATAATGCTGGGCGATACTAATATCACCCAATATTATAAATATACGTTTACCCCCATGTACCCCCTGTTTCATAGAGGGGAATCCTTTTTATAAACAAAGATACTCTGGCCCAAATTAGACATTGGGGTGGAAATCTAGGCTATTAATCCCTTAATGACCAGTGGTGCTTTCTATTTCCTTCAGGACCTGTGATTGTCCTGGCACGTCAGGTATTTTGTGCTTACGGAGCTCCTGTGTTATTGCTGTAAGACTAGCGGCGTCTGAAACTGTTCACTCCAAGACCAGACCGTTCTCTCTCAGATCCCCGTTCGGCACGCCAGTACTGTCAGTCACGTGTGCCGGTGCACCGACAAAGATCAAAGCGGTTCTTAAAGGATGGTTACTTCTCTGGACTGCTCATCGTTAAGGGGTTAAAGAGCCTCACTCCTGCGCTGTTATGTTAACCCTTTGGCACTCATAGGGTTAAAACAGTACCTAGAGGGAGATGTACTAAGTGGCAATGTTACAACAATGTGCCTGGTGATGTATGGTGAGCACATCGCCATGGCGATGGCGGCATCTCCATATGTACCAAGAACTAAATATGCAAGGGAGGATTTGCTCATTAGCATGTAGGTTTGTGGAACAGCTTGCGATGTGGACGGGGTGCCCTCCCCTGCACATCACCAACAATTCGACAACCCTGAAGTCTGAGAGCATCCATTCTGCCCCCAAACTGCCCACTGAGGAAGCAGAGAGGAACCACTCAGACTTACACAACACGTACAGCATTGCTCCCTTAACCCAATCAGTGTCATATTAACAGATATTGGCAGCAATAATGAATCATTGAGAGAATGGCAGAGAAGCTATAACATATCCCATCTTCTCTGCCACTCTATAAATGATAGGTTAATGCTGGAAACATATTTATGTTGTAACCCTTTCAGTGCCACAGGAGTGTGCACTGAAAGGGAAAAAAGGACAGCAGCTGTAGAGATAGCAAACTGTCATCTGGCTCCATAGAGAGCAATAGGGAGATCACAACATCTCCAGCCTCAGGTTAACGATGCTGGGACTGAACTCCGACAGCTTAGTGCTTGTGGCGAACAGCCACATCCTCCTATAATATAAAAGGTCAGATGAGTGTTTGTCTGATACAGTCACGCACAGTAGAGACTGCCCGAACGTGTCCGATGCACTCATGTGCAGTAGAGATGGCCCGAACACACAGAATGCTGGCCTATGGAACGTGTCCGATGCAGTCATGTGCAGTAGAGACTGCCCGAACACACAGAATGCTGGCCCGTGTACACGGGCTTTTCCACTAGTTAACATATAAAACACACCTACATGAATAAGACAATAGCTCATTAATCTGCATGTCTATTTGCAAATAAGCCATTGTTGAAGCCTTCTGAAGGCATGGTGGATTCATGGAGATGTTAGACCTTAGTGAATGTTGTAGATATACCACTGATACCACTTTGCCACCATATCAACACCCTGTCCCCTTTCTGCATCTCCCTGCTGGAGGTCCAGTGTAGTGGGCTTCTTTTAAAGGGATAGTAATACTTGAAAATAATTGTATTTTATACTGTAGCCCTTAAAAAAACATGAAAAATTATATATCTTATAAAGGTTTGGGAGATATTCACATGTAAAATATAGTAAAATGCTCTTTTCCTGGCTGTTTCAGCCAAGTCTGCCATCTAGTGGACAGATTTGGAATTCAGTCCACAGAGCAACCGGCAGCTCTTTAGCAGTGCTGAGATCATGATCTTTGAAAAGAACTACTTAATTGGAACTATCTACAAAGTTTGCCTGGCTTGAAAGCACACTTTGTAGACCATTCCAATTAAGAAATTCTTTTTAAAGATGGTGATCTCTGCACTTCTGGAGAGGCACAACCGGTCCCGGGACCGGATTCCAAATCTGAAGGGTGGAGCAATGACATCACTCCAGGGGAAACTTTACTTCTGAATATCTCCCCAACCATAAAGGTTTGGGAGATAAGACTTATATCATTTTCCAAGTTTTTTTAAGGGCTACAATATACAATAAACTTATTTTCAAGTATTACTATCCTTTTAAATGACATCATGCATGAGCTTGAGGACTTCATTCATGCAATGGGTTCCCAGTCACTGGATTAATACCAGGTTCTGAAGACTCCCAGATAGGGGACACTGTCCCTAATATTATGGTAACCGCAATGCACTGCTTCACCCCTCTGGCACTCAATGAGTTAAACTATCTGCTGAAGATGTGGAAATCCATGCCCATAGCAGTAAAGGTTATCCTGTTCCAATCACATACTATGGAAAGCTGCACTCTATGGGTCAAAGTCTCGCATAGAATGCAATCTAAAAAACAAACAGCTTTCTGGGCACCAATTAACACTGTGGCAGCAGTTTGATTGAAAACGAGCTGTAATAACTTTAAAATAAACTATCCCAGTAGTGGGTGAGCCCTTTTTTTTTCACTTGACAGGAGACACCTTATAAGTTATTTCTAGGATTAAAGTAAGAAGTTTACTGCCCCTTTAACAAACCTCTACTGCAAATATTTTCTTAACATATTATTGGATATTAATATTAACTCTTTAAGGAACAGAGGAGTGTGCAACGCATTCACCCCTCTGGTCCTTAAATGCTTTAAAGGTTTCTCATTTGAATCACAGAATGTGTCCCTTTATGCACTCAAGGGGTTAAAGATTTCTTATTTGAATCACAGAATGTGTTTCATTATACACATTTTACCTTTTCTAATTTTAAATAGGTGCGTGGGTGGTGGGGCTTCAGAAGGGAACCCAAAATAAGACATGATTATGTCAGAAAACATATGATCAAAATTCTTCCATTCAACGTGGGAGAGGAACTAACAAGAAGACGTTTAGCAATTCCACCTCTTCCGTGCCCAAAAGGAGCATTCTATACGCCAAAGATACCCCCCCAAAAAAAAAGTTGTATCAAATGTCACACAGTTTCTTCATATGCATGTTATTTTCCCCAGTTAAGAAATGCACAAAAACTAACTCAAAAGGAACATTACAATGATTACTTTTGCAGAGGTGTAGAGTTCCCCTTTAACACCCGGGCCGGAATTATGTCCTGGCATGTCACTGGATGTTAAGGGGTTAACCCAATAAGCGATTTGTTGAAGACAAATCTAGAGCCCATGGGGTTAATGCCCATATTTAGAATTTTAACCCTTTGCGTGCCAGTGGGGTAGGCAACGCATTGCTTTGCAATGTGTTGCGTACCCCTCTGGCACTCAACATGCGGCCCTGTGAGAGAATGGAAGCCCACATATGAGAGCCTTGGAGAAATTACAGTTTCTTATCACTGTATTAATCCATCTGATTTTTACCCTACTCAGAAAAACCAAATGTCAGAGTGGTAGAAAGCCAGGAAAAGATTATACATTTAATCCAAAAGGTCCTCAGTGTCAGTTGTACTGCAGCCAAACCAAAAACGTATGAGTCAGCAATGAGTGGACATACTGAAAACATGACACCAGCACTCAATTCTTTTTATAAACGCAAACACAGAGAAAACCTAAAAGAAGCTCCATCAGAGGGTAAGCACGGTAACAGAATGTTTCCATAGTAACACGTTAAAAAACACTTTAAAAGAGGCATGCGTCCATCAAGATCAGCCTTTGGCATATCATCCCTGTTGATCCAGACAAAGGAAAAAAATATTGAATCCATTACCAGCTAAGCCCCAAATGGGTAAAAAAATAATCTTCCTTCCGACTGCAAAAAGGAAGTCGGATATTTCCTGGATACATATTTTTCTGTGCTAGAAAGGTAACAATTACCTCTTGTTTTTATTAAAAAAAAAATCTATAGTATCTGCAAACACATCTTCGAGGTAAAGAATTCTACAACCTTGCTGCCCTTATGTTGAAAAAATCCCTTTTGTCAAAAACATCTCTAATTCATGACCTCTCGTTTTTTATTTAGCTCTTTGGGTAAATTCCCAATGATATTTCTTTTTATTGACAATGGTTATATTTGTAAATGGTAATCACATCACCCCTAAGACATCTCTCTAATGTAGACAAACCCATTTTGTCTAGTCACTCTTTATAACGCAGATCTACTAGTTTTGTTGTATGTCTCTGCACTTTTTCTAGTTCAGTAATGTATTTTTTTAAGAAGTGGTACCCAAAATTGTACTCCATATTTAACATGAGTGTCACAAGTGAAGGCTATAGCTCCTGCTGAGACAGTGGAAAGAGTGTGGGAGGGAATGGGTTAACAATACCAGACCTCCTGGTTACCTGTTACTATTCCTAGCAACCACCAAATTAACCCCTGAAATCCCTCCTGCACGATCACCCCAGTACTACAATTTGCTACCACTACCAATACTTTATATCTGGGCATCTTAGGTTACCCCAAAACAACAGAATTACAGTATAAAATCACCTTAATAATCAGACATATAGAATTAACCTTTTAGTAACGTGTGCAATCTGAGCTTCCCTCAGAGTAGTGAGTTCATGTTAGAGAACAGGGACAAGAGCTGATTAATTGAACATTTAATCTGAAAAAAGGCTTCACAGTGCTGGTTTACAAAAACCAGAGAAATAAAGGACATACACAAATAAAGATTACACATAAGCAAAACAGTCCATAAAATAAAATGGGAGAAACACAAGAAATCCCTAAATAAAATTACCAATTGGTATATCCCCAATTACTAATTGGTATATCCCCCTTCAGTTGTTACAACAAAATTTACCACATACCCATATTAAAACTCATATTAAATACTTTACACAGTTCCTTCTAAGAGGCCAAACCCCCTGGGTGTTACCTGGGGGGAGGTTTGGCCTGATAATTTACGGCCCACTCAATCAGACCTGTCAGGGATGTTAATGCAGAGTTCTACCTGAAAAATCATAAGGCTTCCCAAAATATGCAACCCACAGCACACCTCAATAATGTTATAATAATCATATTCCCCATATCTGTGTGAATGTCTGGACACTAAACATGCTGGGTCTAACTGGTTGCAAAGTGGCTACTCTTGTAACTCATAGCAGGAACACCTCCCCCTGGCACGTTTGGTACCCACCACAAGGGTAAAGCCTTGGCATTCTGAATATATATATATATATATATATATATATATATATATATATATATATATATACATATACACACACACACACATGTTCTCCCTATTTTATAATATTTGACTGTCCCCTGGATGAACCCCATGAGAGCAGAGGGCCCAATACCTTTTATGACCCCTATTTCCTGCTCTGGCAATGTTATCTACTCAGCTAATTTAGTTAACACTTTAAAAGGTACAATAAAATACACAAAATAAACAAATTATACATACCAGGTCCCTGCAAGGGCCAACTCATGTCTTGGCATGACAATGAGGCCTTTCCAATTATATTCCCATCTTAGGGAAATAATAAAAACAGGAAGGCGCTCTTGGCTTAATATCGTCTAAAAAGGACTAATTCTACAAATCCTACCACCAGTTGAGGTTCATCTACTCTACACTTATGTGTAGTCTGGAATGTAGGCCAATGGGATCTTTAAACTGCCCCAACCACAGAAATCTTAAAGGGGTAGTAATAATTCATTTTATCTTTATTTTATTTTGTAGGCATTAAAAAAACATGGAGAACGATATAAGTCTTATCTCTCAAACCTTTATGGTTTATGAGATATTCACAAGCAAAGTTCCCCTCCCACCCCTTTTACCTAGTGTAAGCAATCTTTTCTCAGATGTGGAATCCAGTCCATAGACCAGACAGATAACAGCAGGGGACAATCTTATTTCTGTCAGAACAATGAAAGCCCTGCCCACCTTGACAAGCTTTTCAGCTTTTTCCCTTATCTTAATTGAAGATTGTCCCTCTCTGCAGTCTACCTGGGCACCTCCCTTCTGCTCTGGCTGAGCAGTGTTACATCAGTAAAAGGGGCGGGAGGGGGATACTTTATCATTGAATTACTCTTGAACTATAACTCTGACAGAATTGATATAACACTCTCCAAGGTCCAAATACTATGAGGATTAATTAGAGCTACTTTTATTGTGAAACATTACTATCCCTTTAAATTCCACTCTGTGTGAAGGTCTCAAAATTCTATCACAGGTTACTCCTTATAACATCCATACACAACTGATATATAGAAAAGAAAAAACAAAAAAAGAGTGCACCCTCTTTTTGTTTTCTCTTTTCTATATTCCTGTCCCGTTCATCTATACCCATCTTAATACATGATAGCACCCTATTGGCTCTTGCAGCAGCTGACACTGCACACTGCTGTGAAGTCTATCATTACTCCTAGATTCCAAAAGTAGTTTCCTATTTAGTGTATGTGTAACATGTTTGTTTCTGCAGCACAAATACATAACCTCACGTTTATCTATATTAAACCTCATCTGCCACTTTTCTGCCAATTAACTCTGTTTATTCAAATTGTTCTGCAGAGGAAAAACAACACCCATCTCTGTATGTATTTCTGTATAAACTTCTGTGTCATGAGCAATGTTAGAAACATTACTTTCAATGCCCACTTCAAGATCTTTAATAAACAAATTAAAAAGCACTTGGCCCCTGACTGAACCCTGAGTCAATCCACTTATAATTTCAGACTAAATTGAAAAAGTTCCATTTACAACAACTCTCTGAGGTCTATAATTTAAAGAGACAGTGATGACAGAATATAAACGTAGCTCCGATTGATCCTCATATAATGAGGATCATATAGTGCAGTATTTCTATAGTTTATGTTTTATAGTTCAAGAGTAAATCAATTCTAAAGGATCCCCCTCTCTCCCCTTTTACGGATGGAGTGCAGCGAGGGACAATTTTCATTGAGCCTAAGGAAAAACCTACCCTCCTTCGTCAAGGTGAACAGGGTTTTCCTTATACTCCGTGGATGAAGATTGTCCCTCGCTGCGCACTGTCCAGTCCCATGATGAGATTCCACATCTGAGAGGTGGCGGCTAAGGGTAGGTATAAGTGGCAGGAGGGGTATCATTTAGAATTGATTTACTCTTGAACTACAAACATAAACTACTGAAATACAGCGCTACGTGAACCTTGTTATATCAGGATCAATCGAGGCTGTATTTATATTCTGCCACTGCTATCCCTTTAAAGTGGATCTATCACTTATAGATATCTAATGCTCATTAGATAAAGCATTTAGCAAAAAAGTTTAATATTTTAGTCATTTTGGAAAACCTGTTATCTACGCAAAAATTCAAGTTTAAAGGGATAGTCAAGGGGGCAGGGCTTTCATTGTTCTCATAGGAAGAAGATTGTCCCCTTCTGTTATCTGTCTGGTCTATGGACTGGATCCCACATCTGAGAAGAGATTGTTTACAGTAGGTAAAAGGGGAGGGAGGGGAAACTTTGCTTGTGAATATCTCTTAAACCATAAAGGTTTGAAAGATAAGACTTATATCGTTCTTCATGTTTTTTTAATGCCTACAAAATAAAATAAAGATAAAACAAAGTATTACTATCCCTTTAAAGAGGAACTGTCACCTGTATTTAAGTTGCTTTGATCGGAATGCTCCTTTACACTGAATCTGTAATATATAATGCTGTATTCACTGAGATACTTGCTTTTAAACTTCAGCCGGTTATGTCACTGCAGGAGAGGCTGCTGGTCAACTCTGCCCCGAAGACTGTCAATCTTCGTCTGTTCTCCTCCCCAAGAAGGAACTCGTTCCAACCTCCTCCAATGATGGAGGATTTCTCCGTGTAAGCTGGAGCTCTCTCTTGCCAATGAGACCGCTCCAGCTTACATGGAGGAAGCCTCCATCATCAGAGGAAGTTGGAACAAGGCGCTACTTGGGGAGGGGAACAGATGAAGATTGACAGGTTGCGGGGCAGAGTTGACCAACAACCTGTCCTGAAGCAAAGTAACCGGCTGAAGTTTAAAAGCAAGTATCTCAGTGATTACAGCATTATATTTAAAAAATAAAAGGATTACAGATTCTGTGCAAATCAGCATTTAGACCAAGGCAAATTTAATTCAGGTGAGACAGCTCCCCTTTAAGCACCCTTGGGTGTATATGCCATCAGGCACTGGTGTTTTTTCACCATTACCTTTTCCAGTAAGCCATGTAAGTGATTGATTTAATTATGCAATTCTCACTGTATGCCCAAATATTGACATTATTGATTTTTTTGTATATACATACGAAAATGATTACATTTAAGTTGTCACTCATTGCCTTATGCTTACCGTTTAATTCCCGTCTCAGTTTTAAGTGGATCAATATCAACCTTCATCTTTTTGTCTTTTATATTCCTGCAGAAATGTTTACAATCTTTCTTGCTCTCTCTTGTAATACTTCTCATTTTCAGTTCTAGTTAGCCTAACTAGATTCTATAACATTCATTATAGTTTTTAAATGATGCATGTGACCTTTCACACTTTAATAATTTAAGAGACTGCTTCTTATTCCTCATTTCCCTACAAACCTCTTTGTTAAGCCACACTAGCCTTAATTTGTTCCATCTGTATTTATTCTCCAGTGGTGTATATTATATTATATATATATATATATATATATATATATATATATATATATATCTCAAAGAGCAGACTGAACAAATTCCACCTTTCTTGCGTATTTTTTTTTATCTAAGAAGATTAAACCCTTGTTGATGGGTTTTTCAGAACACATTTCAAAGGACACCATATTGTGGTGACCACTTCCCTAATACTCCCTTACCTGAATATTGTATACCATTACAGAATTGTTTGAGATTGCTAGGTCCAGCAAGGCCTTATGTCTAGTTAGGACATGAAATTGCCATTAAAACATACTTAGAAATGTATTTCTGTTTGTTGTTCTGGAAGTCGCATTTCTCCAGTCAATTTCAGACTAGTTAAATGTCCCATAATGATTACATTTCTTAAGTAAGACTCCTTTTCCACTTACAACAGCAGCCTGGCTTCATGTTTATCACATACATTAAATACAGGGAGTTTAACCATTTAAGGGCCAGGGGGGTGTACAATACTTTGCAAAGCAATGCATTGCACACCCCACTGATGTGTAAAGGGTTACAGATTACCTATATAAAAGTGACAGGCAAGCAGTTTGGCCCATAGGGTTATATGTGTGTTGCCTGAATCTTCAAAAGAGCCACACAAATTAGGTTTAACCTCAGGGTAGACCCCCGATTGAAAAAAGGGTACAACTTCTCTGTAAGAGACTGGATTAAACTGGAATATGGAGGATGAAGGGAAGATGTTGGCAAGGAAATGAGACTGAATATTTTATTATAGAATAAAAAAAAAAAATCAAACTAAAAAAAAATTATATATAGTGTTTCTACTGAACCAGAAGAGATGAGTGGAGTCTCATAAGCCCCCAGGAATGTCTGATGATCATCACTGACCTATATGTTATATAAGCTATTTTTTTTTTTTTAAAGTAAAAAAAAGTATAGTCATTTTTCAGCCCTGAAATTCCTCCCCCACGCACTTGGTGAAAAATACAAATCCACCAGCAGAGGGCTGCTGCCATGCAATGCCAGTGGATACACTTCAGGGTATGCACTACAGAGTGTGATCGCTGAGTGCATAGTGGTGAATACACTCTACTATCTTGCACCTTGTTAATAGATTATGTTAAAGGGATAGTAATGCTTCATTTTAACTTTATTTTATTTTGTAGGCATTAAAAAAACATGAAGAATGATATATGTCTTATCTCTCAAACCTTTATGGTTTAAGAGATATTCACAAACAAAGTATCCCCCCCCCTGTTCAGCCAGATCAGAAGGGAGGTGCCCAGGTAGACTGCAGAGAGGGACAATCTTCAATTAAGATAAGGGAAAAAGCTGAAAAATGTGTCAAGGGGGGCAGGGCTTTCATTGTTCTTATAGGAAGAAGATTGTCCCCAGCTGTTATCTGTCTGGTCTATAGACTGCATTCCACATCTGAGAAGAGATGGCTTACACTAGGTAAAAGGGGCGGGAGGGGAAACTTTGCTTGTGAATATCTCTCAAACCATAAAGGTTTGAGAGATAAGACTTATATTGTTCTTCATGTTTTTTTAATGCCTACAAAATAAAATAAAGTTAAAATGAAGTATTACAATCCCTTTAAATCTTAGATTTCAACTTGTATAAAGTCGCCCTCCAATAATTCAGCATATGGCGACTAGCTTCGTAATAGTTCTATTAGCTCTCAGAAGTACCCGATTCTGAAGTAATCCTTAATCCTGACTGAAGGCCAGGTTAGCAAAGTCTGCATCATCAGTCCCGTCCGGTGCATTTCGGCACAGTTCAATGGCTCCTAGAGGAGTCCATGACTGACAGCGCAGGCGATCAGACGTCTCTAAGACAAGATGTCTGCCCTGATGCCTGTCTTCAGGTCTCCGAAGACGAAGGATTATTTTAGAATCGGGTACTTCTGAGATCTAACAGAACTATTATGAAGCTAGTCGCCATATACTTAATTATCGAGGGGCAACTTTATAGCAGGTGAAAGTTCCACTTTAAACAAAGTGCAAGTAAGGATAACTCCCGGAAATGCCCATAGACCTCCCAAGTCTCATTTCAGTGGCACAAACAGAGTTAATGTAGAATTTTCAGGATAGGCGGTTTATTAAGTTTGTGTCTGACAGGAGAAAGCCTAGACTTTTGATTCCAGAAACAGGTGAACAGGGGAATCAGTTGGTGCATTCCCCCTCACGAGTTTAAAAATAATAGAAGGTTAAAGGGATAGTAATGTTTCATAATAAAAGCAGCTCTAATTAATCATCCTAGTATTTGGACTTTGGAGAGTGTTATTTCAGTTCTGTCAGAGTTGTAGTACAAGAGTAATTCAATTACAAATTATCCCCCTCCCGCCCCTTTTACTGAACACTGTTCAGCCAGAGCAGAAGGGAGGTGCCCAGGTAGACTGCAGAGAGGGACAGTCTTCAATTAAGATAAGGGAAAAACCTGAAAAAATTGTCAAGGGGGCAGGGCTTTCATTGTTCTCATAGGAAGAAGATTGTCCCCTTCTGTTATCTAGGTAAAAGGGGCAGGAGGGGAAACTTTGCTTGTGAATATCTCTCAAACCATAAAGGTTTGAGAGATAAGACTTATATCATTCTTCATGTTTTTTTAATGCCTACAAAATAAAATAAAGTAAAAACTAAGTATTGCTATCTCTTTAAAGTTAACATTTTAACCCCTTGCACTCCATGGAGGTGTCCAACACATTGCTTCACGAAGTGTCACCTATCCCGCTAGCATCCTAAGCGTTAATTCAAATACAGGGTAAAAAGTGGTGTTGTAGCATTTCAGATCAGAATCTCATAAACTAACAGTTATGGGTCACTAATTCCCCATTGGCTGAGATCTCTTGTGATATCAAACTGGTGCAATTTCCCATGTAAAGGTCAGATTCCATGGGGAAACATGAATGTGTTCTGAGAAGAGCATTAACCCTTTAAGGACCAGAGTGCACTGCACACCCCTCTGGTACTTAAAAGGTTAAGAAAGCTCACTGTAGCAAAATACACAACTAATTCTCACTTTTAAATTTGTTCATTAGTTTAAAAAAAAAAAAAAAAAGTTTGTTTTCGATGATCGCTTTTCAAGGGACCTTTAGGTTTTACTGACAAAGCTATGAGCCTGTTCACATGAGCAAAAAATCAGTGGCGTCCGCAAGATGTCACCCATGCAGATTATTATTAGATCTCAATCAGGCTGTTCCTGTGGATCACTGTGGCCTTGAGTGAACTCAGCCAGCTTCACAGGGATTATCTGCATGGTGGCCTATGGGCCGCAGTACAGATCATTAGCATAAGCATATTGGAGGTTACTAAGTTCATAACAACATCTGATAAAACAGTATCTCACATCAGCATGGGCCAGGCCTCAGTCATAAGCCTAAAGGCTTCACAAATCCAAGGTGTCCAAATGCCTACAACTTCGCTTTTTTAGTTCAAACCTGACATTTAAACCACAAATCCTCCAGTTGCTTTAAAGGGATAGTAATACTTGTATTAAACTTGAGGTCCAAGTCTTCTTTATGTTTTTTTTGTTTTGTTTTGTTTTTTAAATCACATAGTTCTACATTTGAATAATTACAATTTTGTAGTTCAAGCGCTGTTCAATCAGAAAGGATCCCCCTCCCACCCCTTCTGGACTCCTCCCATCAGATCTGTACTCCAGTCGTGGGACCAGACGGATGCAGTGAGGGACAATCTTCACACAGTAAGTATAAGGAAAACCACTCCCCCTTGATGAAGGACGGTAGGATTTTCCTTTTGCTTAATAAAGATTGTCCCTCGCTGCTCTCCATCAGGACCAGACTGAGAGGCATCATTACGCAGGAAAAGGGGTGGGAGGGGGATCCTTTCGGATTGAATAGCGCTTGAACTACAAAACTAAGTATTCAATTATAACACTGTGTGTTAAAATAAAAACATAAAGAAAACTCGGACCTCAAGTTTAATAGAAGTATTAATAATATTAATTTAAGCCTTCAGGAAAAGATCACTTGTCTGTTACTATGGAAAACACGCGCTATCATGGGAGAAGTTTGCCCTGTACTCTGTGCCTATACCAGTCGTATTGATCGGAACAAAAGCTGGTGTACCAGCCTTAAAGGGAATGTATGGAAACAGAAGCTGATGCACCAGCCTTAAGGGGAATGTATGGGAACAGAAGGTGGTGCACCAGCCTTAAGGGGAATGTATGGGAACAGAAGGTGGTGCACCAGCCTTAAAGGGAATGTATGGGAACAGAAGGTGGTGCACCAGCCTTAAAGGGAATGTATGGGAACAGAAGGTGGTGCACCAGCCTTAAAGGGAATATATGGGAACAGAAGGTGGTGCACCAGCCTTAAAGGGAAATTATCATCTGGAAAAAACCGATGTTAAAAACAGTTTGCGTACCTTGAAGTATCAAAAACACAAGCACAATATACCCCAGCAACTGCTATAAGCACCATAAAAACATGGAACAATTCTGTAGCAAATCAAACCCCACCAATCCAATGCACAGAAGACCTATCACTCAAGGATTTAAGAAGGTCAGTATAGGGTCCACAAAAGAATTTTAATAACCCTTTGAGTGCCAGAGAGGTATCTATGCATTGTTTTGCAAATGCATTGGGTACCTCTGTCAGTCAAAGGGTTAGGGAGTTCTGGTTCCCTGAGATTTTTCCACCCATGCCCTAAATGCCTTCACAAGAAGCCCACAACACAAAACGTACATAGTGCACCAACAACAATGCTGGACCACCTCTTGTACCATACAACCAAAATAGCTGCTCAAACTCCCATATGAACCACTAAATAACTGCCACGATAATGTCCACAGTGTAGAATGATAACTGACTATTTGGCCAGCTTCAGATCTCAAGTGGGTGCAAAAGGAGCATCCCCAAAAGCCCCATAATGTTACAAGACAAAGCACAAAAGATTGATGCACCACCACTAATGGGATCCCTCAAAGCTTGGAATAAAAACAATTTCCTTTATTATAATAATGTATAAGAAGTACCTTCAAATAATTCAAGCTGGATGTCCACTGGAGAAAATGTAAATATATAGCAGCTAGATCCAAAAAACACTTGACATGTCAGATCCACGCGTTTCGCATACAATACGATTACTCATGATCTCTAGATCCCTAAATGCCTTCACAAGAAAGCTACAACACAAAAAGTACATAGTGCACCAACAACAATGCTGGACCACCTCTTGTACCATCAAATCTTCTGTGTATTAGCAATGACCACCAGTGTGAGCCTGAGTTAATTTTTTTCTAAAGTGGAACTTTCACTAAATTAACTTAGTGCCACTTATGATTATTACGTTAGTGATATGCACACACTTATTTTTATTTTCAAACATTATTGCTCCTTTAAAACTTTGAGTACCAGAGGGGTAGGGAAAGCATTACAAAGCAATGCATTCCACACTCCTCTGGCACTCAAAGGGTTAAGGAAAAAATAGAACCTTTTCGGCAGACAGGCATCGGCTGGGATCTTGCTGTAGGTGTTCTCTGCGTCTCCGCTGTCAGTCCCTTCCGGTGCCTTTCGGCACAAAGGCATTTAACTCACCAATTGTGCAGTTGAAGGGGACGGACAGCATAGACACAGATATGCCGGCTCTGCAAGATGTCTGCACTGTTCCCCGCTGCCTGTCTGCATAAAAGGTTATATTTTTCATTAAAAGCGCAATTATACTTGAAAATAAAAATAAGTGAGTGCATATCGCTATTGCAATAATCATTTGCGGTGCTATGTTACTTTAGCTTTAAGCCATTGAGTGCCAGAGGTGTATCCAACACAATACCTCATCTGGCACTGAAAGGGTTGAAAGCTAAGGAAGGTAGGAGTATAGTCAGTGCTCAACACAATCGGCAGGCACTGGAGTTGGGATGGAGAGTAAGGGAGTAACAGAAGTCTTAACACACACAACAGGGACTAAATATGGAGGGCACCAAAATAAAACCTCAAATACATCTCCCCTGCACCTTGTCCTTAAGCTCGTATATAGTTGCAGCACCAATTGTGTATATGAAAAAAGATAAGAGGAGGGGAGGAGCACACAAAAATCCCTCTTAAGTGTAGTATAAAATATATTTATTATTACTAAAAAGACATAAAAGACAATGTGTATTAAGTATGTAAAAAATTATACAGTATCTAATACTCTGAGTAATTTCAAATCCCTATGTGACATCATCCTGAGAAATGATGGTACAAAGAGAGAGAGAGATATATAAAGATACCGGAATCAAATGGAAATGATCAATATATATATAAATGCCACTGTTAATTCCAATCTCTAAAGGGTATGAGCAGAAAATTGACATAGCAGTCAAAACCAGTTTTCATTCATGCAGAGTTCATACATGGAAGGGGGCCAAAATGTATCTGTTACAGGATCAACACGAGACACAAAATAGATAAAGGGACAGACGTAAGTCTTTATGATGGGCTTGAAATCATAAGGCTCCAGCTGAAATCCCTAAGGTGCAGATGTACACTTACTGAAATTGGAGACTAGAATTAACTAGTCCACTAGCCCACTGTGTTTACAGAGTCAACACACAGCTATTCTGCTCCTGAATGAGATGCGGAAGAGAGGGTGGTAGGATGAATAAACATTTTTTCCCTTGTCAGGCGGCCAAATCAGGAAGTCAGCTGAGTGTGAAGATCGCACCCAGGCTGATTCCTGCTGGTCGGTGTTAATGCACAGATGTATCACAGAACCAATGGGTGAAGAAATATGGAGCCTTCTGCTTACCCTGCCCCTAGAGCGATGTGCACAGTGGCAGCCTGGTCTATCTGGGAGAGGCACAGGGTATGAAATACTGCAGTGTTGCTGTAGGGAACCTTAGGACATGCACATGGTTCTGAAAAACACTGGTTCACTTTCTTGTCAAACTCTTTATCGAAAACTGAGGCACCTTACAGGGATAGTAATGTTTCACAATAAAAGCAACTCAGCTTAATCTTCATAGGATTTGGGCCATGGAGAGTGTTATTTCAATATTGTCAGAGTTGTAGTTCAAGAGTAACTGAATGATAAAGTATCCCCCTCCTGTCCCTTTTACTGATGTAACACTGCTCACCTGAGAACAGAAAGGTGGTGTCCAGGGGGATCACAGAGAGGGACAATCTTCAATTAGCATAAGGGAAAACCTGTCAAAGGGGGTAGGGTTTTCCCCTGCTGTCATCTGTCTGGTCTGTGGACCAGATCCCACATCTGAGGGGAGGTAGCTTACACTAGGTAAAAGGGGCGGGAGGAGGATACTTTAGCATTCAATTACTCTTGAACTACAACTGTGACAGTATTGAAATAACACTCTACATGGCCCAAATACTATGAAGATTAATTGGATCTGCTGTTTTTATGAAACATTACTATCACTTTAAGTGGAAGTCAGAGATCCACCAAAGCACCACAGCCCCCTGTTAGAGGAACACTCTTCCAGATATATATATATATACACACACACACACACACACACACACACACACACACACACACACACACACACACACACACACCCCCCCCCCCCCCCCACATACACACAAACACATCATTCTATGGCCAGAGAATCCCAATGACCCTATGAATTTTGCCCTGTGCCTTTGTTCATCCCATGCCCATGGAGGCAGACATGACAGTTTGTTAGTTCTCCTTTATAGAAGACCCTAGAGCAGAGCACCTTGATCTTATATCGTCATATCTCTGATCATTCCTGACATTCCCATTCAGCACCTAAATGGCATTCTGGGGCATATTTACTATACAGCAAGAATCCATAAAACACTTTACAATCCAGTCATACGTAATGGCCATATTATGGCTTTTCTGCTAATCAGAGCTTATTATTATTTACCAAAAGAGACTGCACTGCGTACCTCATCCCTGTCATACACTTTCACAGGTTTATTTCGCTATTTAGCTAAAGACAACTGCACACACCATTATCTGGATGACACATCCAGTTGGGGATTTAAATGGGTAGCAAATACTTATTATGATAAAACCATACAATATATATCTTATCTGCTAAGTTAACAAGGGGACTTCTACATGTGGAAGATGCTTCAGTCAAAAGTTATCACAGAGCAAATTTGCATTTTGAGTTCAAGATATATATATTTTTTGTTTGGTGAGGCTGCACTTTTGCTATTACTGCCTGTGAAAAGCAGTGTCATAGACACAAGTTTTGCATAGATGTCTGTAACATCAGTGACACCTAGCAGCAAAACATCTTACAGCAACACGTCAGAGTCATATATAGCTTTCCGGGGGAAGGGTGGAGGGCTTTATAGAAAAAACATTGTATTATATGAAGCGGGGAGAGTTTATTCAATACAAATTGTAACTTGCACATTCTCGAAAATAGTAGTTTTCTGCTTTTTGAATAATTTTCAAAGTAGCATTGGAGTCTTGGTAAATATTTCCTGTACTGCTACGGCAGGCTAGTTTCGTCACCCCCGAGGTGTTAGGTTTAATTATCCAAAGCTAATTTGCAACTCAGTGATAAATATATCAGTGAGCTGACACTTTTTCTCTATTTATAGAGTAAGTTTAAACAGTCACCAGTTCCCAATGAATATTGTTTTTGTTGTTCTGGGTTTTTAGCTTCTTAATCTGATTGGTAATGAAAATAGCTGGCTGTCTTTTAGGTATCTTTTCCAAACAGAAAACAATAAGGGGATTTTGGCGTATTTAACAATAAATCCTTCTCTCTTCATCCATGAAGAACATAGGAACCATGAAGATAGAGTAACCTTCTGAAGCAGGGGATTTTATCCAACGCTCCACATAGAACATAAGAAAAAATGGTTTAAACGTCTAGGTAGAGAGGGCAAAAGTAATTGTTAACCCTTTGAGTGCCATATGGGTATCTGACACATTGAA
Source organism: Rhinophrynus dorsalis (assembly GCA_037306005.1). Classification (NCBI taxonomy): domain Eukaryota; kingdom Metazoa; phylum Chordata; class Amphibia; order Anura; family Rhinophrynidae; genus Rhinophrynus; species Rhinophrynus dorsalis. The sequence goes on from CM074720.1 coordinate 43,855,948, forward strand.
AAGCAATGTCTTGGATACCTTCTGGCACTCTGAGTGTTAAAAGGCATCTATTTTGTTTTCCCGAATGTGTGCCTATTGGATTTCTAGCATTCAATGGGTCAAAAGCCATATTTACATTAATAGACTTAGAGGATGTCTATGGTTCAATTGGTTTGTCACAGAATAATTTCATTTTCCTTCAGAACAAGAACCTTAGTAAAAACCCAGGGGCTGTGATATGCAGCTAGAAAATTGGCACCTGAAAGCAATTTAGAGGGGATAGATAACTGCCGCCCCCCCAACACACAGACTTGGCTGGAGGGCGGCAGGGATGAAAATGTTAAGCCGTATTGTCTGGCCCCGCTGGCAACAAGTATCAGGCTAAAATAAACTAGATAGGTGTACAATTAGAGAGACTATATTCCCACAATCTCATCAGTGTGGCCCCATCCACAGACTGTCCAGCACCCAAATGTCAGGGAATTATTCTCTGCTCGAGAGAAACAGCAAAACCACAGCTGTACGTTTCAGCCTTTGGTGGACCTCGTCAGTGAAGTGCAGTTGATTCCATATATTATAACACACATATACTACCACTCATGGATACTACAATACAAGAAGTCATCCCCACTCACCTATTAGTGTATCTTCTCCATATCTTCTGAGATGGTATTGTTAACACTTTGAATGCCAACACAATGTGTTGGATACCTCTCTGGCAATCAAAGGTTTAATACTCCCCAGGATAACCCAATATAGGGCACCTGCTACAGCAGAAATTCTAATCAACCTCAACATGCCCACAAATCTACAGAAAGGTTGTCCACTATAAAACACACAAGTACTGTGGGCCATACAACAAAGAAATTGCAGCAATTTGGGGGTAAGCCAACAGCATCACAGGGAACAAATAAAATGTCCACTGAATTAAATGAGGGCTTTCAACTCCTTGAATGCTACCAAGGTCCAAGAAAGATCTTTCTGGCATTCAAGTGGAATTGTCACTTTGCAAGAAATAGATGATTTGAAAGATTTAAAAATCACTGTATTTATTGTAGATTTAAAACAATAGTAAGATATTGAGCTATGTCAGTTATTGCAGATGTGCCGGGTATTCCAGCCGGATACCAACACTGCCAGAGGCGTAACTAGAACCCTCTGGGCTCTGGTGCAAGAAGTGCCATGGGCCCCCCCCACCCCCTGACCATGTTGGCCCCCGGGCCCTCCACAATGCCCCCATCTCCTACCTCCCAATCCCTGGTGCTCCAGTGGAGTGGCAGGAGAGACGGGTTGGCGTGTTGAGCTCCCGTGCGGTCCTCTTCAGTAATGCAGAGCTCTGATGATGATGTCATCTCCCAGCTCTCTGCATTACTAGAGCTCTGGAGGGAGATTAGGGGCGCCAGGTGGAGGGGTCGCAGGGGGCTGTCAGACCCCTGGAGTGACGGGCCCAGTTGCTGGTGTTACCCCTATAGTTACCCCACTGAACACTGCACACAGCTCTACAACTTCCTGCTCTCTGCTCCAGGTGATCTGTTCAAACTGCAGAATAAAGATACATCTCACAAACTGTTCTTTGCATTAAAAAATGGATAACATAAATGAGTAACTTTGAAAGTTTATATTTCAGAATCACCATAAAACAATGTGAATCAGGTAAATGTTGATGTGTTCCCTATGGTGCTGTAAATTTGCCCCAAAACTGATCCACTTTCTTGCTATTCATATGGCATTAGGTTATACCCTTTGGGTGCCAGAGGGGTATCCAATGCATTGAGAAGCAACGCGTTGGCTACACACACACACACACACACACACACACACACACACACACACACACACACACACACACACACACACACTCTCTCTCTAGAGTGAGCGTAATGCATTGCAAAGAAATACAGTGCACACTTCTCTGTTGACCAAAGGGGTAAGAACACGACTTTCCTTTCCTCCTAACAACTGTGATGAAAGTTGCGATAGTCTCTGTCCCCAGACCCCAAATTTGTCTCATTGCATTTAGTTTTTAAAATTCAATATACTTGTGGAGTCGTGATCTCCATGCCGGCATGATTGGTGGGTATATAGAGGAACACTATTGACAGGCACGTTTATACTAGTTTAGAACAATGGAATAGAATGGAAAGGAATGGAATAAAATTACATTATAAAACCCCTGAGTGTTCGATTCAAATTAGGGACTGAAAAAATATTTCAGTGATAAAGGAAGGGGAACCAAAGACCAATTTGAACAATCAGATGAAGCAGAAAATTAGAACAATGACCAATCATGTTGCTCCATGCTCAGCCCATGCAAGTCAATGAGGTATTCCTAGAATGCCTACATCACTGGCAGTCAAGCAGAGAACGTACAGAACCGAATTCCTACTCGTAGCCTGGAGGGCCTCTGCTTGCCAACCAACAGCCTGCATGGCACATGTCCATATGAGGTGTTTTTGAGGGCTTTTTTTATTTCCAATAATAACCCTCTGAGTTCTCCGCAATGCATTGGATACCCTTCTGACACTCAAAGGGTTAAATACCTTCCATACCCCCAGCCCTAATCAATAATACCATCTAGACAACAACCTGCTACTATAGTAACTGAGGCACAATTATACTACTAGGAAACTACAGGACACTTAAAGGGATAGTAATGTTTCATAATAAAAGCGGTTCTAATTAATCTTCATAGTATTTGGGTCATGGAGAGTGTTATTTCAGTTCTGTCAGAGTTGTAGTTCAAGAGTAATTGAATGACAAAGTATCCCCCTCCCTCCCCTTTTACTGATGTAACACTGCTCAGCAGAGCAGAGAGGGACAATCTTCAATTAAGATAAGGGGAAAAACCTGAAAAACGTGTCAAGGGGGGCAGGGCTTTCATTGTTCTCATAGGAAGAAGATTGTCCCCTGCTGTTATCTGTCTGGTCTATGGACTGGATTCCACATCTGAGAAGAGATGGCTTACACTAGGTAAGAGGGGCGGGAGGGGGAAACTTTGCTTGTGAATATCTCTCAAACCATAAAGGTTAGAGAGATAAGACTTATATCGTTCTTCATGTTTTTTTAATGCCTACAAAATAAAATAAAGTACTACTATCCCTTTAATAAGCATTATATAATAGTACAGGGGTGGCCAACACAAGGCTCTCCAGCTGCTGCCAGACTACAACTTCCATCATTCCCAGCCAACCAACAATAGCAGGTGAGGAATGATGGGAACTGTAGTCTGGCAGCAGCTGGAGAGTGTCCCATTGACGACCACTGCAACAACAGCACAATACTGTTAACCCTTTGAGGCGTGCATAGTGAAGGGTTAATGCAAGACTTGGCAATATCCTTATGGGACTGGTAACAGAGCTCCTGCTTAGATATCAGCCATTTTCATTCTCATTAAAGATCATGGAATCTGCAATGCTGGGTGATGTCATGCCTCACTGTGCTCATGGGGGCGCTCTTTTATCTACAGAAGCCCCGTGTCTAACAAGAAGAGTCAACCGGCTCCTATTGAAGGGGGAAAAGCTCCATGAGAGCTAAGTGAGGTTCCAATGTCCCCCAGTGTATCCCCAGATGTACAGATCTCAGTGATTCACAAGGCAAACCGAAAGGAAAAAGGATCAGTTCTAAGCTATGAGAACTGCTGAGAAAGCTCTGAGGCACTGCCCAGGGTTTAACAATGACTTTTATTGACTTTTACTGCCCTTTAAAATAGTTTTTTTTTGATAATCAGACCTTCTCAAGAGACTCAAGTTTATGTTAAGGATTATATAGCATTTAGGATACAGTATGAACGAAATGAGAATGACTAGAACTCTTCTCATTTATCGCCACATGCACAAAACCGAAAGTGGAGAAATTCTTGGGAAAGCCAATTGCACTACAGGGTACAAATAAAAACTCCCACTGACTTACAGAGATAGCAGTGCTTTATAGTGAATACTAGTTGAAGAGTAGAGACTGCCCACACCGTGGCTGATAACGGGGCGGGGCGCACCGAATTCAGACCATAGTTCTCTCTGCGCACCGGTCTGAATCCGGAGTGCCCCGCTCCGTTATCAGCTGCAATGTGGGTAGTCTGTACTGAGCATGACAGCTTCTGACAAACATACATTAGCGAATTATTACATAGGACATTTTATATTGGGGTTTAAAGGGATAGTAATGCTTGTATTACAGTTGAGGTCCGAGCAATACTTACAGTTTTGTAGTTCAAGCACAATTCAAGCCGAAAGGATCCCCCGCCCCTTCTGGCCACCTCCCATCAGATCTGTACACCAGTCATGGGACCAGACGGATACAGCGAGGGACAGTCTTCACTCAGTAAGTATAAGGAAAACCATGTCCACCTTGAAGGAGGAAGGCAGGATTTTCCTTTTGCCTACTGAAGATTGTCCTTCACCGCTCTCTATCCGGACCAGACTGAGAGGCTGAGTGACGCAGGGGAAAGGGGCGGGAGGAGGATCCTTTCGGATTGAATAGCGCTTGAACTACAAAACTGTAAGTATTGTAATATAGCACTATGTGTAAAATAAATAAAGAAAGAAAGAAAGAATACTCAGACCTCAACTTTAATAAAGCATTACTATCCCTTTAACCTGCTGAGTAGAACAAGGGTACCCCTATGCTGAGAGCAGCTTTAGTCTAAAGTTATTGCAGCTCAAACCTGCATCCAGTACCTCCATGACCTGAAACTTTACAGTGGCGCTGTTGCTACTGCATTCTATGGAGGTTTATAGGCAACTGACCAGAGCTGTCCATAGGATGGTGTAGCAACAGCGCCACTGTACAATTTCAGGCCACAGGGATAATGTAACAAACGTTTGATTAAAACATCTCACAGCAGTAGAAGTATGTCTTATTCAGCAAAATAAACAATGCAATGTATATTTTTCCATATTCATTCTTACTATCACTTTAACCCTTTGAGTGCCAGAGGGGTACACAATGCATTACAAAGCACTCAAAGGGTTAAATGGGGCTTTTAACTCCTTGGAAGGGTGAGAGGTCTCCAATGTATGTTAAAGGCTGGCTATTTCTCAAACAAGAGATTAAAAGCCCCATTGAAATCAATTTGAATTTTAATTTCTCCCCTAGGGTGCAGCTAGTTTGCTCCAGAAGGGCTAAAAAAAAACGTGCTATTTGCATTAGGCCCCAAGAGCCTTTTTTTCCCTGTAGTTCTTGTCTAGTCCCTTGGGTGCTAGAGACATAACTAGTATCTAAGGGGTTAAAGGGATAGTAATACTTCATTTTATCTTTATTTTGTTTTGAGAGATATTCACAAGCATAGTTTCCCTTCCCGCCCCTTTTACCTAGTGTAAGCCATCTCTTCTCAGATGTGGAATGCAGTCCATAGACCAGACAGATAACAGCAGGGGACAATCTTCTTCCCATGAGAACAATGAAAGCCCTACCCCCCTTGACAAGTTTTTCAGGTTTTTCCCTTATCTTAATTGAAGATTGTCCCTCTCTGCAGTCTACCTGGGCACCTCCCTACTGCTCTGAGGTGAGCAGTGTTACATCAGTAAAAGGGGCAGGAGGGGGATACTTTGTCATTGAATTACTCTTGAACTACAACTCTGACAGAACTGAAATAACACTCTCCAAAGTCCAAACACTATGAAGATTAATTAGAGCTGCTTTTATTATGAAACATTACTATCCCTTTAAAGAGCGATCTTTACTCTGTTTTGTTTTCAGCTGAACGCTAATAAATAGTTCAGTATGAGGACCCACGTTTGATCTGCTGCGCTCATCCATATTAAAGAGGTTTAATACATAATTAAATAACAACATCTCAGGCACACGGACAGGTCCCTGAAAACAGAAGCCGGCTGAGCAAAGGGAGAGAATCTTAGCGTTTTGGACAATGACACTTTGTAAACCACCAGGGTAATTAAAGTAATACATTTAGATTAAACTGTAACAATGTCTTCGCAAAGTCCCGCTTCTTTTGCCAAACAAAAATCTAATACCTCTGTATTTAATTACCATACACATCGATTGCTCTTAATTACAGAAAACAGATGGCTCTATAGGAAAGATCTGCAGCCCTCTGGCTGCTAGTGGACTACACCATCATATAGTAAAATAGTTGATGAGTCTGAAAAAAAACACGTCCATCAATTCCAGCCCATGCCACATCATTCCTGTTGATCCACAGGAAAGCAAAAAAAAAAAAAATTCCAGTTAAGTCCCAAGTGGGTAAAAACCTTCCCGACTCCAAATGGCAGTCGGGTATTTCTCTGGATGAACAGCTTATCTGCTTTGAAGCCAAATGTCATAATTATCAATATTTTTCTGTACTAGATATGTATCTATTGCTTTTTTTTTTTTAATTGGTTACAGTATCTGCAAACACAGTATTCCGAGACAAAGAATTCCATAGCTATTGCCCTTACTGTAAAACATCCCAGGATTTGCTTTAGTCGAAAGAGCATTTCCTCTAGTCTTAATAGATAACCTCTCGTTCAGGGCTCAGTTCTCTGAGTAAATGGTTCCTTGGAGAGGTCTTTGTATCAACACGTAGAAATGCACTTAACCCTCTGAGTGCAGAAGTGCACTCAAAGGGTTTACAATCATAACAACAAAAATATATTGTGCAGGTAATTTCCACAAATATACATTTGAAATGAGTATTCACATTTTTGTTAAAGTCTTCATACAAAGCAAGGTACACCCAAAGTGGATGCCTGTAGCACACCCAAGAACCACGACATCCTACTTGAGAACCACTAGTCTAGTTGGTTTCCTCCAAAATTGCTGGTCTTTAGCCGTCCGAATTGTCTTTAACCCTCAGGTTTATAGCTTACATCTTAAAGATGGTATTAACCACGGCAGAGATTTATGGGACTTGGCTCATTAAAGTAATGGAATTTATTGGAATTGGGTCTCTTCCCATAATTTAGCACTTTCCAGAATTAAATATGTTAACACAAGAAACATTTAAAATGCTCAACCATCTGTTTTTAAAATGCAAATGAACAGATAAAGGCACATGAACCACAAATAAAAAGGGCTTCATATGCACTTAAAGTGGGCCTGAAACCTTAAGTTTAGTTCATTTTGAACATAATTAACCCTTTGAGTGCCAGAGGGGTGCACAACACATTGCAAAGCAATGCATTGTGTACCCCTCTGGCACTCAATGAGTTAAAAGTGCTCTGTGCGTTGTACTAGTTGTTTGTAATATAGTGTATGGGAAATTAACCAATATTACCACACACTACTTTGTGATGTGAATGAATCTAGGCAGAGCCCACACACTGTGTTGTGAATTAATCTAGGCACAGAGCACACACAGCTTTGTGAATGAATCTAGGAGAAGCCCACACTCTGTGCTATGAATGAATCTAGGCAGAACCCACACTCTGTGCTATGAATGAATCTAGGCAGAACCCATACGCTGTGATGTGAATGGATCTAGGCAGAGCCCATACGCTGTGATGTGAATGGATCTAGGCAGAGCCCACACGCTGTGCTGTGAATGGGTCTAGGCAGAGCCCAAAAGCTGTGCTGTGCTCTGTATGAATCTAGGGAGAGTCTAGCCCCTGTACACATTCGTTCATTGTAGCCTCCAGCCTCCGTACACATTCATTCATTCATTCATTCATTCATTCATTGTAGCCTCCAGCCCCATACACATTCATTCATTGTAGCCTGTAGCCTCCATTCACATTCATTCATTATAGCCTCTAGCCTCCATACCCATAGCCTCCATACACATTCATTCATTGTAGCCTCTATCCCCATACACATTCATTCATCGTAGCCTCTAGCCTCCATACACATTCATTCATCGTAGCCTCTAGCCCCCATACACATTCATTCATTCATTGTAGCCTCTAGCCCCCATACACATTCATTCATTCATTGTAGCCTCTAGCCCCCATACACATTCATTCATTGTAGCCTCTAGCCCCCATACACATTAATTCATTGTAGCCTCTAGCCCCCATACACATTAATTAATTCATTGTAGCCTCTAGCCCCCATACACATTCATTAATTCATTGTAGCCTCTAGCCCCCATACACATTCATTCATTCATTGTAGCCTCTAGCCCCCATACACATTCATTCATTGTAGCCTCTAGCCCCCATACACATTCATTCATTGTAGCCTCTAGCCCCCATACACATTCATTCATTCATTGTAGCCTCTAGCCCCCATACACATTCACTCATTGCAGCCTCTAGCCCCATACACATTCATTCATTGTAGCCTCTAGCCCCCATACATATTCACTCATTGTAGCCTCTAGTCCCCATACACATTCATTCATTGTAGCCTCTAGCCCCCATAAACATTAATTCATTGTAGCCTCTAGCCTCATACACATTCATTCATTGTAGCCTCCAGCCCCCATACACATTCATTCATTGTAGCCTCTAGCCTCCATACACATTCATTCATTGTAGTATCTAGCCCCATACACTTTCATTAATTGTAGCCTCTAGTCGCCATACACATTCATTCATTGTAGCCTCTATCCCACATACACATTCATTCATTCACTGTATCCTCTAGTCCCCCTACACACATTAATTCACAGTAGCCCCTAGCCCCATACACATTCCTTCTCTGCAGCTTGCTGTACCTCTACACATTCATTCATTGTAGCTTCTACCTCTATCCCCCATACACATTAATTCACTGTAGCGTATATCCCCCATACGCATTAATTCACTTTAGTCTCTAGCCCCCATACACATTTATCGTAGTCTCTAGCCCCAATACACATTCATCCTTTGTAGCCTCTAATCCCCCTACAAACATCCATTCATTGTAGCCACTAGCCTTCCCACATTCACTCGCTAAATACTTATTCATTCACAGTAGCCTCTAGCTCCACTACACATTCATTAATTGCAGCCTCTAACCACCCCAGCACATTAATTAATCCATTGTAAGCCCCCTCACTTCACAGATTCACTCACTGGAGCATCTAGACACACAGACACACAGACACACTTCATTCGTTGGAGCCTCTAGCCCCCAAACATTCAATGTAGAATGTAGCTCCCCCAAACATTCACACAATATAGCCTTTAGCCCCAATCCTACACATTTAATATAGCCACTAGCCCCCCTATATATGCACTGTAGCCTCTAGACCCCCCCCCACACACATTAATTCACTGTAGCCTTTAGCCCCCCCCCCCACACACACATTCAGTATTGAATCTAGCCTCCCCACACACACACATTCTCTGTAGCCCCGAGCCCCCCTTACACATTCGATCTAGCCTCTAGAACCCCCACAACAAATTCAATACAGCCTTTCACTCCTCTACACATTAGTAGACTCTAGTCCCCTATAGTCATTCAATGTTAACTTTAACCCTACACTCATTCACTACTAGACTCTAGCCCACCAACACCTTATTTCACTGTCGCCTCTAGATGCACTACATATTCATTTAATATACAATACAAATACATAGGGGTACAATTTTATACATTTTATATTATATACTAGCAATGTGGGACAGCGCTGCCCGTCAGGATATAGGGAATTAATGCACACACACGGATACAAGACACACACACTCACACACAGAGACACACATGCAAATGCACACGTATGCACTGAGATGCATAAAGAGCAACACAGTCATACACACATACATGCAATGCACAACAGGCAGGCACATAGAGTGTGATACAGACATGCAACACACAGAGTCAGGAACACACAGGCACACACAGAGACACACACACACACAGAAGCGAGTCATAAGGGGGTGACTTATGTGTCATTGTAATGAGTTTGTGTTTGTGTTTGTACTTATGCCTCCACTGTGGCATTCATTCATATAGTTGAAATGCATGTGGTAATTGCACATACTATGGTGGAAGGTGGATTGTGCTGGCTTCCGGGGTGTGAGTGAGTGTGAGTGATTGGCATTCATTCATGTAGTTGAAATGCATGTGGTAGTTGCACATACAATGGTAGAAGGTGGATCGTGCTGGCTCCCGGTGTGTGAGTGTGTGTGATTGAGAGTGTGTGAGTGTGAGTGTGAGAGAGTGTGAGTGTGAGAGAGTGTGAGTTTGAGAGGGTGTATGAGAGTGAGAGTGAGTGATAGAGTGTGAGTGAGAGAGTGTGTGTGAGAGTGTGAGAGAGAGTGTGAATGTGTGTATGATTGAGTGTGTATGATTGAGTGTAGGTGTGAGTGTGTGTGATTGAGTGTGTGTGTTTTTTTGTCTGATGTGTTTGTGTCTGTGGTGTAGGAGCGAGTGGCAGCCATTTTGTTTTTTCAGTTACTTGGATAGTGGTGGGCGGGCTGGATAGTGGGCCAACTCCCTGCATGATTTAAATCACTCCCCCATTGGATCACCCAATGGGAGCAGTAACCTCTCCTTACTTAACACTTTGAGTGCCAGAGGGGTACGCAACGCATTGCTTTGCAATGCATTGCATACCCCTCTGGGACTCAAAGGGTTAAGTTGAGGTAACATAGCAATATAACACACAGTGGCTCTTCAATTGAGGCAACGTAGCAATATGCTGAGGGAACAAATAGAAAGTGGTGTTTGAGGCTTGCCCTCTGTAACATACAGCAAAGCATCTCTCTCCCTTTAAGGAGAAAAGGCGGGAATCATGAAGCAGGAAGTGGAGGAGTGACAGTTAAAAACAGACAGTTAGTGAGGTTGATTGAAGAGATGAAAAGAGTTAAATAAAAGAGATCCTATTAAGTTTATCCCTGAGTTTGTATTTTATGGAAACATTCCACCCTTGTACTGAAACAGAGTGTATGGAGGGTTACAGTTATCTGTGGGAGGTGAAACAGTGTATTTGTGGGGTCATGATCCTGAGTGAGAGTGTGTGTGTGGACCAGGAGATGTTATTGATATCCCTACTTCAGGAGTGAGTGGCAGCTACATTTTTTTTTGTCAGTTGGATAGTGGTAGGTGGGCTGGAGGGGGCGGACCAACTCCCTGTATGATAAACATGCACCCATTGAATCACCCAATGGGAGCAGTAAAGTCCCCACTGAATCACCCAATAGGAGTTGTGTCTCCTAATAAGACATAAATTATGTAATGAGGCATTCTGTTCAATGTGTGTTTGTTTTCTGAGGAGACATAAATTATGTTCTGTGTGTGAGGTACCATAAATTATGCAATATATATATACACACACATGTGTGCTTTTCGCATTGACTTTGTGGTGTTCCGATTTGACCTCCTGGCTTATATTCAGGAAGCTAAAGGAATAATTCTGAAGCCATATTGCACCATATGGACAAATACAAATCCCCACTGATTTCTATGGGATGCCACAGAGATCATGACAGGTCAATGCTCAAAACCAAAGCAGGATCAGGTTGCAGGGGACTTTGTCAGCTCCACGATTTAAGGGAGAGAGATGAGCCATAGTGTAGAGTGACGGAACTACAGCTGAAGAGTAGGTGAGGGAGCAAAGGAGCCACATCTGAGGCAAACAGTGGAAAAGGCTAGGCTGACAGACTTTGTAGTGTGGCTTCAGCTACAAGAGGAACAAAGTTGGGATGGTAGTGCATTTCAAATTGCCAAGGAGGGACACTTGTGTTTTAAGGGGTATTGCTGGGGGTGCGGCGGGTGGGTGGGACATTACAGAGGATTTTTAGGCTATTTCATAACCTATTTACATCTCTTTTTGTAACCTAATAAGTGACTTATAACAAGATCAAAGTATTTTATTAACACAGACTAAATTATAAACACAGATACTGATGTTTAAACAAACAATAATGTGAGGTTTATGGCTGTGGAGCAATGTGATCCACTTATATACACACCACACAGTCTGATCTCCTAAACACAGGGACATCAGGTTGGGAAAGAGGGACACAGGGTTTTGGGACTGAAAGAGGGACACTTGGGAGGTATGGTAATGTAGTGTGGCTCTGTGGATACAAGCAGAACAATACTGGACTAGTAGACAGCGTAGTCTGGTTCTGAGGCTACAGGAAGAACAAGGATGGGTTGGCACACAGTGCAGTGTGGTTCTGTGGATACAAGCAGAACAATACTGGACTAGTAGACAGCGTAGTCTGGTTCTGAGGCTACAGGAAGAACAAGGATGGGTTGGCACACAGTGCAGTGTGGTTCTGTGGATACAAGCAGAACAATACTGGACTAGCAGACAGCGTAGTCTGGTTCTGAGGCTACAGGAAGAACAAGGATGGGTTGGCACACAGTGCAGTGTGGTTCTGTGGATACAAGCAGAACAATACTGGACTAGCAGACAGCGTAGTCTGGTTCTGTGGCTACAGGAAGAACAAGGCTGGGTTGGCACACAGTGCAGTGTGGTTCTGTGGATACAAGCAGAACAATACTGGACTAGCAGACAGCGTAGTCTGGTTCTGAGGCTACAGGAAGAACAAGGATGGGTTGGCACACAGTGCAGTGTGGTTCTGTGGATACAAGCAGAACAATACTGGACTAGCAGACAGCGTAGTCTGGTTCTGAGGCTACAGGAAGAACAAGGATGGGTTGGCACACAGTGCAGTGTGGTTCTGTGGATACAAGCAGAACAATGCTGAGCTAGTAGACAGCGTAGTCTGGTTCTGAGGCTACAGGAAGAACAAGGCTGGGTTGGCACACAGTGCAGTGTGGTTCTGTGGATACAAGCAGAACAATACTGGACTAGCAGACAGCGTAGTCTGGTTCTGTGGCTACCAGTGGAACAAGGCTGGGTTGGCACACAGTGCAGTGTGGCTCTGTAGCTACCAGAGGACAGTGGGTCCCCTGCCTCTTCTTTTATGGGCAGCGCAAAGCTTCTTTTGCTAATAAGTAATAAGTGCAATGTATGTTGCAATTAAGGTAAACAGAAGAGTGAACTGAAAAGGAAAAGGATCTAATCTAAATCAAACAAACTGATAATTGCTATAACAATCAGGATAACAAATGCAGCAAAACACTGTATAATTTAGGATATAAAAGGAAACAGAGTTGTTGTTATTACTATAATCATTTATTTATATAGTGTCAGCTTCTTCCACAGCATTGTACAATAGGTAGCAGACATACCGAGACTCATAACAATTCAGGGGTGTGGAAATGTAAAAAAAAAAAAAAACTACTTTTCCAAAGGACTAAAACAGGAGCCCAATCTACTTGTCCTGATACACAAAATAGTAATAGGTGAGTGAGACAAGTTAAATAAAACTTTTTTTTTTTTTTTTTATTTCTCCCTGCAGTTGGGGGCTGGTCATCTAAATGGCCACCAGGTACCTATAGCTTAAGGAATGCGCATTTGTATTGCTAATGCTATAGTGTTCTTATGAGTTATTATGGAGGTGTAGAAAAAGAAAAACTTCTTTATTTAGAGGTTACGCGTAAATAAATAACTGAAAGTATCTTTATATAGTAGACATGATTTATAGTATTTATTTTTCTGTCTTGTGTTATATATGGAAGATGGGTATTTTTATGTGACCCCATGGGGATTTGGTTTGCCCTAGAATAACTCCAGTTCCTCTTAGTGTATCAGACCCACAGAATGAACTGGATACAATCTCACTCCACAGCAGTGTATTCTGAGGACAACACACAACAGACGGCGCAGGAAACCTCTCCTAGTGTAGTATTATTATTCTGAGGACTTGATTCATTTAGTTGTGCAGATAAAATAGCAAACACACATTGCCACTGATGGGAAAGTCACACAACACACAATTCCCAGGGCACTTCCAGCTGTCTGTCTGAAGCCCCTTTGTGTCATTTTTAGTGCCCACTTCTCATCCAACTCATCACATACCTAGAGAATGAGGCCGACATGAGAGAGCATCTTGTGAGAATTCTCCACCCCTCTGATTGACCTGTGCAGACACTGTCTGTCTGGCAGTGGCCTGTAGATAGCATTGGTGGCAAAGGAGTGGCTAGGGGGTCCTGCTGCTGATTCCTCAGTTCTCTTAGTGAGGTTATAAATATACACTCTATGAGATGAATATGCAGGCACAGGTACATATGAGTGAGGACAGGGTTTATATTGGCTATCCCTGGACCTAGCTAAGCTCCCAGTGAGTCGGCATTGCTGTGTCTGAGTTTAGCCAGCATAAACCCCACTCATATGAACCTGCCCCTGCACATTCATTGTAACAGTCTCGACTTGTACCCATTTTGCTCACTTGTGGTAATCTTACTTCTCTGAGGCCTCTTTATTTTCTTCTGTAGCCTACCTTGCTCCCTGTATTCGTTTTGCTCCCCTGTGCCACTGCTTTTCCCCAATACCACTGGATCCTCTTCTAATGCCAAACATATTTAGAATTTTTAACATATTACCTCTGTCCCTAAGGCAGGCTATGGCAGCAGCTACAACAACCCCGCTCAGGGTCTCTGGCAGAGAGAATGTGCAAAAGCAAGCAGGGGCACACCACTGGAGTAACAAACCAAAAATGAAGTGCGTAGCTGGTGTGTGTGTGTGCAGGTCTTAAGCAGCCCACGCTAAGCTGTGTGGTGACATAGCGAGTGGCTGCTCGGCATGAGGTGACGTCACTCCTCCTGCAGGAGTCCAACCTCTGACCCATTAATTTGGCAGACACATCAGTGCCTTTGTGTATACTGGATTCACCTCCGAAGTTGCAGGAAAAAGTATCTGTGCATTTGTGAGAAGAGAAGCCAGCTTGGCTGGACACTTGTCACTCTCTTAAGCCTCTGTTACGCCTCTGTGCAGCTGGGCTGGTCCAGGCAAATTAACAACTTGTATGTGGCCACCATTTCTGCAGTTGGCATGGTGGCTGCACAAAAACACCTGGTGTATTGATCTGCCCCCTCACAGTCACACCCACCTGGAGTATATAGCTGTCCCACTCACAGATCGCTATGTCTCAGCTCTGTTCACTCACTTACAGTGCACAAAGATATGTCACCCGACCCACTGGCTTAAAGGGATAGTAATATTTCAGTATTACAAATCCCTATATTAAAGCCCTTGTACAAAGAAACGTTTTGCCCCCAGTGTCATCTCTCAAACCTTTATGGTTTGAGAGATGAACGCCTCTAAAGTTGCCCTCTCCCTCCCCCTTCCCCATAGTCAGCATTTTAGCTGACTCAGGGAAATCCGGTCAGAGATCATCAGGCGGCTCTGCAGCAGAGCCGCGATCTCGTTAGCTAAAAAAAAACTTTCACTACAACAGTCTTCTACGTCTGCTTGCAAGCCAAGCACACATAAAGGTTTGAGAGATGACACTGGGGGGGCAAAACGTTTCATTTTACAAGGGCTTTAATATAGGGATTTGTAATACTGAAGTATTACTATCCCTTTAAGTTGCTTCTGCCTCAAACAGCACCATCTAGTGGCAATCAATCACAGCCGCTCCGCCATCTTTCTACACCCCATACCAGCCACATAATCCCTCAGTCATCTCTCTCTCCCCTCCCCGGATGCACACAAATACAGGCTTTTCGGCTCTGCTTGCCCGAAGCAGGGCTAAATGTGAGACAAATTTACCTGCCCGGTGTCCGGAACTACATGTCCTGGGCGTCAGGTGATATAAACTCTGACAATACAGACATACAACACCAAAGGCCCAGATGGCCCAGCTAGTGAGAGCTTACAGGCCAGACATTATTAAAAAAGGTAAAGACAGTGTCCTTTTAAAGAGGCGGTAACCTTTCAACTTCACATATTATGTAAGTGAATACATGATAAAGTCAAAGTGTTGCTGCTTTTTATTTTCTTTCATACACATTTATGTTCCCGAATATGAGCTCACTGAAGTTTCAGTTTCCAGAGACCTTTCAGGTCAGTCGAACATCAAGCATCATTCCTATGATTAAGCAAGCTTCATATGATCACGAAACGCGTTGAGGGGTCTTGCGATCCATTGCCATGTGGTCTTGTGTATCGTTTGAATTTGGATAAGTTTAAATTGAAAAATAAAAGATTGAATTTTATACTGTGGTTGTGGCTGAATTTGATTTGGTGGACCTGTGGGCGCTTCCCTCCTGTAGTCCTCCCAGTCGGACATCAAAGCAGGATAGTGCTGTAATGTAATGCATTGCAGAGTGCATTATATGTCTTCTGTTTGCATTATAAGTTTTATATATTATACACTGGCTTCTAAAAATTCTGCCTGGCTACTAAGTCTATTATATTTTTGTCAATCCCTGAAGTAGAGGCAATTTGACTTTACATATTATGCTCTTAGAGCAGTGGTTCTCAATCTTTTTTTTTGTTCAGTACACCCCTAACACATAATATACAACATTCGGGGCACCCCTAACATATTTGATGTACTTTATCAAGGGCATAAGAAGGGTACAATACATAAATATTCAGTTATTATTAGGTTTAATAATCATAATAACAAAACTAAATCTATTGTGCATAACAATTTCTATAAATCTTTATTTAAAAGTCCATTTTTGTCATAGACAACATGGGGCACCCTAAGTTGATGCCCTGGCTGAGAATCACTGTTTTGTAATGTGATAATAAAGGGTTACTGTTCCTTTAATCCGTGCATAAACAACATTCATGGTCGCTGGTTCGATCACACTCCCTAGTTCACATCTCTCAGCCATTTCCTTGACATGTCCTGGCAGCCGCTGCCATGGTTACATCACGGTGCTCAGCAGGACCTCTGCGCACATCCCTCCGCTTACTGCTAATGGACACAGTGGGCTTTCCAGGGAGAGCCTGGCACAGTCTCAGCAATGTTTTACAGTGTGTTTTACAGCTATGCCTCCATCCGTGCCAAGCTAAATCTTCTGCTTACATCATCAACTCCCTGCTGCACGGAGGTGCCTGACAATGCCAGTCAAGCACGCAATGCCGTAAAACCCATTTCAAATCATATATTCCCTTTCCCTGCCAAAAAGGGCCTGAAAAGCATTGAAAACATTGCATTGCAAGCGATTTAACCCTTTGAGTGCCAGAGGGGTATGCAATGCATTGCTTTGCATACCCCGCTGACACTCAAAAGACTTAATGGAGTGTTCATGACAGCAGGGAATTCAGGCCTTTGTCATCAAGCTAAAGCAAACTAACTACACTATAGGACATATTCATTGGTTTAAAGGGACAGTAATGTCCCAAAAAAAAAAAAAAGTCCAATTATGTAGAGTTTGAAATATTAATCAATATGCTCCAAACCCTATCTCTCAAACCACTATGCTTGATTAATATTTTAAACTCTACAAAATGTTACCTTTTTTTTTGGGGGGGGGCATTACTGTCCCTTTAACAGCCCCATTTAAATGAATTGGAATTGGCACTTGTTGCCTATAGTGCAGATGAATTGCACCACTTTACCTTTCCTTCTTCAGGCTGATCATACTAGTGAGATTATAATAAATAGTTTATTTTACAGCTATTATGGTTTTTCCCTGAGTTCAAGCATGCCAGAGGGGTGTCCAATGCCTTGCACAGCAATGTGTTATATACTGTATCTTGCAAAGGATTGGCATTCAGAAGGGTTTTAGGTCAAACTTTCCGCTTTAACACAATCTTTTATCGTTCTCTCTCAATATATATATATATATATATATATATATATATATATATATCTATATATATATCACAAAGGATTGACACGCCACAGGAACATTTGCAAAAAACATTTATCAAAGCAGTGTATCGATGTTTAAAGCGGAACTTTCACCTCTGTATCTTAACAGCTTCATCCCTTCCTTTATGTTCCCTGAGTATATTGCCATGTGTGTTTTCACTTAAAAGTTGGTATAAATTGAGAAAAAGAAACAAGAATGCTGTACCTGATGACGTAACATTCTGTTAGACCTGCACCTTCGTGCACCGTATGGTGCAGAAGATACTCCTACAGGGCTTGTCAGTGAATCGTCCGTCCAGCCCCTGAATCCTACGTCAATGCCAGCTCAACCATGTGACCTGGCGCACTCCAAACCTAATGCGCGTCCAAGTCCTTTTGATATGGTGCGATCACATGTATGCAATGCATACATAAACGGAGCTTCAGGAAAGCAGGCTGATCCGATAGGGGGGCAAGTATATCTGTCTCATCTCCCTCACATTTTTCACGTCAATAGCAATCCTCCTCTGACACTCAAAGGGTTACAGTGCATTCAGTAACCCTTCAGCACTCATAGTAATTACCAGCGAGCACGCTAGGAAAAAAACTTTAGGAGGCGTATGGGCAGCCTCTTCCTTGATTGACACACAAGGAGAGGTGCCGCATGCGCAGTCACACATCTTCACCAAGATGGCCGCGCTCTCAATCATCCTTACACTGCTACAAAAGGTGCATTTCACTAAAATACATAAACTACAATAATGTTTAACATATGTTCCCATGATCACAGTGAGGATATCTAATGGTCTGACTTCCCTTGGATTACCATGATAGTTCCACTTTAAATGTTCCTGTGGCGTGCCAACCCTTCATGCACACACACATTTTTTTCTTTATAGGCCTATTTGGGGTGTTATCAGGATCCCTCCTGATGTCTCTTGCGCTGCCTCCCCCCCACACCCCGTATTAATGGTGTGATTTTGTAAACCATCAAGGATGGCAACAGGAAGGTACTCACCGTTTTCCTTCCCTCTCCCTAAATCAAGCTGGTATCCAAAGTTCCAGGGTCTGACTGATGTATTTATTTATTTTAGATTAAGTGGTGGCAGAAGGTATATTGCCAGGCAGTATGCGGCACAGGCTAGTAAAAAAACAGGAACAATTTGACAAACCATTCCGCATACTGCTCTGCCACTGACAGGGTTAATGTTTGCTATGATTATTCCAGGTTATGAAAGCTAATGTTGCATTCAGTTTCTAGGCAACCAGCAATAGACTGCAATAGTAACATTACCCCCTCAAAGTAAAGAGCCACTAAAATTTCCACTGTGAAACAAAAAATAGGTTTATGTTGTAATTACTTTTGAATAAAGCTCCTCCCAACGGTACAAGTAATTTGGTTTGTAAACCAATTTCTGCACAGTTAGCTCATAAACAAGATAATGTAGGAGTGGTTTGGTTCCCTGTAGCTCTTTCCTTTTATTGAAATCATACTCACTGTTCAACAAGTTGTCACACAGCCAGACCTCTTATCCTTATTAGTGACTTCAGCACAGTTACTGTATCGACATTTGGATTACAGCAAAGTAAAAACTACTAGAGTGCAATAAGATGTACTTAATAACTGTATAGTACAAATTCAAAGGAGAAAAAAAGCTTTCGTTAAGAAAATGATAAGCTCCTCTCCTTCGAACAAACCAAAAATAGATGTAAAATTCAGGGTTAAAATTTTGCAAATATTAACTGAAGTTGGAGGGTGACAGACTGCCCATACCTAATACAGAGTGATACTTATCAACAGGTGAGATGAAAGGCATCTATCTCATACACTACTGACAGTCGCTCCTCAGGTGTGATCATTCATAAACTTGGGTATTAAGTGATGATCAAGCATCATTTCTTTGATCAGGTTATTATGTTAAAGCGGAACTAACACCGCTAAGAAACTTTGTAATAATTCCCTATCTGGTGACTAGCTGCTTAGTAGCGCTAGTCGCCAGAATTATTACCTCTTTATGGAGAAACATGCAGTCATGCTCGGCTAACAGGCAGGACGGAGCGCGGACATCTTGCCCTAGTGACATCCGCGCGCCTGCGCTGTCAGTCCCAGACGGCTGTAGGAGGAGTTGCTAGGGGCCATTCGGCTCCAGAAGGGACTGACAGCGCAGGCGTGCGGACGTCACTAGTGCAATATGACACATAGGGACAGGTACATTTTGCCTACTGGAGCACAGGGCCACCTAAAGTACTGTAAATTCATCTGGTTCATTTGATTTCTACACTTTTCTTCCTTTATACCTCCCACTGTTGATCAAAAGCCAACTCCAGGGTGCAGCTGAGAAGGGCCCGGCCCCAATGGTCTACCCCAGAGTCCAGTTAGGTGTAGCTATGGCTCTGGGACAGTATTTTTATACTGGGCTTCCAAAAAGATGCATGCACTGATGCCCTCCAGTGACTAGTTATACCACTGACCATATACAGACTTAAGGAAAGTATGCAGGATGTAGTCGATTTCAGGTCACCTCTAAATCATGTAAATAAGAGTAAGAGAGAAATGACTAATCTGTCAAAAAGAAAACTCTAGGGAAGGGGAGAAAGAAAGGAAAAGAGACAGTGAGAGAGAGAGAGAGAGAGAAGTCTGGTGCTGTTCCTTGTAAGTCAGGATGTATTTCTGTACACATTACAGTGAGATATGATTCATAACACTGCTTCTGTCAGGAATCATGAACCCATCAAGCAAATGACATGGGAAAATTCTTCCATCAACCTCCTAATTTTAGCCAGATCCGCCACGCGTGCTCTGCTAACAATCACTCACATGTAACTTAAACAAGAAGCTGACGTCTGATTTTTACACTGACAGTATGTGATGCAGTGCAACAAAATAACCACACAATTACATACCAACCAAATGCCCAACACCCTGCTGGCTTCACCTTTACACTCATCACCATTAAAGGGATAGGAACCCTTTATTTTCAATTTACATAGTCTGCAAGTCTGTGTAAAATCAAATTGCCTATACTTTATTTTTTAGCGGTTACCTGTTTCACATGTATGTCCCTGACAGTGAGATCCCTGGATAAGTATCAAGGAGAAGAGTGATCGAATGTAGAAATACGTGTGCAGCTCTGAATGCTCTGTATGATATCAAAAGAGAAACAAGGGGGATGGACAGAATACACTGTTCCAAAATATCAAATATCGTAAATGAATGTGTGAATATACCCACAGAACATAAGAAACCCTGGTCAGTGAACCACATAACCGGTACATCACCTGCTTGGTGATGCCAGGGAAAATCTGGAAACACTGGATCTTTTCTCCATATCAGTGGAATAAAATGATTTAAGGATTAAAAATAACATATAAAAGAAAAAGCATCATGTGACTGAAAAACTTGTCAGAAGCCTAACACATCCAGAGGTGGCAGTAAGGAGGGGATATTCATGTCTCCTCCCTACTGCCAGCCCTGGAGATACAGAGGGCCCCGTCCCATTCCTCTGAAAATCTCTAAAAGGAGTTAGACCTCCCTCAAATTCACTCTGAAAAGAAAAAAAACATGACTGACACACACACACACCCACACTCTCTCACATACACTTTTTCGTGCCTCACCCACCCATCTCCGTTCTATGTGCCCCTCACTGCTGCAACTTCCACCCCCTGTCACTGGCTTCAAAGTTACAGCAACCACCAGGGGGAGGTGGTTCCTATAACTTCGGAGGTAGCAGGAGCCGGTGATAGGAAGGAGCATGGGAGATGGAATTCATGCAATCAGGACAGGAGCCGCGGTGGGTTATGGAAGGACTGCGATCAGTATGCTGGGATATGTAGTTCTCATAAGTGCACTGTCTAGAGCAGGGAGAGGAATGTGAGGCTTTCCAGCTGCTGCCAGACTATAACTACTGACTGGGAGTTGTACTCTGTTAGCAGCTGATGACCGTGAGCCCCAAGCTGTCCGCTACATTTTTTTTTTCATTAAAATTGTTATAGTAAGCGATATTCAGTAATTTATAAGTGAACTGGTGACGTAGAGGTAAGCTCTGCGCGGTACAAAAAGTGAAAGGCTCTTACACTATGACTGACAGGTCCTGAAATGAAGAGTGCAGGTTGCTCTCTCCCTCTTGCTGTGGAGATGAACCTTCTGTAAGTCTGCAAATGGTGCAGACACCTTCTAAGCATTAAATGGTTATCCACACACATATCTACATTATATACATACATATTATACGTTAATTATACACCTAGAAAACAATTTCATTTTTATTTATTTATTTTTGTTTTTTAACAGATGCTAGCATAAAGTAGAGGCCTAGAGGCTTAAAATCCAGCCATACGCATTAATTGAGGGAGCAGACATTCCTGCCTTTTCCAGGGCTCCCACTGATTATCCAGGATTATCAGTGAATGGGATTAGGCAAGATACCAGCCTTTCTGAATACCAAAGCAGTGGGTACTGACCGCAAACAATTAGCTGACTGTTCTCTTCTTTCCCAATACAAAACATTAACTTAATGCTCTAAGAACATGACAGCTTATACAGTGCTAAAAAGCAAGTTTTGAATGATATATAAGGATGTAACATGATTAATTTTCACGTGCCAGTTGTAAGCGATATATCAACCAATTTCATATATTTTTTTTGTTTGTTTTAGCGTTCCTTTAAGGTAAATGGGGGTTTACTATAAGTAAGTAGTAGTATTAGCAGCAGCAGTAGTAATAGCAGCAACAGAAAGTAGTGTTCCTTTAAAGGGATAGTAATACTTCGTTTTAACTTTATTTTATTTTGTAGGCATTAAAAAAACATGAAGAACGATATAAGTCTTATCTCTCAAACCTTTATGGTTTATGAAATATTCACAAGCAAAGTTTCCCCTCCCGCCCCTTTTACCTAGTGTAAGCCATCTCTTCTCAGATGTGGAATGCAGTCCATAGACCAGACAGATAACAGCAGGGGACAATCTTCTTCCTATGAGAACAATGAAAACCCTGCCCCCCTTGACAAGTTTTTCAGGTTTTTCCCTTATCTTAATTGAAGATTGTCCCTCTGTGCAGTCTACCTGAGCACCTCCCTTCTGCTCTGGCTGAGCAGTGTTACATCAGTAAAAGGGGCAGGAGGGGGATACTTTATCATTGAATTACTCTTGAACTACAACTCTGACCGAATTGAAATAACACTCTCCAAAGTCCAAATACTATGATGATTAATCAGAGCTGTTTTTATTATGAAACATTACTATCCCTTTAAAGCAGAACTATCACTCTAAATAAAGTCCCAGGCACGTGTTCAGACATCTTGGCCTAGAGGCATCTGCGCACCTGTGCCGCCAGTCCCTTCCTGTTACCTTAAGGTACAATGAAGGAGACTGGAAGGACAGCGCAGGCACGCAGATGTCTCTAACCCAAGATGTCTGCACACGTGCCGGGCCGCCAGTCTCGGAAGAAGTAGCATTTCTTAATGAAGCAGTACTTATGCTCAATAATAGTACTATTTCTATGCTTATCAATATATTCCAAATTATGGGGGGGGCTTTATTTAGGGTTTTAGTCCTGCTTTAACCCTTTGAGTGCCAGAGTGGAATGCAATGCATGTGGATACCTCTCTGGTGCTCAGAGGGTTAACAACAGGAAGGTTGTGCAACATATTCTTTTGTTCACTGGTCTGCAGGTTAAAGGGATAGTAATGTTTCATAATAAATGCAACTCTAATTAATCATCATAGTATTTGGACTTTGGAGAGTGTTATTTCAATTCTGTCAGAGTTGTAGTTCAAGAGTAATTCAATGACAGAGTATCCCCCTCCCGCCCCTTTTACTGATGTAACACTGCTCAGCCAGATCAGAAGGGATGTGCCCAGGTAGATTGCAGAGAGGGACAATCTTCAATTAAGATAAGGGAAAAACCTGAAAAACCTGTCAATGGGGGCAGGGTTTTCATTGTTCTCATAGGAAGAAGATTGTCCCCTTCTGTTATCTGTCTGGTCTATGGACTGGATTCCACATCTGAGAAGAGATGGCTTACACTAGGTAAAAGGGGTGGGAGGGGAACTTTGCTTGTGAATATCTCTCAACCCATAAAGGTTTGAGAGATAAGACTTATATCGTTCTTCATGTTTTTTTTTATGCCTACAAAATAAAATAAAGATAAAATGAAGTATTATTATCCCTTTAACTGTAACCTTTTTAGAAGGAACTAGTGAATGAATGTGTGTGCGTGTTTATACATCATTCTCATGAAATCAGGAGTCCGTGATCAGAGGAAGAGAGCCCGACGAGTAATATCCTCATAAAACTGTCATCACAGCTGCGCTACCAAATAAATTATACACAACGTGAATAAAATGCAAGAATACTTTATTGACATAGATCTTTTTCCACTGTGGGGCCTACAGAGCTTTATCATTTAGAATACGCACCGGAATACAATAAAAATGAATACGGAGGCAAATTAAGATCGATGGCTTCTAGAAAATATCTGGATTACTTAACATTTTGCTTTATATAGTAAAGAAAGGGTGGCTAACCAGCTACTGTTGGACTACAACTTCCATCAACATCAGTCATAATATTCAATGTGTGGGCCCTGCCCGTGGGGTGCAATATGAAGAACACCATCTGGACCTCAAGGGTGTGCAAAGAACAGACAAGAAGGGACCACAAGTAAACCTGCGCCCCTAAACTGCAGAAAAACAGCCCAGAGGTGAAATATTATTAGTTCATCCGATGTCAATCATAGAGAAAAGCCTCATTTCTTACTACTCTACAGACTAGAGGACATTTCCAAGCCTGCACACTGGTTTAAATATGGACTTTAAACAGATAGTAATGTTTCACAATAGAAACCGCTCCAGTTAATCTCCATAGTATTTGGGCCATGGAGAGTGTTATTTCAATACTGTCAGAGTTGTAGATCAAGAGTAATTGAATGATAAAGTATCCCCCTCCCGCCCCTTTTACTGATGTAACACTTCTCACCTCAGAGCAGCAAGACTGTCCGGATGGATCACATAGAGACATAATATTCAATAAGCAAAAGGAAAAACCTGAAAATCCTGTCATGGGGGGCAGGGTTTTCACTGTTCTCACAGTAAGAAGATTGTCCCTTGCTGTGAGCTGTCTGGTCTCAAGACCAGATTCCACATCGAAGGTGAGGTGGTTTACACTAGGTAAAAGGGGAGGGAGGGAGATACTTTATCATTCAATTACTCTTGAATATCAAGTCTGACAGTATTGAAAACACTCTCCATGGTCCAAATACTATAAAGATTAAAAGGAGCTGATGTTTTGTGAAACATTACTATCCCTTTATGCCCCTGAATCTAGATAGGTCTCCAGAACATTGGTTATAATGCCCATTTCAATATTCAAAACAATGGAGTGATTATGGTGGCACTGGTTTGCCTCCATAATTGCTCCACTTTTGTCTTTATAATTATGACCCATGACACAATAGCAATATAAATCTATACAACTAGATTGTATGCTCTTTGGGGCAGGGGTTCACTTCCCAATGAAGAATTCACATGGCTGCACTTATTACTCAGTATTAATGCAAAAATCGCACTTTAATCTGAAACTCTTTTGCCTTCTGTTTCAGCCAAGAACTGTGCGCATTTATGCTACTAAATAAAGATTCATAGACACATATGGGGTGTACAATTTTCACATTAGAAATGGGGTTTTGGTGTCGACCATGGTCGGTACTGATGCAGAAACAGCACATAATGTAAAGAATGGTATTCAAATAATTTTTTCTGTGACAAGAATTACTCCCAATTTTCTTGTGCAGCAGCCTCAGTGCTTCCACTAAAGCCAGACATTCTCTGAGATTATATGCTAATGACCCCTAGCAGTTATCAAGTTTTTTTTTCCCACAGTCCATTTTAGGCTGTGTTCGAAAGCAAAGAAAACTCATTTGAAATTGCTTGTGTCCCAATATGCTCCCCTCTCCAGCCAATCCCAGGAAGAGGCAAAAGAGAGGCCCAGTCCACATAGATCTCAAACCATATGGATTGGCTGATGCTCAGCTTGGCCAGCCAATCATTTGACTGTAGTGGTGAGAATCATAACAATTCCATTGTCTGAATTATAGCTGCCATGCAGACCTTTGCTGCTTCAAGTTTCCAGGAAGTTGCTACAACATGGTTGAACATTCGCCAACACAGTTGTCCATATGATTACAATGCACTCCATTTTTGGGTGATCAGTCCACCATGCCACACTAACCCATTTTAACTGAGCCTTAATTTTAACTTTTAAGCAAACCCATGCGGTCTGAGAAGGCTTTGATAAAAATCCTTAGGTAGAGTATAGGTATATCCGGGAACTATCCCTATCTGACCAGGACACTCTGGTTTTTATACTTAATTACCAGTTCTCTGGGGACATAGGCCGATTTTCAAGGCTGAACAAGTTCCTCTGTAATACACACACACACACGCACGCACGCACGTTACTGCCAGTTTCCAGTCACTCTTCACCCTGTTCTTCAAGTTTTCTGCCAATTCTAAGGAAAATCCCCATCCCATTCCAATTCTTGCCCACTTTACTACACAAATCTTATCACATTGTAAAAGTATATGAGTCAATACAAGGATCTCTGTGGTGAGCTATTCATTCCAAGGCCTGATCAGGTGACCAGGGGACACCCACTGAGATTAGAGGAAAGGTTTAGACTTCAGCAGACGAAGGGGCTTTTTTCTGTTAAATTCTGGAATTCCTTGACCAAGGATGTGGTTATGGCAGATACAATGGATAAATTTAAGAAAAGATTATACACATTTCTTTCAAAAGGCAACATACAAGGTTATACTATATATTAGCATGCAAATCAGGGAGGTCTGATAAATGACTAACTTATTTAGTAGCTGGAAAGCTATACAATTCTCATGTCACTGGGGTATGACGCAAAGGTTGAACTTGATGGACTTGTGTCTTTATTCAACCTAATTTACTATGTTACAGTTTGGACAAACCCAGCCCTAGACCTTAGTTCACCTCCGGATGCTTGGGACAAGAAGGTTCTCAAGAGCGGTGGTGCTGCTACAATATAAGCAGAATAATAAGCTGCATAGGGGTCCCCACTTAGTCAGAGGGCCCTCAGTGCATATAGAGTAGCCCCTCCAAATGTAAACAAAATCAGGTGCCAATGACTTATTAGAAATACTGATGTGGAAGTATAGAGGGGCCATGTGGATTTCTCGCTTAGGGCCCCCAAAACCCTAGTATAGGGCCAGAACATTTTCAGGACGGTGCGGTAAGAGAAATCTATCATATGCAAATGTATTTCAGTAGCATTAGACTATATTCCTACAATGCACTGTGATGCCTGGGTTTACTAGTCACCCATTTATATGGCTTTGGGGCATAGCTACAATTATAAAGAGGAACAATGTGATGGCAAACAATTTGTACCATAAAGCGTGAATTACAAATTTCCACTGATTTAAATGTGCCTTTTTTCAACCCCCTTCAGACCTCCCTGGAAACCAAAAAGTTAAAAAAAAAAAATAGTCACGTTTAAATCTTTGAGTGCCAGAGGGGTACGCAACGCAGTGCTTCTGGCACTCAAAGGGTTAAATCAATCGACATTTTCATTCGTCCCCTATAGTGCAATTTGTTTCCACTTTAGCACACTAAATACTACCACTTATTATAACTTAGAATTTCTAATTTGCATTAAAAAGAAAAAAACACACACACACACACACACACACACACTGTCAAATATACGGCTTTAAAAAAATATATATGTATCCACCTGTTATATCTGTCCGTCTTCACAAAAACGCTGTACACCATATTTAGCAGAATACTGCATACATACGTCTTCACTCCGTCTGCTGGGACACCTGCCAAATCTACAGGCTGAACTGCATTATAGTATCCGCTTACAAAACCCAAACCTGACCTTGAAATCCTCTCTTCATTCCGCTTTCTCTGTTTATCCCATTTTTTCTAGACCTTCAAATGCTATTGCTTCTTCCCAGCAGTTAAGCTGATGTGCAAAATGAAAAGGAAAAATAAACTTTACCTCAGAAATTAATTATAGTTTGTGTATCAGCAAGAAAGGTAGAACAGCTGGGCAACGGTTATATGGATTTGCTCGTGAATATGTTTTTCTTTTTATTAAAAATATGTACCAGTGGCATGACCTGGCATCTAGAGGGTTAACACAAGAGCTTTTTGTTTTGATAGATTTTACAGCAGTGTGCAGTGTCACTCCACTGCTGCAAGAGCAAATAGGGCATTATTATCTATAAAAAAGGGGTACAGGTGCACAGGATGGGAATATATCCCTTCAGGGCTACGCAACACACTGCAAAAGCACTAGGGGAATGGCACATTCGACTAAAACAAAGTCATGGATTTTTTTTTTTTACAATAAAGGGCAGTAAAGTTATGGAATTCTTTGCCCCAGGATGCTCTGCTTTTAGATATTGTAGCAGCTTAAAAAAAGTAATATATAGCTTTCTAACTCAGAACAATATTGAGAATTATGTCAGTTTGTTTCAAAGTAGATAGGATGTTAATCCACATAAATATCTGACTGCCATATGGAGTCAGGAATGAATTTTTTACTCACTTGGAGCTTAATTGTAAATTGCTTCAATTTTTTTTTTTTTTTTGGTTTTTTTTTTTTTTTGCCTTCCTCTGGATCAGCAGGGGTGATTTGGCAAGGCTGAATATGATGGGCACATGTCTTTTTTCAGCCTCATCAACTATGTTACTATAATCAGCTTTATACAATGTGACCAAGCAGGAGCTTTATGTTCCCTGTGTACCCTATCAGCCACCATCCATTGTACTTTGTACAGCTGAATCGACTCAGACACCCACTATGCTCTATGTACCCTATCAGCCACCATCCATTGTACTCTGTACAGCTGAATTAACTCAGGCACCCACTATGCTATATGTACTCTATCAGCTACCATCCATTGTACTCAGTATAGCAGAATCAATTAATCAGGCACCAACTATGCTCTATGTACCCTATCAGCCACCATCCATTGTACTCTGTACAGCTGAATCAACTCAGACAGACACCCACTATGCTCTATGTACCCTATCAGTCACCATCCATTGTACTCTGCACAGCAGAATCGACTCAGGCACCCACTATGCTATATGTACCCTATCAGCCACCATCCATTGTACTCTGTACAGCTGAATCGACTCAGGCACCCACTATGCTGTATGTACCCTATCAGCCACCATCCATTGTACTTTGTACAGCTGAATCGACTCAGACACCCACTATGCTGTATGTACCCTATCAGCCACCATACATTGTACTCTGTACAGCTGAATAACTCAGTCAGGCGTCCACTGTTCTCTGTGTACTGTATCAGCCACCATCTACTGTATTGAAGCTGAATAGTAATGTTAGTTTTCTCTGTACCGTGTCAGCCAGTATTCATTTGACTCCAACCCACTGAATGGTACAATCACACTCCTACTGTTGGCTGTGTACCTTATCTATTGGACTCTAGGTAGCCATCAGTCACCCATGGCTCTCCAGGTACCTTATCAGCCAACATCCAATGTAACTTGTGCAGCTGAATAGTCAAATCAGGCACCCAATGGTCTATATGCATCTTATCAGCCAACATCCACAGATTTGTGTGTGTGGTTGAAAAACCAATCAGGCAATCAGTCAACATCCATTGGACTATATGCAGTTGAACCATTCAGTCAGGAGCCCACTGTTCCCTGTGTACCTTATCAGATAACATCTATTGGATTTTCTATGTCTGAGTAGTCCACTGTTACACACTGGTCTCTGTGAACCTTATCAGCTAACATCCACCTGAATAGTCCAATCAGGAGACAAAGCTGAATAGTCCAGGCAGGCACTGTATGACAGTTCATTCAGGCATTGTATGATAGACCGGGAAATAAATTACATCTGAATAACTGCAGAAGGCTCACCTCATCAACCAACATCCACTGGATGCCATGTGGCTTAACAGACATACCTGCTGCAGTTATTCAGATGACATTTACTCCCTGGTCTGTCATACAGTCCATCAGCTGGTGTCAATTGCTGGAATACAACTAATATCCATACCTGGGAACTTCCAGTCGAGGGCTACCCGGAGGGTAGTCCTCTGTTCACCAGGGGGTGACAAAAATGACGCTAATCGCGTCAAAAAGGGGCGGGGCTTGCCACGAGTGGGGGGGGCTTAACCCCTTGAGTGCCAGAGTGGTACGGAATGCATTGCAAAGCAATGCATTCCTTACTACTCTGGCACGCAGAGGGCTGGGGACTGAGTATCAGCAGGAGAAAAAGCGGATGTGCCAGAGTTTCAATAGAAACTCTCCACATCCGGAGGAATCAGCCTCTGCCCCGGAGACCCGGTAAAGTTCTGTCAGAACCGGAGTCTCCGGGGCAAATCCGGAGAGTTCCCAGGTATGCTAATATCCCCAAGCAGCCAATGGCTAGTTGGAAATTATGGGAGTTGTAGTGGTCAACATCTAGAGATCCAAGCTCTGATTTACATGTCACCTCACAGTGTACTCTATCAGCTATGTAGTCACAATGCACATAGTAGTAACACTGCACCAGGGAATCTAGACAACACAATATCACAACAAAGATTTCTGCATCTTTAAACGCTTTGCAAACTACTCTGACATTCAAAGGGTTAAAAGCTCTACTAATGTTTACTGCAACTTTATATCTGCTGATCTTACAATCTGCTCTTTCATTTGATAGCAACTTGCATCTTAGTCATTTCCTTTGTAGAAGAAAGGAAAACAATTCATAACTAATTTAATCTTGGATAGGGTTAATTGAATGCTTCTATATAAGCAGTGATATAAAAAGACACACTTTAATGTCAACATGTAATATTAAAACGCATTAGAGAGCGGTTAGTTGCCGAGGGACATCCCATTATCTCAATAGCACACAGTCTGCAGAACTACGGCTGAAACGTCCTTGGAGGTTTATCTTGGTCAAGATATTTTGTCTGTTGTGAAAACACAAGTCAAGGTCTTTGCTAGAAACTTACAGGAAATAATAAAATGCAAAACATCTGCAAACAAGGCCGGAAACAGCAGCTGGAAAACCATGAAGGTTATGGAGAGAAGCATTGAACTTAACAGGACAAATATTCCCACAATTCCCATCAATGTAAATGGGCTCTCAACTCCTTGAATTCTAAAGACATCTCAAACACATTGCTTCACAATGCACTGGAGAACTCTCTAGCATCCAAAGGGTTAAAAGCCCCATTTCAATCAATGGGAATGGTCGATCGTCCCCTATAGCAGCACTCAACAAAACCCAGGGGGGACTAGAGATTGGAATCTGGGGCCTAGACTACAGAGAAGAACTATTTTTTTTTAACTGCCTCAAACTTGCCCCCACATGTAGGTAATGATTTTTCCTACACTGCATGGCAAGTTTTATAACTTTAAACTATACATGATCGGATTCCCACGAGCATGCCTGCAATCATCTATAAAAAAAAAAAATGCACATAGTGCGGGATCAATATGTAGTTCAAAAACATAATGAGACCTCGAGGGGGGAACATCGGGACCCTCCCTGATGAGCTCCTGGCATTGACTGCCTTTCCAACTGGATAGGAGACCAAAGCAGAGACCAGGAAGGAGATCATCACCTTCCACTTACCCCCTCAACTCAGCATACTATGAACTTCCAGGCTGAGGACCTTAAAGACCCACAAGGATCATGAATGATGCAAGCGAGCCTTGAAAGTGATACTAATGTCCAAGAATAATGTTATTTTGTATTTTAGATTTAAAAAAAAAAATTATTTGCAGCAAATCCCATCTCTCAAACCTTTATGACTCCTAGAGACTCCTGGTGATAATGAGTCCGGATCACAAAGGAATTGAGATCCTTCAAATCCAAAATAGGGTGACAACAGCAGTCCTTTTTGGAGAGGTTCACGTAAAAACCCATACCTCTGTCCTGAACTGGAACCGGCTCTAGAAGAGCCTGAATAGCACCGATGAACAGCCAGCGTTTCTCCGTGCCCTGAGGTGTATGATAAGGAAAGAAACGAAAGGGAGGAAGAGAAACAAAAGGGAGGAAGAGAGACGAAAGGGAGGAAGAGAGACGAAAGGGATCCTGTATCCTTCCGCCGCCACCACCACCTGTAAAATCCATGGGTCCGCCGTATAATCTATACTACGCAGGAAGTCAGCACGGTCACTAACCCACTGATACTAAAAAAAATATATTGTAGGGTTTATCCCCAAGTACACCAAGGGAACTACCACTGCTGAGATGCGTTTTATTCAAAAGCTATTACATCTCCAGCTTGAATTTTTTAGGTGCAGTATCACAGTGGCCTGGAATTGTACAGTGGCATTGTTGCTAAATAATCCTATGGAGATTTATGGTAAACTGACCAGAGCTGCATGTAGGATGGTATAGCAACAGCGCCACTGAACAATTTCTGACCAATGAGATACTGTATCTAGAAAAGACATGTTTGAGATGTAATAACTTTTGAATAAAACACCTCTCAGCAGTGGGGTTACCCTTAATATACTAACAAGTTACTATCCCTTTAAACATATAATTTTAAAAATGCGCCTTTTCTAGCTCAGCTTCCCTACCAGTGTGCCATGCCACAATCCATCCTGGTGCACCCTGCTTATACTTCAGTGCAGTGCCACTACAGAAGACATCTGAAAGAGCTGCACTAAAGCAGCGGGGTGGGCTGAATGTCATACTGCATGTGGATTGGTTGGTAAGAGAAATATCTCATCACTCCCATCAACCACAGAGATACAGTTGTGGTTAAGTCTGCTCCAGCTGCTTTAGTGCTGCTCTTTACAAGCGCGATCCCATTCAGCACATATAAAAAAGGGGTTTGGGGTGGCTGCCCATGACCAGGTTGGAGGCTGAATGTGGCCACCATAACCGCATTTATCATGGTGGCCACACGCAACATCACCGGTGGCCACACTTAAAGAGGAACTACAACCGGACATACACTTTAGCGTGAATAACTCCTCAACTGGCAACTAGCTGCTTAGTAGCGCTAGTTGCCAGAATTATTACATTGTTAAATAGATTTACCCTTTCTTCCCCAGCTGACAGGCAGGACAGATCGCGGACATCTTGTCATAGTGACGTCCTCGCGCCTGCTCTGTCAGTCCCAGCTGGCTCTAGGAGCCGTTCAGGTCTGGAAGGGACTGACAGTGCAGGCGTCACTATGGCAAGATGTCCGCGATCCGTCCTGCCTGTCAGCCGGTGAAGAAAGGATAAATGTATTGAATAAGGTAATAATTCTGGTGACTAGCGCTACTAAGCAGCTAGTCGCCAGATGAGGAGTTATTTAAGCTAAAATGTATGTCAGGTGGTAGTTCCGCTTTAAAGGGATAGTAATGTTTCATAATAAAAGCAGCTCTAATTAATCATCACCATAGTATTTGGACTTTGGAGAGTGTTATTTCAATTCTGTCAGAGTTGTAGTTCAAGAGTAATTGAATGACAAAGTATCCCCCTCCCGCCCCTTTTACTGATGTAACACTGCTCAGCCAGATCAGAAGGGAGGTGCCCAGGTAGACTGCAGAGAGGGACAATCTTCAATTAAGATAATGGAAAAACCTGAAAAACTTGTCAAGGGGGGGGCAGGGCTTTCATTGTTCTCATAGGAAGAAGATTGTCCCCTGCTGTTATCTGTCTGGTCTATGGACCAGATTCCACACTGAGAAGAGATGACTTACACTAGGTAAAAGGGGCGGGAGGGGCAACTTTGCTTGTGAAGATCTCTCAAACCATAAACGTTTGAGAGATAAGACTTATATCGTTGTTCATGTTTTTTTAATGCCTACAAAATAAAATAAAGATAAAACGAAGTATTACTATTCCTTTAAACTTACAGTAGTAAATGTTCAGATCCAACCCAGGATATTTATACCACTGCCAGTAAAAGCTGTAGCTGCCGGTGGCAGCCTTTTTCCTAATGGCTATGCAGGTTGGTGTGTGTTCACAGCAGCCAGTAGAAATCAATAGCTGCCTCTGGAGCTCAAAGCACCAGCTCTGGGAAGGAGAATCCCAGGGGGGGTCTGTATACTAAGAGCTGTACATTTACAATGCTGCTACCTCCATAGGTGGGATTGGCAATGGTTCACTAGTAAAAGGCTGAGCTTTGCATCTGTACATATTTTTCTAGTTGCTCTTCAATTATTAATGACCTCACTGAGAAAATGAACTGCATGCAGACAGCTATGCAACTGAAAGACAGACGTCATATAATTTTCTAAATTTGAGACCACCAAATAAAACTATAAAAAAAAAGCCTGACTGAGCAGTTTATTAGGGTCAACTGTATGCAATTAGCACACTGCTGTGATTCCATATGACCTGCAAATTATTTACAGTTCTGTTTTCCACCATCTGCATCTAATGTAACTTGTCAGATTTCATAGACTTGTTTGTTTAGCAATTGCTTACATAAGCTTTGATGCATGATTATACGTCTAAACAAAAGGATTCGGCAGAAATACATACATACATATATATATATATATATATATATATATATACAGGGCTTAAAATTTTAAGTCCTTTGCTACTAGCCAGACCTGAAAAGTTACTCGCCACTGCAAGCCAAAACATACCCACCAGGGCTGAATTTCTACTCGCCAGGGCTAAATTTTCACTCGCCATTGCCTAGTGGAAATTTTGAGCCTTGATATATATATATATATATATATATATATATATATATATATATATATATATCCCTTTGAGTGCCAGAGGGCTACGGAACGCACTGCAAAGCAATGTGTTCCGAACTCCTCTGGCACTCAAAGGGATATTATATATATACTTACTTCATAAAAACAGCACTCGCAGGAATGCTCAAATAATGCCACATTGCCACTTTATTAACGATAACAATAAAGTGGCAATGTGGCATTATTTGAGCAGTCCTGCGAGTGCTGTTTTTATGAAGTAATTATTACAAGTAGCTTGCACCCGGGCAATCACCGAATTATGTTAGGAGTGCGTTCTTATTATCAACACAATATATATATATATATATATATATATATATATATATATATATGTGTGTATGTATCTGTTTTGAATCCAGTTTTGAATACTGTAAAATCTCACGTATAATACTCATAATTTTGTCACTTTTCAGCGTATGTGAAGTGGGGGTGCGTATTATACACAAGAGAAAAAAAAAAAAAAAAATATATATATATATATATATATATATCCTTATGTGTACACCCCTCCTTCCTCCCTACACCTCAATATTCTCCCACCTTCCCCTCTCTCTACTCACCCCCTGCTCAGTGAGCGGTAAGCTTGTATTTGTCACCCGCTTCCCGCATCCTCCTTTGTTAATTCAAAATAATGGTAATTGAAGATAATGGTAGTGCCGTTTGAGGACCTGAAGGTCATTGGAGAGCACTAGTGTTGATCCCATGCATAGACCTCTGTACACTGCAACTATAATAGTGTCCAGTGAGGACCTCAAGTGGCAGTACCAATATCCTCAATTAACAGGTCCTCACAGGGGGATGCAGGAAGTGGACGGTAAATACAAGCATGCGGCCTGCTGCGTAGATATCCCAGATGCCTCCAGAGGGGGTGAGTAGAGGGAGAGGAAGGTGGCAGTATATTGAGGTGGATGGAGGGAGGGAAACAGACATGAAACTAATTTTTTGGTGGGTAGAGTTAATGAAAATAAGGGTGCGTTTTATACATAAGACTAGACTAGATAACCAATAACTATTATACACACACACACAGAACTCATCTAAGACATAGTAATTGCATTCACTGCTGAATAAAACAAAACATACAAAAGGCGCTTCATTTACTAGTTATTGAAGCACAAACCTCATGACCAGACACTGGATTATGGAATCTTAGGTCCCCAGACATAAATCTTACATATACAGCGATAGCGATAGCACCACCTGGTAACCAAAACGCAAATTTTACCATTTGCGTGCCAGAGGGGTATGCAATGCATTGCAAAGCAATGCGTTGCGTACCCCTCTGGAACTCAAAGGGATAAGTGTGATTAAAAAAAGAAGAGGACAAACTGAAGCTGTAATAACCTGTCACCATGCACAGTCACCCAAAAATGAGGTGCAGCGCACTGTATGGATTTAATCAGATGCACCACAGTTGCATTGCGCTGCAACTTCTAGGAACCAGCTGGGAGATTTGGGAGCAAGTGAAGGCGATCAATCACATAATTATACTGAAAATGCCACACATATTTAGGAGCCAGCAGTGAAATATTAGTAGTCCCGGCTCTAAGGATTTCTCCAACCCTACAATAGTGCATTAGAAGTGCCCAAGCGAAGATAACGTAAGGACCCTCTTAATCAGGATTAGGCAGTATTTCGCTCTACAGCTCTTGAAGACTACAAATTATCATCCCCAACCAGCAACAGAAGGCTGGGAATCATGGTAATACTAGTTTCCAACAGGTGGATAGCCAGAGGCTGCCTACCCCTGACTGAGGCAAAGGAAGGAGACATCTGAAACAGGACTCAACATGGCTTCTTCTGAACTGCACCCTGTGTGCCAGACTGCCCCCTATAGCTTAAAGTGGAACTAGCACGTTAGGTAAAGTCACCCTGCAATACTTAGGCAGATGGAGACTAGCTTAATGATAGTTATTTTACCTCTCAAAAGTAGTCGCTTGTAAAGTAATCATTAATCTTCCGAGACTGACACCCAGGTTAGTGCAGTCTGCGCGCTAAGATGTCTGCGCTGATGCCTGGCTTCCGGACTCGGAAGCTTAACCCTTTGGATGCCAGAGGGGTACGGAACACATTGCAAAGCCATGCATTCCGTACCCCTCTGGCACTCAAAGGGTTAAGGATTACTTTACAAGTGGCTACTTTTGAGAGGTAAAATAACTATTGTTAAGCTAGTCGCCACCTGCCTATTTATTGCAAGGTGACTTTACCCAACGTGGTAGTTCCGCTTTAACACTCCCTCAAAGCTAGTTTCTTAAAGCAGAACCAAGACCCCCTAACAATAATGCCGCCACCACTATACTATGACCATTTCAATCAGTCCTGGATGCATACCACCCAAGTGTCCCTCTTTAGGAGGAACAGTCCCTCTTTGAGACCCAAATCCTGCTGTCCCTCATTCCTATCCCAGTGTCCCTCTTTTCAGGAGATCAGACTGTGTGATGTGTATATAAGTGTATCACATTGCTCCACAGCAATACAACTCACATTAATGTATGTATAAACTTCAGTATATGGGTTTATAAATTAGGATTTCTAAATAAAATACTTGTTTCTTGCGATAAATCATTCATCGAGTTACACAAAGAGGTGTCAGTAGGTCATGAAATAACCTAAAAATTATGTGCAATGTCTGCCCACCAGACGAGCCCCCAGCAACCCCACCTAAAACAAAAGTGTCCCCCTTTGGCCAATTGAAATGTTGGCAGGTATGTGGATGTGATTGCCATGGAGTCAGTTTAGTTTTTCCAGACTAAAGTAGGCCAAGTACATAAGCCTTCTTAACCCTTTAAGGAGAAGAGGGGTCTGCAAAAAGTAGTCCATAAAGGGTTATGATTACAAGTGCAGTGAGTGTCCTTTGGTCCTCCTACCCAACTGTCACTCCTGCCTTTATGGACACTACATCCAGAAGTGACTGAAGATGATATTTTTTGAACAAAGGCACAAGGGCAAAATTCACAGGGATCATTAGGATTTTCTGGCCTTAGTAAGGTAAGGGGTGTTAGTATTAGGTATTGTTAGATTTATGTTAAAGAAGAACTCTCTAAAAACGTTTTTTACATCCACCATATTCCTTGAATGGGGGAACCATGTTGCTGACCCAACCTTGTACCTCATTTATGTCTATCCATATCCCCGATGTCCAACTGGTCTGGATATAGCTTTTATTAAAAAATCTGTCTCGACCCTGGTCTGTCTGGGTTTGTCATTTTTTTTTAATACTTTATAATCTTTTTAAAAGGTTCTATCCCACCAGCATGTTGGCCTGAAATAGCACTATCTGCCATATGGAATTGCTGGACAGCATTGATTTATGGGAACATCTGTCAGCTGGCAATTCTACAGCCTACATAAACCTTATGTCTCACTCATACCACCAGGTCCCTTTAGGGCCTGGGTACACAGTGACTGTCATGTCACCCAAGATGCCACAATTAGCCTTTAGGTCATATGCACAAAAATAGTGCAATTCTAAAGCAAATCAATGGATCCATAGGCAGTGAACAATTAAAAAAAAATTCCCAAATCTCTGCTGATTTAAAGGGGATGTATCACCCCTTTAAAACTCTGTGTAAATAGTTTTCTTATAGCGAATATGCTTTAAAGTTCATTCATTTTTTTTTTTTTTTAAACCGCTTGTTTGCAGAAATTAGAACAAATTCAGCCCCGCACCTACTTCTGCGTAGACTGCTCTTGCCGAAGGCTGCCGCACTGCCTCTGCTCCCTTCCCTCTACCCAGCCTCCTCCAATGAAGGAGGCTGTCTGTCTGTAAGCTGGAGCACTCTGATTGGCAGAGATCGATTTCTGGCCATTGAGAGAGTTCCAGCTTACTGACAGACAGCCTCTGTCATTGGAGGAGGTTGGATAGAGAGAGGCAGAGCGTCAGGCTGCAGCAAGGATCAGGTAACCACAGCCTGTCCGCAATTAGGCGCGGAGCTGTATTTATTCTTCTAATTTCTGCAAACAAGCGTTAAAAAAAAAAAAAAATTAATACACTTTAAAGCATATTCCCTATATAAGAAAATTACACAAAGTTGTAAATGGGTGATAGATTCCCTTTAACAGGGCTTGTATTCCCTAGAATTTGAGAGAGGTCTTACACTGAATTAGAGTCAAAATACAACTTAGTACAACTAAAAGGAAACACAGTTGTAATGTGTGAAATGTTTCAGTATTCCACACATCCACTGGTGGTCACAGAACAACACATGAACCACTCAAAGTGACACTCCAGCCTTGTCCCACTCTACACTGATAATCAGAGACCCACAACTACAATGTGATACTACAGTCTTATACCAGTGTCTACTGGTAATCACAGTCCCAGACCTATAATGGGGCACCACAGCCTTGTTCTACTGTATACTGGTAATAACAGACCCACACCTACAATGTGACACCACAGCCTTGATCTACGGTCTACTGGTAATCACAGACCCACAATTACAATGTGACACAACAGCCTTGTTCCACTGTCTACTGGTAATCACAGACCCACATCTACAATGTGACACCACAGCCTTGATCTAATGTCTACTGGTAATCACAGACCCACATCTACAATGTGACATCACTGTCCACCATTATTTAAATTTGTTCTTTTTGGAATACTGGAGTTTCATGGAACACTATTAAAGAACCACTAGAGTCCATACTAAAATGTAAATTTCTATGAAACCTCTTTTTTTTGCGATAATGTCCCTTTAATATTCTATTCACAAAGAGCAATATGCAGAGATAAAAAAGGGAAGAAATTATTTAAGCAAACCAGCTGCACCAGATGGGACAAAAATAAACATCCCAATGATTTCAACTGGTTTAAATGGGTCTTTAAAGGGATAGTAATACTTAATTTTTCCAAAGCTGCATCTTGTAGCCCTTAAAAAAAGAAATTAAATGCCCCCGGTGCCATCTCTCAAACCTTTATGGTTTGAGAGATAATCTCTGTCAATGTCCCCCCCCATGACATCAGCATTCTAGCTGACTGCAGGGGAATCCAGTCCTGGGACCAGCCGGCGGTTCTGCAGCAGAGCCCAGATCGCGTTAATGAAAAAGAAATCCTTCAGTGGAACTGTCTTGTACATTTGCTTGGTTTGCAAGCACACGTAGAAGACCATTTCATTCTTTTTCATTAACGAGATCTCGGCTCTGCTGCACAGCCAATGGCTGGTCCCAGGAACAGATTCCCCTGCAGTCAACTAGAACGCTAACATCATGGAGTGGGGGGGACATTGACAGCGATTCTCTCTCTAACCATAAAGGTTTGAAAGATGGCACTGGGGGCATTTAATTTCTTTTTTTTAAGGGCCACAAGATGCAGCTTTGGAAAAATGAATTATTACTATTCCTTTACCTTTTGTATTCAAGAGAAGTCTATAAAGCATTGCTTCCATATATACTGGAGGCTTCTCTAGCCATCAAGGTTTTAACACCACCATTTAACCCATTTGAGCACCAGAAAGGTATACAGCACATTGCATTGAGTTTTGTTGGATGCCTCTCTGGCAGTCAAATGGTTAAATCAATGGAAATTTGGCGAGTTTACAGTTTTGTCGTACGACCCATTGTATGCAGAACTTCTCAAGAAAATCAAAATAACAAAAAGGAGAGAAAGTTTGTTATCTGCAAGTACCATGTTATCATCTCTTTGGCTATACATTTACATATTTTTGTTCTTTGTGTAATGGAAATTATATATTGGATTTATTTACAAACTGCCAACACACACATTCCAAAGGGTAGAACATAGATTTAAAAAACAATGAATAAACCTTCAGCTTTTTTCACAGAATGAAAGCGCTGCTCTTTGATGCTGAGGTGTGTAATGTGTATACACATGTAGCCGGTGTTATATAACAACACAGGACACACATCGTACAGTAACAAACATTCACATGACAAGCCTGAAATAAATATTTCAAAAGTTATCAGTTTGTATAAAAATCAAAGCGCCTTTTTTGGCTGTATATTAACCCTTTGAGTGCCAGTGGGGTACCCCACTAGAATCCCGGGATGTGATACCATAACTACACAACATCTCTCTCTAATGAACTGGGGGGGACGGCAACAGGTGCAATGCATTGGAGGTATTAATCTACTCTAGTCAAGAGATAGGAATAATCGCAAGTACTCTTTTTTTAATTGTATCTACCATAAAGTTAATACTTTTTCTCTGTCATCCAATACAGGTTACTGGTAACTTTGGGTAGGCGATCCACCCCTTTAAGTAGGCAGGAACAATTCTAGAAGTGAATACAGGGGGTGGAGCCTACCTTCCCTCCTTGGCTGCAGCTATCCAATCAGCTCCAGTACAATTTGAGACACTAACTATTGACTAGATAGTAGAAGGGAAAGAACACTCCTGTGAGCATGACCCCGAAGGACCCCCACGGTCTGCCACAGGAGAGCCAAGCATGGTCCCTTGACAGGTTGGGAAACCAGCAACCTGTATGGACTAAGAGAAAAGGATTTAACAGGTAAGACTAAAATCCTCTTTTCTCTGTCGTCCAATACAGGTTACTGGTAACTTTGGGATGTCCAACCATTGAGTTTCCCAGAGGCGGCAAGGACCAGGATCAGGGTCCCCAAAGTCACCAGAGCAGCTATGAACCATCAGATCAGAGATAGACCAACAAAAACAAATGAAGTGTCAACGGACACTAAATGGGGGTAACAATACCCCAGGAACTGTCACACAGCACACTGAACTAGAGACAACAGGGCTCAAAAGTGAAGGAAGCACCAAAGAAACAAAGAAGATCCTAGACAGGCAAGACTGCCTCCAGGATCTTCCTCTGAAAGCTGGCGTCAGCCGATGCCAGCACATCAATGCGGTAGTGCTTCAAAAAAAAAAAAAAGCACCACGTCTAACAAGTGGAGATCCCTCTTCCTGTCAGAGGTAGGGTCAGAGCAAAAAGAAGGCACCACAATCTCCTGATTAATGTAGAACTCAGAAACCACCTTCGGGAGAAACTCCTGAGAAGTGCAAAGCACCGTCTTGTCCTTGTGAAACACCAAAAAAGGGTGGTCTACAAGACAGAGCATGGAACTCTACGACATGGCGAACTGACACTATCACCAGGAGAAAGGCCATTTTCCACATCAGCAGGCGTAAAGGAATAGTAGCCAAGGACTCGAAGGGAGGGCGCTGAAGGACGCCCAAAACCAAGTTAAGATCCCACTGTATGAGCAATGAGCAATGCAAAATAAAAAATTTTCTAAAACTATAGAACTGTTCTCTTCCCTGTATCTTCACCAAGGAACAAATGTTACTGGAGCTTATTGGCCAAGGAGGGAAGGTAGGCTCCACCCCCTGCATTCACTTCTAGAATTGTTCCTGCCTACTTAAAGGGGTGGATCGCCTACCCAAAGTTACCAGTAACCTGTATTGGACGACAGAGAAAAAGTATTAACTATATTGTAGATACATTTAAAAGAGAGAAGTTGCAATTATTTCTCTCTCTCAAACCGTTATGACTTGAGAGATATAGGAAAATAAAGTTCTCCACTACCTCCCCTTTCTGCTTGAAGAGCTGTAAAGCTGTCAGAAGCAGATTCTGGTTCCTGGATCAGACGGCGGCTCTTCAGCAGTGCCGATATAACAATATCTAAAGATAAACTTAATCAAAATGGTCTACAACGTGTGCTTGCAAACCAGACACACGTTGTAGACCATTCCAATGAAGTATTTATATTTAGATATTGTTATATCGGCACTGCTGAAGAGCCGCCATCTGATCAAGGAACAGAGTCTGCTTCTGACAGCTTTACAGCTCGTCAAGCAGAAAGGGGAGGGAGTGGAGAACTTTATTTTCCTATCTCTCTCAAGCCATAACGGTTTGAGAGATAGAAATAATTGCAACTACTCTCTTTTAATTGTATCTACCATATAGTTACTACTTTTTTTCTGACATTACCATCTCTTTAACATACAAAAACAAATAATGCTTTTTATAAGGTCTTCTGGTGAGCATACACACCATACAATAATCATTCCACTTGCACTGTTCTCTCTGGGGCTGCCTGCCTGCCTGGGAAGGGACAATGTCAGCTTTCATGTTCTCATCCCCTCAGAAACAATCGTTTGTAGTTGTCAGGTTGAAAACAAACTGGTGCTGTCACATTAGGCCATAACTCTAAGGCTCTCTTCTGAAAGGGGCACATTCCTACTATTACTCTCCATGGCAGGCAGGCAACAGGGTAATAAAACCAGACCTACTTTAACCCACCGAGTGCTATAGGTAGTGTGGAAAGCACTGCAGCAAAGGCAGACTAATATGTGAACAAAGACACAACTAGAAAGCAATGTATTTTTTTAATACTAACCTGGTCATCAAGCATCACAGCCCCTTTGTGTCAACGCTTCAAGGACCAGAGGCCAACACATTGCACACAGTCCTAGTTCTCTAAGAGTTAAAGGGATAGTAATACTTCGTTTTAACTTTATTTTATTTTGTAGGCATTAAAAAAAACATGAAGAATGATATGTCTTATCTCTCAAACCTTTATGGTTTATGAGATAGCCACAAGCAAAGTTTCCCCTCCTGCCCCTTTTACCTAGTGTAAGCCATCTCTTCTCAGATGTGGAATGCAGTCCATAGACCAGACAGATAACAGAAGGGGACACTCTTATTCCTATGAAAACAACAAAATCCCTGCCCCACTTGACAAGCTTTTCAGGTTTTTCTCTTATCTTAATTGAAGATTGTCCCTCTGGGCACCTCCCTTCTGCTCTAGCTGAGCAATGTGATATCAGTAAAAGGGGCGGGAGGGGGACACTTTGTCATTGAATTACTCTTGTACTACAACTCTGACAGAATTGGAATAACACTCTCCAAATTCCAAATACTATGATGATTAATTAGAGCTGCTTTTATTTTAAAACATTACTATCCCTTTAAAGGGATAGTAATGTTTCATAATAAAAGCAGCTCTAATTAATTATTTCGGCTTTGGAGAGTGTTATTTCAATTCTGTCAGAGTTATAGTTCAAGAGTAATTGAATGATAAAGTATCCCCCTCCTGCCCCTTTTACTGATGTAACACTGCTTACCTCAGAGCAGCAGGGAGGTGCCCAGGTAGAATGCAGAGAGGGACAATCTTCAATTAAGATAATGGAGAAAGCTGAAAAACTTGTCAAGGGGGCCAGGGTTTTCATTGTTCTCACAGTAAGAAGATTGTCCCTTGCTGTTATCTGTCTGGTCAAGAAACCCGATTCCACATCTGAGGTGAGCACTGTTACACTAGGTAAAAGGGGCGGGAGGGGGATACTTTATCATTCAATTACTCTTGAACTACAACTATGACAGTATTGAAATAGCACTCTCTATGGCCCAAATACTATGAAGATTAATTGGAGCTGCTGTTTTTGTGAAACATTACTATCCCTTTAAGATACCCCTACAATATAGTGTGGGAATTTTAGGGCACCCCTATAATCTTATATGAGCACATGAGATGTGTTTTTTTTATTTTTATTTGTTATATATATATAGAATGTGATAGAAAAACTCTCTTATTAGGCAAAATGGGAGATTTTTCTCCAAGCTCAGGATGGAACACCACAGTCCTTCAGTACCAGTAACAAGTCAGAATTTATGGAGATACTTATTTGAACAAAGGAGTGTTAAGATAATTGTCAGGTCTACTGGCTAAGGGATTTGTCAAAAGAACAACTGTGTAGACCAGCACTGGGCAACATGAGGCTCTCCAGCTGTTGGAAAGGGATGATGGGAGTTGTAGTCTGTCAGAAGCTGAAGGGACTCACATTGCCCACCCATGATGTAGACAACTGTTTTTGCATGGAACAGAAAAGATAATGCTCAGAGTCTCACAGGCGAGAGAGACAGTCAGAAATGGATGACACACAAGAAATAACAGGTAGATATGATTGGCTGATACTGTATTCAGACCTCAGCGATTGGTTGTTGCAATAAGCATGTGAATAACTCACTTAGATGTCTGTAATGTGGCCCGACACATCCAATGTAAATCAATAAACCCTATGACTAGGACAGAACAAATGTAAATGATGTTCACCAGTTAGAGAAAAACAAGTTACTGGTCAGGAAATGAAAAGTCACTTGTCCACCCAATATTAAACACAGAAAAAAGTGTCATTTCTTACTGTAAGCTGATTTTATTAGTCACAGACTAGTTGACTAGTAAAAACTTCCAAACCACCTGCCTATGGCAATTGTCAATTTCAGGAAAGTTGCGGTCTCCCTTGCACCTTAGCAAGGTGTCGGAGAATCCTAGGGGTTAAAAGCCCCTTGGGCATCTGGGAAATATCTGCACTTTTTTTTTCCTTACTGCGCACAGCCCTTGGTGTATAAAAGTAACCCTTTGAGTGCCAGAGGGATACACAATGCATTGCGTACCCCTCTGGCACTCATAGGGTTAAGTAGTAGGTGTAGAACTTTCCACTAAACAACATGATGTCACTTTATGTTGTAGAAGTTTCCATCAGACTCCCAGTAAACAGGTTATCACACAGTAGGCTACTGGCAGAACAGCAGTTACACAGCCCACACCTTACTGAGAGGCTTCTGTCAGCAAAGACACAAGTAGGGAAAACAGGCTATTTATTCACTCAATTGTCTTTCATACAATTAATATAATTAAAAGATGAGAACTTAGCAGGGTTCCATACAAAAACACAGACACTCCAGAATGTGATAGGGCTCTCAGTGAATAACAATTCTAGAATTGTTGTTAATGAAAAGAAATTCATTGTATGTAAAAAGAAATACAAG
Organism: Rhinophrynus dorsalis; assembly: GCA_037306005.1. Lineage (NCBI taxonomy): Eukaryota > Metazoa > Chordata > Amphibia > Anura > Rhinophrynidae > Rhinophrynus > Rhinophrynus dorsalis. The sequence continues at coordinate 43,900,888 of CM074720.1, forward strand.
AATAAGGTCTTGTTGTACTACGGGAATATTATGGTGCCGAAGACATGCTGCAGATGGGATGTATCCTCCAATATTAATTATGAACTCATCAGACACAATCACAGTACATACAACTAATATATCACATTGTTTATTACATGAGACTAGCAAGGCAAAGTTTAGCATTATATTAGAACAGCAGAAATATACCACTTAAAGGGATAGTAATACTTAAAATACCAAAAGAAATATGTTGTAGGGTTTACCCCCAGGGTTGTGGAATTTATATCACCCGACGCCCAGGACATGTAGTTCCGGGCGCCGGGCAGGTAAATTTGTCTCACATTTAGCCCTGCTTCGGGCAAGCAGAGCCGAAAAGCCTGTATTTGTGTGCATCCGGTGAGGGGAGAGAGGTGACTGAGGGATTATGTGGCTGGTATGGGTGTAGAAAGATGGCGGAGCGGCTGCAATTGATTGCCACTAGATGGCGCTGTTTGAGGCAGAAGCAAATTAAGCCAGTGGGTCGGGTGACATATCTTTGTGCACTGTAAGTGAGTGAACAGAGCTGAGACATAGCGATCTGTGAGTGGGACAGCTATATACTCCAGGTGGGTGTGACTGTGAGGGGGCAGATCAATACACCAGGTGTTTTTGTGCAGCCACCATGACAAATGCAGAAATGGTAGCCACATACAAGTTGTTAATTTGCCTGGACCAGCCCTGCTGCACAGAGGCGTAACAGAGGCTTAAAGGGATAGTAATACTTAAAATATAAAAAAAATATGTTATAGGGTTTATCCCCCTGAGTAAAATAAGAGTACTCCCACTGCTGAAAGGTGTTTCATTCAAAAGTTATTAATTTTCAAAGTTGAATTTTTTAGGTGCAATATCACAGTGGCCTGAAGTTGTACAGTGGCGCTGTTGCTACACGATCCTATGGACAGCTCTGGTCCTGGGACCATAAATCTCCATAGGATGGTGTAGCAACTGCTGTGGAGTGAGATTGTATCCAGTTCATTCACACTAAGAAGAACCAGAGTTATTCTAGGGCAAACCAAAAATCCCCATGGGGACACATAAAAAATACCCACTATTTATCAAAATCTTACATATGTAACACAAGACAGAAAAATAAATAATATGAATCATGTATACTATATAAAGATACTTTCAGTTATTTATTTACGTGTAACTTCTAAATAAAGAAGTTTTTCTTTTTCTACACCTCCATAATAACGCAAAGGAACACTATACTGTTAGCAATGCAAATAAGTATTCCTTAAGCTATAGGTACCTGGTGGCCATTTAGGTGACCAGCCCCCAACTGCAGGGAGAAATTTTTTAAAGAAAGTTGTTGTTTTTTTTAACTTTTCTCACTCGCCCATTATTATTTTGTGTATCAGGACAAGTAGATTGGGCTCCCATTTTAGTCTTTTGGACAAGTATTTTTTTTTTTTTGTTTTTGTTTTTTTAACTTTCCACACCCCTCACCCCCCCTGAGTAAAACAAGGGTACTGCCACTGCTGGAAGGTGTTTTAATCAAATATTATTGCAGGACAAACTTAATTTTTTAGGTATCGCAGTGGCCTGAAATTGTACAGTGATGCTGTTTCTACACCATCTTATGGAGATTTATGGTCAACTGACCAGAGTTGTCCATAAGTCGGTGTAGCAACAGAGTCACTGTACAATTTCAGGCCACTGAGATACTGCACCTATAAAAATTAAAGTTTGAGAAGTAATAACTTTGAACAAATCACCTTTCAGCAGTGGGAGTACCCTTGTTTTTAACCAAACATATTTTCTACCCTTTTTTACATTTTAAGCATTACTATCCCCTTTAAAAACCGCAGAGTGTTACTTAAGACCAGCAGGGCAATGCACTATTACATAAGACCAGTGTACCATTATAAAACAATCTGATATATCAATATTTGAAACAGCAGATATAGGCCAGATATAGGCAACAACCATTAAAATGGGAGTTGTAGTCTCCAACAGCAGGAGATCCACAAAAGTCTATACTGCACGAGACAAGCAAGGAAATACACTGTAGTAAGAGATCAGCAGGGAAATACACCATGGCCTCAGACTAATACACTGACCAGCCATGTAATACCACAGAGACAAATGTCATTTTTCAAATCTGCTCTTATGTTGATGGAGATGGAGATGGAGGAGGAGGAGATGGAGATGGAGATGGACGAGATGGAGATGGAGAAGAAGAAGATCTGCACTGTGCAACCCTAAAAAGGCTTCAAACTTTTGAGAGGCCTCACCCCTCTCTGCTGAAAAAAAAAATGTGTCTCAGCCACAAACAGCTGGATACTGTGAGCAGCCCCAAAGACCAACTATGTCAGGTTTTCAAGCCCGATAGAGAGGGTTTATGGGGACCTGAATTATGGACAATAACCCGGCTGCATATTGCAGTTCATTGTCTTATCGGGGAAGCAACAGGGGTCTGATTTAATTTGCCAATTGCTCCGCTGGGACACATAATGTAACCCCAGCTTCCCTGACAGATCTGCTCCCAAAGGAGCATATCTGAAGATGGCGCAGTATCAAAGTGTTAATCGCCTTCTGACACTGTCACACTTACCCAGATTTATCAAATGTAAGACATATCCTACAGTCCTATGACGGCCATAGTGGTTGGGGCGGGGGGGAGGCTGTGGAAACCACTCTAATACCCATCTAATACAAGCGTGTTATATATTCTCCAGCTCAGCAAGACAATCTGGTCCAGGAAGTGCAACAAACCATATATATATGTAGTAGCTGAACGAGCCGTAATGATTTCTACTAGTGACAATGGAATAAGTCAGACACTGGACTCTGTACACTACAGTGAGAAATAAGATCAAGTGACCAGGAAATTTTATGGATCATGTAGCTTCAAGAAAAAATGTTATACTGTTAATAATGTATCAACTCTGGCCTGCTTTCTCCAGATCAGAAGACAGTAGTCTGGTGATGTTTTATGGGAGACCTGTCCAGACCTTTCCAAATAAAGATCCACATAATTGCAGACTGTGGAACAAGGCTGTGGTGGGACCGGACATGTGTGGAACACCGTAACTCTAAACTATTTTATTAGAAGGGTCACTGGTAACTGAACCAGATCTATTTTAGCCTAATAAACGAGTCTTGTTTTACCTGTACCAGCTAGCATTCAGATACATATCATGAGATGTTAACCCCTTGAATGCCAGGTCTCCAACTCATTGTTCTGCCCTGTTTTGGAGACCTCTCTAGCATCCAACGAGTGAATGGGTTTGATTGTTAGGTTTCAACACATATTCTGTTTGAAACAGAAGGGTTCCACCATAAGTAAATGTTTGAGAACCTCTGCTCTAAGTCATGATTCCCTAAGGCTTTATCCTGACAATATTCCTGCACCAATATCTTAAAGGTATCACCCAATTCATTGTTTCAGACAGGAACACAGTGAAATTCAGCATGCTGCAACTTCCTTACACATACCTCCCAACATTTCAAATGGCCAAATAGGGACACTTCTGATTTAGGGGGCGTTTCTGGGGGCGTGGCTGGTAGGCGGGGCATTTCCAAGAATTTTTAGGTTACCTTTGTACCTATCTGCACCTCTTTGTGCAACTGATTAATGATTTAGAACAAGACCAAAGTATTTTTATTACAGAGATTCATTTATAAACGCATATATTGAAGATTAACAACAAATGTATGAGAGTTTTATTGCTGTGGAGCAATGTGATACACAGCACTCATTCGGATGTCCTAAAAAGAGGGACAAGAGGGCAGAAAAAAGGGACAGAGGGATTTGGGTCTCAAAGAGGGACTGTCCCTCCTAAAGAGGGACACTTGGGAGGTATGCTTACATTCAAAGCTGGATACAGACAAGTTAGTGCACAAGACATCTGCATAGCCACTACTGGCGCCACAGTTCAGAACACTCACACTAATAACACAGGAGATCAATAGACATGAAACCCACCAATGAGCATACACCTGGTGAACAAAATAGACTGTGTGTTGATGTAGGCCAACCATCAGCTCAACCACCCCACAGATGGGACTGCTGTGCAGGAATGTAGAATAGACAACTGGAACATGGCAGCACTGCTGCCACTTACCAGTTTCCTGTGAGAAATCAGCCTATGAGGATGTTTCTTAACAGTCATGCAATAGGTCCAATTATTCTAGACCAGGGTTAGGCCACCTTTGGCTCTCTAGCTGTTGGAAACAACAACTCCCATTATCCCCGACCATCTGCTCGCTGGTAGGAAATGGTATACTCTCCAACAATTCACAAATAAAAAAAGGTACACTCTGCTGTCTCCATATAACAGATAAAAACCATACGTGTATAGCAATCTGTTAAAGGCCAGACAAAACACAGCAGTGGTGTGCATGGTATGGTCAGAATTAATGAAATTTTCTTTACATGGAATTATATTCTTCTGTGCTGTAAATTGATTCTCATTACAGTGTGAAAACGCCTGTGCTTGAATTTCTCTGTTACCAAAAGAATGAATCCAGTAGAGAAATCATTTCATTGTGTGCTGAAAAGGGTACAAAATGCTCATGTTGTTTTACAAAAGGGCAAGAGCACAAAAAAGGTACCGTGCCTGTTACAAGGTATATTTAGGGGGTACATGATGGGAGTTGCAGCTAGAGAGTCAAAGGATGCCTATCCCCTGTCTAGATTATTTATCAATGTGGGTAAGAATAAGAAAACTGTTAAAGGGACAGTAATGTCCCATAAAAATTGTTTCCAGTTTTGTAGAGCTTAAAATAATAAACTAAGTGCTACAAACCCTAACTCTCAAACCGCTATGGTTTGAGAGATATATGCACTGAAAGTTCCCCCCTCCCTCCCCTTCTCCTGACGTCAGTGTTGTGCTGACAGCAGGAGACCCCGGTCCAGGGACCAGCCAGCAGAGATGAAATCGCGTTATTAGGAAACAATTACTTGATTGGAAAGGTCTACAAAGTGTGCTTGCAAACCAGGAACACTTTGTAGACCTTTCCAATTAAGTAGTTATTTTTAAATAACGCAATTTCGGCTCTGCTCCTCAAGTCGTAGGACTCAGTTCTCCTGCTGTCAGCTTTACAGGTGACATCAGGAGAAGGGGAGGGGTGAACTTTCAATCCCTATATCTCTCAAACCATAGCGGTTTGAGAGTTAGGGTTTGTAGCACTTTGTTTATTATTTTAAGCTCTACAAAACAGGAAACTATTTTTATGAGACATTACTGTCCCTTTAATCAAGATTATAGCAAAAATTACACCTTATAATGCAGATTCTCTCAGTTATTAAGTAGAAACCACATCGCAATATTTACTGCCTTGTTCAACTGTTGAATCGCTTGACCCTCTGGAACTCGAAAAGGTATTTTGCATCCTGTGTTTTCCAAATGTTTAACCCCTTAAAGGGATAGTAATACTTAAAATGTAAAAAAAAATATGTTGTAGGGGTTATCCCCCTGAGTAAAACAAGAGTACCCCCACTGCTGAAAGGTGTTTCATTCAAAAGTTATTAATTTTCAAAGTTGAATTTTTTAGGTGCAATATCACAGTGGCCTGAAATTGTACAGTGACACTATTGCTACACCATCCTATGGAGATTTATGGTCCTGGTACCAGAGCTGTCCATAGGATCGTGTAGCAACAGCTCCACTGTACAATTTCAGGTCACTGTGATATTGCACCTAAAAAATTCAACTTTGAAAATTAATAACTTTTGAATGAAACGCCTTTCAGCAGTGGGAGTACTCTTGTTTTACTCAGGGGGATAAACCCTACAACATTTTTTTTTTTACATTTTAAATATTACTATCCCTTTAACAGCACATGACGTACCAGAACCTTAACACTGGTCCAGACTTTAAGGACTGGTGACGTTCCTGGCACATCATGGCATTCTGGGATGGCAACACTGTGCACCATTTGAGTGCCAGAGATGTACGCAATGCATTGCTTTGCAATCAGGTCTGAATTTCCTAACAAACAGACTAGGAAACTGTCTAGAGCTCCAAATTTTGACAGACGCCTCAGGTGTGTTGGCCAAACCCATATTCTCTCTCGTGGGTGTGGCTAGAGCAATCTCCGTGTCCCTGCACCAGTTCTGTACCCATTTACATGCTATTATTTAATCCTGTGGATGCTAGATAGACTTCTCCAGCAACCAAGGGGTTAAAGCATTTTGGTTCTTGCTTGTTCTAGCCCAAGGGTATTTTCTGTGCCAGCAAACAGTGGATAGGACAGGGGGCTGGGTCAGGTGAGGAGAGGGGGTGTGGCCAAGGGTGGAGATAAGGGCACCTAGAATGCCTTGCCTAGGAGCACTTGGGATGTAAATCCGGTCCCGTTTGCAATGAGCTGGTGAAATGTCTAGAATCCAAGGGGTTAATAAAGCACAGTGTGATACAGTTAGAGCGTAGTGTGGCCTCTTTTCTTAGATTTCACAGAGGACAACTTTAACTCTCTGTTTTTAAGTTTACTTCCGCTGTGCTTTGTCTATAAATACTCTGCAGCTGTTACTGCCTATGGAAACTGAGCCTGTACAAGGGTCCCTCAGTGGTGACCTCTTCTCCCTTGGTATAGTCTCTTCCTCCTCCCCCTCTGTGTTCCCTTAGCATTTTCACTCCAATTGGAAGGCAGTGCATCATGGGAAAACACACAATACGGATTGTACTCAGCCAGGGGTAGCCAACCTCCAGCTGTTCTGTACTACCACTATCCCCAACCAGCCCACGGCAAGGAGTGCCTTCTGTGTATTAACTGCCTTTTGGAATTGGATACGTGATTAATATGGGGAGAGGGAGTTGCATACAGAGGGTCTTGATGCCCCCTTCCCATGAAGACTGATATATTTATCGATTAAAGGTTTATGCGGTGGGGATAAGACAGCAAAAAGGACCCATGTCATACATTTGCTGTCCTGTGTCACTCACATAGTTAAAGATTTAATATGTACAGCTTGGAAGAAATAATAGAGAGCACAGACACTTTTAACCCCTAAAGGACCAGCCACGAGGCCGGCACTTTAGGACCACCAAGCATTTATTTTTTTCCGGAAATTGAATTTGGGGTCCGTTAACGGCGTGCAACCGTGCTGGGACCCCTGAATTCCATGACGTACATATATGTCATGGGTCTTTAACGAAAGTTTGCATATAGTTCAGAAAGGAAAATAGGAATACTAAAACAAGAGACGGGTGGAAAACTCCAGAGTAATATATGTAACTATGAAGAGAGCAATAGACTCACGGAACAGCCTCCCAGCACAGGTGGAAGGAACTAATACAAACACATTTACTCCGAGAGGTAACATTGTACATTTAATTAGATAGGAAAATAGGCAGACTGGATGGTTCGTATCTGCTGTCAATTTCTGCTCCTAGGTCTCTCGCGCATTAATTCACAGTGCATTGAAAGTGTTCTCTAGCATACAAGGGGTAAAATAATGGTAAGTGGGTACATAAACAATCAAAAACAGCTACTATAAACCAGGAGCTGATGTTTACTGAGGGACATTGGGATTCCTCTGATCATGTCAACAAATCACAATGTGGAATGCCCTAAACAGAAGCATCACTTAAAATTTAAGTGTCCTAGGTGGGAGTCTAATGGGAAATCCCTTACCGCCCATGCATCTGGACACCTGTCTCATGTACTTCTCTATGAATGGGTACCTGCAACTCCCTGGAAAGCAGCATGAGCAATTCAAACATGACTTTTCTCATCTTGTTTGAAAGGTAGTGTAAACCAGGCATTAAACCATCTGGTCGTCAAGGGGTTAAAAGTGTACACTGTAGTAACTTTTACACTAAAATTATCCTATATAATAATTCGCTAGGATGTTTGTCAGAAGCCGTCATGCTCAGTAGAGACTGCCCGAACGTACAGAATGCTGGGAGAACGGAATGCTAGGAGGGTGTAGGAATGCTGGGAGGTGTAGGAATGCTGGGAGGTCTGTGCTGGGAGCATTCTGTGCTTTCGGCCAGTCTCTACAGTGCATGACTGAGTCTGCACCAGGACGCAGAGCAGGACCCTGGCCCGTATACACAGGCTTTTACACTAGACTGATATAAAAAAGAAGCAGGTTAAAAACTTCTCCCTGCCCCCCCCCCACACACACAGCCTGCTGAAAACACACAATTTGGAATGTTTTAAGTTCTGTCAAGATATAGAAACATTTGCACTTACATCTGTAAATGTCAGATCATGCCCTCTCACAAAACAACTTGTTTTTAAAAGGGATCCTATCACCTATAAACATACTGTATTTGACAATTCTGAAAGAGCTTTCAAAATCGTCTTTAAACTTGTATTCGCTGTTTTTTATTATTTATTTAGAAAACTAGACTTTGATTTAGATTTGTAAACAAAATGCTAATTGTGTCATGCCGGGCAGGTACTTCATGTGTTTGTCCTATATTACCTTCTCTGCTTAACCCTTTCAATGCTAGGGGAGAAGGACAATGCATTGTTAAGCAGTGTCAGTGAGCGGAGAATATAATGTTAGAATAAGATAGTGTCAGTGCTAGGGGAGATGGGCAATGCATTGCCGAACGGTGTCAGTGAGTGGGGAGGTAATGTAGGGATAAGACAGGAAGTCAGTGATAGGGGAGATGTGCAATACATTGCTGAGCAGTGTCAGTGAATGGGGGAGGTAATGTAGGGATAAGACAAGAAGTCAGCGCTAGGGGAGGTGGGCAATGCATTGCTGAGCAGTGTCAGTGAGTGGAGGAGATAATGTAGGCATAAGACAGCAAGCCAGTGGTAGGGGAAGTGGGCAATGCATTGCTGAGAAGTGCCAGTGAGTGGAGGAGGAATGTAGGCATAAGACAGGAAGCCAGTGGTAGGGGAGGTGTACAATGCATTGCTGAGAAGTGTGAGTGGGGGAAGTAATGTAGGGATAAGACAGTGTCAGCGCTAGGGGAGGTGGACAATGCATTGCTGAGCAGTGTCAGTGAGTGGGGGAGATAATGTAGGGGTAAGACAGTATATCAGTGCTAGGGGAGGTGGACAATGCATTGCTGAGCAGTGTAAGTGAGTGGAGGAGATAATGTAGGGATAAGACAGGAAGCCAGTGCTAGGGGAGGTGGGTAATGCATTGTTGAGCAGTGTCAGTGAGTGGGCGAAGTAATGTAGGGATAAGACAGTAAGACTGTTTTAAGGCAGAGAGTCAATGCACTGATACGCAGTGTCTGTGAGGGGGAGGAAATACAGGGATAAGACAGTAAGAACCTGAAAGTCATGTCTTAATCAGCATAATACATACAAACAAAACGTCAAAAACTAGCTTCCAAAGAAAAAAATGTTTTAAAAAAAAAACATCTAGGTAATTTTAGAAACTCTACCAAAATCACCAAGCTTTTTTTCAGCAATAGGCCCTCTCTAAATTATCTCCCTTAGACTCTAAAGACATCTTATGGGAGCAGTGAACTTTTTTTTATGCAAATCTGCATGTTATAGGGATTTTCCTGCTGGGTTAAACAAGGGTACTACCACTAATAACAGCTACTTTATTCAAATGTTTATAGGTCAAATTGTCAGGTAGTGAATAACAGTATGATTACTTCCTGAAAGCTCAAACTGACAGGAGGTAACTCAGCAGTTTCTATCATATTCTCTGGAGAACTATTTGTCAGCGACTCACCTCTCACAGAAAATGCAATAAAATAACTCAACTGAATCCAACCACTAGAGGGCAATGATAGTGTATTAAAATAAAAGTTTAAACTGTAATAACTCTGTAAATATTCATCTCTCAGCAGTGAAATTACCCTTGTTTTACTCACCATGAAGCCCTATAATATGTGTTTCATATAAAAGTTTAGTGCTCCTTTAAATGAAAATTAACTACTAATAACCCCAGACATACTTTATGACAGCCAGCAAATCCTAATGGCCCCAATGAATTTTGCTTAAATTAATGGCAAAGTTAGCCAGATGTATGAAAACCTATGCTAATTGCTTTGCCGAATTAGGCGCAATTGCTAATCCTCTCACAAAGCAGATGACATTTAGCCGCGCCCTTTTTTTTAAAATGCATTTGCTACAAAAATGAGCAAACATTCACTAAATGAGGAAAAACATGTGCAATTCACTAAGACTTTGGTGCTAATAATTTTGCAATCAAAAGTACACTATAAAAATAGCGATTACACACATATCTTGCATTCCGCCCAATGTTTCTCACCGTCAGTGTAAGTCTTCAGTCTGTCTCAGTCATACTGACCCCTCGTTTGGTTCCCAAAACCTTAGATGCCACCCTATACATTCTATCTGGCTGCAGTGTGTTGGATATTTGTGTCTACTCCTCTACAGAATCCTTTGGTCAGACACCGATGTGTGTGTTTAGGTCACATCACAAGTAAATTCAGCCCTGACAGCCTGATATTGGGAACCTTTGGCCTAACGTATAAAAGAAAATAAGAGTAATTCTGGAGAGCCCCAACTGGATCAAAAAGAACAAAAAATGTATACTCATTTAAATTACATTTTTAAATGCCCTGAATCATAGAGAGGACAATTTTTGCATCCCTTGTGGTGCAGTTGGTTCTTTTCAAAATTGCACCACTTTCCTTTTATTCCCACAGATTTTCTCCCATAAATATATGGATTCACTTTTAATAAGTTTCAGTAGAAATATATTGTGCAGCTACATGCCGCAATCAATATGTCGCCTGGATGAAAAGGGAGACATGAGACTCTCGTCCTGCATATAAGCGCAAGATTCTCATGTCACCCCTTTAAATGCCGCATAATGGTCAGCATACCTGAATCTGAAGCCATCTACTAAAATGATGGCAAGATGCAAACAAACAGCGTAATGTCCTCACAATGAAAAATAAACAGTGATTGGTGAGATGGAAGAATTTTTGGCAATATGAAGTCCAGTAAACCCTCTGGAAAATAACTAAAATATTTAGTCTCCCATCTGTCTTTAAATCCCTTGTGTACTGCTGTATAATCATTTCACGGGACATTTAGATGGCTCATGGACTGCCTGTCATCACTTGGTGCAATATCATTTTTTTATGTGGCACTCAAAGAGTTAAACTATATATGGACCAAAGGACTAAAAATCCTACATATTTTTGTTCCATAAGTAGCTTAACCCTTTGAGGTCCACACAAAAAATTATATTGCACCAAGAGATGACAGGCAGTCCATGAGACATCTAAAAGTTCCATGTATGATTATACAGCAGTACACCAAGGGATTTAAAGATGGCTGGGCGCCTAAATATTTTAGTTATTTTCTGGAGGGTTTACTGGACTTCATATTGCCAAAAATTCTTCAGTCTGACCAATCACTGTTTATTTTTCATTTTGAGGACATTACACTGTTTGTTTGCATCTTGCCATCATTTTAGTAGATGGTTTCAGATTCAGGTATACTGACAATTATGCGGCATTTAAGGGGTGTGACATGAGAATCTCACACTTACATGCAGGGCAAGATTCTCATATTGCCCTTTTCTTCCAGGAGACATATTGATTGCGGCATGTAGCCACACGATATTTCAACTGCGACTTTTTAAAAGGATACCAAATATATGAACTTATTATGAAGTAGACAAACTTTTGGACAAGGATTATTCCTGCAGTGAACAACCTGTAGTTTTTTTGGCTGTTGCCAGACTGCATCTCCCAGCATCCTCAGTCAGACAGGAGGATGAGGATGCACTTGTAGTCCAATAACGGACAAAGAAGAACAGGCCATCCAACTGTACAATATTCATGTTATGTGAAAGCTGGAGGAAGATGAGATTAAATTAAAAAACAAAATTGTGCAAGCAACTAATGAACATATTCATCAAGATAAAGATGAGCAATTGTGGAGCAAACCAACTGCACCATGGGGGGGTGTATACCCACTAAATGCTAAATAGGTCTTCAAAGCAATGCTCTGGAGACCCCTCTAGAATTCAGGGGCTTAAATGCCATTGGTATTTGTCCCTTGTGGTGTCCCAGCATTGCACATGGCCGCTAGTGCTTATACAACTGGCAAAGGTTATCCATATTTGTTTATATTTTCTAGTTTAACCCTTTAAAGATGAGAAAGGAAGAGTTCAGTGCATTCCACACCCCTCAGGTCCACAAGAGTGTTAATATCTACTTCTCAGTTTAAAATAGAGTTTCCTCAACGTTATTCCTCGGCTCACACCAACAATACAGGTTTTCAATAGAATTCTTGCTTGTTATTAGGTGGGTAATCAGTGGATCAGTCCTTGTGGTTGCTCCATAGGTGCTTAAAGCAGAACTACCACCTCAAATAAAGTCCCCTACAATAATTAGTCATATAGCGATAAGCTTAGAAATAGTACGATTATCCAGCATTATTAAGAAATCCTACATCTAAGACTGACGGGCAGACATCTTGGCTTAGAGACATCTGCGTGCCTGCGATGCCCATCGCCTCTAGGAGGCGCTGCATTGTACCTTAAGATAACAGGAAGGGAATGATGGAGAAGGCACGCAGATGCCTCTAAAGTAAGAAGTCTGCCTGTCAGTCACAGAAGTAGTAGGATTTCTTAATCACACTGCACTTATGCTGGACAATACTACTATTTATATGCTTATCTCTGTATGACTAATTACTGGGGGGGACTTTATTTGGGGTGATAGTTCCATTTTAATTATGGATATCTTTAACCCCTTAAGGACCATGTGACGTGCCAGGACCGTCACCGGTCATTTCCCAATAAGGACCCGGAGATGTTCTGGCACGTCACATACATTTTACTTACAGTGCTTCTGCGGGAGCGATGTCAGTAAAAACTGGGTATGAAATTGGCAGCTCCAGGACTGGAACTGTCTTGCCCACTCGGCGTGCCGGCACACGCGATCAGTCATGTGTGACAGAGTGCTGAACTTCTCTACCTGGTCCTTAACGGGACCTCCACTCCAGGACCGTTGGTCCTTAAGGGGTTAAAGCCCAACCTGTTAGGGGTGAACGTTATAAGAAAAAGCGGGACAACCATTTGCACTATAGTGAAGAACTAAAAATAAAATAAAAAATTGGGGGATTTTTACCCCTTGAATGTTAGAGAAGTCTCTGAGACCTCTCTAGCATTCAAGTGGTTAAAACCCTCATTTAAGTCAAGGTAAAATCTCCTCTGTAATGCAAATGGTTTGCCCCAGAACACCTCCACTTCTGGTCTTAACATATGGCCCTTAGTGAGCCCAGAGACCTGAGCGGAGAGACACTGGATTAGAACGCTGTGATTTTCCGGGAGCTCTGTCTGCAGGTACCAGGGAGGGTATATGCTTCAGTACAGTTGTTCCAGGATCCCAGTTGTTACTGCTAGAGCCGAAACCAGTACCTGAGGAGAAGTCTTCCAGGAGACGTAGAAGTCATTAGGTCCCTTATTTATTTCTCCTCCCTTGTCAGGTGGGGAGGGGGGAATCCCTGAATGAACTATGATTTAAAGGGATAGTAATACTTCATTTTATTTTTATTTTATTTTGTAGGCATTAAAAAAACATGAAGAACGATACAAGTCTTATCTCTCAAACCTTTATGGTTTGAGAGATATTCACAAGCAAAGTTTCCCCTCCTGCCCCTTTTACCTAGTGTAAGCCATCTCTTCTCAGATGTGGAATGCAGTCCATAGACCAGACAGATAACAGAAGGGGACAATCTTCTTCCTATGAGAACAATGAAAGCCCTGCCCCCCTTGAAAAGTTTTCAGCTTTTTCCCTTATCTTAATTGAAGATTGTCCCTCTCTGCAGTCTACCTGGGCACCTCCCTTCTGCTCTGGTTGAGCAGTGTTACATCAGTAAAAGGAGCGGGAGGGGGATATTTTGTCATTGAATTACTCTGGAACTACAACTCTGACAGAATTGAAATAACACTCTCCAAAGTCCAAATACTATGATGATTGATTAGACCTGTATTTATTATGAAACATTACTATCCCTTTAACTCTATTTTAGAATTTGTATTTAAAGTGGAACTATCACACCAAATAAAGTCCCCCCCAATAATTTGGGTATTTCTAACCCCTTAAGGACCGGCCGCACTGCGGTGCAACCAGCAGTTAAGGACCACAGGGTTTTTTTTTATTTTTCAAGGAATCGATTCAGGGCTCCCCGAACGGCGTGCAGGAAGCCCTGAATTCCATGACGTGCCAGTACCATCATGGGTCCTTATGGCAAGTTCACCCATGATGCTCCTGGCACGCCATGGGTCCTTAAGGGGTTAAGCCTAGTGTTATGAGGAGGTGTGACATGGATGCAGACCTTAGAGGTCACTTTATACAGGAAACTATGGACAGAATGCAAAAAATAGCTAAACAGAGATTAACTGACCTCTGCATGAAGGACACCTGTCTACGTAAGTCAATGTGTTAAATAAATTAAGAGCCACTTATTCCTAGAGTAAACTTTCCCCTTAAAGGGATAGTAATGTCTATAATAAAGTTTATCTCCTAGTCTTCTCTATTGTGTTTATAACACTTTGTCCTGTGTTTAATAACTTACTGTTCTGTAGTTCAATAGATATTCAATGTAAAAGGATCCCCATCCCGCCCCTTCTGGCCTCTTCCCCTTAGATCTGTAATCCGGTCGTGGGACTGGTCTAATGCAGGAAGGGACAATCTTCACACAGTAAGTATAAGGAAAACCCTGGCCCCTTGACAAAGGCAGGATTTTCCTTTTGCTTACTGAAGTTTGCCCTTTTCTGCTCTCCGTCCGGACCAAGCTTACATGCAGCATGATACCGCCAGAAGGGGCGGGAGGGGGATCCTTTTATATTAAATATCTACTGAACTACAGAAAAGCACATTATTAAAGCAGAACTACCACATTTAACAAAGATGGCCCCAAATAATTCCTCATCTGGCGACTAGCTGCTCAGTAGCGCTAGTTACCAGAGTTATTACCTAGTTAATGCGAATTATCCACTGCTCCGGGAACTGACAGGCAGGACGGAGCGCAGACATCATTCCATAGTCGCTCCTGCCCTGTCAGTTCCAGCCGGGTCTAGGAGGCGTTGCTAGGAGCAGGTCAGTACCAAAAGGGACTGGCAGTGCAGGCGCGCAGACGTCACTATGGAATGATGTCTGCGCTCCGTCCTGCTTGTCAGTCCCACAGCAGTTAACCAGGTAATAACTCTGGTAACTAGCGCTACTGAGCAGCTAGTCGCCACATGAGGAATTATTTGGGACCATCTTTGTTAAATGTGGTAGTTCCGCTTTAAACACAGCACAAAGTGTTATAAAAACAATAGAGAAGACTCAGAGCTAAACTTTATTGCAGACATTACTATCCCTTTAACACTGTAGACTGATTATGTGATAGAAATTTTTCTGAAAATCTGCTACCATTTCCAAGTGTACATAATGAAAACCAGGAACGCAGAAACACACCACCCGTTCAGTGCCAGAGGCTTGTCTTCTCTGTCACTGAGAGGGTAAAGCCATTCCTGCATAAAGACAGCACTTAAAACCGAGACCTAGATCAACAACTAGCTTTCGCCCTGGGCAATTACGGGAATATAGCGTGATCATGCCCTCGTCTCTTCCATCTCCGCTGTTGGTTTAGCTTGGGGAAAAGTTTTGAAATGCCGCATTTGAGAGTAAAATGACTCATTTATAGGTGTGGAATGCCATTCCATTCATTGAGTAAATTCTGCTGCTGTACAGAACCAGCAGAACAACGCATGGACCGAAGACAAACACCACCAGGTGAAGCTTTCACTTGAAGGGAACTGCACAGATAGTCTCACAGTGAATTACTGGCAGACATAATAAACTGCAGTCTGAAAGGATAGACAGTCCTTATATAAAGCTGCAAGTTATAGACCCCATTCATTCTTATACTAGTGTAAAAGCCCATGTACACGGGCCAAGGTCCAGGTGATGTTAACCCTTAGAGTGCCAGAGGGGTACGCAACGCATTGCTGTGCAATAGTTGTGTACCCCTCAGGCACTCAAAGGGTTAAGAGGCCGGTACTGCTCTGCGTACTGCTGCCGCCACGCAATGCAGTCATGCGCTGTAGAGACTGCCCGAACGCACAGAATGCTCCCAACACAGAACTCCCAGCATTCTGTTCTCCCAGCATTCCGTGCTCCCAGCACAGAACACCCAGCATTCCGTGCATTCGTACAGTCCCTACTGCTCATGACTGCATCGGACAAACATCCTAGCATTTTATTATATAGGATTAAAAAACTGGCCAAGATCCACTAAAACAAAGAACAATAGCAACTGAATGCTTAAGGACCATGTGTTAGAAAGAAGGGAGGCTCAATTCTGGAGAAAATCATCTACCTCATAACACAGAACTCCCAGCATTCTGCTCTCCCAGCATTCCGTGCTCCCAGCACAGAACTCCCAGCATTCCGTGCTCCCAGCACAGAACTCCCAGCATTCCGTGCATTCGGGAAGTCCCTACTGCGCATGACTGCATCGGACAAACATCCTCGCATGTATTATATAGGATTAGAAAACTGGCCAAGATCCACTAAAACAAAGAACAATAGCAAATGAATGCTTAACCCCTTAAGGACAGGCGGTCATGGGACATTTCCGTCCCATAATGACCGCATAGGCGCACTTGGACGCGCCGGTACACGTGACCTGTCGCGTGTATCGGCGCGTCATTATGGGGCCTGATAGAGATCGCTCCGACCTTGGAGCGGTCAATTTCAGGCCCTATTTTTACTTACAGCGCTCCCGGTAGAGCGCTGTAAGTAAAAAGTACGTGACGTACTATGACCGTCATCGGTCCTTGAGTAGTTCAAGGACCGTTACGGTCCTGGTACGTCAAGGGTCCTTAAGGGGTTAAAGGGATAGTAATACTTAAAATGTAAAAAAAAATATGTTGTAGGGTTTATCCCCCTGAGTAAAACAAGAGTACTCCCACTGCTGAAATGTGTTTCATTCAAAAGTTATTAATTTTCAAAGTTGAATTTTTTAGGTGCAATATCACAGTGGCCTGAAATTGTACAGTGGCGCTGTTGCTACACCATCCTATGGAGATTTATGGTCAACTGACCAGAGTTGTCCATAGGATCGTGTAGCAACAGCGCCACTCTGCAATTTCAGGCCACTGTGATATTGCACCTAAAAAATCCAACTTTGAAAATTAATAACTTTTGAATAAAACACCTTTCAGCAGTGGGAGTACTCTTGTTTTACTCAGGGGGATAAACCCTACAACATATTGTTTTTTACATTTTAAGCATTACTATCCCTTTAAGGACCATGTGTAGAAAGAAGGGAGGCGCGATTCTGGAGAAAATCATCTACCTCATAAGGCATAAAAGAAAATACTGTTTGACTTAAATTGTGCTTTTAATGCCTTGAATGCATTGCTAAGACCCATCTAGCATTGAAGGTGTTAAAAGAAATATTTTAAATCAATAGATATGTTGATTTTTTTTTCCTCCAATACAGTTTATTGGTCATAAATTGTTCCTCTTTCTTTCTGAATAGATGGGATTCAAGGTAGTTTTGTAACAAAGAACTTACAACAGTGATGTTAAGCTGATACCTCTCTTAAGCGGCATCCCTCTGGCACTCAAAGGGTTAACAGCTGAAAACTAGAGCATAGAAACATAGAAAGAGCAAGCTTTCAGGACACTAATGTCCCTTCTTCAGACCCGAGTCAACCTTTAAAATGGATAGTAATGGATGCTAATAAACGTAGCTCTGATTAATGTTCCTATGTTACGTTTCATGTTGCACTGTATATATTAATCATGTCCGACTTGTAGTTCTAAACTAATTATGCTTTAACGTATCCCCCTCGTGCCCCTTTTACCTCTTGCACGCGCCTCCCCATGGATGTGCAATCTGGTCACTTGACAGGACAGGTTGCAGCGAGGGACAATTTTTTCTCACTGTGAGCATAAGGAAAATCCTGTCCCCCTTTGACGAAGGAGGGCAGGATTTTCATTACGCTCACTGAAGACTGGCCTTCACTACGCACTGTCCAGACTGGCTTTGGGAGAGCATTGTGTTGGTAAAAGGGGCGGGAGGGGGATACATGAAAACGGAATTACTTCTGAACTACAGGTTGGGCATAATTAATATACAGAGCAAGAAGAAACAAAATACATTTATTAGCATACATTACTATCCCTTTAAATTGGTCCCATCACCTTGATTTTTTTATATATATATATATATATATATCAGGGCTAAACATTTCCACTTGCCACTAGCCAATGGCGAGTGAAAATTTAGCCCTGGTGGGTATCTTTTGGCTTGCAGTGGCGAGTAACTTTTCAGGTCTGGCTAGTAGCAAAGGACTTCAAATTATAAGCCCTGTATATATTATATATATATATATATATATAGATATATATATACACACATATATACATGCACACTAGTGTAAAAGCCTGTGTGCACAGGCCAAAGTCCGTGTAATGTTAACCCTTTGAGTGCCAGAGGTGTACGCAATGCATTGCAAAGCGTACCCCTCTAGCACTCAAAGGGTTAAGAGGCCGCTACCTCACTGCCTGGTTTGCAAGCACACGTTGTAGACCATTCAAATGAAGTATTTCTTTGTAACTACCGTGATCACGGCTCTGCTGAAGAGCCGCAGGACAGTCTATTGACTGCGAGCTACGTCTGTAACTTTGAAAGCTGACGTCAGCACAAGGGGAGGGGGGGAACTTTGCAGACTGATATCTCCCAAACCATAAAGGCTGGGGAGATCAGAAATGGCGCAATTATTTTTTTAAGTATCTACGGAACTAAATCTATTGAATGTTAAGTATTACGATCACTTTAAAAGCTAACTACAAGTTTAGGAGCAGGCAAAAGGCTAAAGTAAAGAGACACAGTCACCTATAAAATATAACTAAAAATGCAGGACTCAGAAGTATGGATTTTTTTAAGAAACCAGAAAGACAAGCTCCTGGGGGGTTTCCATTGCTGTAACTGCAACTTTACTGTATTCCCTTAGTGGACATTAGGATTCTCTGTCTGGATTGTGGTAAATGGGAATTTATCATGGGGAATCATTAGTGTTCCTTTAACCACTCTGAGTACCAGAGAGGTCTGGGTTGGCTACTTCTCTGGCATCTGAAGGTACAATTGTTTCATCTGACCATCTGAATACCAGAGGGGTATGCTGGAAAATGTGCTTTGTTGCACGGGGGATCCTTGCATAACTTTTGAACTACACATCAGTAAGCACTTAAATATAATGCAGTCTCCACCAAATACTTTTAAGTAGACATTACTATCGCTTTAAGGTACAGGAAGGGAATGATGGTGCAGGAGCACAGATGCCTCTACAGCAAGATGCCTGCCTGCGCGTCTCGGATCAAGTTGAATTTCTCAATAATGCCGGACTTATTCAGGATAATACTAGTATTGATATGTGTATCACTATGTGCATAATGATTTGGGGACACTTTAATCTGACTGAAAGTCCCGCTTTAAATACCAGTACTGTCTATATTTTTTAATAAATGACATCATCGTTATTTAAAAAAAAAAAAAAAAATAAAAAAAATAAAAAAAAAAAAAAAAAGGCTGCCTGCACACTTATGGCTTTCTGATCATGTGACCCACTACTGAAAAAACATGGACGCCCCTGTGTTACAGCTAATCCTAAACTTTTTGTTGTTATTAGTGCTGATTGTTCCTGTATTCAGAAAGGCCGTTCTCTAACCTCTTCCCATTCATAGATAATCCTGGACAATCAATGGAAGCCCTGGAAAAGGCAGGAATGACTGCTCCTTCACAGAATATATATACAATACTAGATTTTAGGGCTCAGAAAGCATTGCATACTTCACTGGCACTCAAATGGTTTAAAGGGATAGTAATGTTTCATAATAAAAGCAGCTCTAATTAATTCTCATAGTATTTGGACTTTGGAGAATGTTATTTCAATACTGTCAGCGTTGTAGTTCAAGAGTAATTCAATGACAAAGTATCCCCCTCCCGCCCCTTTTACTGATGTAACACTTCTCAGCCAGATCAGAAGGGAGGTGCCCAGGAAGACTGCAAGAGGGACAATCTTCACTTAAGATAAGGGAAAAACCTGAAAAAACTTGTCAAGGGGGGCAGGGCTTTAATTGTTCTCATAGGAAGAAGATTGTCCCCTTCTGTTATCTGTCTGGTCTATGGACTGGATTCCACATCTGAGAAGAGATGGCTTACACTAGGTAAAAGGGGTTGGGAGGAGGAACTTTGCTTGTGAATCTCTTTCAAACCACAAAGGTTTGAGAGATACGACTTATATCGTTTTTCATGTTTTTTTAATGCCTACAAAATAAAATAAAGACAAAATGAAATATTACTACATATACACACACACACACACACACACCTTTTAATGACCTATGCTGAATCCAGTCCATACAGTTTTTCCTTACAATAATGTAATGACACACATGGGGAGATCAAAGCAGTTCATTTCACTTGGTTGTCCTGGGTACAGCTGGGGTCTCCGTTAGCAAACCTCCGGGGCACTTCAGTTTCAGCAGAGACAGGTCAATCAAAATGACAGACACTGAGGCACCTGTGCTCAGGCAGTGAGATCTTTCAAAATGGCCTATAAATGGCCCATGAGGATTGTAGCAGGGGTTCAAATGCCACTTGAATGCCCTTCATTATAAGTCACACACAGGTCATGGTAAAGGTCGCTTAAACCCTTTGCTCCAGACGTAATGCTCATGCTTAGTTCACAAAGCTGATACTAATGCAGTGATTCCATTGCTGAATTACCCAAAAATAAAACTATAGACCGTAAAGGGGTGCAGTTGGCACAGCAACTGCACCACAGGGGACAAATGAAAATTTGCAAGTGATTTAAATCACTTATTTACTGTGGCTTTCTGAAAAAGGCCCTAAAAGCCATTTATTGATCTGTTCATACTGGTAACTATTTACTCCTCTGACGCAGTCCAACACGGCTTGCTGAAATTATACGGTGTTACAAAAAGGATAAAGTGAATTTGCAGCAGAGCAAGTCAGCATGGAGGCCTACTGAAATGGGATGCTCAGCCCAATCAATTGCAGCCCATTTGAGCTTCATCTAATCATTTCTGTGTGAAGCCAACACAGGCAGACTGTCAATCACTGCCATCTCAGTGATGGGATTCTACGGGAAACAAGGACAGTGCAGGTAAATAAACTGGAGACTGGAATGCAGCATTAAAGTAGTGTTACATTTGTCTGTGAATTAAACCTTAATCACTTTGAGTACCAGAGGGTTTATCAATGCATTTATTGGCAATGCATTTCACACCACTGTGGCACTCAAAGAGCTAATCAAGAATCCACCGGACAGCTGCAATTTACAGATTAAATCTACAGAACAAGTTCAATTAATTATTAATCATAAATCCTCAAAATAGTGTGGCTCATTGTGTACATTCCACCTAATTTTACACATATATCTGCAAAACAAAACTGTCTTTATTCAGTATTCATACTCAAAATAAAAACTGGGGTTTAGCAATCACGTATTATTTAATCCAAGAATGCCTCCTAATACCACCCCTATAACGCCTTGGATGCTAGAAGCAATGCTTTGGTAAAGTCTATGGCACACAAAGGGTAGTGAAAAAGCACCTTCCATGAGCAGAGGGCTGAAAAAGTCTCATACATCTA
This sequence comes from Rhinophrynus dorsalis, assembly GCA_037306005.1. Classification (NCBI taxonomy): domain Eukaryota; kingdom Metazoa; phylum Chordata; class Amphibia; order Anura; family Rhinophrynidae; genus Rhinophrynus; species Rhinophrynus dorsalis. Next base: position 43,922,446 of record CM074720.1, read on the forward strand.
TAACCTTGCACCCTTCCATCTTGTGATCAACAATTTAACCTTTCAAGTGCCAAGTGGATTATTAATGTAATTGAGTGACCCTCTGTGACTCAAAGAGTTAACTATTTTTGTTATCATGAAACTTGAACAAAGACAAGAACAACAGGTCTGTTAAAGGGATGGTAATACTTAAAATGTAAAAAAAAATATATGTTGTAGGGTTTATCCCCCTGAGTAAAACAAGAGTACTCCCACTGCTGAAAGGTGTTTCATTCAAAAGTTATTAATTTTCAAAGTTGAATTTTTTAGGTGCAATATCACAGTGGCCTGAAATTGTACAGTGGCGCTGTTGCTACACCATCCTATGGAGATTTATGGTCCCGGGACCAGAGCTGTCCATAGGATCGTGTAGCAACAGCGCCACTGTACAATTTCAGGCCACTGTGATACTGCACCTAAAAAATTCAACTTTGAAAATTAATAACTTTAGAATGAAACACCTTTCAGCAGTGGGAGTACTCTTGTTTTACTCAGGGGGGGTAAACCCTACAACATATTTTTTTTTACATTTTAAGTATTACTATCCCTTTAATGATAAGTGCACACTGCAGCCCTAAACTATGGAAGGAGCCAAGCAATGCCATCTCTAAGCACAACAGAAGAAAACAACCCTATCTAGGGTGGGAAACCTGGGGCTCTCCAGCAGCGGTTTTATAAGAACTCCCAATCCTTAAAGTTTTCGGATTTGTAGTCTGAAACTTCCGGAGAAGCACCCACTCCTGTGTTACAGGGGAACTATATCTATACAAGAGGGCTAGGCAAAGTGAGGCCCCTCTAGCATTCGCCAACTACAATTCTCACCATACTCCATCATCCATAGAAGGACATACCTAGGTAAGTGTCCATCTTACAGCAATAAGTATTTTTTTTTTCCTCAGTGGAATTCTTTTTTATGCTATAGCTGGTCATTAGCATTTCACAATCTTTTTTTCCCACATGATAGCCCATTCAAACAGCTTACAATTCCATACAATAGACAATAAGCTAAAAGGAGAAATTTCCAATAGAAATATGTCTCTTGACAGACTGACTTACCTAGGTAGGTGTCCTTTATACAGCAGTTAGAATTATAATATTGATTGCTACACCTATCTATATATTTGTATTACTAGTTGAACAGCCCGTTACACGGGCCACAGTGCCTGTGGCAGCCGGTCGTGGGGCAGTCACGCGCAGTAGAGACTGCCCACGCCGCTGCTGATACAGAGCTGGACGCTCCGAACTCTGTATCAGCTGCGGTGCGGGCAGTCTCTACTGCGCATGACTGCTGCACGCGCAGCAGTGTCTACTGCGCATATCGGGCGTTACACACAATTTAGCAAATTATTATATAGGATGTCTGAAGTTTCCTGTATTTATGATCTGGTGAATCTAGCTCATTGATTCTCAGGTTCAGTCCTGAGGCACACCAACAGATCAGGTTTTAAGCATTTCCCTAATTAAGCACAGGTAATGCAGTCAAAATGACTGAGCCATTGATGCACTGACAGTGCGGCCTGCAGATATGTCCCCCCCACCATGGACTAGCATTGAGAATCGCAGCTCTACAACAGACAATGGGCTTCAATATACCTGAATGGCTTATAACAGTGACTAGTGTTAATCAAACTGTAAACGTACAATTAGCAGTGGACTACAAGAGAGAGATCAAATGTATATAAAAACAATAAATAGAATCAAAGTAAAGTGTTGTTTACCCCTCTGGCACTCAAAGATTTAATGTTGTTTGAAGGTCACCTACATAGGTAAGTCCTTGTGATGAACAAATGCTCAGGGTATAAGATAAGGCAGACTAAACTGACAATATAAAGGATAATGATTCGCTAGGATGTTTGTCACGATGCAGTCATGCGCAGTGGAGACTGCCCACGTTCCAGCAGTTTCTACTGCGCATGATTGCATCGCGTGAGTGAGGCGACGCAAGACTGCATCGTGTGGAGCAGTGAGATAGCTGCCTCTTAACATTATCCGGACCTTAGCCAATGAACACGGGCTTTTACGTTCAAAATATCTCTAGTTATAAATCCCCCCAAATTCCCTCTTTTATTGCCACTCCCAGGTCACAGCTAATGTAAAATACATGGGAACAATTCAGCCATGGTGGTATAAGTCAGAGCTGGTGAACATTTTTGCAGGTACTTGATGGCTGAATTGAACGGAGGAATTCTAGGAAGATAAGCAATCTGTAGAAGGCAGAATGAATGATGTAATTTCCTTATGATGCACGAACAAAGGAGAATATCTCAGGAGCCTCCGCCGGACCCATGACATGTGCTGTAAGCTCACTGTACTAATTTATGTCACATACAAGATGTGCACTTATTCACAATATGCCAAGCAGTCATTCCAGAAGGAATACTATCAGCCTTCTACAAGAAATGTCCAGTACAATATTGTGTGTCGCGCCTCCACTTTCTGAATCCTTTGTGCTAGACTGCTGAAATGCAATGGAATGCAGAGGAACGTAAGGAGCCTTATTCATCAGTCTAAAGATGGGAAATTCCGGAACAAACCAATTTCTTGAAAGGAAGAAACAAAAAAATCCTATTGATTTAAATAGGGCATTTAACCTCTTTAATGCTACAAAATTATCCTACACACTACTTCTCAAAGCATTGGGGATCTTTAGCATTCAAGAGTTTAAAAGGTGTACTTAAATCAATAGGCGTTTGTGGAATTTAAATCCCCCCACCCATACAGTGCAGTTGGTATGATCCAGAAATGCAGCACTTTAGCCCAACCCTTTGAGTGCCTGTACCCCCTGGCACTCAAAGGGTTAACGAATAAGTCCCATGTATCTCAAATGATTCTACCGGAGCTTCTTAGCAAAGTCTAATAATAAAGAGAACAATGTTAAGAATTAACCCTTTCAGTGACTGATGTGTACTTAGACCTTCATTTATGGTGGACAACATGCAGCTTTCCAGCTGTATTTGGAGTAAAACTTCCAACATCAACTGGTGGAGGATGATGGGAATTGTAGCCCAGCAACAGCTGGAGGTCTGCATGTTGCCTAGACCCAGTACATAGGACTGATATTTTTGCTGGAATAAAATAAAACAGATTGCAGCTATGGTGAACCTCCTGAATATGAGATAGGTCCCCAACGTACTGCTTCATAACATGTGGGAGACCTCTCTTGCTTCAAGAGGTTAAAAGCCACTTTTAAAATCAATAGGAATGTTTAATTGTCCCCTATGGTGCCATTTGTTTGACCCACTTTTGTCTATGTCAGTATGGCCCAGTACGCTAGAATTATTTTACCGGTCTGCTTGGTGGCCGTCCTTCTTGTACACGTACGTCATTCAGTTTGTATAGCTCTGCGGATTATGCTGGTTTAAGAAATCAATTATAATAAATTACCATCTATTATTTTAGGGATCATTGTCCTGGATGTCATGTGCGCAGAGGCCGAACATGACAGTTTCTGACAGTAAACTGAAGCAGGCAGAGTGCAGGTTCCTGCTTAAACCTTTGTGTGCCATAGTGGTATGCAACGCATTGCTTTGCAATGTGTACCACTCTGGCACTCAAATGGTTAACCCTTTTCATGACCCAGAGGGGTGTGCAACACATTTTGAAGCAATGCAGTGAACACCCTCTGGCACTGAGCAGAGTTTTATGTCATGCTGTCTTGCTAGGAACTGTCATGTCTGCCTTCAATAGACACGACATCCATGACTGAGTGAAGACAGTTTCTCTCTTGAGCAAAGGCTTGAAGGGCTAAATTCATAGGGGCCATTAGGATTTTCTAGCCATAGGTGAATGTGGGGCATTATTAGAAAGTGTTAGTATGCCTTTAACATCAACAACATAAAAAAACACATCTTAATGTGAGGACACTGTACTGGCACTTCATCCATAGACAAAAACACACGGTTCAAGAAGCCAAAGCCCGAAATGGTTTATTGCAAGTCAATGTGCAGGATCTAGGCCACCGAGCATGAAATAAGCAGAATTTCCCCACCTCTGAGCAGTCTGCCTTCCCTCTTAGTTGCACTAAATGGGTTAGGAGACCAAGTGGATAAGAATTGATTTAATTAAAAGTTCATTCACATTCCTGAGGGAATAGATTAATTAAATAACCAACAACACTTGCTGGATTAACCCTTCCAGTTGTTAAAGTGCTGAAGCCAAATGTAAGACTGCAGACAATGCGTTACACTCTGTGGTGCAGTGATGTACCTACAGGTGGGCAATGGGCCACCAAATCTGGATCAATCCCATCCACCTTGCTGTCTGGAACATAACTTTATTGAATGAATGAATACTTTACAAATGAGTACCTGGGTATGCCTTTAACCCTCCCATGTAAACAGGGGGTACGCCAGATAATCAGAATTGATAAACTTCAATCAGGGTTGAGGGAGCACTGAATTTCAGTTTATTAACATTCTGTGAGGCGCTGGTTTCAGCATGAATAAAGGTAAGGGCACTTCAACCTGCCCACCCACAATGCACATATTCAGCCTGTCAGATGAACACAAGTACATTTCATAAACACAGGCAGATCCTTCAGAGTTAGTGAACCACTGATGGCTTCACATTGCTTATGGGAAGAGATCCAGTAAACCTGCATGGGGGTGTCTGTAAACAGTTTTGAGCACCCCTGAATTAAGGAATCATTTTGCACTCCTTTAGCAGGGGGTGTCTACGTATGAAATCCTGGCACAGGGCTAAATGAATAGGTTTCTGTCTATGTATAGACATAGAATTGAGTCTATACATGGATGCACTGAGGCCTGATACTGTGTCTTCCCTAAGAGCTGAATTACACTGCAGGTATTAAATGTCATCAGTTGTGGGGGGGTTTCTTGCAGATTCATCCTGAAGTCTATGGGGAAATCTGTTGGTAAAACCAGTGAAAGATATACCTGAAAAAGAACCCCTCCCTGGAGTTGCATGTGCATATGTTTCCTTAGTCCTCTGATCACAATGTGCACGGTAATTAGGAGAACGCTCACATTTCATATCGACCTGAATGCATTTTATAGCCTCAACCATAGACAGGGCAATGCAGCCATAATGACATGCAATGAGCTGGACACAGAGGGTCTTCAGGCTAAGGAGGTGTAATTCAGGAGCAAACCAACTGCATTAGTGGTGGGTGGGATGGAAATTCACATTCATTTAAAGGGGATTTTAACAGCTAGAATGGCAGGGAGGTTGCATTTAAATGGATAAAAGACCGATTTAAACCAAACGGTATGTGTAGAATTTTTATTTCAAACATAATGCAGTTGGCTTGCTCCAGAATTGCATCTCTTTAGCTTGATGAATAAACCCAGCAGGATTGGCTGACCAGACCTCACCTTTAACCGGGTACACATAGTAAATAGGCATATTTCACGACTGCATGGAAATCAAAGTAGCCCTGCAGTATGCATTTTTCATATGTGTCCCCGGTTAAAGGTGAGGTCTGGTCACCCTACAACAGGACCATAGACACAAAATAAAAGTAGAAAAATTCTGGAACAAACCAGCTTCCCCATAGGGGAAAAATAAAACGTATCATTGATTTCAATGGGACCATTATGCATTCCAGGGATTAAAAACCCAATTCAAACCAATGGGGATTTCCATTTGTTGAAAAACATTGCCCAACAAGTGCAGCACTTTCCTTCTGTGCATAAAACCTAGATGTCTTTATGCAGAAAGCAAAAAGATGAGCAATTCTGGAGAAACCCAACTGTACTGATTTAAAAGGGGGGTTGAACCCACTGAATGCTATTGGTTTCCAATGCATTCCTTCACAATTAACTGAAGACCTCTCCAGCATTTAAAGGGTTTGACATGCCAAATAAATCAGTGGGGATTTGGGGATTTTTTTTTTTTTGGTCCAGTGGTGCAGTTGACTTGTTCCAGAACCTGTCATCTTTTGTTTCCTGGATAAGGCCCATGGATGTAAAAAGTCACTGTATCCCCAAATAGACAGACCCTTCTCAAGTCCATTTTGCTCCTTTTAGTAAACAGAAGATCACACTGACTTCACTAACTAAGCTGCTGTCAGTTGAGTGCAACAGCGTATTGTGTAGTTGCAGTAGTGAATGCGGCTTCATTAAGGTGGATTAACACTTTGTGATGCCTTGCACACTTCCTAAATGTTTTACTTATCCATGGCACTCAAAGGAACTCAATGCTACCTTGATAACCCTATTCAGAGAGGGCAATATATGCAGCTGCATGTTTTTCACATTTCCTGACGGTCATCTTTATATATGTATTGATGCAACACACTGCGTTGATTAATGAACCATTTGGATTATCAGATAGAAGAGAATACAGCTGCCTGCAAAACATTCCTTGCACACTTTCTCAGGCACTGAAATGGTTAAGACACACTGTCCACATTTAACTCTTTGGATGCTACAAAAGCACTGACTCTTGAGACTGTAATTCTCTGTACACATTCCTGGTATGTAACAGGATAACCCATTTTGCTCCAGTTCTAAGTGCTACACGTAGTTTAATCATTTGTTACACACCTCTGCAACCCTTGATGAGTTAAGATAGGGTTAGCAATGTGTCATTTAACCCAGTGAGTGCCAGAGTTCCACTGCTGCATGGTGCGATGCACACCCCATCAGGCACTCAAAACATGAATACTGCCCTGAGGGTAGTAATGTGCCCTAGATTTGAACCATTTGTAATGCATTCCTCCACAACATATTTACATATCCTTTCAGAACCCAGAGGGTTAATATCCCATTCTGTCACGGATAAATCCAAGTACAACGGAATGAGCGAATGAAAATGTTAACCCTTTGAGTGCCAGAGGGGTACGGAATGCATCACTCTCCTCTGTAGCAAATAAGCCTTTTAACCTTTCGGATGCCAGGGAGCTGTTGAGCTCAATGTGCACACCATTAGCAGTCACGGGGTTAACCCACTGAGTCAATGGTGTACATCTGGAACGCCAAGGGTTATTAACTCTGTAAAAGCCAGAAGGGTGTGCAATGTATCTGTCACACAGCGGTGGGATATTAATCTACTGAGTGCCAGAGTGGCTGTGTGACACATCTGTCACGTAAAAGCACTATTAACCCTTTGAGTATCAGCGCTGCGTACCCCTGTGGCACAAAAAAAAGGTAATTTAACCCACTGAGGGCCACGAACATGCATCTGTCACGCATATTAACGTTTAAAGTGCCAAAACGGGTGCGCAAACTATCTTGCCATAGGGCTGTTATTCCTATGACCGCCACTGATGAAAATACAACTACTTGTGACCCTCCAAGCTTTGTACACACTGTTGTGACACTTAAACGGGGGTAACCCCCTTTAGGACCCGCTGGTCTTTAAAGGGTTAAGAGAGATGTCGTCCAGTTTTGGACCCCCAGCTGCTGGGGAATTGTAAATCCCCATCATCCCCAACCAGGCTAGGTGGTACAGGGGCAATTGGAATTGCAGTCTCCGACAGATGGATGACCGGTGATTGAATACCCCTAGGTTTAACCATTTGAGTGTCAGCAGGGTGTAAACACGTTGCAAACCAATACAATGGACGCTGCTGGCACCCGAATGGTTACAGGATGCGCGTGAACTGAATGGGTTAACCCTTTGATTCGCAGAGGGATGTGCATTGCACCGCAACGCGTTGCACACTGCTCTGGTGTCCAATGGGTTAACTGTCTCCCTCATCCCACAGTCCCCTCCGGCTCTGCAGGGCTGTACCAAATGACCCTCCCCCTCCGTTCCCTTTCCCATAAGACCCCTCTCATCCCCGCAGTGGTCTGGCCCGGGTTACTCACATTCTCCGTGTCCCGCTCGTTCACAGTCGGCAATGGCGTCCTGGCCGACATCTTGTGCGGCTACTGCGGCGGGCGGGAGAGAGCTGTCCCCTCTCCGGCTCCTTCTCCTCCAGGCCCCCCGAGCTGCCTGTTGTCAACTGTCAGTAACGTGGACTAATTCACAGTAATTCAACAGAAATACACATTTATCAAGGTGAATAAAATATCAATAAATAAAGCCTCCGGGTTCACACAGCTTCCCAATCACAGCATCCTCTCTTCAGGCTGGGATGCAGGGGGTGCCCCCGAGCCTCCCTCAGGCTGGGTGTCTTCCTCCTCCTCATTCCATGCAGGGTGCAATGTCCCCCCCAATAAAATACAAATAATGACAATAATCCAGTCAGAGAGGTGCAGGGAACAAGGCAGGCGGCCCCTATAGTACAGTGAGATTTTCCTCTCACACATCCAAGCAGCCTTCCGTCCTCCTCCTCCACTGGCAGGGCAGCAAATCCAAGCCAGAGCCCTAACCTCTCCCCCTCCTCTCCTCTCCTCCCTGTCTGTCTCCTTCCCTCCCTCTTGCTGCCCTCCTCAGTCCAGGAAGAGAGCAACTCCTTCCAGTTGGATCCTCCTGAGGAGGGGGCTCCCTGCAGATAGGGTGGGATCTGAGTATGGAAAGGCCTGTCATCACTGCCTTCCAAAACTAAAAAAAAAAAAATATATATTGCATTATTATTTTATTTTAATTATTAACATAATTATCAATTTTATTCTAAGGGTCACATGTACAATTCAATTTTATTCCAAGGGACATATGTACTAATGACATTTTATTCTTAAAATTGCACATGTGCAAATGAATGAATATGTTTATATAACGTCACGAGTGTATGCAGAGCTTTACAATTTAAAGGGATAGTAATACTTCGTTTTATCTTTATTTTAATTTGTAGGCGTTAAAAAAACATGAACAACATATAAGTCTTATCTCTCAAACCTTTATGGTTTGAGAGATATTCACAAGCAAAGTTTTCCCTCCCGCCCCTTTTACCTAGTGTAAGCCATCTCTTCTCAGATGTGGAATGCAGTCCATAGACCAGACAGATAACAGAAGGGGACAATCTTCTTCCTATGAGAACAATGAAAGCCCTGCCCCCCTTGACAAGTTTTTCAGGTTTTTCCCTTATCTTAATTGAAGATTGTCCCTCTCTGCAATCTACCTGGGCAACTCCCTTCTGCTCTGGCTGAACAGTGTTACATCAGTAAAAGGGGCAGGAGGGGGATATTTTGTCATTGAATTACTCTTGTACTACAACTCTGACAGAATTGAAATAACACTCTCCAAAGTCCTAATACTATGATGATTAATTAGAGCTGCTTTTATTATGAAACAGTACTGTACTTTTAAGGGTTTAGAGTGGGTGACAGGTGCTTTACAAAGTGAAACACTGGAAGTGAGTTCCTTGCACAAAAGCTTACAATCTAAAGTGGTAAAGGGAGACATATAGAGTACATAAGGGTCAAGTGCAGTATACAGCGCTATTTTATGATAAGGTTCTTTTGTACAATTGCAAAAATTGAGCACACAAACTGCCCACCAGGATAAAATAAGTCAATAAATACTCAGATTCCCATTGATTTAAATGATGCCCCAAATTCCTTTTCATTTAATATTGGATTTTTAACCCCTTGAATGCTAGAGAGGTCTCAACGCTTGACCTCTCTAGAATTCAAGGGGTTAAAAGTCCAATTTAAATAAATGGGAGTAGATATTTGTTTCCATTGTGTTGCCACAGAATTGATCCATTTTGCTTTTATCCCTTTCAGATCTATGCGTGCACATCACTGCTTTCTAAAAATATTATTTTAGTAGCTATTTTATTTTAATGTATTTTATTATTATATTTAACAAATTTGTTCTAAGAATCATACGCCTAAACACATCCTATATAATAATTCACTACATAGTTTGTAAGGACGCCTGTGACGAAGCTGATACAGAGCAGGGAGCTCCGAAGGAGCATCTAGCTCTGTATCAGCCCCAGCTTGGGCAGTCTCTACTGAGCATGACTGCACCGCTACCTGCTGGCACTGTATCAGCCGTGGCGTGAGCAGTATCTACTGTGCATGACTGCTCCGCGACTAGTTTATTATAGTTTAATATGTACAAATGTTAAGTGAAGTAAGGCAACTGCACGCTAGGAGTGAAATGTGAATAAATAGTAATAGGTATTTTCCCTAGGGTGCAACTGGTTTGCCCCTGAATGAAACCACTTTTCTTTGTGCATATGTTCCATTCAGACTTCTGGACCCTCACTGCTGCCCTAAACTGTAACATTAATTACCAATTTTACTCCAAGGTTCATACGTGCAAACGCTAAAGTAGAGCATATCGACTGAACCATGACATACATACATACTCACATTTCCATTGGTCTATATCAGTTGTTTTAAACCCTTGAATGCTACAGAGATCTCCAACACATTGCTTCACAATGTCTTGGAGACCTATAAAAGTTAGATTTACATCAGTGAAACATTTTTATTTTTCCCTTCCGGTAAAGTTGGTTTGCCCCAAAACTGATAAATTGCATGTTTTATTCAGACTTCTTCTTACACCTCACTGTATACAACCAGCTGGTTACAGAACTGATACACTGCATGGTCCATTCAGACTTCTCCTTACACCTCATTGTATACACCCAGCTGGTTACAGAATTGATACACTGCATGGTCCATTCAGACTTCTACTTACACCTCACTGTATACAGCCAGTTGGCTACAGAATTAACACACTTTATGATCCATTCAGACTTCTAACACCTCACTGTATACAACCAGCTGGTTACAGAACTGATACACTGCATGGTCCATTCAGACTTCTTCTTATACCTCACTGTATACAACCATCTGGTTACAGAACTGATACACTGTATGGTCCATTCAGACTTCTCCTTACGCCTCATTGTATACAACCAGCTGGTTACAGAAATGATACACTGTATGGTCCATTCAGACATCTTGTTACACCTCACTGTATACAACCAGCTGGTTACAAAACTGATACACTGCATGATTTATTCAGACTTCTACTTAAACCTCTATGTATACAACCAGCTGGTTACAGAACTGATACACTGTATGTTCCATTCAGACTTCTCCTTACACCTCACTATATTCAACCAGCTGGTTACAGAACTGATACACTGCGTGATTCATTCGGACTTCTACTTACACCTCACTATATACACCCAGCTTGTTACAGAACTGATACACTGCGTGTTCCATTCAGACCTTACTGCGCACCTCACTGCTTACAACCGGTTGGTTATAGAACTGATACACTTCATGTTCCATTCAGACTTCACTGCACACCTCACTGCTTACAACCGGTTGGTTACAGAACGGATACACTGGTTGTTCCATTCAGACCTCAGTGCGCACATCACTGATTACAACCGGTTGGTTACAAAACTGATACACTGCATGTTCCATTCAGACCTCACTGCGCACCTCACTACTTACAACCGGTTGGTTACAGAACTGATACACTGCATGTTCCATTCAGACCTCACTGTTCACCTCACTGCTTACAACCGGTTGGTTACAAAACTGATACACTGCATGTTCCATTCAGACCTCACTGCGCACCTCACTGCTTACAACCGGTTGGTTACAGAACTGATACACTGCATGTTCTATTGAGACCTCACTGCGCACCTCACTGAATACAACCAGTTGGTTACAGAACTGATACACTGCATGTTCCATTCAGACTTCACTGCGCACATCACTGCTTACAACCGGTTGGTTACAGAACTGATACACTGCATGTTCCATTCAGACCTCACTGCGCACCTCACTGTTTACAACCAGTTGGTTACAGAACTGATACACTGCATGTTCCATTCAGACCTCGCTGTTCACCAAAACGCCACCACTGATTACCAATTTTATTCTAAGTGTTATATTTACAAAACCTAAATGTGGTGTAAACCAAAGGAAATCCTAAAATTACCATTAATTAAATGAGACTTTTTAAGTCCTTGAATGCTGGAGAAGCCTCTAACGCTTTGCTTCACAATGAGCTGTAGACCTCTCTAGCATTTACGGGATTAAAAGCCTCATTGAAATCAAGGGGGATTCTTATTTGTTCTCTATTATGCAGTTGGTTTGCCCCCAAATTGACCTATTTCTGTTGATGCTTATGGCCCAACTCAGACCTCTCTCTGTTTCCCAAAACTGTCCTGAAATTACCAATGTTATTCTAAGAGCAAACGTAAGAGGGATTTCCCAGTTACACAGAAAACCCCCACCCATACCAGATCAAGTACAGACAAAACCAAAGCTCCTTGAAGGGGTAGTTTACCAAAATTATGATAACGTATGTTGTAATAGATTGCGCATTCATTTTTGAACAAATTATATTTTACCCTAAATCGTGTGTTTTGTGAGTTTGGGATTAAAACAAAATACTAAGTGAATTGCCAGAATAAAGAACGGCAATTTCAAATGTTTTCTTTGATATCGATTAGTTCATTCTTTCGCATCCTTTCAGTGGGAAAAGTGTGAAGGTGCTGTGTGGGACAGTAGAGAGAAGTGATTAATACACTGAATAGTCAATACAATCCTGGTAGGAAGTGGAGGGACAGTCACCTTGTTTATGGCTGTGACTGATTGTTGCAACATCCGTTGACATGTGTAATCCTTTGAGTGCCAGAGGGGTGTCCAATGCATTGCAAAGCAATGCTTTGGATACCTCTCTGGCACTCAAAGTGTTAATACTCTGGCCAATCCTGATTTACAAGGTAATGGCACCTTAAATTTATATAATCTTGTGGTCAGCATCTCTTCTCTCTGTAGTACAGTGCACACCTGCACACAAATTGGCAGTTACTGCACATGTCCAGACTCCACTGCTATCTCCCACAAATACACTTGTTATTTCTGGTGTGTTCATTTAAATATAAACAGTCTACTCATATTTATTTTTCAAATGTCAGTGCAGAACTGAATACTCAAAATAGACAGTGTGCACTTGCATTGTTCCATCCAAAATCCACTGCTGTCTCCAGCAAAAATGCCTGCTATTTCTTGCTGAGTTAATTTAATTATAAAAAAAAAAATCTAATCATATTTTATTCGAACTCCAGTGTTTCAGACTCCACTGTTGTTCCCAGCAAAAAAACAAAAAAAAACAAACCTGTTATTCCTGGGTGTATTCATTTCATTTTAAATAAATTCCAATTTATAGACAGTGTGCACACACATTGTTCCCTCCAGACTCCACTGCCGTCTCCAGCCAAAAAGCCTAACATTCCTGGCTGTGATAATGTAATTAAAAAAAAGTCTAATCAAATTTACTATTCAGACTTCAGCGTTCCATAATCCACTGCTGTCTCCAGCAAAAACACATGTTATTCTTGGGTATGTTAATTTAATTTTAAATAAATTCTAATATTGTTCAAACTTCTTTATACTCAAATAGGCAGTGTGCATGCGCATTGTTCCACCCAGATTGCACTGCTGTCTCTAACCATATCATACTTAGTTAAAGGTGCTGCTGCTTCTTTAATTGCTCTCAGAGATCTGTGTATGTTATTTTGGTGGGGCTTCTGAGAAGTACACTTTTCTACCCCATTCTGTTGCTATATGTGTATGTCCAGATTGGCTTAATGCTGGTGGAAGTGGTAGTGTAATGCCAACTCTCGTCTGCTCTATCACCTACTAACTCCCATACTATAATTGTAACAAAGTCAAAGATATCGCTGCTTCCTTATTTATTCACAGAGTTCAGTGTATGTTATTTAAAATAAAATAATATAAAATAAACTACATTAAAGGGATAGTAATACTTGAAAATAATTTTATTTTATATTGTAGCCCTTAAAAAATACATGAAAAATTAGTCTTATCTCCCAAACCTTTATGGTTTGGGAGATATTTACATGTAAAATATAGTAAAGTTCTCTTTTCCTGGCTGTTTCAGCCAAGTCTGCCATCTAGTGGACAGATTTGGAATTCGGTCCACAGAGCAACCGGAGATCACAATCTTTGAAAATAACTACTTAATTGGAACTATCTACAAAGTGTGCCTGGCTTGAAAGCACACTTTGTAGACCATTCCAATTAAGAAATTATTTTTAAAGATGGTGATCTCAGCACTTCTAGAGAGGCACAGCCGGTCCTGGGACCGGATTCCAAATCTGAAGGGTGGAGCAATGACGTCACTCCAGGGGAAACTTTACGTCTGAATATCTCCCAAACCATAAAGGTTTGGGAGATAAGACTTATATAATTTTTCATGTTTTTTTAAGGGCTACAATATAAAATTAACTTATTTTCAAGTATTACTATCCCTTTAAAATACAGGCCCTTGTTATTCATATTTATTTGTATTATTCGTTCATGCACCCTAATTAACCCCTTAGTGACGGCCGCGTGCAGACGCGGCCGTCACTTAACGCCTGTCTAACATTTTTTTTTTTTTTTTTAAAACAATCCGGAGTCCCCGAACGGCGCACAGCCGCGCGGGGAGCCGGATTTCCGGGACGTACATGTGCGTCCTCTGTCACTAAGTGACAGCCACACAGGACGTACATGTACGTCCTGTGTCACGAAGGGGTTAAAATCCCCAATGTAATAGATGGCCAAATTTTATGTAATTTAGTTGAATGAATTCCATACTCACTCAGGATTGCACTGGTTCTTGTGAGGTACTGCAGAACATAAAGTTAACAAGCATCCTTTATTAGAACTTTAATCTGGCCACATCAGTCATTGTTGTTTTCGTTGTTATCTTTTATTTTTATTACTATTATTATTCTTTGTTTGCTTACTCACAGAGTTCAGCGCATGTTATAAAGCAGTCTACAAAGAAGGGTGATGGAACCTAACTATTGGGCAGAAGTATAAAATCAAAAGGGGTGCAATTCTGGGGCACCACAGGGAATGAATACAAATTCCAGTTGATTACTAAGGGACAGGAAAAACAGCCCCATTTGGGAATTTGGGAAATTAATATTTGTCCTCAACGGTGTAACTGGACCAAACTTTTAACCCTTTGAGTGCCAGAGGGGTACGCAATGCATTGCTTAGCAATGCGTTGAGTACCCCTCTGGCACTCAAAGGATTAAAAATAGGTTTTATGGACCCTACACTGTCCCTTTGAACCTCCCACAGATTAAAGGGATAGTAATGTTTCATAATAAAAGCAGCTCTAATTAATCATCATAGTATTTGTACTTTGGAGAGTGTTATTTCAATTCTGTCAGAGTTGTAGTTCAAGAGTAATTCAATGACAAAGTATCCCCCTCCTGCCCCTTTTACTGATGTAACACTTCAGCCAGAGCAGAAGGGAGGTGCCCAGGTAGATTGCAGAGAGGGACAATCTTCAGTTAAGATAAGGGAAAAACCTGAAAAACTTGTCAAGGGGGGCAGGGCTTTCATTGTTTTCATAGGAAGAAGACTGTCCCCTGCTGTTATCTGTCTGGTCTATGGACTGCATTCCACATCTGAGAAGAGATGGCTTGCACTAGGTAAAAGGGGTGGGAGGGGAAACTTTGCTTGTGAATATCTCTCAAACCATAAAGGTTTTAGAGATAAGACGTATATCGTTCTACATGTTTTTTTAATGCCTACAAAATAAAATAAAACTAAGTATTACTATCCCTTTAAGTTAGGCTTACCAGTCGCAATACAAAGTAAGATGTACAGTATAAGTCAAGATGGCTGGGTGGGATTTCAGGACAGAGGTCAACCACTAGAGTGGTGGTTCCCAAACTTTTTCCCGTACAACCTGGTTACATTTTTAATGTGCCATTTTGTGGGTCGCCCAATAGATGACATGTCAAAAGGATATCCTTTTTCACAGGGTGCCTTCCTTTTTGCTTTCACCAAATCTTGATACCTTTTATTTAATTCAAATAAATGTAACCCTTTGCACTCAGTTTTACATTATTATTCATTTGCGTTTTTTAAATTTTGTGATACATTTTGAAGAAACCAGTCGATTATACAGCCTTATCATTGTTGCAGACATTTCTACAAACCAATATATACATGTAGTTTCCTCGCTAGACATACGCTTATCAGAAGTACAAACCTGGCAAACCGTGGTGTTTACAACTGTTCTTTGAACAAATATTTCACAAATTTCTGACTGTGTTCACTTGTTGACAGTTCTGATATATGTTGCACAGCGATGCAGAAGTTTGGAGCCGATACAAAGCCTCATGCCTTCCCCCCGCAAGGGAGCATCACACCCACCAGAGAGGCATGGAAATTACTGTGCTAGTTTTGCTCATTCACACTGTGAATAACATTTTCATATAAGGAAAGTGGCACGATGGCCAGAGAACCCTGGATGAGAACCGCTGAACTAAAGGCTTCCATCACAACAAAATCGATCAGAGCTTTTAGGGTAATTCCCACATTTTGCATTGTATACTAATGTTTTGAGAAACAATATAAGTATGCCTGTTGGAACGAAAATAGCTACATCATGTAAGCTGCCTTTTATATGAGTAAAATAAATAATTGGTATGATGACAACTATATTTGTCTTCAAGAACATTTAGTTGGCATATACCAGCAAAGTTATAAGTAGTATGGTTATAGCTTAGAATTGTGGTTAGCCAATAATTACAATATAGCTCAGTACTGAACAGGCATGAGTCAGAGACCAAGGAACACCTTTTTGACATTGTGTGTGTGTGAGAGAGAGAGAGAGTGTGTTACACAGCCACCTTTTGGATAATATATTATTATTGGTCCATATCCAATTTCTTACTGTCCTGACAGTAAAATATGAGCAAAGTCGAAACACTTCTCTTTGAAGACATGCTGTACTAAAGTCCTCCAAAGTCATCAATTATATTTCCAAAAGTACTTACACATAACGCTAATGTTTTCACTGTATATTTTATAGCCAGCTTCCTTTTTGATTTTTACATGCTATGCAAGTGTATAATATGTAAAGTCAAATTGCCTATACTTATCTTCTTCATTTTTTATGACTACGATAGGGAGCTCACTGATTTTTAGTATCCAGAGTTTCTGTGTGAGACTGTGAAAGCTGAGAGAGTGCAACAATATATAAAACCCACATAGAAACCCACATAGAAATCCACTTCTACAGCATAGAGCACTCAGAGCGGCACAGATAGTGTTACAGTGTATCACTTCACCTGTCTTCACAGTCCTGATAGAAAGCTCTGGAAACAGTGATTCAGAGAGCTCCCTTGTAACGGGCCTATGGTCCGTTACAAGTGCATCTATAAAATATGTAACAAATGCTGGACCCCTGTTTTAAGAAATTGTTTGGATTGCAATGTTACATGGGGCTGCAGGGGTTACATTTTTGTATGTTATGACCTTATGTTTCCGATTGTGTGTCCCACTGTCAGATCCAGGTTTGATTAGATGTTACTTCCCTAATCCCTTTACCACTGTTGAGTATATCACCATTGTTGCCTGTGTGATGAGATTAGTTTGGTGCCGTGGTTGTCTGTAAAACATGCTTCCATTATCCTATGTGGTAATTGTATTAATCTGTTCCTGTCCTGATTGCATGTCACATCCCCCTTCCCCTGGCTATGTGGCTATATAAATCCTGTCCGCTTCCAATAAAAGACAGAGTGTTCTTGGACTACACAACTTGTGTGGTGTCTTCTTCTAGGAATGGTCTAAAGAGTCCCTTTTGACTCCCATTCCTCAGATCCTGATGACTTGGACCAGCATGGCTACCCCTTTGTAGCAACATCACAGAGAGAAGCCCAGCACGAAGGCCAGGGCCTACACAGAGTTCCTGTTTCTCGTTACACTAGTAACAGTAATGGGATCTCTCTTTCACTAACTGAGGGTCCAAACCACCATCTGGGATGCCAACAGAATCGGGATGGACATCCAGTTTTACAATGAAACAGAAGAAGGACTCATTTTGTTCCAAAAGGTCCTGAAACATCCCAACCAACAGGACAGTATTGTATGGAGTACGTTGTGGACAATCTTATTGAGGAACACTGGAGAGAAAGGACAAGAGTACGGGAGGAGGCTCTAAAACTGGGGTTTGTGTCTAACTACAAATAAACAAAAATCATCCCATATATCGCACCACCGTCATATGATAAGTGTATCAAACAGACTTCATTTAAAACATCGCACTTTATTCCAAATACGTATAAAAATCATACTTGCTGTTTGTGATATCAACGGAGAACAAACGGAGAATGAATGGGGTGAGACTTACAGAGTCGGTACAGCAGTTGTTACATTACAAAAGATCAACGCGTTTCACGCGACAAGCGCGCTTATTCATGATCAAACTTAGTCTCAAAATCATTGACTGGTTGTATTTAAATACTTTTAAACCAATTAGGTGCTAGACACTCTCTCCCAATCGGACACGTTATCCAAGTTATCTCATTAGCCTCCATAACGAGCCACAGATCTCAATCTGATCCGTAAATTAAAGGCAAAGTCAGAGTATGACTCAGACCGCTCCAC
Organism: Rhinophrynus dorsalis; assembly: GCA_037306005.1. Taxonomy (NCBI): domain Eukaryota; kingdom Metazoa; phylum Chordata; class Amphibia; order Anura; family Rhinophrynidae; genus Rhinophrynus; species Rhinophrynus dorsalis. The sequence continues at coordinate 43,940,718 of CM074720.1, forward strand.
ATACTTTGTAGTTCTGTACATTAACATATCAAACATATTATGCCTGAGTACTATATCTTTTAATTAACCTCTTGTCAAGCTTTGATATTTCTTTATCACTTCTCAGCGACGAGCAGTTATTTTGTAATGATTTAATCTGTTATAACGAAATAACGCCATACCGGACTATTCCAATATTCAAACATGGCAACAATATGCCTTTTTAGCCTAGCGTTCTTTTTCATCAAAGCAACTAAGATATGCATAATATCAAGAGAAGTAACTCCATATATGATTGTGATCACTATAAATCATTTCACAAAGAGCTAATGTGAAACAATATGGGGCAATCTTCCACAAACAGACAGGATACTAATGTCCGATAAAGGATACAGATAAAAGCGTCAAGCTTTCAAAACACAAACCAAACGAAACATAATTTGTACTCAAGACATTTAAAAACAAAAACTACAAAAAAACTACAAAAAAAAAAACAAAATAAAATAGAGAAAACAAAGAAAGCATATATGATAGTGACATCACAGAATCTAATGCTCATCAATTATCATATGTATTTACACATACAGTAATCACGTAATATGTATCCACAATCTACAAACAGTTTCGATACTATACATAACACATTACGTCATATTCTCTATTAAAGCCCTTAGGATATTGTGTATTAAGAGTGAAAATCCAAAATACTTCTTGCTTTAAAAGTCTAGCATCTAGATTGCCTCCCCTTATACCTATACTATGTCTCTCTATCCCTTGTATCTTAAAAGTATCTAAATTTCTAGCATGAACTTCTTTAAAATGTGATGAAACGTAAGACCTAAATTCCAAACTTCTTATATCGCTTAAATGTTCATTAAGACGTTCTCTTAATGTTCTTATGGTTTTACCAATATATTGTAGTTTACAACTAGTGCAACTAATCATGTAAATTATACCCCTAGTGGCACAGTTGATATAGCTTTTCATCTTATATACTTTATGTGTCTCAAAAGACATAAAGTCCTTTGATACATTAAGAAATTTGCAACAATGACACCTGTTACTACCACATCTATATGATCCAGTAGTATTCAACCAAGTAATCTCAGGTTTCTTACTTTGAAACAAGCTAGGAGAGACTAAGCTAGATATGGTAGGAGCTTTCTTAGGTACAAACTTGAAACCTTTAGATACTGTATTCTGTAGTTTTTCATCTCCATTTAATACTGGAATATGTTTTTTTATAATTTTCACAATATCTTTATATTCTTCACTATATGGTGTCGAAAAAACCACAGGTTGTGATGTTTTTAATGACGAATCTGCTTTGATTTTATAATTTAGCAGATCACTCCTTATTTTATTTTTAGCTATATTGTATGCCTTTGTAATCATCCATCTAGGATATCCACGTATTAGGAATCTGTCCTTTAGGTCTAGAGAATGTTTTTCAAAGGATTCTTCTGTGGTACAACTTCTGCGCAATCTTATGAATTGACTAATCGGTACACCCTTAACAGTATGGAATGGATGGCAACTATCTGCCCTTAAAACCATATTTCTTGATGTTTCCTTCCTAAAAATTTCCATATATATGCATTTATTGATATAATCTCCCTTCAAAGATAGATCAAGAAAATGTATTGTATGTTGACTCGACTCTGAAGTGAATTTTAAGTTTAGATCATTGTCATTAAGGTAAGACATGAAAGCATTGATATTTTCAAACTCTCCATTCCACACTATCAATAGGTCATCGATATAGCGACCATAAAAGAGCATAGATTCCCTAAACGGATTCATGTCTCCAAAGACGCGGGACTCCTCCCACCAACCCATATATAAGTTGGTGTATGAGGGCGCAAACTTCACCCCCATTGAAGTCCCGCGTCTCTGGAGATAAAAAATCCCATCAAACATAAAATAATTGTGGGAGAGAAGATATTCCACACTCTCTAAAAGAAATTCTTTATGCTCCAATGTATAGTCACTGTATCGATCTAAATGATAACTCAGTGCCTTCAAACCCAAATGGTGAGGAATCACTGTATAAAGTGATTTAACGTCACATGTCAGCCATATCATATTGGCAGTCCACTCTACCTCATGTAGCCGTCTCATGACGTGAGTACTGTCTCTCAAGTAACTATACAAACGTAACACCAAAGGTTGTAGCTGAGAATCGACCCATTCTCCTAAAGGTTCATTAAGTGAACCTATACCTGACACTATGGGCCTGCCCTCTGGGTTCTCCATAGACTTGTGGATTTTGGGCAAATGATGAAAAATGGGGATCACTGGGTGCTCCACCGTAATATTATCCACCTCTTTACGATTCAGAACACCCAGTGACAACCCCCTCTCTAACAAAGTGCCCAGAAGGCAGGCAAAATTCTTAGTAGGGTCTATCTTCAATATCATATAGGAGTCATTGTCTGTAAGTTGTCTTACTGCTTCCATGCGGTATTGTTCTACGTCTAAAATAACTACCGCTCCCCCCTTATCAGCTCTTTTTATTATAATATTGTCATTCTTTTGCAAGGAATGAAGAGCTTTCTTTTCTAATGAGGTTAAATTCTCTGTACTTAATCTTTTCTTTTTATTCAAATTCAATAGATCTTCTATTAATTTTTGAAAATTATCTAGTACTTTGCCTCTACATCCAATCGGGTAAAAGATGGATTTTTTAGTACTGCATACAATTTTTGATGAACTATTGCAAACTACATCAGACAACTTAGTAATATTTTCCTGTTCGATGTTTACCAAGTCCATCAGAGTACATTGATCTCTGAACGACATTTGAGTATCATCATTAATTATCTTTTTTACATTTTGAGTGTCTATTGATGTATTAGCAATAGATTCTGTCTCACTATCAAAAAAGAATTTTTTTAAAGTGAGTTTCCTCACAAATCTGCTGACATCAACTGTAGTTTCAAAAAGGTCAAAGTGTCTCGTTGGCGCAAAATTAAGACCTTTCTTCAATACTTTTAATTCTTCCCGTTCCAAAACATGGTTGGATAAGTTAATTATAGTTTGTTCTTCTTCTTGTCTAATTTCTTCAAACGTTGCTTCCTTCTTCCATGTTTTGAATCTGTTCCTTCCTCCTCTTCTTGTTCTCTTTGTTTTGCCTTCGACAGGCGAGATCTCGAGGATATCCTTTTTTGTCTTGGTCTTACTATTGTTTCTTCTTCTATTGCAAAAATCCTCGTAGCTTCGTCCTCTCTCTCGGATAAAAAAGAAGAAGAAGAAGAAGAAGCAGATGAAGCCTTAGATGTTGTTGCCTCCAAACTATTGGGAAGATCATTTGAAGCAGTAACATTGGAGTTTTCTTTATCTGTAATATCCAGATCTGCACTAGAAAAACTTACTTTTTTATCTCTTGGGGATTTTAAGATAGACCTATTGATAGTGTGGAATGGAGAGTTTGAAAATATCAATGCTTTCATGTCTTACCTTAATGACAATGATCTAAACTTAAAATTCACTTCAGAGTCGAGTCAACATACGATAAATTTTCTTGATCTATCTTTGAAGGGAGATTATATCAATAAATGCATATAAATGGAAATTTTTAGGAAGGAAACATCAAGAAATATGGTTTTAAGGGCAGATAGTTGCCATCCATTCCATACTGTTAAGGGTGTACCGATTAGTCAATTCATAAGATTGCGCAGAAGTTGTACCACAGAAGAATCCTTTGAAAAACATTCTCTAGACCTAAAGGACAGATTCCTAATACGTGGATATCCTAGATGGATGATTACAAAGGCATACAATATAGCTAAAAATAAAATAAGGAGTGATCTGCTAAACTATAAAATCAAAGCAGATTCGTCATTAAAAACATCACAACCTGTGGTTTTTTCGACACCATATAGTGAAGAATATAAAGATATTGTGAAAATTATAAAAAAACATATTCCAGTATTAAATGGAGATGAAAAACTACAGAATACAGTATCTAAAGGTTTCAAGTTTGTACCTAAGAAAGCTCCTACCATATCTAGCTTAGTCTCTCCTAGCTTGTTTCAAAGTAAGAAACCTGAGATTACTTGGTTGAATACTACTGGATCATATAGATGTGGTAGTAACAGGTGTCATTGTTGCAAATTTCTTAATGTATCAAAGGACTTTATGTCTTTTGAGACACATAAAGTATATAAGATGAAAAGCTATATCAACTGTGCCACTAGGGGTATAATTTACATGATTAGTTGCACTAGTTGTAAACTACAATATATTGGTAAAACCATAAGAACATTAAGAGAACGTCTTAATGAACATTTAAGCGATATAAGAAGTTTGGAATTTAGGTCTTACGTTTCATCACATTTTAAAGAAGTTCATGCTAGAAATTTAGATACTTTTAAGATACAAGGGATAGAGAGACATAGTATAGGTATAAGGGGAGGCAATCTAGATGCTAGACTTTTAAAGCAAGAAGTATTTTGGATTTTCACTCTTAATACACAATATCCTAAGGGCTTTAATAGAGAATATGACGTAATGTGTTATGTATAGTATCAAAACTGTTTGTAGATTGTGGATACATATTACGTGATTACTGTATGTGTAAATACATATGATAATTGATGAGCATTAGATTCTGTGATGTCACTATCATATATGCTTTCTTTGTTTTCTCTATTTTATTTTGTTTGTTTTTTTTGTAGTTTTTTTGTAGTTTTTGTTTTTAAATGTCTTGAGTACAAATTATGTTTCGTTTGGTTTGTGTTTTGAAAGCTTGACGCTTTTATCTGTATCCTTTATCGGACATTAGTATCCTGTCTGTTTGTGGAAGATTGCCCCATATTGTTTCACATTAGCTCTTTGTGAAATGATTTATAGTGATCACAATCATATATGGAGTTACTTCTCTTGATATTATGCATATCTTAGTTGCTTTGATGAAAAAGAACGCTAGGCTAAAAAGGCATATTGTTGCCATGTTTGAATATTGGAATAGTCCGGTATGGCGTTATTTCGTTATAACAGATTAAATCATTACAAAATAACTGCTCGTCGCTGAGAAGCGATAAAGAAATATCAAAGCTTGACAAGAGGTTAATTAAAAGATATAGTACTCAGGCATAATATGTTTGATATGTTAATGTACAGAACTACAAAGTATGTGGAGCGGTCTGAGTCATACTCTGACTTTGCCTTTAATTTACGGATCAGATTGAGATCTGTGGCTCGTTATGGAGGCTAATGAGATAACTTGGATAACGTGTCCGATTGGGAGAGAGTGTCTAGCACCTAATTGGTTTAAAAGTATTTAAATACAACCAGTCAATGATTTTGAGACTAAGTTTGATCATGAATAAGCGCGCTTGTCGCGTGAAACGCGTTGATCTTTTGTAATGTAACAACTGCTGTACCGACTCTGTAAGTCTCACCCCATTCATTCTCCGTTTGTTCTCCGTTGATATCACAAACAGCAAGTATGATTTTTATACGTATTTGGAATAAAGTGCGATGTTTTAAATGAAGTCTGTTTGATACACTTATCATATGACGGTGGTGCGATATATGGGATGGTTTTTGTTTATTTGTGATTATATTGAAGGTTTGGAGAAGCTGTTTTCCCTCACGCACACCGGTCTTAAATGTTTTTCTACGAAGACGGTATAGTCTATAAGTCTGTGTCATATGTGGAAGGATTTACCAGTTTTCTTTGGAGCCGCTGAATTGTGGTCCGGACTATACTTATATATTGGGTTTCTCCAAGCTGAGCTCATTGATCGGTAATCCATACCCATGATGAATTTGAAATGAGAACAGGGCCGGCGCTACCATTAAGGCAGCACAGGCAGCTGCCTTAGGGCGCCGCATCGGAGGGGCGCCGGAAAGGGAGAAGCTGAGAAATATTTTTTTTTTTATTTTTTTTTAACTATATCTGCCACGAGGGAGCGCTCGTTTACACGACCAAGCGCTCCCTCGCGGCGTCTATGGGACGCTCACAACGCAGAGCTACCCAGGCTCTGTAGTAATACAGAGCGCTGGGAGATGACATCATCTCCCAGCGCTCTGCATTACTGAGAACAGCGCTGGGAGGCTGAGCTCTGTGCCGAAGGAGGCACAGAGCTCTCTTAGAGCTAGACCACCAGGGACTCAAGGTAGGGAGCATTGTGGAGCTGAAGGGGCATAAAGGAAGGAGCAATGTGGAGCTGAAGGGGCATTATGGAAGGGGCAGATGAAGGGGCATTATGGAAGGGCAGTGTGGAGCTGAAGGGGCATAAAGGAAGGAGCAGTGTGGAGCTGAGGGGGCATTATGGAAGGGGCAGATGAAGGGGCATTATGGAAGGGCAGTGTGGAGCTGAAGGGGCATTATGGAAGGGGCAGATGAAGGGGCATTATGGAAGGGCAGTGTGGAGCTGAAGGGGCATAAAGGAAGGAGCAGTGTGGAGCTGAGGGGGCATTATGGAAGGGGCAGATGAAGGGGCATTATGGAAGGGCAGTGTGGAGCTGAAGGGGCATAAAGGAAGGAGCAATGTGGAGATGAAGGGGGCATTGTGGAAGGTGCAATGTGGAGATGAAGGGAGCATTGTGGAGGTGAATATGTGGGCGGGGGCAGGGGACTGTGGTAAGGTCAGGGGGGGCAGGTGGATTGTGTCGGGGGGGGCATCAAAATGCACCTTCGCCTGTGTATATAAAAATCCTTGCACCGGCCCTGAATGAGAAGCATATGAAATATGGAACAATAAACATGAATGTTTAAGAACATAAATGCTTCCCTGATTTAGACCAGTGAAGAGACTTACCGGGAGAATGGCAAATATAAGTGATATCAATGAGGGTGTAGCAAGAGAAGAGGTCAGCAGATGTTTTAGAGAAATTAAGGATTCCACACAAAGAATTTTGAATGTTGACATTTTATTTGATGAAGCAGTTTCAATAGACAATAAAAAAGAACCTGTAGAATTAAATACTCTTTTTCAAGAACTAGAAAAACTAATGGAAAAAGAAACGAAAATTTGGTGGGAAATAACAACGATACAGCAATATTTGAAACTAGATAGAATACCAAGAGGTTTGAGAATAAGAAAAATACCTACCTTTATATTAGAAGATGAAATTTTCCATAACAAGTGGAATGAAGCATTGACGATTTGTTCAAGAACTTTATTGAGTCTAATTATTGAATATAAAGAACGGTTATTGAGGCAACTGCAAGATTCTATTAAGATTAAACAAAGTGTAGTTGTTGAACATAAGAGTCATAAAGATTTTGACATTTTAGATGCTAAATTATCTTCCTACCTAGATAAATTAAAGAAGAGTGTTATGGAGATGAAACGAAAAAAATTTTTTAGGGATAAAGAAGACTATGATAAAGGAAATATATATAAATGGAAACGAGAAATTCATAATCAAAAATATAAGTCTATCTTAAAATCCCCAAGAGATAAAAAAGTAAGTTTTTCTTGTGCAGATCTGGATATTACAGATAAAGAAAACTCCAATGTTACTGCTTCAAATGATCTTCCCAATAGTTTGGAGGCAACAACATCTAAGGCTTCATCTGCTTCTTTTTCTTCTTCTTCTTTTTTATCCGAGAGAGAGGACGAAGCTACGAGGATTTTTGCAATAGAAGAAGAAACAATAGTAAGACCAAGACAAAAAAGGATATCCTCGAGATCTCGCCTGTCGAAGGCAAAACAAAGAGAACAAGAAGAAGAGGAAGGAACAGATTCAAAACATGGAAGAAGGAAGCAACGTTTGAAGAAATTAGACAAGAAGAAGAACAAACTATAATTAACTTATCCAACCATGTTTTGGAACGGGAAGAATTAAAAGTATTGAAGAAAGGTCTTAATTTTGCGCCAACGAGACACTTTGACCTTTTTGAAACTACAGTTGATGTGTCACGGTTTATTATGACTCTCAGACACAAGTTTTAGGTAAAAAAAATCAATTTTATTGAAATAATAAATGATAACTTAGGATGGCAATAACATACATAATATATATATACAGAATATAGCACAGACAGAAGGCAGACTCTACCGGTCCTGTCAATATACCGGACAGGACAGTCTTTAGGCTCTACCGGCCTTGCCAATACCGGGTAAGGCAACCTGCAGATGGAATAGCATAACGGTTTACCGGCCTTACCAAATTACCGGGCAAGGCAGCCTCAATAGATACACAATGTAGGCTCTACCGGCCCTGCCAATACCGGGTAAGGCAACCTCAGATGGAATGTGGCAAAAGGTTCTACCGGCCTTACCAATACCGGGCAGGGCAGCCCAGAGATAATAGCAGCAGTCAGATGGAACTGGCAAATTAGCAGAATCGTTAAGCAGCAAGGCTTTGGAGCAAACCAGCGTCCGCACGCTGGAAACAACACTGAATAGTATAGCCGTTAGGCTTAGCGAGCAAACCAGTGACCGCACACTGGATTAACAAGCGAGTAGTATAGCCGCAAGGCTTAGGAGCAAACCAGCGTCCGCACGCTGGGACCAACACAGATTTGTATAGCTGATAGGCTTTGGAGCAAACCAGTGACCGCACACTGGTGTAACAAGCGAGTTTGTATAGCCGCAAGGCTTAGGAGCAAACCAGCGTCCGCACGCTGGGACCAACACAGATTTGTATAGCTGAAAGGCTTTGGAGCAAACCAGTGACCGCACACTGGTGTAACAAGTGAGTTTGTATAGCCGCAAGGCTAGGAGCAAACCAGCGTCCGCACGCTGGGACCAACACAGATTTGTATAGCTGAAAGGCTTTGGAGCAAACCAGTGACCGCACACTGGTGTAACAAGTGAGTTTGTATAGCCGCAAGGCTTAGGAGCAAACCAGCGTCCGCACGCTGGGACCAACACAGATTTGTCTAGCTGATAGGCTTTGGAGCAAACCAGTGACCGCACACTGGTGTAACAAGCGAGTTTGTATAGCCGCAAGGCTTGGGAGCAAACCAGCGTCCGCACGCTGGGACCAACACGGAATTGTAGCAATGTCACCAACGCGACCAGGCAGAAGGTCGCCAGGATACTGAAGACAGGTGATGAGATGACAGGAACCAGCAACGATCAGTCAGGTCAGAAAACAGCAGAGAAGTTCAGCAGGAACTGCAACACCAGAGACTAGGCCGGAACCAGGACTGGAAGTACTTCAGCATGCAGGAAACACTGGAACAGTAGAGATCAGGAACTCAGGAACACATGAGATCAGGAACTCAGGAACACTGGAACAGAGGCCCAGCTATCACTAGCATAGTGATAGCAAGAAGGTCAGAAACAACACGAAAGGGCACTCAAAGGGTGCCCAATCCAGGTTTAAATAGTCAATAAGAGGCGGGCTATCTGCAGACAGCCAATAGAAGCCCCCTACTGGTGACAGACAAGTAACTGCAGCCAATCACGGGCACCGTGATAGTACCCCCCTTTCAAAGACCCCCTCTCCTAGAATAGGGTTTAGGTTTCTGCGGGTAATTGGCATGAAAGGCCCTAGTTAACCTAGGTGCATGAAGGTCTGTACTATCCACCCATGATCGATCCTCAGGACCATACCCTTTCCAATGTACCAGGTACTGTACCCTTCCTCTAAGCCTACGGGAATCAATAAGGCTCTGAACCTCGTACTCCTCCTGGCCCTCGACCTCAACAGGTCCTGGCACCACAGGTGTGGTAGTATAGCGATTGCAAACCAGAGGCTTAAGAAGGGACACATGGAACACATTATGGATACGCATGGATGCAGGTACGTCTAGTGCATAGGAGACAGGGTTAATTTTGCGAATAACTCTGTATGGACCAATAAACCGAGGAGCCAACTTATTAGACGGAACCTGCAGCTTGAGATTTCTGGAGGAAAGCCATACTCTATCCCCAACCTGAAAGGAAACCGCTGGAAGCCTTCTGCGATTAGCATGGCGCTGATGACGCTGAAATGACTGACCAAGTGCCCTCTGAACTTGTGCCCATGTGGAACGGAGTTGCTCGATATGCTCATCCAGAGCTGGAATCTGTTGCGTCTGAAATGAGTCTGGAAGCAAACAGGGCTGGAACCCATAATTAATCAGAAACGGAGAGCTCCCAGATGAAGAATTGACCGCACAGTTCCTGGCGAACTCTGCCCAAGGCAACAAGTCGGACCAATTATCATGATGGTCAGTAACGAAACAACGGAGAAATTGTTCCAAGCCCTGATTAGCTCGTTCAGCGGCTCCATTGGTCTGGGGATGGTAGGCAGAGGAGAAGGACAGCTGTATGCCCATCTGTTGGCAAAATGCCCTCCAAAATCTAGACACAAACTGGCTCCCCCTGTCAGACACCAGTACCCTAGGCACTCCATGCAACCGGAATACTTCTCTGGCGAACACCATTGCCAATTCCTTCGCTGAAGGAAGACCACGGAGGGGCACGAAATGAGCCATTTTAGAAAACCTGTCCACCACCATGAATATAAAGGAGTACCCCTTCGACATAGGCAACTCTCCCATAAAATCAATGGAAACATGAGACCAGGGGCGTTCGCCATTAGGCACCGGTTGAAGCAAGCCCACAGGGAGATGTCTCGGGGTCTTAGCGCGGGCGCAGGTGGCACAGGCATTCGTAAATTCGGCACAATCGTTTCTCATGGAAGGCCACCAAAATAACTGAGAAAGGGACCATAACAATTGGTCTCTACCAATATGTCCCGCAGCCTTAGAGGAATGGTAGGTTTCGAGCAGCCTAGTACGAAATGATTCAGCGACAAAACATTTGCCCACTGGGGTTTCATGGGGAGCGGACCCCTGAGAGGCCAGGATCTCCTCCCCTAGAGGAGAAGTGATACTCGTGCGTATAGTAGCCAGTATTCTATCAGGTTGGATGATAGGAGCTGGTGCTTCCACTCTGTCACTGTCGGCCTCAAATTGTCTTGACAGTGCATCAGCCCTGATATTTTTTGACCCTGGTAAATATGATACAATGAAATTAAATCGAGACAGGAACAGTGCCCACCTGGCCTGACGAGAGGACAATCTCTTGGCCTCCGAGAGATAGGTCAGATTCTTATGATCTGTTAGGATTAAAACAGGATTCTTAGTACCTTCAAGCAAATGACGCCATTCCTTAAGAGCAAGGATAATGGCCAATAATTCTCTGTCGCCTATCTCATAGTGGCTTTGAGTGACAGTCAACTTTTTAGAGAAAAACCCACAAGGTCTGAGAGTTCCACCTTTCTCGTGTCGCTGCGAAAGTACTGCCCCGACCCCAATATCTGAGGCATCAACCTCTAACGTAAATGGAAGTAAAGGATTGGGGTGGGATAACACAGGAGCCGCAGCAAATGCCAGCTTCAAATTCTCAAAGGCTTTCTCAGCAGATACCGGCCAACAAGAAGGATTAGCACCCTTGTGCGTAAGATCGGACAGAGGTTTGACAATGGAAGAAAAGTTCTTAATAAACCTCCTATAATAATTAGCGAAACCCAGGAAACGCTGTATGGCTTTAAGACCCTTGGGTTTTGGCCATTGTAGGACAGCTGACAACTTTTCTTTGTCCATGGCAATGCCATCATTGCCAATTATGAACCCCAAGAATGGCACACTGGTTCTATGAAACTCACATTTTTCCATTTTACAAAATAATTTGTTCTCACGGAGTCGTAGCAATACTGCGGATACATCTTTGATGTGCTGTGCCATGTTTTGGGAGTAAATCAGTATATCGTCGAGGTACACCACAACACATGTCTGTAACATATCTCTCAGAACATCATTTATCAGTTCCTGGAAAACTGCGGGTGCATTACACAGCCCAAAAGGCATTACTAGATACTCGTAGTGCCCAGCTCGAGTATTAAAGGCAGTTTTCCACTCATCACCTGCTCGAATGCGAACCAGATTGTAAGCGGCCCGTAGGTCCAACTTGGTAAATATCGAAGCGCCCTTAAGCCTGTCAAAAAGCTCGGTGATGAGTGGTATTGGGTATGCGTTTTTTGCCATTAGTTTATTCAAGCCCCGGTAGTCAATGCATGGTCTTAATTCGCCATTTTTCTTTTTTACAAAAAAGAACCCAGCCCCAGCTGGAGAGGTAGATTTACGTATGATCCCTCTAGCAAGGGCATCAGAAATGTAATCCTCCATAGCCTTATTTTCATCACAAGATAATGGATAAGTGCGTCCTTTCGGAGGTACTGCACCAGGCTGCAATTCAATGCAACAATCATAAGGTCTATGCTGGGGTAGCATACTAGCCTCTCCTTTGCTAAAAACATCGCCAAACTGTTGGTACACATCCGGCATAGCAGAGGAGGTGCACATGACCTTAATAGGCTGGATGACGCACTTGTCCATACAAAACTGGGACCAAGCAGCAATTTCACACTTTTTCCAATCGAATTGTGGGTTATGTAACTGTAACCACGGAAATCCCAATATCACCGCATGGTGCGGGGAATTAATCAGTTGAAACTGCTGCTCTTCTCTGTGAAGTGCCCCAATAGTCATAGACAATGGCATAGTTTCAAATATAACCTGAGGCGGTTCTAAGGGTCTACCATCAATCGCTTCAATAGTCAAGGGGTTTTCTCTTTCAATGCGTGGAACTCCGTGCAATTCAGCAAAGGTATTATCCATAAAATACCCTGCTGCACCGGAGTCAACCAAGGCCAAAACCTCCACAGAGCGTTGTGCCCAAGACAATACCACCTGTATGGTGGGTTTCATTATGCCCGACACTGGGGACGATTGTACACCACCTAGGGCCTGTCCCCCAAGATACCCTAGGTGTGTGCGTTTCCCGGACGTACCGGACAGGAATTTAGCAAGTGCCCTTTTTTACCGCAGTATAAACATAACCCTTGTTTTTTGCGATATAGTCTCTCTGCCTTGGATAGTCTAGTGAAGCCTATTTCCATAGGTTCACTTGTTTCCCGTACTGGTTCACTAGACTTCAATGCCAAGGGAGGGATGGGTGGGCAAAACATGCTACTAGGCTCATTATTTTTTGACCGTAACTTACGATCTCTGGCAATTGATCTCTCACGTATTCTGGAGTCAATTATCATAACATACTCAATGTAATCATCTAGATCAATAGTCGTCTTTAATGTGGTCATTCAGGCCTTGAGAGAAGGCTGCCAATAATGCCTCGTTATTCCAACCTACCTCTGCTGCCAATGTGCGGAATTCGATGGCATAGTCGCCCACTGTACGCCTGCCCTGTTGTATCTCCATAAGGCGTTTGGCAGCAGAGGTGGTTCTACCAGGAGGCTCAAACACTCTTCGAAAGGAACGCACAAATTCACTAAAGTTCTTAGTACAAGGTTTAGCATTCTCCCACAAGGGGTTAGCCCAAGCCAATGCTCTGCCAGTGAGCAGTGATATCGTGAACCCCACTTTACTACGATCATTGGGAAATGCGTGTGCCGTCAATTCCATAAAGATTTCGAGTTGATTGATGAACCCTCTGCAGAGACTAGGGTCACCATCATATCTTAGCGGCAAGGGTGCAGAAGCCGTTAACCCTTTAACAGTACCCCCTAGGGGTCTGGTATCACTTTCCGGTGTCTGACTTGGCGAGACCACCGGGCTAGAGCTAGATTGGGCAGCAGGTACCGTGCGTTCAAGGATCGTTTGAATTGCAACTGCCAACTGATCCAAACGTTGCTCGAGCACATCCATCCTCCAATGGATATTCTGTGCGTTACCTTCACCCTTGCTGTCTGAGGTCATGGCCCTTTCGTACTGTCACGGTTTATTATGACTCTCAGACACAAGTTTTAGGTAAAAAAAATCAATTTTATTGAAATAATAAATGATAACTTAGGATGGCAATAACATACATAATATATATATACAGAATATAGCACAGACAGAAGGCAGACTCTACCGGTCCTGTCAATATACCGGACAGGACAGTCTTTAGGCTCTACCGGCCTTGCCAATACCGGGTAAGGCAACCTGCAGATGGAATAGCATAACGGTTTACCGGCCTTACCAAATTACCGGGCAAGGCAGCCTCAATAGATACACAATGTAGGCTCTACCGGCCCTGCCAATACCGGGTAAGGCAACCTCAGATGGAATGTGGCAAAAGGTTCTACCGGCCTTACCAATACCGGGCAGGGCAGCCCAGAGATAATAGCAGCAGTCAGATGGAACTGGCAAATTAGCAGAATCGTTAAGCAGCAAGGCTTTGGAGCAAACCAGCGTCCGCACGCTGGAAACAACACTGAATAGTATAGCCGTTAGGCTTAGCGAGCAAACCAGTGACCGCACACTGGATTAACAAGCGAGTAGTATAGCCGCAAGGCTTAGGAGCAAACCAGCGTCCGCACGCTGGGACCAACACAGATTTGTATAGCTGATAGGCTTTGGAGCAAACCAGTGACCGCACACTGGTGTAACAAGCGAGTTTGTATAGCCGCAAGGCTTAGGAGCAAACCAGCGTCCGCACGCTGGGACCAACACAGATTTGTATAGCTGAAAGGCTTTGGAGCAAACCAGTGACCGCACACTGGTGTAACAAGTGAGTTTGTATAGCCGCAAGGCTAGGAGCAAACCAGCGTCCGCACGCTGGGACCAACACAGATTTGTATAGCTGAAAGGCTTTGGAGCAAACCAGTGACCGCACACTGGTGTAACAAGTGAGTTTGTATAGCCGCAAGGCTTAGGAGCAAACCAGCGTCCGCACGCTGGGACCAACACAGATTTGTCTAGCTGATAGGCTTTGGAGCAAACCAGTGACCGCACACTGGTGTAACAAGCGAGTTTGTATAGCCGCAAGGCTTGGGAGCAAACCAGCGTCCGCACGCTGGGACCAACACGGAATTGTAGCAATGTCACCAACGCGACCAGGCAGAAGGTCGCCAGGATACTGAAGACAGGTGATGAGATGACAGGAACCAGCAACGATCAGTCAGGTCAGAAAACAGCAGAGAAGTTCAGCAGGAACTGCAACACCAGAGACTAGGCCGGAACCAGGACTGGAAGTACTTCAGCATGCAGGAAACACTGGAACAGTAGAGATCAGGAACTCAGGAACACATGAGATCAGGAACTCAGGAACACTGGAACAGAGGCCCAGCTATCACTAGCATAGTGATAGCAAGAAGGTCAGAAACAACACGAAAGGGCACTCAAAGGGTGCCCAATCCAGGTTTAAATAGTCAATAAGAGGCGGGCTATCTGCAGACAGCCAATAGAAGCCCCCTACTGGTGACAGACAAGTAACTGCAGCCAATCACGGGCACCGTGATATGATGTCAGCAGATTTGTGAGGAAATTCACTTTAAAAAAATTATTTTTTGATAGTGAGACAGAATCTATTGCTAATACATCAATAGACACTCAAAATGTAAAAAAGATAATTAATGATGATACTCAAATGTCGTTCAGAGATCAATGTACTCTGATGGACTTGGTAAACATCGAACAGGAAAATATTACTAAGTTGTCTGATGTAGTTTGCAATAGTTCATCAAAAATTGTATGCAGTACTAAAAAATCCATCTTTTACCCGATTGGATGTCGAGGCAAAGTACTAGATAATTTTCAAAAATTAATAGAAGAAGATCTATTGAATTTGAATAAAAAGAAAAGATTAAGTACAGAGAATTTAACCTCATTAGAAAAGAAAGCTCTTCATTCCTTGCAAAAGAATGACAATATTATAATAAAAAGAGCTGATAAGGGGGGAGCGGTAGTTATTTTAGACGTAGAACAATACCGCATGGAAGCAGTAAGACAACTTACAGACAATGACTCCTATATGATATTGAAGATAGACCCTACTAAGAATTTTGCCTGCCTTCTGGGCACTTTGTTAGAGAGGGGGTTGTCACTGGGTGTTCTGAATCGTAAAGAGGTGGATAATATTACGGTGGAGCACCCAGTGATCCCCATTTTTCATCATTTGCCTTAAATCCACAAGTCTATGGAGAACCCAGAGGGCAGGCCCATAGTGTCAGGTATAGGTTCACTTAATGAACCTTTAGGAGAATGGGTCGATTCTCAGCTACAACCTTTGGTGTTACGTTTGTATAGTTACTTGAGAGACAGTACTCACGTCATGAGACGGCTACATGAGGTAGAGTGGACTGCCAATATGATATGGCTGACATGTGACGTTAAATCACTTTATACAGTGATTCCTCACCATTTGGGTTTGAAGGCACTGAGTTATCATTTAGATCGATATAGTGACTATACATTGGAGCATAAAGAATTTCTTTTAGAGAGTGTGGAATATCTTCTCTCCCACAATTATTTTATGTTTGATGGGATTTTTTATCTCCAGAGACGCGGGACTTCAATGGGGGCGAAGTTTGCGCCCTCATACACCAACTTATATATGGGTTGGTGGGAGGAGTCCCGCGTCTTTGGAGACATGAATCCGTTTAGGGAATCTATGCTCTTTTATGGTCGCTATATTGATGACCTATTGATAGTGTGGAATGGAGAGTTTGAAAATATCAATGCTTTCATGTCTTACCTTAATGACAATGATCTAAACTTAAAATTCACTTCAGAGTCGAGTCAACATACAATAAATTTTCTTGATCTATCTTTGAAGGGAGATTAGATCAATAAATGCATATATATGGAAATTTTTAGGAAGGAAACATCAAGAAATATGGTTTTAAGGGCAGATAGTTGCCATCCATTCCATACTGCTAAGGGTGTACCGATTAGTCAATTCATAAGATTGCGCAGAAGTTGTACCACAGAAGAATCCTTTGAAAAACATTCTCTAGACCTAAAGGACAGATTCCTAATACGTGGGTATCCTAGATGGATGATTACAAAGGCATACAATATAGCTAAAAATAAAATAAGGAGTGATCTGCTAAACTATAAAATCAAAGCAGATTCGTCATTAAAAACATCACAACCTGTGGTTTTTTCGACACCATATAGTGAAGAATATAAAGATATTGTGAAAATTATAAAAAAACATATTCCAGTATTAAATGGAGATGAAAAACTACAGAATACAGTATCTAAAGGTTTCAAGTTTGTACCTAAGAAAGCTCCTACCATATCTAGCTTAGTCTCTCCTAGCTTGTTTCAAAGTAAGAAACCTGAGATTACTTGGTTGAATACTACTGGATCATATAGATGTGGTAGTAACAGGTGTCATTGTTGCAAATTTCTTAATGTATCAAAGGACTTTATGTCTTTTGAGACACATAAAGTATATAAGATGAAAAGCTATATCAACTGTGCCACTAGGGGTATAATTTACATGATTAGTTGCACTAGTTGTAAACTACAATATATTGGTAAAACCATAAGAACATTAAGAGAACGTCTTAATAAACATTTAAGCGATATAAGAAGTTTGGAATTTAGGTCTTACGTTTCATCACATTTTAAAGAAGTTCATGCTAGAAATTTAGATACTTTTAAGATACAAGGGATAGAGAGACATAGTATAGGTATAAGGGGAGGCAATCTAGATGCTAGACTTTTAAAGCAAGAAGTATTTTGGATTTTCACTCTTAATACACAATATCCTAAGGGCTTTAATAGAGAATATGACATAATGTGTTATGTATAGTATCAAAACTGTTTGTAGATTGTGGATACATATTACGTGATTACTGTATGTGTAAATACATATGATAATTGATGAGCATTAGATTCTGTGATGTCACTATCATATATGCTTTCTTTGTTTTCTCTATTTTATTTTGTTTTTTTTTTTGTAGTTTTTTTGTAGTTTTTGTTTTTAAATGTCTTGAGTACAAATTATGTTTCGTTTGGTTTGTGTTTTGAAAGCTTGACGCTTTTATCTGTATCCTTTATCGGACATTAGTATCCTGTCTGTTTGTGGAAGATTGCCCCATATTGTTTCACATTAGCTCTTTGTGAAATGATTTATAGTGATCACAATCATATATGGAGTTACTTCTCTTGATATTATGCATATCTTAGTTGCTTTGATGAAAAAGAACGCTAGGCTAAAAAGGCATATTGTTGCCATGTTTGAATATTGGAATAGTCCGGTATGGCGTTATTTCGTTATAACAGATTAAATCATTACAAAATAACTGCTCGTCGCTGAGAAGCGATAAAGAAATATCAAAGCTTGACAAGAGGTTAATTAAAAGATATAGTACTCAGGCATAATATGTTTGATATGTTAATGTACAGAACTACAAAGTATGTGGAGCGGTCTGAGTCATACTCTGACTTTGCCTTTAATTTACGGATCAGATTGAGATCTCTGGCTCGTTATGGAGGCTAATGAGATAACTTGGATAACGTGTCCGATTGGGAGAGAGTGTCTAGCACCTAATTGGTTTAAAAGTATTTAAATACAACCAGTCAATGATTTTGAGACTAAGTTTGATCATGAATAAGCGCGCTTGTCGCGTGAAACGCGTTGATCTTTTGTAATGTAACAACTGCTGTACCGACTCTGTAAGTCTCACCCCATTCATTCTCCGTTTGTTCTCCGTTGATATCACAAACAGCAAGTATGATTTTTATACGTATTTGGAATAAAGTGCGATGTTTTAAATGAAGTCTGTTTGATACACTTATCATATGACGGTGGTGCGATATATGGGATGGTTTTTGTTTATTTGTGATTATATTGAAGGTTTGGAGAAGCTGTTTTCCCTCACGCACACCGGTCTTAAATGTTTTTCTACGAAGACGGTATAGTCTATAAGTCTGTGTCATATGTGGAAGGATTTACCAGTTTTCTTTGGAGCCGCTGAATTGTGGTCCGGACTATTCTTATATAGTTTGTGTCTAACTCTCAGAGTTACTCCCATATGCTGAAACTTTGGAGGGGGTTTGTCCTTGGGCCTAACCCCAGTGAAGAAAGGGACACCATATTGCACGGCTATATCCAGAGAGAGAGATGGATCTGGAGGATAAGTTCAACATCCTGTGATACTGAAGTCGCATTGGCTCTTCAGAGGGCTATCTCCCCCCAAGAGGCTTTGGTCTTGACAGCCCTGGACTATTGTGGTATACGCTCTCTCGCTACAATGATTTTTTTTAGGAAACACTTAGCTCCTATTTCTCCTGGGTCCAGTCATCACCCCTGAGCTCTTTGTTGAGCTGGATCTCCTTGTCAAGGTGGAGTGGCTCCTGGAAGTACACTACCAGGAGCTGCATGAAGATGAAAGATGGAGGACCTCTCCTGGGTGGAAACTTAAGAGGCAGAGCCCATAGCCAGGGGGTGATGCAGTCAGGCCTGAGCCTCAGGAGCTGGAGTCAGCAATACCGGCATGTGGGGTCCTGGAAACACATCCCCAGTGGCAGTTAAAGGAACAGGGATGCGGGGCAGAAGAGCTTCATCCCCAGAGGCAGTCAGAGATGCCGGCATGTGGGGTGCCAGAATCTCATCCCCAGAGGCAGTCAGAGATGCCGGCATGTGGGGTGCCAGAACCTCATCCTCAGCTGCAGTTAAAAGTACAGGGATGCTGGATGTAATACCTCATCCCCAGCAGCAGCCAGAGATATTGGTATGCAGGATGCCAGAACCTCATCCCCAGCAGAAGTTAAAGATACAGGGACGAGGGTAGAAGAGCTTCATCCCCAGCAGCAGTCAGAGATGCCGGCATGTGGGATGCCAAAACCTCATCCCCTCTTTTTACCTATGCTCCCTTGCACCCTCCCTTTCCCATCTGTCCAAGAAGCTGAAACTTTCCTGTACTCCCCTGCCAGACAATCCCTGTCTCTCAGAATCTGTGCAAATCTGTAATTACTGAGCCTATTCCAAAGAGCTATGCCTGAAGTCCAGTGCACAGTTATAGTGTCACATTACAGTGTCAGCACCCTGTCCTGTTATATTCAATCCCTGTCCATTTTCTCATTGTCATTATTACCATCTGCCTCTCCTGACCCAGCCTGTTTCCTGACTATCGCTATTGCAAGCCACCTGTCCTGAACCAGCATTCTTCCTGATCACTGATTTTCCAACTTCCAACTTCCTGTCCTGACTCAGCCTATCTCTTCTTCTGTGTACCAGTCCATTATGTACTACTTTTGCATTCTGTCAAGATATCCATGTCCTTCATGCTTCAGTCTGTACTACTGTCTCACAACTCCACTGTCTATAGCTTGTTTCAGTCACAGAACTACAGAAGGCATCAGTGCTAAAGGCTCAACCCACTGTTCTTGTTAAAATCAATCCCTGGCTCAACTAGGACACATTCCTACCACTGCAATCAAGGTTACTGAGATGCCACTGTCTCAATCAGAGGTGTCTGCACTAATGGCTAAACATGTAGATCTTGTCCAGTCACTCCCCTAGCTCAACAGGGGGAGGGGGTGTTCCAATTGCAGTGGTCAGTTTCTCCAGTGCTGTTCCAGATAGCGTTGGCAGTAGGTATCTCACCAGGTGAAAAATGGTTCTTCATCCTTTCTTAACCTCTGCCTAGTGGGTCAATCTGCTTGCTTAGAAAATAGTGTGACTGTCACACCATCCACTGTTTCCTGGGGTTGCTTCCACCCCCTGTTCTGGAGTGGTTTCCTGGCCTTTAAAACCTGCTTCCTTTTTATCTCCTGTGCCTGATCTTCAAGCTAACTACGTGTTTGTTCATCATTCAGTTAGCTGCATCATTCCTGACCTTGGCTTTGAATTCCTGACTTCCCTCCAGTTTGTTCATGATTTGTTCTGATCTCCTCTTTTTTCGGCATCAACCTTGGTTTGTTTCCTGACCTCAATTCCTCTCACTGATTTGGCCTCAACTCTGAGTACTTGGTTCGACCCTGCCTTTGCGCCATCCTTTTACCTGCTTCTAGCTGACTACCATGCCAGACCTCAGATACCCTTGACTTCGTCTTTCATTCAGTCAAAATATTGTCTTACCTCTGACTGCAAGGGTGATCTTCGCCAGTTTTCATCCCGGTGGATTGATCTCTGCCAGTTCCTGCATTCACCCAGTGGATTCATCTCTGCCAGTTCCTGCATTCCCCTGGTAGATTGAACTCCACAAGTTCCTGCTTTCATCAGCCCACTTGGTCTCTCTCTGACTATTTGAGTATTTTGCCAGAGACCGTCAGCTTGGGCTATCATAGCCCGCTCCAGCATTCTACAGCTGACTGTCCGCCAGTGAGATCTCCATCAGCTCAGGCATTCCCAGCATAAGTTCCCCTGCCTGATGTCCGCCAGCCTCTGGGACTTTCAGCATCTAAGCTGGCTCATCCTCTCTCAGCCAGACCACAGCTACCCACCTCAGTCTGGTCAACTGCTGGTGTTCCTAGAATGCTGGCTTCATTTTAGCAGCTCCTGCTTGGAGATTTCCTATCTGTGTCATCTGGTTTCCGGTCCTCAAGGTTCTCCTCCTCCTCTGCTCCTATGGTCCTCTGGTTACCAATCCCGGGTCACTGTTCGGCTCCTCTGAGGAGTGGTAATCTGGCTTTGCGTCTAGAACCTCTAGTTGGTTTCGACCTCCACCACTATTTGGTTTTGTCCTCAATAAGGGTAACAAACAGACTGCCACCAACACAAAATTTGCACTCCAGCATCTCTCTTTCTCTCTCTAGCATCATCTGCATGTGGTTGTGGGGGGCATCTGTTACAGTGACAGTATGGTACTGTTTCCGTGGTTGACACTATTTGTTCTCAGAATTTTCAAATGGTCCCTCACCAATATCTGATTGACTTCTGAACTGAGAAATATTGGTCTTGATGTTCTGGACTTTGTTTAGTGGCGAGAAAAAATTTTGTTGCATTGTGTCAAAAGTCATGTCTTGAAATATCATGGACTGTAATAGTACCAGATTGGGCTTTTTGAAGTTCAGCACCCGTCCTTGAACTTAGAATCTCTATGCATGATTATAGATGGCACTGAAAAATATGGTGTTTTGATTATAAGATTTTCCAAATAGGAGGTGAGAGAAACACTATTTGTTCTGTTGTATCCAGCAAGTCTTGCTATCACATTGGTGAACATTCTAAATATTCTTGGTGCTGTTGCCAGACCAAAAGGCCCAAAAGACCAAAAATTGGACACATTCTTTGCAAAAGACCACATCTGAGAAATCTGTTTTTGCAGATAGGTATATGCAAATACATATATTTTATGTCAACAGAAATCTTGAACTTGTCAGGACACTTTGTGGCTATGACCAAAGGAATGTATCCCAACTGGGAATCCTAACAAATTTGTTAAGTGTCTTCAGATCTACATTCGGCAGAGACTTCCATGCATTTTTGGCACCACAAACAAATCTGAGTAAAAAACTCTATAACTTTTTTCTTTTGGGAAAGTTGCTTTCACTCCTGTTCTTGTTAGAGAATCTACCACTTCCCTGAATGCTTTGACTTTCTTAGATGGAACCCTGGAAGTGAAAAATCAGTAAAGGGGAAAATTTTACAAAGCGTATTCTGTATCATGTGCATATTATGCTAAGAACCTATTGGTCTGTCACAGATTTCTATCATTCCTTCTGGAACCTCAGCAGTTTTGCCCCATTAGACTGCTCCTCTGGAAGACCTGCTGAGTCGCACTGTAATGGCCTTGTTTCATGACAACTTCTGAGGAGGCCCTTAGCCAGTCATGTTGACTGACTTTGTTTTGGTTTGAAAATGGGTGGTTTGCTCAACGTTGCTGATGAATGCTCAACCGAATAGGACAATGATTTGTGTTTAATATAGTTCCATATGAATTGAAAAAAAATTGTGACTTACAATGGAAATCAGTAACATGCTCTTTCCTGTGGTCTGAATAATAATTTTGCATAGTTCTGATCCAAATAAATTATTTCCTAAAAATGGCAACATAATTAGGGAACTTTTAGCAGAGGTCAGATGACCATTTGTTGAGCCACAAGGTACATCTGGCTGCCACCAAGGTAGTTAGAAGCTTACCAATAAATGTTCCTGTGTAGAGAGCTGCATAGCATGCATAAAGATTAGCATCCTATATTTTTGATACCAAATGAACCAAATCCTCTCTGGGACTATTGTTTCTGGTAACCATAATCATTCAGTCACACAGATGTCAACTGCCCTTCCTACCCTGACAATCTCAAAATTAGGACTTAGTGCTGCTCCTACTGCTGAGAACACCATTTTTTGAAGCGCATGTAACCTCTTGTTTGCCAGATCTGTAAATGCCTTGTAATGTTCAGTTTGTAAAGTCCTCCTTTTTGGAATTGATACTGTTGGGTGTATCAGCCCTCCATAGATCTCTGCATTCCTGGGTGAATGGATATACAGTGTTAAACCAATTGGATAGCATCCTGTTTGGATGCTGCTGTTAATCTAAATGTATTTCATTAAGTTGGTCATACTCCAGGAAAAACATTGCTGAATTTTTATGTTTAGGATTCCTCTGAAGACCCAGCCCCATCACAGAATTGAATTGTTAAATGATGATAATTCATCATGGCTTTCACTGTCTGTTTCTCCTCCCTCAAGAAAAGACTGGCCTCTGGGACAATTGATGACTCTTCTACCCCCTGGGCTATATAGCTCTCCTTTCAGTCGAATATGAAGCGTTTTGAGAGATTTTCAAACAATATTTTCTCAGTGACTCAGTTGTGGTAATAGATGAAGATTGTACAATAGGTTTTAAGCCAAACAGGTTCTAGCACATTTGTATCCACTCTTGAGGTAGAAAGTAAATGTGTGTTGTGCGGGTCCCCCATATACATGATGGACAGGCTGTGCCAGAATTTGACCTTACGAGTACTGTATAAAACAATATTCATGTTCTGATCAAAATCATCCCAGAACAATTTGTGACTCTCACTTCCCTTTCTTTACTGTGTTTCTGTACTCTGATATGGTGACCCATACAGAGAAATAGAGAATATAGTACTGTGTATAAGAATAAACAGAAATCAAATTTGTTTACCTTATTTGGTCTCTTGTGGGTGCCATGGAAGTGAGAAAGATGTGCCTCCTCTTGCCTATGGTAAAAGATCTCCACCAGAGGGAAAATAGCTCCCTGAGTACTCCAATCCCTTTGAAGAATTTTTCCCTTGATGGTGTTACCAGTAACAACATTCATGTGAGGCAACTCCACTCATTAAAGGATCAGTAAACTTCTTTTTATGAAAAAATATATATTGTAGGACATTTCCTGATGAGTATAATAAGGGTACCCCCACTGTTGAGAGATGCATATTTACAAAGCTATTACTGTTTAAACCTATGTTTTTTTACATTAGCAGTGACATCTAGTGGTCTAATGGAGAAGAAAGTCAGTGACTTACAGTTCTCTACAGAAAGTGATAGAAACTGCTGATCACTTCCTGTCAGAACAACCAGGAAGTAAACACACAGTAAACTCACTTCCTAATTATTTGAACTGTTATATTATTTGAATAAAACAACTGACAGCAGTGGCAGTGTCCTTGTTTTACTCATCAGGAAAACAGGTTTTCACAAAAAAAAGTTTACTGCTCCTTTAAGTATGTCAAGGCATCCACATGCCTGCTGTAAATCCTAGCTCTTGTAGCGCACTTAGAAATCCTGCACTGCAAGAATTTTGAGCAATGTATTCACGAATATGGTCAGGGACTGATTTCCCAATAGGCAGAGTACGCACCTTCCTAGACCTTCAAATTTTGACAGGCACCTCAAATGTGCTGGCCACACCCACATTCTGAATTGTGGGTGTGGCTGAAGCAATCTCAATGTCCCTGCACCAGTTTTATACCCTTTTACAGGTTATTATTATATTTCTCTAGCAACCAAGGGGTTAAATTTTTAATTTTTTTTTTTTTTTTAGTTATTACTTGTTATATTTTCTCCTCCTGAAAACTGTGGATGGGGCTGTGGGCGGGATCATGTGAGGAAAAGGGGTGTGGTCATGGGTAGAGCTAATGGAGCTTAGAGTGCCTAGGGGAGTCTGGGATGTAAATCTGTATTGTACTGTCTGTAGGCCAGTTCAGCCTTCATGTTGCCTGTTCCAGGAGTGACTGACTACCTCCAAGTGTTTGCTGGCTCTGTTATCACAGGGTGGTACTGCTTGTTATGTCCTAACTAGGTCTCTCCCTGTGTCTATACCAAGAGGGCTTTTTCCTGCCGATGTCTCAATAGTGATAGTAAAATGAATGCCAGTAGGGTAGCTGGTGAGATGACTCAGTTAGTTAAGGCACCGGCTGTAGAATCTGTTCAAACCCCAAGGTTACAGGTTCTAGTCCCAGCAAGGTCAATTCCTCCTTCCATATAGATAAAATGAGTGCCATCAAATTGGGTAATAATATCTATACCCCCCAGGATATACTTGCAAACGAGAGACAATCTCAATGTATCCTTTCTGGTAAAATACTTTGATATGATTATTATTATTGTTATTATTACTTAGTGTGCGCAGCCCTTTTCGTGATTTGTATCCACCCTGCAAGCAATGTCATTTACTGCTTTTTTTTTTACACTGATTCAGTGATATATCCTGGTTTTCCATTGAGCTATGTGTCTGAGCCTCTAAACCGCCATCTAGTGGTTGTATGTCAGCATTACTGTCTTTTGTTACCTTTTTAATGAGAACAATAAACATGTATTTTACATCATGAGTGAATCTCTTTACACACACACACTAACAAACCAAAATGGGATACTGTTAGAAATAAAGTATACCCATGACCACAGCCCGTCAGCTCCATAGCTGCTCCTTTCAGCTTGTACAGAATAATAGGTAGGGATCAGCAGAGCCATTCCCCATAGGAGATATAGCCTACAGATAGCCTAGGCCAGATACTCCCCCTGAACCTATCTCTTGTCTGCTTGTGAAAAGTAGAGACATCCTAAATATGGTCTATGCTGAGACAACCCTGTTCTTTCTCCTTTGAAAGACCAAATTAACCATTTGTGTGCCAGAGGGATGCAAAGCAATATGTTGATCCCTCTGACACATAAAAGGTTAAAGGGATAGTAACGTTTCACAATAAAAGCAGCACCAATTAATCTTCATAGTATTTGAGCCATAGGGAGTGTTATTTCAATACTGTCAGAGTTGTAGTTCAAGAGTGATTGAATGATAAAGTAACCCCCTCCTGCCCCTTTTACCTAGTGTAACACTGCTCACCTCAGAGCAGCAAGACTGTCTGGATGGATTGCAGAGAGGGACAATCTTCAGTGAGCATAACGAAAACCCTGAAAAACCTGTCAAGGGGGGCAGAGTTTTCCTTATGCTCACAGTAAGAAGATTGTCCCTCGCTGTGAGTTGTCTGGTCCCAGGACCAGATTCCACATCTTAGGGGAGGTGGCTTACACTTGGTAAAAGGGGCGGGAGGGGGATACTTTATCATTCAATTACTCTTGAACTACAACTCTGACAGTACTGAAATAACACTCTCTATGGCCCAAATACTATGAAGATTTATTGGAGCTGCTGTTTTTGTGAAACATTACTATTGAAAAGGGGTGGAGCTAGCTATTAGTTAAGTGGATTTGAGAGGTAGACGCTGTCTCCTCCAGAGTCTGTCCTGTCTCCTAAAAGGAACAACACAGGGGTTCCTGTGTTCCCCATAGCACCATAAAGAAATAAATATTAACATGTAAGGGGTTGTCTGCAACAGTATGTGATAGCCTATCTGAATATCAAAGTGCTTTCTCTTAATTTGTCAATATTCAGTTTAAAAAGTTTACATTCTTGGATAACTGTCACACATCAAAGTCCCAGATATCCAAGTTCCGGGTAAACAATGTTTCCAGTGGTCACAAAATAGTGTACACTCACAACGGCATATTGCCTAACAACCTATTATACTCCCCTCCAATTCTTAAAGGGTTAAATGGATAACAACCTTCTAATCTGACTTTACATATTATTAGTGTTGAGCGAGCACCACGATGCTCGGGTGCTCGGGTGCTCTGACCGAGCACCCCCTGAGGCTCGAGTGCTCGGCCGAGCACCCGAGCCCCATTGGAATGAATGGGGCGACACCAGGCACCCCCTGCTCTGATGAGGGGAGGGTGCCTGGTCAATGCCCCCTTCATCTCCGCTATGCCCCCTTCATCTCCGAATGCCCCCTTCAGCTCCGCAATGTCCCCCTTCAGCTCCGCTATGCCCGTCTTCCACAATGTGCCCCTTCATCTCCGCTATGCCCCTCTTCCACAATGTGCCCCTTCATCTCCGCTATGCCCCTCTTCCACAATGTCCCCCTTCATCTCCGCAATGCCCCCTTCATCTCCGCAATGCCCCCGTACCTCCAGTCCCTGGTGGTCCAGCGGAGCGTCTTCGGATCTGTGCCTCTTCCGGCACAGATCCCCGCCACCCGAACATGTCGGGCGAGCACATGGCGGTACTCGACGAGTACCGCCATGTGCCGAGCAGAGCGATGCTCGAGCCGATCCGAGCATCGGCCGAGCACGCTCGCTCATCACTACATATTATCTATTAATAGAATTAAAGGGACAGTAATGTCCAAAAAAATACTTGTAGTTTTGTAGAGTTTAAAATAATAAGCAACATGCTCCAAATCCTATCTCTCAAACCACTATGGTTTGAGAGATATAGGGATTCAAAGTTCCCCCCTCCCTCCCCTTCTCTTGATATAAGCTGTAAAGCTAACATCAACAGGAGATTTGAGTCATACGACTCGAGGAGGCTCTGCAGCAGAGCCAAAATCGCGTTACTGCAAAATAATTAATTCATTGGAAAGGCCTACAAAGTGTGCCCGGTTTGCAAAGACACTTTGTAGAACATTCCAATTAATTCATTCTTTTTAAGTAACGCGATTTGTGCTCTGCTGCAGAGCTGCCTGCTTGTACCCGGACAGGGATCTCCTGCTGTCAGCTAAACACTGACATCAGGAGAAGGGGGGGAGGGAGGGGGGAACTCTGAATCCTTATATCTCTCAAACCATAGCGGTTTGAGAGATAGGGTTTGGAGCACTGATTTTTTTTTATATACTTTTATGTGCGTGACATTGATCTCTGCTGATCTGTTTTCAGAGATTTTTTTTTCTGTCACAGACTATGAAAGAAGGTACATTGATACAATATAGAGAAGGCACAATGTAAAAAAATATAGCACACAGAACGCTTAGTATGGCAGTGATAGGGCTATCTTGTATCACTGTCCTGCTGTGATGGTTGACTGACAAGAAAGTTCCATTGAAAGAGAAACCTAGTGAGCTCACTAACATAAGTGTTCTGTTTGTGTAATTAGGGAGGGGTTAAGAAACAAAGGCTTTTTTTCCCTCTCCTTTTCGAGGTGTGCAACTGTGGTGTGCAGTGTGTGGTGGTTGTGTTTGTCTTTGAATGCTGGGTTGTAATTTGTGACTTTCTGGTATATAAAGCAGAGGCAGAATGAAGTCTGTAAAAGGCGTGAGCCGAAACAAGATAAGCTGTGGGCTATCTCTGGTGAACTAATTGGACTATTTTTTTCTGTTTTATCTCTGTTCTGTTAGCGTGGTTAGGGAGGGGTTAAGAAACAAAAGCTTATTTCCCTTCCCATTGCAGATGTGCAAGTGATTGCAGTCTGTGTTTGTGGTGGGTGTGTTTCTTTTTGATTGCTGGTGTGAGAGCAAATACTTGAACATGTGAGTCTTGTAGCATTGTGTTTGTACAGCAGTGGTGCAAGTGAGAGGCATTTAAACATCAGGGAATTCAAGCACAGGGGATTAAACAGGGGAGCAAATATTAATTTAAGTGTGCCTTTATTTTTGTTTCTCCTTGCCTTTTAACTTGTAACTGGCATAACATGAGTATTAGTATGACTGTCCATTTAAGTCAATGTAAAAGCTGTCATAAGTCTGCACACCTGGAACAACCATTCCTGGGTGCATACCTCTGTGGCAGATGTGAGCAAGTAGTTGCTTTGGAGGCTCAAGCTGGAGATCTGGAGAGGCTGAGAGAGAAGGCCAGTCTTGACAGGGGTTGGCTGCTCACTGAGCAGAAGGAAGCTGTCACTGGGAGGAGATGGAGGCTGTACAAAAGAGGAGCACGTACCTAGATGGGTTACAGTTAGATATGGAAAGAAGCAGCAGAGTAATAGGGAGGGCACTCCTGTATTAACTCAATAAAACAGATTTGCTACATTGAATGATGATCTTGGGGCTGTTGGAACAGGAATGCCCTAGCTGGAGTGGACTGTCCCTCTAACAGCTGGGAGAAAAAAACTTTCTTGCACTTATGAGATCTGGGACTCTGGCAGGCCTAGAGCAAGAGTAATCAACCCTGGTCTTCAGCAGCTACTAACAGTGCATGTTTTCAGGCTCTCCCTGTATAAGCCACTAATCAGTCTACCTGTGCTCCATTTGGGATATCCCAAAGACATGCACTGCTGGTAGCTCTTGAGGACTAAAGTTGGCTAATCCTAGACAGATGGTGATGGTGGTAGATGGTTCCATAATTAGGAAGCCGGAGAGGGTAATCTGCTGCCATCATGCTTTCTCCCAGGTGCTCAGGTTTGACATGTAGTAGATTGGGTTGATAGATTGTTGTGAGGGGGCTGGACATGAGCCGGCTGTCATGGTACATGGTGGAACCAATGGAAAAGGATTTAGGTCATAAGCTTAAGTAAAGAACCTCCTAAGGTAGTATTTTCTGAAAAACTACCAGTGCTACAACCAAGATACAATGGAAGCTTAGAGTGTTAAATGCATAGCTAAGATTTTGTAGAAGCAGGAGGGGTTTTGGTTTCTAGAACACTGAGCTGTCTTTATAGTAGAGGTGGATTGCACATTAGTGGAAGGGAGGCTACTGTGCTAAGGGTTAGGATGGTTAGAGTGCTGGGGAGACTTGGAAACTTGGAAAGGGGGGGAGGGTGAAATAACATAGGGTGGGGCAGGCAGTGTAGATGAGGAAATGAGATTAGAGAAGAGTCAAGAGGATGAAGAGGGGGTTGGGCTAGTTCATCTAATGGGGAGATGCCTATGGTAAAACAAAAGAGTATTTCAAACAAAGCAATCCTTCAGAAAATGTATGCATGTAAATGTTACAATCTGGCTGGTAAAATGGGGGAACTAGGACTTATTACAATGAATGAGCACTTTGATCTTACTGATATTACTAAAACCTGTAAAGACAATTCACATAACTGAGTAAACAGTCTAGACATCTTTCCATACTGATGTCTGTGCGCCCATGCTGTCAGTCCCTTTTGGAGCCGAACAGCTCCTAGCAACGTCTTCTAGAGCCGTCTGGGACTGACAGCACAGGCGTGCAGACGTCACTATGGAAAGATGTCTGTGCTCCTTCCTGCCTGTCAGTCCAGGAACAGTGTATAATTCTCATTAACGTGGTAATAATTCTGGCGGCTAGCACTACTGAGCAGCTAGTTGCCAGATGGGTAATTATTTGGGGCCATGTTTGTAAGGGGCGGTCCACTTTAATCTCATTATGTGAAATCTTGAACATGTGTTTTCCACTTTCCTGTTTATTTTCTGTTCCCTGTTTAAAGTATTTTAAATAAAATTATTAAAAAAAAAACTCCATTTAAATCACAGGGTATGGTGGGGCAGTTACTGCACCCTAGAATTCATCCATACTTCTTTTGTGTCTGGAGAATGAAGGGCCTTATTTATCAAGCTAAAGATATGGTGCATATGGTCGGATCAAGACGTACGCAAAGCCTTTAGTATTTATACAACAGATGATTGTTATCCATAGAGGTTCATAATTCCTAGTTTAACCCTTTAAATGCACTGTGCACCCATCTGGTCCTTAAATGGTTAAAATTATCTACTTCCCAGTTTAGAACTTTGCGGTCTTCCAAAAATTTTAACCACTTGAATGCCGAAGAGGTCTCAAGCACATTGTAAAGTAAAGTTTTGGAGACATCTCTATCATTCAAAAGGTTAACAGCCCCTTTTAAATCAATTCAAATCTTGCAAATTTTTCATTTCAAACTTATGGTGCAGTTTGTTTACTCCAGAATTGCCCTTGTTTAATACCTGCTTTATTAAAGGAATAGTAACCCTATATTTTGAATTTTCATGTTCTGCAAATAAAATATATGTACACTCAAATTGCCTATACTTTTTTTAAATCACATATATATATATTTTTTACACTTTTATATCCTTGACAATGAGATACTTTGATCTCTATGCAGAGAGCATTCTTTCAGGGAACATGAAAGCAGGTCTAGTGATAGAATGTAAAAATAAAAGTGCTGCAGAGAGAGTGTAACATTGTATAATATCACACAGGGCATTCAGTGCTACAGGAAAAGTGTAAAATTGTATTACATCACACAGATCATTCAGTGCTGCAGGGAGACAGTAACATTGTATTACATCACAAACAGCATTCAGTGCTGCAGGGAGATTGTAACATTGTATTACATCACACACAACATTTAGTGCTGCCAGGAGATTGTAACATTGTACTACATCTAACAGAGCATACAATGCTGCAGGGAAAGTGTAACACTGTATTATATCAAACAGAACATTCCATTCTGCAGGGAGTGTGTAACATTCTGTTACATCACTCAGAGCACTTAGTGCTGCAGAAAACATTGATTACATCACACAGGGCATTTGGTGCTGCAGGGAATATGTAACATTGTATTACATCACACAGAACACTCAGTGCTGCAGGGATAGTGTAACATTGTATTACATCATGCAGAGCACCCTGTAATGCAGGGGGACTGTAACATTGTATTACATCACACAGAGTATGTAGTGCTGCAGGAATGACAGTAACATTGTGTATTACATCACACAGAGCACTCAGTGCAGCAGGTAGAGTGTTACACTGTATTACATCACACAGAACACTCAGTGCTGCAGGAAGACTGTACCATTGTATTACATCACACAGAGCATTCAGTGCTGCAGGGAGACTGTACCATTGTATTGCATGACACAGAACACTCAGTGCTGTGGGGAGACTGTAAGATTGTATTACATCACACAGAACAATCAGTGCTGCATGGAAGACTATACCATTGTATTACATCACACAGAACACTCAGTGCTGCGGGGAGACTGTAACATTGTATTGTATCCCACAGGACACTCAGTGCTGCGGGGAGACTGTAACATTGTATTATATCCCACAGGACACTCAGTGCTGCGGGGAGATTGTAACATTGTATTATATCCCACAGAACACTCAGTGCTGCGGGGAGACTGTAACATTGTATTATATCCCACAGAACACTCAGTGCTGCAGGGAGACTCTAACATTGTATTACATCACACAGAACACTCAGTGCTGCAGGGAGACTGTATCATTGTATAACTTCACACAGGACACTCAGTGCTGCAGGAAGACTGTAATATTGTATTACATCACACAGAACACTCAGTGCTTCAGGAAGACTGTAATATTGCATTACATGACACAGAACACTCAGTGCTGCAGGAAGACTGTAACATTGTATTACATCACACAGAACACTCAGTGCTGAGGGGAGACTGTACCATTGTATTACATCACACAGAGCATTCAGTGCTGCGGGGAGACTGTAACATTGTATTATATCCCACAGAACACTCAGTGCTGCAGGAAGACTGTACCATTGTATTATATCCCACAGAACACTCAGTGCTGCAGGATGACTGTACCATTGTATTACATCACACAGAACACTCAGTGCTGCAGGAAGATTCTAACATTGTATTACATCACACAGAACACTCAGTGCTGCGGGGAGACTGTAATATTGTATTATATCCCACAGAGCATTCAGTGCTGCAGGGAGAGTGTAACATTGTATTACATCACACAGAACACTCAGTGCTGCGGGGAGACTGTAATATTGTATTATATCCCACAGAGCATTCAGTGCTGCAGGGAGAGTGTAACATTGTATTACATCACACAGAACACTGAGTGCTGCGGGGAGACTGTAACATTGTATTATATCCCATAGAACACTGAGTGCTGCAGGGAGAGTGTAACATTGTATTACATCACACAGAACACTGTGTGCTGCGGGGAGACTGTAACATTGTATTATATCCCATAGAACACTCAGTGCTGCAGGGAGACTCTAACATTGTATTACATCACACAGAACACTCAGTGCTGCAGGGAGACTGTATCATTGTATTACTTCACACAGGACACTCAGTGCTGCAGGAAGACTGTAATATTGTATTACATCACACAGAACACTCAGTGCTTCAGGAAGAGTGTATCATTGTATTACATCACACAGAACATTCAGTACTGCAGTAGACTGTAACATTGTATTACATCACACAGAACACTCAGTGCTGCAGTAGACGGTAACATTGTATTTTACATCCAGCTCTGACGTTCTATCTACCAGAAAACTGTATGGAAACTGAAATCCAGGGATGTCACTGACATGATGGGAGTCACTGTCAGGGACATAAAAGTGTAAAAATAAAATGTAGGTGCAGATGAGAAAGAAAAAAAAACTATGAAAAACATAGACAATTTGTCTGCACATGTAAAGCACTTGCAGAATACCGTATGTAAAATCAAATAGTGTTTCCATTCCTCTTATCAGTTTTGGTGACACATTTACTGCAAAGACCTCTTGACTAAACAAAGACTAATTCCACCAGTGGAAATGTCAGAGATTTGTTTCAAAAAGTTAATATTGAACTATGGAAAAATAATTCTCTGAGAACTCAGGTTTTTACGCAAAAAATAAAGAGATCTATCACCTGTCCTGTTTAAGTCCTCACCTCAGTGGGATCTTCCATACTGACATAATTTGCATGAATATTCTTAATTCTCTATCATTGTTGAGGCATACAGGGACCTTAGGGTATAGTGCTCATCATTTCTGGAGGCAGGGCACTCAAACTGAAACTCCTCCTACTCCCCAGCCGCTATACCCTTCCACCAATCAGCTTCTAGTCAGTTTCTTAGAGTGACCTTCAGGCGGTACAGGGCCTGTTTCCTATGGAATAATGTTACACACATATTTTATTTTAATTTATTTCATTGATTTAATTCATTACATATACAGCCTAATGGGGACCCTTACTTGGTGTGGCATGTCCTAGAGATGGCGGATGTCCCCTTCTCTACAGCTGCAGTGCCATTGGGATAAGACTTGAAATATCATATCTCTCCCTTCAGCCTTTGGCTGGGAAGAAGGACAAGTACAAGATCAGCAGGTGGCACAAATACAGACTAGGCACTGTAGGACAGGTCATTCATTTTGCTGGGGCTCAATACATACAATGTAGCCTGCCTTTGGCTGGGAAGAAGGACAAGTACAAGATCAGTAGGTGGCACAAATACAGAGTAGGCACTGTAGGACAGATCATTCATTGAGCTGGGGCTCAATACATACAATGTTGTCTGCCTTTGGTACTGAACTATTTGCTCCGGTTTTCTACTGAATGAAGTGGCTGTTTAATTACACAATTGCCGAATGGCGGTTAATGTATAACCACCGAGTTCCTCGGCAGACTACAAGTGAATCCTATTGGTGTGCATCATTGCTAGACATTGCCTGCATGCATGCCTTTCTCTCCCATACAGCAACCAATTCTTCTGCTGGTTGTGGCATACGTAGCTACGATTGAGGGACGTTATTTCATGTTGTAATATTTTTTCTCTCACTATGGAACAGCCTAAAGAGGGGAGGAGAAGAAAACAAAGAATAACAAGGCCTCTTGTACGTCATGCGGTAAAAAGCTTTCAGGGTCACACACTTTAAATTGCTTGAGGAGCTCTTGCAAGAACTTCCAAGGATTTCCTCCAGCTTTAGAACCTGGATGGGTTAAGGCATTACCAGGGTCCATTGCTAATACCCTGGAAAAGGCAAATGGGTATCAGATTCACCCCATAGACCAACCAAAAGACCACTACCAGCTATTTTGAGTCATGAACATACCTGGGAACAGAGCCCGGGGCAGAGTCAGATTCTCCAGATGTGGGGAAACCCTGCCCACTTGGGCTCAATCCCACCCTGTTCCTCCCACTCCGCGCCCTCTTCTACCCCTTCCCTAGTGCATGCTATATATTTTTTTATGTTTAGTAGTCCCGCCCCGCCTCAAAATTAAGCCCCGCCCCTTTTCAATGACGCAAATTGCGTCATTTCTCTACCCTCATCGGCACTAGAGGGCTGTCCTCCGGGCAGCCCCAAGTAAGAAGTTCCCAGGTATGGTCATGAAACCTCAATCATATCTGGGAACTTTTTCTTGAGGACTCCCCGAGAGGGGTGTCACGTGGCGCTGTGAGCGAGAGAACTGACTCAATTTCCCTAAAAAGTGTGGGGCTTAATAATGAGTGAGGGAGGAGCTTACAAAATGAAATAAACTATACTGAATAAGCTGGGGAAGGAGGAGAAGGGGCCGTGCAGTGGGAGGAGCACAATGGAAGTATCACGGCCCCCGTGACTTTCTGTCAATCTGACCTGATTTGCCTGTGCATTGGTGGAGACTGATTGGCCCGCCCAGGATGTGCCGTTATATGCTGGAGCTTGGGCACTTGTCAGTTGCCTTTTCGTGGTGTTCCTGTTGCTGCGCCTTGTTGCTGTATTCCAGTGTCTCCTGTGTACCGACTCGGCTAGTCTGACTCTTCTCCTGCTTCTGCTCCGTGATCTGACCCGGTTCTGGCTGACGACCCTGCTCCGTGATCTGACCCGGTTCTGGCTGACGACCCTGCTCCGTGATCTGACCCGGTTCTGGCTGACGACCCTGCTCCGTGATCTGACCCGGTTCTGGCTGACGACCCTGCTCCGTGATTTGACCCGGTTCTGGCTAACAACCCTGCTCCGTGATTCGTTCCGGTCCTGCCTGCTGTTCCAGTTGTCATTCCGGTCCTGCCTGTGGTTCCGGTTGTCGTTCCGGTCCTGCCTGTGTTCCAGTTGCCGTTCCGGTCCTGCCTGCTGTTACGGTGTTCCTGCATCATTCCGGTCGCTCTGGCGACATTCTGAACTGTTTAAGCGACTCACTGTTCCTCTCATTAGTCAATAGCTGTAGCCTGAGGTTGCTTTGCCTTCTGCTGGTTGCCAAGGTGCTCGCTCCTGTGCAGAACCACTTAACCCTTGCAGTGCCTGTAGTCTCCGGTCTAGTGCCTCCGATATATCTTGCCAAGCATACGCTTACTCTCTTGAGCCTTTACTCTGAGTGCTTCTGTGTGTGTCTCAGCCACCCTCCGAGCCTTGTCTGCTCCGTGCTTGTATTCTGGTAGCCTGTTCGCTTCCACTGTGATCATTTGGTACGGCACCAGAGGGGTGTTCGGGCTCCGGCCCACATACGCTAGAAGTTATTTTTCCCATTGCACTTCAGAGGACGCCGGCTCTATTACATCTTGTGCACTAACTGTCAAAAATAGCACCCAAGGGGTGTCAGGGCACAATACAATTGGCACACGCAGGGTTACTAATTTTCCCAGTTTAGGGCGATTCTGGTTCTGATCACTTCAGCGTTGGCAATAGCATTCCTCTATAGCCCACGGTGGTGGTATCGGCTCAGCTCTGGACATTGGGGCGCCTTCTATACCAACTTGAAAGTGTATTCAGTGCAGTCACTTACTTCTATCCAGCTATTGAGAGATTGTGTTCCAGAAACTGCTATTTATCCCGGGAGTTGGCCAATCTTGTTATATCTCTCCTATTGCACCGGTTAACCCTTTGGGGGAATATTCCCTATCCATACATTGCACCTGTTAACCCTTTGGGGGAATATTCCCTATCCATACATAGCACCTATCTCTACCATTGTGTACATTCATTTTGTCAGTATTTCTATTACTGCTATTCCTGTGCTGGCCCTTAGGGGCATTGTTTTATTTTCAATAAAGCTGTGTTTTTACTTCATACCCTGGTCTGAGTGTCAGAAAACAGTTACAGGAAGGAGTGGATGTGGGCATAGTTTCATTAGAAACTCCCCACATCTGGAGTATCAGCCTCTGCCCCAGAGACCCGGTAATGCGAAGCTAAAAACAGAGTCTCTGGGGCAAATCCAGAGAGTTCCCAGTTATGCTGATGGTGACACAGACCCACTAATACCATGTCAGAATGGTCCCCTAAGGATGAAGTGCATAATGAATCCGAAGACACCTTGATCAGGACAATACTAGAGATTCAGCGCATTCTGTAAGTTCCTTAATTATGTCCTGAGCCTTGAAAAACCAAGCTACTGTAGATCAACTCTGTTAAGCTGCAACATGGTCATCTGTTCACCTGTGCCCAACGTTTTGTAAAGTTAATATTTTTGCATCACAAGATGCCAAATTTGGCTGCAAATTGTTCATTCGTTTTGTCTCCCTCCCTCTGCTTTGGGACATCTCCATGGTCCTGCATCCCTCAATGATGCTAGAGAAAAGGGGATTTTTGTACTTACCTATAAATCCTTTTCTCTTAGTCCATTGAGGGATGCAGGGCAACCCACCCAAGAAGACTAATTTGGGTAGGAATGCCCTGCTGTTACTTGGTGGCTCTGTGCTAGTGTCTATACCTTTCCTGACTATTCTAACCGGTAACTGACTAAAAGCTGATTGGCAGAGGGGTAAAGAGGCTGGGGAGTGGGAGGAGTTTGAGTTAGGCCCTGCCTCCTGCACAAATTAGTTCTATACCCCATGGTCCCTGCATTCCTGTTAAGGTTTGGCTGAGCTGCTCTAACTCTGTCTATTGATTCTGCTGTCTGAGCTAATCTAGTACTCTGCTATCCATTGCTGCTGCCTTCTGAGTTCCTGGGTCAGGCTGAATCAGCTGACCTCTCTGATTACTCACCTGACTGTTATCAGCCAACCCTCTCAGGGTATTTAAAGCAGCTTGGCTCACTTCCTGATTGTCCTTGTGTTTGTTGCTGCTGGCTTCTGTGGATTCTCCTGCCTCCTGTTTAGCCATGTTCCAAACTTTTGGCTTGTTCCTGACATCGTGGACTTCTGTGTTCCTGACCCTTGGCTTGTTCCTGACATCCCAGACTTCTGGGTTCCTGACTCTGGCTTGGCTGATTACCTTTCTTGGTTCCTGACCCTGGCGTGTCTTTTGGTTTATGCCTTTAGATCACGATTCAGTTTTTGTTACTTTAATAAAGGTGTATTGCATTTCACCTTTTTGTGTCCTGTCTGGTTCCTGGTCCCTAACAGTTCCTCAGTGGACTAATCTCCTTAGTCTATGGTGGATGCTAATATGTTCTGGCAGCCTCAGAAGGAGGCGAATCGCAGCATTTTCAGAACAGCCGAAATTGCAGAGGTTGTGCCACAGAGATCAGAGAATTCCACTACCCAAAAAAAGCTCAAGAAATAGATATTTCAAATACATAACTTTATTGAGACTAAAAAGCTGTGTAGGTGACAGGTCCACATTAACTCGCTGAGTGCCAGAGGGGTGTGCAGAGAACTACAGAGCTATTCTTTGCACAGCCCACTGGAACTCAAACGGTTGACTCACAAGGAAATCAGGTTACCTTTTTTTTGCTAGAGTATCAAACACAACCTAAATCCATGCTGCCTTTTCTTTCAGGGCTGGATTTCCCAAGAGGTAGAGTAGACAACTGCTTAGAGCTTCATATTTCGAGGGGTTCCTCTGCTGTGCTGGCCACACCCACATTCTGAATTGTGTCTGTGGCCAGAACAATCTCACCTATTCTATTGTTTAATTGCTTGGATGCTATAGAGATATATCTCACAACGGAGGCGTTAAAGCGGATGTATCACATTCCGAAAACGTATTACTGTATGTTTTGTTAAAGCGGAACTTTCATCCGCTATAAAGTTGCCCTGCAATAATTAAGCAGGTGGCGACTAGCTTTATAATATATATATATTACCTCTGAAATGTATCCGATTATAAATAAATCCTTTATTTTAGGAGACTGACAGCCAGGTTAGTGCATTCAGTGCAGGCGCGCAGAAAAGATGTCTGCGCTGATGCCTGGCTTCTGGTCTCCTAAAATAAAGGATTTCTTTATAATCGGATACATTTGAGAGGTAATACAGTATATATATATATTATAAAGCTAGTCGCTACCTGCTTAATTATTGCGGAGCGACTTTATAGTGGATTAAAGTTCTGCTTTAATAAACGTAATAACAAGAAAGTAATTACAAAGATATTATATGTTCAAGCTTTGCCGATCAGCATAATAGGACACGCTGATTCTTCAGCAAATCTCTTCTGCACGTCCTATTTCTCCTTACACCTCCCTCCCAGCTGCCCCAGGGAGCACATTCACACTTCCCTTCGGTGTCCTGTGAACAGCTTCTATCGTTATATCAAGCTCTGGTTGGCATTATACTGAGGTTGCAACATCAGTATAATTCTAACCGGAGCTTTATGCAATGATAGAAGCTGTTCACAGCACACCGAAGGGAATAATGAACGTGCTCCCTGGGGCAGCTGGGAGGAGAAACAGGACTTGCAGAAGAGCTTTGCCAAAGAATCAGCGTGTCCTATTATGCTGATCGGAAAAGCTTGAACATATAATATTTTTGTAAGTACTTAGATTAAAAAAAAAAACAACAAAAAACAGCTTTCCTGTTATTAAGTTCATTAACAAAACATATAGTAATAAGTTTTTGTAAGGTGATACATCCCCTTTAAACTGTACGTACATATTATATATATATATATATATATATATATATATATATATAATTTCTTTCTTGTTATAGGCCCAGGGTATATTCTGTGCCAGGAAACATTGGATGGGACTGGAGACCGGGTCACGTGAGGAGTGGAGTGTGGCCATGGGTGGAGCTAAGGGAGCCTAGTGTGCCTTTCCTATTGGCCCCTGGGATGTAAATCTGCCATTTTCTTTTTACTATCCCTAATGGTCTTTATTTTTCCAACACAATCAGGAAACTATTCAAAATATTGTGGCACGTTTTCTCTTTTAAAGAGAATGGCATTTCTTTGAGGATGATGTACTATGAAAAAGTGGTGCAATAATGGAGCAAACTAACTGCATCATGGGGGACAGATAAAATTCTCAAAATTCCCATTGATTTAAATAAGGCTTGTAACCCCTTTAATGCTATAGAGTTCTCCAGAGGGGTACTCCATGCATTGCTTTGCAAGCATAGCCCTCTGGCACTTAAAGGATTAAAATACCCATTTTAATTAATGGGGATTCTGGTAATGTTTGATTGTCTCCTATGGTGCACTTGGTTTGCTCCAGAATTGCACCAATTTCCCATAGTACATCAGACACACTGGGCAGGTAACCAAGGCTGGATTTAGGCACAGTAGACAACTGCCTGTAGAGGAGGTGCCTCAGTTGTGTTGGCCACAACCACATTCTGAATTGTGGCCAGAGCAATCTCGATGTCCCCACATCAGTTTTATACCCCTTTATAGGCTACTAGTTGAACAGCCCGTGTACACGGGCCACAGTGCAGGCAGCAATGGCCGCAGTGCAGTCATGCGCAGTACAGACTGCCCCTGGTGCGGCTGATAACGAAGCGGGCGCTCCGAATTCAGACCTTAGTTCTCTCTGCGCTCCGGAGTGGGTAGTCTGTACTGCGCATGACAGCTTCTGACAAACATACATTAGCAAATTATTATATAGGAT
This sequence comes from Rhinophrynus dorsalis, assembly GCA_037306005.1. Classification (NCBI taxonomy): domain Eukaryota; kingdom Metazoa; phylum Chordata; class Amphibia; order Anura; family Rhinophrynidae; genus Rhinophrynus; species Rhinophrynus dorsalis. Next base: position 43,980,973 of record CM074720.1, read on the forward strand.
TATTTAACCCCTTGGACATTAGAGAGAACTAAGGAGTATACGTTTTTTTTGTCCTTGCTTGTTATAGACCAAGGGTGTTTTGCTGTTCCAGGAAATATTGGATGGGACTGGGGGTGGGGCTATGTGAGGAGTGGGGGTGGGGCCATGGGTGGAGCTAAACGCACCTAGAGTTCTGTGCCTAGGGGAGCCTGGGATGTAAAGCCAGCCCTGGTAGTAACACACTGAAAAGGTGATTTGAGCAGCAAGTATATTTCATATATTTATCTTACCACTCAGCAGGTAATCAGCCGTGTGTACATGGCACGACTAATTTCTACCTCGCTCATCTCCCCACTCCTCTCTTGCCCTTTCGTTCAGTTACCTGTCCAGCCCAGTATAGCCCTGCTCTGTTGATTTACGTGTTACAAGACAGAAAATCCCAAAGTTCAATGACTTTACATACTGTAGACATCCAGGGCCGGATTTACATCTCAGGAGCCTGTAGGCACAGAAATCTGAAACGCCCCCCCCCCCCCATTGGCCATCTCCACTGGACACTTACACAATGATCCAAATCTCCACATTACCCCCCACATAACCATATTGCCCTCACATTGCCCCCCATCAGCTCCATATTGTCCCCCATCTGCTCCATATTGCCCCCATCAGCTACAACTTGCCTCCACAGTTCCCCCATCAGCTCCAACTTGCTCTCACATTGCCCCCATCAGCTCCAACTTGCCCTCACATTGTCCCCATCATCTTCACATTGCCCCCCTCTCCCCGTATCCGTTTCCTACCTCTCTGGTGGTCCATCAGCAGGAAAAGTCTGTGCCTCCTTCTGCACAGACCTGTATGCTTTTGCTTCCGTGCAGACTTCTCTTCAATAATGCAGAGCGCTAGGAGATGATGTCATCTCCCAGCGCTCTGCATTACTAAAGAGCCGAGAGGGAGCAACAGCATACAGGTCTGTGCTGAAGAAGGCACAGATCTTACTATGCGGCTGGTTAATGCTGCCAATGTGCGCAGCGCGAGCTATGTGAATAAAAATAATAATAAAAAAAATTGATTTCAGTGACAGGCGCCCTTCTATGGGGTGCGCCTGTAGGCAGATGCCTACTCTGCCTTATGGAAAATCCGGCCTTGTAGACATCTCTCATGGGATTTGGATGATGCAGGAAAACACATTTTCTTTAACCCTCTGAGTGCCAGATGGCTACGGAATGCATTGCTTTGCAATGCATTCCGTACCCATCTGGCACTCAAAGGGTTAAATAATTCACTGCCTTTAAGGGAAAAGTAACACCACCCCTTAACTTACTAAGGTCAGAACACACACCTCCCAACATATCAAATAACACGTATTATTTCAGCTGCCGATTTGGTTAATTCCGAGAGCATGCGCTAACAGCGCTTTGAGTCCCACTGGGAGAAAGGCGCTATATAAATACTAGTTATTATTATTATTATTATTATTATTAAATGGCCAAAGACAGACACTTCTGTTTTAGGGAGTGTGGCTGGTGGGCAGGGCATTATTGAAAAAAATGTAGGTTATTTCATGTCCTATTGACTCCTCTTTGTGTAACTGAATAAATGATTTAGAGCAAAACAAAGTATTTTATTTACACAGACTGATTTATAAATATGAACACTGACATTTACACAAATACAGGCTTTATAGCTGTGGAGCAAGGTGATATTCTCATATATGCAATACACAGTCTGATCTCCTAAAAAGAGGGACTCTCTCGACTAAAGCAGGACACTTGAGACGCAGGAGAACATCAAAATGGCCCCTATGAACTTTACACAAACTTCACAAACTGACATACCTGGGAACTCTCCTGATCTGCCTTCGGTTTTCAGACTGAATTACAAGGTCTCTCGAGACAGAGGCTGATTGTACGGGGGTGGTGAGTTTCTCCTCCTCCCCCCCACCCTGTTCCTCCCACTTCTCCTCCTTCCCACCCTGTTCCTCCCACTTCTCACCCTACTTCTCCTCCTTCCCACCCTGTTCCTCCCACTTCTCCTCCTTCCCACCCTGTTCCTCCCACTTCTCATCCTTCCCACCCTGTTCCTCCCACTTCTCACCCTACTTCTCCTCCTTCCCACCCTGTTCCTCCCACTTCTCCTCCTTTCCACCCTGTTCCTCCCACTTCTCCTCCTTCCCACCCTGTTCCTCCCACTTCTCACCCTACTTCTCCTCCTTCCCACCCTGTTCCTCCCACTTCTCATCCTACTTCTCCTCCTTCCCACCCTGCTCCTCCTACTTCTCCTCCTTCCCACCCTGTTCCTCCCACTTCTCCTCCTTCCCACCCTGTTCCTCCCACTTCTCATCCTACTTCTCCTCCTTTCCACCCTGTCCCTCCCACTTCTCCTCCTTCCCACCCTGTTCCTCCCACTTCTCACCCTACTTCTCCTCCTTCCCACCCTTTCCTCCCACTTCTCATCCTTCCCACCCTGTTCCTCCCACTTCTGCTCCTACTTCTCCTCCTTTCCACCCTGTTCCTCCCCTCCTCCTTCCCACCCTGTTCCTCCCACTTCTCATCCTACTTCTCCTCCTTCCCATCCTGTTCCTCCCACTTCTCCTCCTTCCCACCCTGTTCCTCCCACTTCTCCTCCTTCCCACCCTGTTCCTCCCACTTCTCATCCTACTTCTCCTCCTTCCCATCCTGTTCCTCCCACTTCTCCTCCTTCCCACCCTGTTCCTCCCACTTCTCATCCTACTTCTCCTCCTTCCCACCCTGTTCCTCCCACTTCTCATCCTACTTCTCCTCCTTCCCACCCTGTCCTCCCACTTCTCCTCCTTCCCATCCTGTTCCTCCCATTTCTCATCCTACGTCTCCTCCTTACCACCCTGTTCCTCCCACTTCTCCTCCTTTCCACCCTGTTCCTCCCACTTCTCCTCCTTCCCACCCTGTTCTGTCCACTTTGAGCCCACTTCTCTTTCTTCCCACCCTATTTCTCCCACTTCTCAGCCACTTCCCCTCCTTTCCGCCCTGCTCCTTCCACTTCCCACTCACTTCTCCTTCTCACCTGTTCTGCCCGCATCCCTCCCACTTCCCACCCACTTTATAACACACAGATGAGTAAGCCCCGCCCCTTTTATTACACTACTCGTGTCACTGACATCCCACACAAGCCCTCTCCGAGGCTCAAAGAAAAGACATTCCCAGGTATGCACGTTGAATAACACTGAAGAACCATTAGAGACCTGAGGAGTGCACAACGCATTGCTTTCCACTGTATAGCACACCGCTCTGTTTTTTTTAAGAGTATGCTCATGTACTCTGCTTACTTCAGTTAAATAAAACAAAAAACAACTTCCAGTAACTGTAGTGTCTGCCTCCATGGAATTGACATACAGGACTGAAGATGTTATCTCTTGAACAAAAGCAAATTCATAAGGGCCATTAGGAGATGTTAGCTCTCCTTTAACCCCCTCCCAGGGGTTAATTGAAGATCTATTTTGGAGAAACAGTCTAATAAGAATCTAATCATAGTGGTCATTATAAACTCCTGCTTAGATTAACCCTTTGAGTGCCAGTGGCTCTCAAAGGGTTAAGGTAAGCGGGGAGTTAGGTTTGTTATTAGAAGGTGTCAATCTTCTTTTAACCATTTGAGTGCCAGAGGTGTACATAATGCATTTTGTTCCCTTCTGGCATTCAAAGGGTTAAGGAACAATTCCACCAATACATACTTGACTGGAAGCTATATCCAGCATCCAGCAATAATCAGCATGATTTAGTGCCAGTACAGAGGACATATATCTGTCTTCTATCTAAGCTCTGGCTATGTTTTTATTTATTGCGATGCCCTCTTCAGGATTTCCTTGTATAACCGAGTCCTAGTAAAGTTATTTACAATGAAAGTAGGAAACAAATCTCTCATCTCTCAGAGGCTATCAGTATGTCACCTTCATGTCTCAGCTGTTTTATTAAACTTGGGACTGAAAGCCTTCTCCTTGTAGGTGATTTGTGATCATTTAGTTTGGAGATGATCTACAGCCATCGTAGTTGGGGAATCCCAATAAGAATTACATACCTGTTATCTGGCATTGCTCACTTGGTTACTAACAGTGTCTTCAGTGGATTGCTTTGCAATGTGTTACAGACATCTTTAGCATGCAAGTGGTTAAAGGAGAATGGACACCTCTTTATAATATCCCCCCATACTCAAACTTACTTTACTATTGCCAGATAATTCTAATGGACTCTATGAATTTTGCCCAAAATTCAAAAGATAACATCTATTATTGTTGAGGATTGTTCAAAAGATAACATCTTCCATCAGTCTTGCATGTCATATTAATGGAGACAAGAGCAGGATAAGACCACACAAACATAAATCATCATACAATCCAGTGGAATAAATTAAATGCTTTATAATGACACAGACACCGGACTGTAAAAATCTACACAATATTACGCGTTTCACACTTAACATGCTTATTGTGCAAAAGTGCATGTAACTGACCCCTCTGGTCTGTTACGTACTCATGTGCATCTACACATGGTATGTTTACTGTATGTTCAACTTTCTGTATGCTGAGCACGGTATTATGTTCATTGTACTTCCCCATGTACAGGTAATAACAGTATTTTCAAATGTTCCCTGCTTAAAATGTAGACGGCCTCCTGATTACTATGATTATGCTGGTTACGCTGGTCTGTTCAACAAGCAGACAGCCTACTGATTGGTCGCCACTTGTTTACCCTTTTTTCCTTTGCTGCCATATTTGATGTGTGTCTACTCTTGTCGCTTCTGTAATGGCCCTGCAGTCTGTCCTTGACTTGTGGCCTACATACCACTGAGTATTTTGTACAGATTCATTGGTCTATATGTGTGTTACCACAGTGTCAGATGTACTCCATCACCACATGTATGTGTTCCACAATGTCTCACATGCCCACCTTCTTCCCCAGATTCCCCATCCCTCCAAATCTCCCGGCCTCCATGTTGAAAATGTCAGCAGCCCTCTAACTGGTCATCATCTGTGCAACTCTTGTCACTCAGATCCCCATTGGCTGGAGATTGGCACGGCAAGTTTAAACTCCTCTTTGTATTCCCTCTCACCCTCCCAATCCCCAGGATCAAAGTGTAGGTGGCCTTCTGATTAGCCACCATGTGTGCATCTCTTGCCGCTCCAGTCCCCATTGGCTGGAGATCGGTGTGTCAAGATTAAACCATACTTTTGCTTATGTCAGGAATTCCAGCCTGTGACGTGAGTCCCGGTACAAGAGGTCAGTACCACCATCACTTCTCTGCTTCTGCTGCACCGACATCCCAGTCTCCATCACTGGTTCAGCATAACCTCTCCAAGAACCAGACAGGACAAATTTGGAGGGTAAAACTTAGAACTCTTTATTGAACAACTCTTTGGGCTAGATGCTGACGTCAGAAAAAGGGGAGGGAAGGGGAAATTACATTGCCAATATCTCTCAAACCGTAGCGGTTTAAGAAATAGGATTTGTGGTAATGAGTTTCTTTTTTAACCCTCTACAAATCTATAAACATTTTTTATGGGACATTACTGTCCCTTTAACATTCGTCTTTACTCTACATTATACTGTGTTTTATCAGTGCCACTGCTATCGTATCTGTTTGTAATGTTAATGGAGGCAGACATGACAGTTGCTGGCAAGGGCAACGGGACTTCTGCCCAATGCAGATAGTAATCTTCGCAATAAGTAGTGAACCTCTTTGGTCCTTAAAGGGTTAAATACTCTCTGATTGCTTCATTCTGATAAAAACTCCATAGACATATATATACACAATATATATACAATATATTTTCTCTTGAACAAAGGTATAGGGGTAAAATTCATAAGGACATTAGGATTTTCTGGCCATGGTAAGGTTAGTGTGGGGTTATTAGTAGGACGTGTTTATTTTCTTTTAAGGGGGATGTATCACCTCTAAACAAGTTTGTTTTAATATGTAGTTTATATAGCGAATATTTGTAATATTACATTAATTTTTTTGTTTAGAGCATTATTTGGCCAAAACGTAAGCAATAAATACTGCCTGAGCACTGCTTCTGGAGAGCCTGCAGTTACCTGCTCTCTACCACAGTCTGTCACTCTGCCTCTACTCCCCTTCCTGTATCCAGCCTCCTCCAATGATGGAGGCTTTCTGCTTGTAAACTGGAGCAAACTCATTGGCTAGATATCGATCTCTTCCAGTGAGACCGCTCCAGCTTACATGCAGAAAGCCTCCATCATTGGAGGAGGCTGGATAGAGGGAGGGGAGCAGAGGCAGAGTGACAGACTGCAGTTACAGAGCAGGTTACCGTAGTCTGTCCAGAAGCAGGACTCAGGGCAATATTTATTGCCAAATAACTATCTAAACAAAAAAACGAATGCAATATTATAAATATTCGCTATGTAAACTACATATTAAGACAAACTTGTTTAGAGGTGATAGATTCCCTTTAAAGGTAGTGTTCCCCTTAATACTGGAAAATATATGCTGGAAGGTTTAAACTGCTGAGTAAAAAAAAGTATACTCCCACTTCTGAGAAATGTTTTACTGGAAAGTTATTGCAGCTAAAGCGTGTATTTTTTGGGTGCAGTACCTACATGGCCTGTAATTTTACAGTGGCACTGTAGCATATTAAATCCTTTCTAAAATGATTATCAGACATCAACTTAAATGAGTGCTAAACTTTTTAATGGAAAAGTTATGTTATAAGAGCATTTCCTGTTGAGCAACACTACTGTTGGGAGATGTTCATTAAAAAGTCATTACAGGTTGTCTAAATCTTAGCAACAGAGGCTAGAGGTGTCCAAAAGGTATTTGTTTATAAAGCAGTATTCGCTGATGAGTCATAGACTTTGGCATTCTATAGGAAGTGATAGAAACATCTCCACCTGGTGACCATAAAAGAAATTTGCATTTCATGTAAAAATAAAGAGTCTGATATATAATCACTTTTGAATAAAAAAAAACTCTCCCAGCAGTGGGAGTACTCTTGTTTTATTCAGCAGGGAAAGCTCTATAACATGTATATTTCATAAAAATGTTTAACGTGCCTTTAGGATAAAAATGTCTACATTTCACATAAAGAAGTCCCCAGTCTTAGAGCTCCTGATTGGGGGATGGGAGAAGAATGTCTAGAATGGAACCAAAGAGGCAGAAAATAGGATCTGTTCCGTGTGAATTCCTTCAGAAGGTCTGTTTTCACCTGAAATTTTCAGTCCATTAAAATAACTACGTTATGTAAAATTATTTCAAATCAAATGGTAAGGGAATTGTAATTTGCACAATAATTTGCTTGTAGTACTTTCTTATATGAGGTATTAGGAAGTAGGCATGAATAAACTCACAGACCTGATATCTGAAATAAATGGAGCAAGCCACCTACAAATAAAGATTTCCAGAATTCCCTTTAATTTAACCCCTTAGTGACCGGCCGCGCGCACACGCAGCCGGCACTTAACGACGGGGTTTTTTTTTCTTCCTATTGTACCGAATGACTTCCTGGACTTACCAGGTATGTCATCTGTCACTAAGTGACATTTTTTCATGATGTATCTGGTAAGTCCATCGTCGCGATGGGGTTAAATGTGGATTTTAATCCATGCAGCGCTTGACAGAGATCCAACACATTGCACTACCATTAGAGGGAGCTAGCAAATCTTTTTTGGAAATCACCCTTTATTTCTTGGTGGCACAGGGTGGCACTTCATGTTAATTAGTTTCTGTGTTGGCCCAATATTATCACTATGCTAGAATGTACATTCCTGGGAACTTTCAAAATGAGCTGACCCTGAGATTGTGTAAATATTAACCCTTCAATTTCCCATAATATAGATTATCTGCGATATGTCCCTGATCGCTGTAATCGAGAGTCACTCCAATCAGCATTCAAGGAACCATTAATACACAACAGCTTACAGATATCACTGCATGAACACACACAAATCAAGAAGGACTTCTCCCCCTGCCTTTCTGGTACAAGTGGCACCAATTTAGAGACTAAAGAAGCATTTAACTGGAGCAGAATATATATCAGGTGGCACTGGACTCCCTCACCCTGAGATTTTGACTCTTCACCCTGAAACCCTGAGATTTGGGCCAAAACCTTGAGTCTCAGGGTCAAACCCTGAGAGTTCCCAGTTATGTGAATGAACCTACACAAGGCCAACACACTGGAGGTATGTGTGCTTTACACCAACGCACATTAACTCCTTCATCACTCCCACATCACAACAGTGGACCTTAAAGTGTTATGAATGTTTCAGAAAAAAAGCAGCTCTAACTAGTATTTGGGCTGTGGAGAGTGTTATCAATGCTGTTAGAGTCGTAGTTCAAGAGTAATTGAATGATAAAGTATCCCCCTCCTGCCCCTTTTACTGATGTAACACTGCTCACCTCAGTAAGACTGTTCGGATGGATCGCAGAGAGGGACAATCTTCAGTGAGCATAAGGAAAAACCTGAAAAAATTGTCAAGGTGGGCAGGGATTTCCTTATGCTGTGATCTGTCCGGTCAAGCGACCAGATTCCACATCCGAAGGGAGGTGGCTCACACTAGGTAAAAGGGGTGGGAGGGGGATACTTTATCATTCAATTACTCTTGAGCTACCACTCTGACAGGAATTAAATAATACTCTCTATGGGCCAAATACTGCTGTTGTGTTTGTGAAACAATACTATCCCTTTAAGTATAAAGGCAAAGTCAAGAAAATCTGGGCAAACCAACTGAACTGTAGAGACAAATGACAATTTCTCAACACCCCACTGGTTTAACCCTATGAGTGCCAGAGAGGTTTATTGCAACTCAGAGGGTTAAATGGGACCTTTTTAGCCGGTAAGCTAGAGAGGTTTCCACCATAACCCTATGGATTGTATTCAATAATAGGCACAACACTGGACCAATCCAACAGCATAGTAGGGGACAAATACAAATTTCCAATAAGGATTTAACCCATTGAATGCTAAAGAAGTCTCAAACGCATTAGTTCTCAGTGTGTTTTAGAAGGCTTTAGCATTTAACAGCACCATCTAGTGACCGGAACTGGAAACTGCATTCTCATCTGAAATATAGCACGCCTGAGCTGTAATAACTTGGATGAAAAAATCTCCCATCGGCTGGAGTACCCTTGTTTTACTCACCAGGAAAAGCTGTGTATATTATTTAAAAATGTTTGCTGCTCCTTTAATCTATAATAATTTAGAAGATATTTTTTTGTTCCCTATGGTCATAGCTGGGAACTCTCCGGATCTGCCCGGGAGACTCTGGTTTTCAGAATGAATGACCAGGTCTCTGGGTAACTCCACCTGTTCCGCCCACTTCCGCCTGTTTCATCCTACCTCCTCACCCATTTACATGTAAATCCCATTTCTCAGCCTCCAACTGTGTCACCGTGATTATGCCCCTCCCACATTATGATATGAATAGCATCATTAGGACCCTCCAATCCCCATGTCTAATAAGGTCCCCAGGTACGCCTATGGTGCAGTTGGTTTGCTCCAAAATGGCAAGTCTTGAGTTCGAGTAAGGAATTATGGGGGAGATTTATAAAAATGGCGTTATGAAAAATGTGGTGTAAAAGTGGCATAAAACTGAAGGACGGCATTTCAAAAAAAAAAAAAAGTGTACCCTAGTTTTTGAAGCCTTTAAGGGATAGTAATATTTCAAAATAAAAGCAGATCCAATTAATCTTCATAGTATTTGTGCCATGGTGAGTGTTATTTCAATACTGTCAGAGCTGTAGTTCAAGAGTAATTCAATGACAAAGTATCCCCCTCCTGCCCCTTTTACCTAGTGTAAGACATCTCTTAAGACCAGATAGCTCACAGCAAGGGACGGTCTTCTTATTGTGAGAACAATGAAAACCCTGCCCCACTTTTACAGGTTTTTCAGGGTTTTCCCTTATGTTAATTGAAGATTGTCCCTCTGGACACCACCTTTCTGTTCTGAGGAGAGCAGTGTTACATCAGTAAAAGGGACGGGAGGGGGATACTTTATCATTCAATTACTCTTGAACTACAACTCTGACAGAACTGAAATAACATTCTCCATGGTCCAAATACTATGATGATTAACTGGAGCTACTTTTATTTTGAAACATTACTATCCCTTTAACGTTACATGGTTATTTTTATAGAAAAGTTACAGCAGAGCTGGTGAAAATTCTTCCTAAGAGGATTTATGAAAAAACATTGCTAACCGCGACAATTTAGTGAAAGAATAGTTTATTTCAGAGAAAGGTATAGTCTATTCTTAAGATTTCCAGGTGTTAAAGGAGAACTACCACCCCAACATAATATTCTCTCTAGATCTTTGTCTTCCTAGCATTATTAGCAATCCATAGTTAGTTTTCTCCAAAAAAGTGTTGTAAGAGCACAATCTTTATACTACATCTCTACCTGATGATGTCTTGCCCCTTGAATCCGTTCTGCACATGACCGATATGGAGCCATTCAGCTCCATTGTACCTCCCTCCATCTTGCCCATCACTCGTAGGTCATTGTCCTCAGCACCACATGACCTGCCGCGCTCCTGGCATCAAGCGCGGTCAGGTCATTTCAGCCTAGTGGGAGCAGGTGCATGTGAAGTACTCGCTATATATAAACCACCGGTCTGTTTCCACTAGGCTGAAATGACCTGACCGCGCTTGATGCCAGGAGCGCGGCAGGTCATGTGGTGCTGAGGACAATGACGTACGAGTGATGGGCAAGACGGAGGTAGGAACAATGAAGCTAAATGGCTCCATATCGGTCATGCGCAGAACGGATTCAAGGGGCAAGAAGACATCAGGTAGAGATTTAGTATAAAGATTGTGCTCTTACAACACTTTTTTGGAGAAAACTAACTATGGATTGCTAATAACGCTAGGAAGACAAAGACTTAGAGAGTACATTGTGTTGGGGTGGTAGTTCCCCTTTAAAATCATATTACTAATGCCATACTCATAATGATGCCCATACTCATTTATGAATAAGATGGCAGGGGGTAGCTTTTGCACTTAGTAGTGATAAAAAGAAGATAACGTCTCCAGTGATATCACTTCTCCAGTTCCCATGTTATTCTATGGAGCTTATGCACTGAGATTTCTTCAACTGTGGAGATCTTAGTGCATAGTCTCCATAGAAAAACATAGGAACTGGAGAAGTGATATCACTGGAGAAGTTATCTCTGCGTTATCACCTCTTTATCACTCCTTAGTACATAACCCTCCTGATGTCATAAATATGAGCTGTCAGGGAGATTAGAGTTATTCTGGAATAAACCAGCTGCACCATAGGGGAAAAATTGCTAAACTGCTATGCTCTTGAATAGAGCTTATTAACCCCTTGAATGCTAAAGAGGTCTCCTATGCATGACTTCCTAATTCCTTGGAGACCTCTCTAGTATTCAAGAGATTAAAGTCCACTTTAATTTAACAGGAATTTTAATTTGTCACTATGGTACAGCTGGTATACTCCTGTCTGCTTTTATAAATATGGGCCTGTAAAAATGGTAAAGGGGTGTAGTTCTGGAACATATCTGGGAACTCTCTGGGATTTCTGTTTTATAGAGTTAATTATCGGGTATCTGAGGGCAGAGTCTCGTTCTCTGGCGTTGGTGGGTTTTCCAGGTAATTTCACCCACTTTCCATCCATTCCATCACTTCCTGCCTAATTCCGTCCACTCTAGAGTGAAACCCCTCCTCTCAATGATGCCTGTCTGATTAAGCCACACCCACTTCCTGATTTGCATCATTTAGACACACCCGATCCCAACCCATGAGCCCTCTCTGGTGGCTCGAAAGAAGAAAGTTCCCATGTATGTTTTGGAGCAACTCGACTGCACCATAGCAGACATAACTATTCCCATAATTTCAACTGATCTAAATGCAATTTTTAAACATGTGAATGGTAGAGAGATCTACAACTCATTAATCTGTAATGCACTGGAGATCTCTCTAGTAGTCAAGGGGTTAAACTCCCTGTTTAACCACTGGGAATTTCCTTTCTCCCGTATGGTGTAGTTGGTTTGCTCCACAATTGCACATGAAGTTCATTAAATAAGGCCCTGTGATCTGTGGCTCATCCCATTTACAGACTCTTGCATAATAGGCTGCCTATGCTGTGCAATGAAAAGCATACCTCCCAAGTGTCCCTCTTTAGGAAGGACAGTCCCTCTTTGAGACCCAAATCCCTCTGTCCCTCTTTTCTACCGTTTTGTCCCTCTTTTTAGAAGAACATAATGAGTAGTGCATATTACATTGTTCCACAGCAATATAACTCATGAAAATGTGTTGTAAATCATTAGTATATGTGTATATAAAATAATCTGCATAGCTAAAATGATTTGGTTTTGCTCTAAATCATTTATCAGTTACACAAAGAGGTGCCAGTAAGTCAAGAAATAACCTAAATATTCATCTTAATGCCCCGCCCACCAGCCACACCCCCAGATACACCACCTTAAACAGAAGTGTCCCTCTTTGGCCATTTGAAATGTTGGGAGGTAATGAAAAGTATGATAGAGTAACACATTAAGCAGAGGGTTTGGCAGTTGCTAATGACTGTATCCACTCTATGGTACTTTTCTATCTCGTGGGGAAGCTGATTAACAGCCCATGGAATGTTGAGGGTGATAAAACTGTTTTGTACCAGCTCTCAGTCATTCATGGATTAATGGTTTTAGCTAGGAGAAGGATACCATGTCATGAGGCAGGCCTCAGCAACATGAGGCCCTCCAACTGCTGCCAAACTACAAATTCCATCATACGCTATCAGCTCCTAGCTGTCAGAGGATGATGGGAATTGTAGTTCAGCAGCATTTGGAAAGTCTCGGTTTGCCCAGCTACTCTACAGGGGCTTTTTTCCCATACACAATTGAATTATTGTAGCCTCCTGTTATATTTCTATTACCAGGGTTCTGAAATCACATTTTCCTGCATTCTCCTACCCCAGCAATCTTATACATTGGGGGCGGGATTGACAGCTGGACAACATGAGCATCAGCCAGATATTATTGGTGGGAGCCCCTAGGCCAGCCATTCTTTAGAGGTTATGATGACTATTGCAACCATCTCTAAGATTTTGTGAAACATCTGCAAGAGGCCCCATAGGCTGCCATGCAAATCTACCCTGCTAAATTTATACTGCGCTCCTGTATAGCGGTGCTTCTCAATTTTTTTATTTATTTAATTAATTAATTTTATTCTGCTCAAGGCAATCTTAATACGCAGTCTGGAATTTTCAGGGCATACTTAACATTTTATAGGTCGAAGACTAAGAAGGGGTTAAAATATCTTAGAGGATTTTAGTGAACTTAAATGTTCAGTTATTTTCTCTTAGTCCACAGGAATCTTGTGGTAAATTTCCCTCCTCTTGGAGGACTGGACACTTCGAAAAAGGTAAGACCTCTGAGGAGGAGACTTCCCCTTTTCCTTCCACTTTAACCCCTCCTACTCAGTTTCAATATATAGCAAAGTGAAAAGAAAGAAGAAGCAAGAAGAAATAAGGAAATCACCAGAACAGAGACCCCAAGAGGGCTGGAAGCATGGGCGTCCGGAGGGGGGGGCAAGGGGGGCACTTGCCCCCCCTACAATTACCCTCCTCCATATAAATAAAGGGGCTAGATGTGCTGGCCTGGGGGTCATATTATGGGTTTGCCCCCCCTGGAAAAATGTCTACGGACACCACTGGCTGGAAGTCCTGTGTTCACTCGAATGATCTTTTCTCTGTGGTCCAATGTGGAACACAGGAATCATGGGGCTATACCAAAGAATCCACCAAGATTCTTGGGAGGGAAACATAGAAAATCCCTCCACTGGAGATCAGGTTTCCACAGTAAATGGGACACTATGACCCTCAGGTGTCAGACACCTCACTTACACATCAAACAGCTAAACAAGAACAGAAAACAGGGTTCAGAATTCTACAGAGGAAAAAATGAATAGAAAGATCCTTATACCGACACCACAGCCTGAATGACCTTTTGGCCAAAGCTGGCCTTGGTCAAGTCCAGGACTTTTACATGGTAGGTTTTGGTGAAAGTGTGCAAAGATGGCCACGTCGCAACCTTAAACAGCAGTGGCCTAATTATTGTAGGCCCAAGATGCTTCCACTGATCTGGTAGTGCAATGTGACTCAAAAAGGAACAGGCTTCTTCCTCAAGAAATACACCTGATGGATAGTCTCCTTGATCCAGAAAGTAAAGGTAACCGTAGACACAGCCTGACACTTATCCGGTCCCTCAGGGATGACAAATAGAGAGTCAGATTTGAGATAAGACTGTGTGTGATGAACATAGTACTTGAAGCAATGTACCATGTCCATCAAATGAAGTTCTGGCACCTGTCTATTGGAAGGAGCTGGACAGAAAGAAGGAAGGAAATTTCTTGGTTGGTTTGAAACTCCAAATAACCTTGAGCAAAAACCCCCTGGGAGTTCACAAAACCGCCCAGTCCTGATGAAAAACCATAAATGGGGACTTACAAGACACTGTCTAAATATAGACTGCCTACAGCGCCCAAAAGAAAAGCCATCTTGAGTGTCAGAAGATATGTAGAGAAGATGTCAGAAGATGCAGAGCTATAGCTGAAAGAATTTCAAAAGGAGGCTTCTGTAGCACTCCCAATAACAGATTCAGCTGTCATGGTGGGGGGGGGGGCTGGATCCCAAAAGACAAGGTAGGTGTGTGACTCCCCCTGCACAAAGATCTTAACATCAGGAAGCAAAGCAATGTGTTGCTCAAAACAAAGAGATAGATGAGGTCTGCACCTTGATAGAACTAAGAATGAGAACTATGAAAACATCATCTTGAAGAAAAGTCCAAACTACTAGAAAAACTGAAAGGCTGTGGCTGAAAACCTGTCACCACGTCTGTAGTTCTCTGCCCTTCTCACTCATGATTGGGAGATTCACCTTTAAGAACTTCCGTTTTCTGGCTTCCCGTGCCCAGTCTTCGAGTTTAACTGCATTCCATTATCACCTTTATCTTGATTCCAACCACCGACTTCATTATTACCCTTGCTGTATCGATCTGCTGTTTTAACCTGGCTTGTTCATCGACTCTTCAACAGTCCTCCTGTCTTGACCTCGACCAGCCAGCTACCTTCAGCCTGCGGGATTGATCCTAGCCTACGTGGCAGGTAGATCTATAACTGGGCCTTTAAGTTCAGTTCTGACAGAATGTGTCTATCAGCATTCAGTAGTGATCACACTCTGTAGCACATTCCCTGGAGAGCAGCTGCTGGTGTTAAATACTAATGCCAGTGTGGCTGCAATGCTGAACTCATACATTCACCCCAGATTCTGGTAATGTTGGTCCAGGACATAAACTAATTAGCATGAAGTGCCATATTGTATCACCAACAAATAAAGGTTAATTTCTCAAAAACGATTTATATTACACATAAATGGCTACTCCAGGTTTTAATTCTCTTTCAGTTGTAACTCATCTTAGGGTAACAGGTTCAGTTTCATTTGAAAGCATTCTCGTTAAAATGTGGCACACAAATCAACTAAACCATTTAAACTGAAATACAATGAACTCTTTAGTGGACTGGCCGATTGGTCAGTATTTTGCCCTTACACGTGCCCTTAACCCTTGGGGTGGCAGAGGGGTATCCAACACACTGCAGAGCAATGCGTTGGATACCCCATCTGCATACCTGGGAACTTTTGAAGCAGGGCTACCCGGAGGGTAACCCTGCCAACCAGGGAGGAAAATGGCACGATTCGCGTCATAAAAGGGGCAGGGCTTAGTCGCGGGAGGGGCGTGGGGCAAAAAAAAAAAACCCTGCAAAATGAAGGTAAGAGGGCGGGGAGTGGGAGGAACCGGGCGGAATGGAGCACAAGTGGGCAGAGTTTCTACTTAAACTCTGCCCACCCAGTGATTCACACATTGCCCCGGAGACCCGGTAATTCAGTTTGAAACCCGGAGTCTCCGGGGCAAAACCGGAGAGTTCTCAGGTATGCCCATCTGGCATTCAAAGGGTTAACCCTTTGAGTGCCATAGGGGTACACAACGCATTGCTTTGTAATGTATTGCGTACCCCTCTGGCACGCAAAGGTTTAAAGAAGTAGTAATATGCAAAGTATACAGTAGAGTATAGTAGTAGTATGAAAAAAAAATGATATATCTGCCTTTTCTGACCTTGACTTGACCTCTGACCTGCATGAAGTCCACTTGCCCTGACCTGGATGCTCTGAGGCTGCTCCTGCCTCTGGTCCTTCCATAGGACCTGCTTTTACTTTCCCTAATTTGCAATAATAATAAATTCTTATGAGTCTAATACAACAGCAGTGAGTAAGTGTTCTTCTGAACAAGGTGAAGGATGACACATTCTATAAAAAGGGTTTTTAACCAATTGAATGCCAGAGGGATGTGCAATGCATTGCAAAGCTATGTCTTGTGTACCCCTCTGGCACTCAAGGGTTTAACACAACAGGTGGTCCGGATTTGAGTGAGAGATTGCTGTGTTTGGCTGTGAAGCCTGAAGTCACTTACACAGTTACACCCATTGTTCTCTTGTGTCTAGTTAGGTTTTTGCTCTGTAAGATAAATGTTGATGATTACGAGGCTTAAATAGGAGTTACAGTCTTATCTCTATAACCAGAATTGCTGTACTTTCTCTGCAAAGAACCTTTAACTGCTGGAGGAAATTAAAGCAATCTTCATGAAGCCGTGACATGATCCTTTGAATATTATTTTGGAAATCCAATACACAGGACAGCTACACTTTTTATCCCTTCTGTACTGTGCTTTGGACTTCACAAGTACAGTGACAATGGCTACACCAGTTTGGGAGCTCATCTTAGCAGTGAACATTTATGTCTGCACTAAAGCAGTTTTTCTCAATGTTAGTCTCCAGCGCAGACCAACAATGCAGCTTTTCAGAACATTCCTGCCTGATCACAGGTTAGTAATCAGTGGATCAGTCTTTATGATGACTTAATGTTGGTGTGTACCAAAGACTAGCGCTAAGAAATACTTCATTAAAGTATATACAATCTCTATAATTTTGCATTTGTACTGCATTGTATAAACAAATGCTGAATGGTCCTTTGAGAAATAAAGGCCGAGGATGGTTTACTGGTTAAAGCACACTTTGCAGACCGTGCCAGCGAGGGATTTATTTTTCAATAATGTGATCTCGGCTCTGCTGAAGAGCATCCGACGTTCCTGGGACCGGATTCCCCTGCAGTCAGCTAGAGCGCTGACATCAGGGAAAGGGGGGGATTGGGGAACTTTACCTGCGAATATCTCTCAAAGACTGGGGGCATTTAATGTCTTTTTTTAATGGCTACAAGATTACATTTCAATTCTGTCAGAGTTGTAGTTCAAGAGTAATTCAATGACAAAGTATCCCCCTTCCGCCCCTTTTACTGATGTAACACTGCTCAGCCAGAGCAGAAGGGAGGTGCCCAGGTAGATGCCCAGGTAGATTGCAGAGAGGGACAATCTTCAATTAAGATAAGGGAGAAACCTGAAAAACTTGTCAAGGGGGGCAGGGATTTCATTGTTCTCATAGGAAGAAGATTGTCCCCTGCTGTTATCTGTCTGGTCTTACAACCAGATTCCACATCTGAGGGGAGGTGCCTTACACTAGGTAAAAGGGGCGGAAGGGCAATACTTTATCATTCAATTACTCTTGAACCACAACTCTGACAGTATTGAAATAGCATTCTCCATGGCCCAAATACTATGAAGATTAATTGGAGCTGCTGTTTTTGAGAAACAGTACTACCCCTTTAATATTTGTAAAAACATGGCAGTACTATCCCTTTAAATTAATTGGGTTTTTAACCCCTTGAATGTCAGAGAGGTCTCCAATGCATTGCTTCGCAATGCACCGGAGACCTTTCTGGCATTCGGTGGATTAAAAGGCTCCATTCAAGTACATGGGAATTTAGGAATTTTTATTTGTCCCCTATGGTGCACTTGGTTTACTCCAGAATAAATCCAGTTTTCTTTTATAAATATGGGCCATTGTTCTGTGTCAAAAACAAGCCACCTCTTGACCACAAGCCACTCACCAGAAAGTAACCACAGCACAACAGCAGCACACACACTGCAGTAACCACAAACCAGAAATAACTCGCTTATCTTTGTCATCTTAAAATGGAACCCGTTAGGGCTGTGCAGACTGCTGTAAAATATTAATGGCTTCTCCAGTTTATTGAATGGCTTTGTTTAAAATGCTATAGAACAGGGCATTGGTTTTTTTTCAACACGATATTATTTATTATTCATAAGTAGGCACTAGACTTCATTTTTACCAGCCATCTTCAGAATTTAAAAGCTTGAACTGAGTAATCCTTTGATACCATGAAGCAGCACTTATGCCTTAATAGTGATGGGGAATAATGCAACATTCTATGGTCCAAGAGCAGGCTGGTCGCTTATTTTTCAACTTTTTTGCTAGCAATATCTCCAACTGTTTTGCAATGCATTAGAGAAATACATTGTGTCCAAGGGGTTAAAAAATTAAGGTTAAAACTGAAATCACTATTATATAAAGAATTATACCCTAATACACACATATAAACACACATTATACACATACATGCACTGTCACGAATCACTGACCCTCTTTGGTCACTGTCCAACTATGAGGACTAGTGTTCTGGTTCGCTGGCATTTAAGTGCACATATCAGGTTGAATGGGTGAGTGTGAATCTGCTCACAATTTATCTTACAGGAGCATTAAGACTTGTACTTCTGGGTCTGCATAGTTATTGTTCATGAGCGACCTTCGGAACCTATTGAAGTGTTTTCAGTTATAGCCTCTGTGCTCAGATGTTAGACCTTGTGATGAAAATTGGGTCCTATAATCTTCTAAGGGACCTCCTGGCTTCGACCTTTGTTTGCTTCTTGACTCTTCTTGTACTCTATGTATCCTGACCATTGGCTTTTCCTCTGAACTCACTGGATCTCAGACCTGTTCTCTAATTTTGATTGGCCCTCAACACTTCTCTCAACTTCAAGATTCAACAACAAATGCAGAAACCTACACAATTTGGACCAAAAATTGCTTTCAAAACCTCTACAGACGCTTCCATTCTTCATCAGTGCCTCTTCCTTCCCCAACCAAGCAACATTAGCATACAGTAACGCCTTAAACTGAGTCCTTGATAGGGCAGCTACACTAACGAAACTTGTGCAAATTCATTCGGAGACATTCGGATTTCGTCGAAAATGGGGTCATTCGGAGACATTCGGCCAATCCGAAACTCAAGGGCCATTCGGCAAAAATGATCCGACTCCGAACAGCCCAGGACCGACATTCGTCGAAACTTTTGGAAGTTTCGGCAATCTACAAATTTCCAAAAGTTTTGACTACTTTCGACCAGGACTTTTTTGTACTTCCTGTGCGCGCTCAATTACTTTCCCTCCATAATTTTCCCTCCATGTCTCTAGTCCAATTCCATTCTCCGTTTCATACACTACTTCCCTCTTTTGTCTGTATTCCAATAGCCTTCTTCGTTTCATGATGGGGGTTGGACTAATGACACAGTCACACAGACAGACAGCCTGCATTTCCTCATTGCGTTGTTGGAGCTCAGAGAGAGAAGAAGAGATTAGAGAGTGTCCAGTTGTTGTGTAGGCAGGCAGGTAGCATTAGGCTAGGCATAGGTAGGCAGCCAGCATTAGTTCCAGTTATTGCCACTGCAAGAGCGAGTAATATTTGTTCCTGTACAAAATATAAAAAAAATATTAGGTATTTGTTCGAATAATTTTCAGTGTCACATCAACCAGTCTGACAGTCCTATAGGCAGACAGGGTGCCTTTTCGCCACCGCAAGGGGGTCATCTGTGTTTCTTAAAAAAAAATATAAAAAGTACAAGTCATTTGTTTGAATACTCTTCAGTCACACTGCCAGTGTCACAGTTGTATAGTCAGGCAGGGTGCCTTTTAGCCACCGCAAGGGAGAGTCACATGTGTTGATTTTATTAAAAATATAAAAAATACAAGTTATTTGTTTGAATAATCTTCAGTGTCACACGGCCAGAGTCACAGTTGTATAGGCAGGCAGGGTGCCTTTTAGCCACCGCAAGGGAGAGTCACATGTGTTGGTTTTATTAAAAATATAAAAAATACAAGTGATTTGCTTGAATAATCTTCAGCGTCACACTGCCAGTGTCAAAGTTGTATAGGCAGGCAGGGTGCCTTTTAGCCACCGCAAGGGAGAGTCACATGTGTTGATTTTATTAAAAATATAAAAAATACAAGTTATTTGTTTGAATAATCTTCAGCGTCACACTGCCAGTGTCACAGTTTTATAGGCAGACAGGGTGCCTTTTTGCCACCAGAAAGGAGAGTCACCCGTGTTGGTTTTATTAAAAATATAAAAAATACAAGTGATTTGTGTGAATAATCTTTAGTGACACACTGCCAGTGTCAAAGTTGTATAGGCAGGCAGGGTGCCTTTTAGCCATCGCAAGGGAGAGCCACATGTGTTGATTTTATTAAAAATATAAAAAATACAAGTTATTTGTTTGAATAATCTTCAGCGTCACACTGCCAGTGTCACAGTTGTATAGGCAGGCAGGGTGCCTTTTAGCCACCGCAAGGGAGAGTCACATGTGTTGATTTTATTAAAAATATAAAAAATACAAGTGATTTGTTTGAATAATCTTCAGCGTCACACTGCCAGTGTCACAGTTGTATAGGCAGGCAGGGTGCCTTTTAGCCACCGCAAGGGAGAGTCACATGTGTTGATTTTATTAAAAATATAAAAAATACAAGTGATTTGTTTGAATAATCTTCAGCGTCACACTGCCAGTGTCACAGTTGTATAGGCAGGCAGCGTGCCTTTTCGCCACCGCAAGGGAGAGTCACATGTGTTGGTTTTAGTAAAAATATAAAAAATACAAGTGATTTGTTTGAATAGTCTTCAGCGTCACACTGCCAGTGTCAAAGTTGTATAGGCAGGCAGGGTGCCTTTTAGCCATCGCAAGGGAGAGTCACATGTGTTGATTTTATTAAAAATATAAAAAATACAAGTTATTTGTTTGAATAATCTTCAGCGTCACACTGCCAGTGTCACAGTTGTATAGGCAGGCAGGGTGCCTTTTTGCCACCACAAAGGAGAGTCACCTGTGTTGGTTTTATTCAAAATATAAAAAATACAATTTATTTGTTTGAATAATCTTCAGCGTCACACTGCCAGTGTCACAGTTGTATAGTCAGGCAGGGTGCCTTTTAGCCACCGCAAGGGAGAGTCACATGTGTTGATTTTATTAAAAATATAAAAAATACAAGTTATTTGTTTGAATAATCTTCAGCGTCACACTGCCAGTGTCACAGTTGTATAGGCAGGCAGGGTGCCTTTTAGCCACCGCAAGGGAGAGTCACATGTGTTGATTTTATTAAAAATATAAAAAATACAAGTGATTTGTTTGAATAATCTTCAGCGTCACACTGCCAGTGTCACAATTGTATAGGCAGGCAGGGTGCCTTTTCGCCACCGCAAGGGAGACCCACATGTGTTGGTTTTAGTAAAAATATAAAAAATACAAGTGATTTGTTTGAATAGTCTTCAGCGTCACACTGCCAGTGTCACAGTTGTATAGGCAGGCAGCGTGCCTTTTTGCCACTGCAAGGGAGAGTCACCTGTGTCTGTTTTATTAAAATTATTCATAATACAAGTTATTTGTTTGAATAATCTTCAGCATCACACTGCCAGTGTCACAGCTGTATAGGCAGGCAGCCTCTCTTTCCTCCTCCATGCTGAGGTAATGGATCAGCAGCACACCTCAGATAACATTCGCAAAGCACTGCAGAACATGGTAGCGCAATGGCTAGGGGAGCAGGCAGGCACACAGACGCAAATGGGGTTTGTGGTTACTGATGGTGCAGCTAACATGATCAAGGCTCTCCGGGATGGCAGATTTGTGGATGTGCGCTGCTCAGCGCATGTTCTGCATCTAGTAGTGAAGGCTGCTCTTGAGGATGGCAGTAAGTAACACTGGAAGGTTGTCAGCACTTCTGGAGTCATGCCAACAAATTTCTGGCCACTTCCATCGGAGCGTCAAAGATAGCCAGCTACTCAGGGAGGAACAGAAAAAGGCAGACCTCCCAGAGCACCGCCTAAAACAAGATGTTGGGACCAGGTGGAACTCCACCTTAGATATGCTAGAGCGTATCCTGGAGCAGAAAAAGGCAATTCATGCAATGTCATGTCACCATTTCATTGGCAGTAACAGAACACTGGGCAGGGCTGACTGGGCCCTGATGGAACAGGTAGTGACAGTCCTTACGCCTTTCCATGCTTTGACGGAACTTTTGAGCAAAGAGAACGCTAGTCTGGCAGAAGTCATTCCCCTCTTCACGCACCTCTCCTTAAAATTGGATGATTTCCTTTCCCATAGGGAACGCTTGCCTGGTGCTAAGGGTAATATACTTCCAGATGTTGCTGCCCTTCTAACAAGGTTGAAGAAGGACCTTACTAGGTGCAATGAAGAGCGCATGGACAATTGTCCCGAGTTAATGCTTGCCACAATTTGCGATCCTCGAATCAAAGGCAAGTTGGCACTTCGTTCCAATTCTGTCAGTCTCTGAGAAGGGTTAAGTGAGGTGATGATTTAGCACAAGATTAACCCCTTAATGACCAGCCGTGTGCGCACGCGCCTGGCACTTAACGACGGATTTTTCTTCTTCTTCATTCTAGCGAATGACTTCCGGGACTTACCAGGTACGTCCTCTGTCTCTAAGTGACAGTTTTTGCGGGACGTACCTGGTAAGTCACTTGTCACGATGGGGTTAATGTATTTTCAATACACAAATTAGTTTAGACACACATACTGCAGTTTAAACAATCATTGATGTTTATTCTTGATGTAGTATGAAACACTACAATGTATATACACATAGACTTATCTGATATGAGGGGAAATCAGGATAGGAAAACTAGAGAGAGGAATTTGGGTACTAAAGAGGGACAGTAAGGTAGGAGGCTGGTACCAGAAAATGAAACCTTAACCTTTACCCATGTACTAACATAGAATGTGACATGTAGTTTGTCCATGTTCGAGTAGACCACTTATGTTGAGTAGGATGTGACAGGCATGGGTTTTCGATGTTCGAGCATATGCTATATTGAATGACAGGCATGGGGTTTCGATGTTCGAACATATGCTATATTGAATGACAGGCATGGGGTTTCGATGTTCGAGCATATGATAAATTGAATGACAGGCATGGGTTCTCGATGTTCGACGTTTGCATTGTGAGTAAAAGTGACAGCTTTACTAGCTAACCAAGTGGCTCTTTGATGCAAGCTTTCAAGACAGGTCTCTTCTTCAGGCATATTTAGAATGAAGGTTGACTGCAAAATATATGAAAGGTTATTTACAGTTGTAATCTAAACTATTCAGCCCCCATTGCAAATCAGGTTTATTGTCAAAATGTAAAGACATTCAGCTGTATGCAATGAACAAATCATACTAAAGCAATTGAAATAGTTTAACACAATGAGTGCTTCAAGTGGTTTCCCCAAATTCAACTGAAAACGCAACTTATAATGACTTCTCTAGTCTCAAAATTTTCAACCCCCTGAATAGAATTTTACACAAATATGCAAAACAGATGTTGTCTCAAGCACAACTGATGCAACTAATCAAGGGCTTCATTAGTTGCACCAGGTGTGCTTGAGCTGCAGCTGGAACACCTGAAATACCTGAACTGGCTAGGGGTTTGCTGAGTGTCACGTTTGACTGAATGTTAGAAATATGGCTAAGTCAAAAGAATGGTCTAAAAAGTTAAGAGAAGAGATCATCGCTAGTGATGAGCGAGCACCCCAATGGTCGGGTGTTCGGGTGCTCTGACCGAGCACCCCCTGAGGCTCGAGTGCTCGGCCGAGCACCCGAGCCCCATTGAAGTCAATGGGAGGACTCGAGCATTACACCAGGCACCCCCTGCTCTGATGAGGGGAGGGTGCCTGGTCCATAGGAAAAGGGCAGAAAAGGATGGAAACACCACAGAAATGGTTCAGGGACAGCATAGGGAGGATGTCTGATGCATCTTGGACTCCAACATCGCTGCTGGGAACGATCTTTCGCCCGTAGTACGCCATTTTTACAGACTGACCATAAAACACACAAAAAGGAAAATAAAAACGACTTTAGGCGAAAAATTGTTACCAAACAGTATTTGCTGTATATTTACTTGTATATCATCTGCAAATTCTCCCAAAAATTTCCTTGATTTTCTGAACTGAGGCCATGATTAAGAGGGAAACGTGCGCAGAGGCAAATTCTCCCAAAAATTTCCTTGATTTTCAGAACTGAGGCCATGAATAAGAGGGAAACGTGCACAGAGGCAAATTCTCCCAAAAATTTCCTTGATTTTCAGAACTGAGGCCATGATTAAGAGGGAAACGTGCACAGAGGCAAATTCTCCCAAAAATTTCCTTGATTTTCAGAATTGAGGCCATGATTAAGAGGGAAACGTGCGCAGAGGCAAATTCTCCCAAAAATGTCCTTGATTTTCAGAACTGAGGCCATGATTAAGAGGGAAACGTGCGCAGAGGCAAATTCTCCCAAAAATTTCCTTGATTTTCAGAACTGAGGCCATGATTAAGAGGGAAACGTGCGCAGAGGCAAATTCTCCCAAAAATTTCCTTGATTTTATTGAACTGAGGACATGATTAAGAGGGAAACGTGCGCTGAGCTGACCATCTAAAACATTATGGGTGAGGGTCTGCTGCAGAGCTGACCATCCTAAACATTATATGCGAAGGCCCGCTAGTGAGCTGACGCTATAAAACATTATATGAGAGGGCCCGCTAGAGAGCTGACCCAATAAAACATTATATGAGAAGGCCCGCTGGTGAGCTGACCTATATAAAAATTGTCAAACAGGGCCCGCTGGTGAGCTGGCCCTATATAAAAATTATATCACAGGGCCCGCTGGTGAGCTGGCCCTATATAAAAATTATATCACAGGGCCCGCTGGTGAGCTGGCCCTATATAAAAATTATATCCCAGGGCATATGGAAGAGGAGGAGGAGGATGAGAAGATTAAGAGTCAACCATATACCCGTTTTTTGGGTGGAAGGGGTGAATGGGAATACAGAGTATTCACATCATTGTAAATAACATATATAAAGTGAGTTTATGTTCCCCCGGGGCTTTCCTCCAGTGGAGTGGAGAAGTCAGGGGAAATCCAGGCCTTGTTCATTTTTATAAGTGTCAACCTATCAGCATTGTCGGTGGAAAGGCGGATACGCTTATCTGTTATGATGCCACCAGCAGCACTAAATACCCGCTCAGACAGAACGCTGGCGGCAGGGCAGGCCAGCACCTCCAAGGCGTAGAGTGCCAGTTCATACCACGTGTCCAGCTTGGACACCCAGTAGTTGTAAGGCACAGAGGGATAATTGAGGACGCTGACACGGTCTGCTACGTACTCCTTCACCATCTTCCAAAACTTTTCCCTCCTTGTGACACTAGGCTGCGCATCAGGGTGAGGGTGCTGGCGGGGTGTCATGAAGGTGTCCCACGCCTTGGAGAGTGTTGCCCTGCCTTTCTCGGAACTGCTGTGTGCTCCCCTTTTCTCCCCTTCTCTGTTGGCCAAGGTAGCACGTACTCTGCCGCCAGCGTTGTCAGATGGAAAATTTTGGAGCAATTTTTCAACAAGAACCTTCTGGTATTGCACCATTTTGCTTGTCCTCTCCACCGGAGGAATGAGAGATGAGAAATTCTCTTTGTAGCGGGGGTCCAGAAGGGTGAACACCCAGTAATCCGTGTTGTTTAAAATGCGTATAACGCGTGGTCACGGGAAAGGCAGCCTAACATAAAGTCAGCCATGTGTGCCAGAGTACCAACAGTCAAGATTTCGCTGTCCTCACCAGGAGGATGACTCTCAATATCCTCATCCTCTTCCTCCTCTTCTGCCCACCCACGCTGAAGAGATGGAACTAAAGTTCCATGGCTACCCTCTGTAGCGGAGGCAACCGTGTCTTCCTCCTCCTCCTCCTCCTCCTCCGCCTCCTCCAATTGTCGCTGAGAAGACGAAGTGAGGGTGCTCTGGCTATCACCTTGTGTAAGCTCTTCCTCCCCCATTTCCACCTCTTCCACATGCAAAGCGTCGGTTTTAATTGTGAGCAGCGAGCGTTTCAGTAGACACAGAAGTGGGATGGTTACACTGATAATAGCGTTATCGCCGCTCACCATCTGTGTCGATTCCTCAAAATTGAGTAAAACCTCGCAGAGGTCTGACATCCATTCCCACTCCTCACTTCTGATTACAGGAAGTTGAACGGAGAGGCGACGACCGTGTAACAGCTGGTACTCCACTACTGCCCTCTGCTGCTCACAAAGCCGGGCCAACATGTGGAAGGTGGAGTTCCAGCGCGTGCTCACGTCACACAGCAGCCGGTGAGCTGGCAATTGCAAGCGCTGCTGCAGCTTCAACAGGCCGGCCGAAGCTGTAGATGACTTACGGAAATGTGCACACACGCGGCGCACCTTGGTCAAGAGATCATGCACATTGGGGTAGGTTTTTAGAAATCGCTGCACCACTAAATTAAATACATGCGCTAGGCATGGTACGTGTGTGAGCTTGCCGAGCTTCAAAGCCGCCACCAAGTTACGCCCATTATCACACACAACCATGCCTGGTTGCAGGTTGAGTGGCGAGAGCCACTGCTCGGTCTGGTGACTAATCCCCTGCAACAGCTCTGAGGCCGTGTGCTGTTTGTCCCCAAGGCAGATCAGCTTCAGCACGGCCTGTTGACGCTTCCCCACTGCAGTGCTACACTGCTTCCAGCTACTGGCTGATGGGGGAGTGGCGCTGCGTGTAGAGAATTCGGAGGTGGAAACGGAGGAGGAGGAGCCAATAACGTAGGTGCTGGCGGAAACCCTGATGGAGGTAGGGCCCGCAATCCTCGGCGTGGGTAGCACCCGTGCCATCCCAGGGTCCGAGTCGCTCCCAGCCTCCACGACATTCACCCAGTGTGCCGTCAGGGAAATGTAGCGTCCCTGGCCACAAGCACTTGTCCATGTGTCAGTCGTTAAGTGGACCTTCCCAGTAACTGCGTTGGTCAGGGCACGGGTGATGTTACGGGACACATGGTGGTGTAATGCGGGGATGGCACACCGGGAAAAGTAGTGGCGGCTGGGGACCGCGTACCGAGGGACAGCTGCTGCCATCAGGCTGCGGAAGGACTCAGTGTCCACAAGCCTAAATGGCAGCATTTCGATGGCCAGTAATTTGGAAAGGTGTGAGGTTAGTGCTATGGCCTGTGGGTGGGTGGCTGGGTACTTTCTCTTGCGCTCAAATGCCTGGGGTAACGACATTTGGACGCTGCGCTGGGACAGGGAAGTGGATGTGGTCGCTGATGGTGCTTCAGATGCTACAGGTGCAGGGCGGGAGGTATGCGGGCCTGCGCCTTCGACAGGCGATTGGCCGGCACCGAAAACAGGGGAAGAGGAGGCAGTGGTGTGGCCTGCAGACACAGATGGGCAATCCAGGCGTTCCTCCCACTTACTACGGTGCTTGGATGCCATGTGTCGGATCATGCTGGTGGTGGTGAGGTTTCTTGTGTTCATGCCTCGGCTCATTCTGGTGTGGCACAGGTTGCAAACTACAATTCTTTTGTCGTCCGCACTTTCCTTAAAAAAACGCCATACCGCGGAACACCTACCCTTTGGCAAGGTAGATTTACGCAAGGGGGTGCTCCGTGGAACATTTGCGGGCCGGTTTGTGCGGTCCGCCTTCTTTCTGTAGCCACACCACTGCCTCTTCCAGCCTGTTGCGGTGCTGCAGATGGCTCACCCTCAGGACTGCTGTCATTGCTCGGCTCTACACCTTCCCAGGTGGGGTCAGTCACCTCATCGTCCACCAAGTCCTCCTCCACTTCCTCACTCTGATCATCCTCCTCAAGTCTTGATCCCACCACATACTCAGTCATTGACAACTGTATAACATTCTCCTCAACAAGGTCTTGAGACGGAAATAGTGGTTGATTTAATGGCAACTGTGTCTCATCATCATCATCATCATCCACTACTTCCTTTGACCTTAAATGCTGTTCACATCTGTCATCTTCTTGTGATTGGGTAGCCTCTAGAGGTTGTGAATCAGGGCACAAGATGTCATGTTCCTCTGCAAGCGTGCTTGGAGAGAGGGTCAAATGAAGGATTGGTGATGAGACGAGCTCCTCACTATATCCCAGTGTGGGATCACTTCTTTGACCAGACCGTGTATGGTGGGAGGAAGGATGATCAGAGTGAGGATTATGTTGACCAGACTCTTGGCTACTGAGAGTGGACTTGGTGGAAGACAGGGTGGTGCTTAACCGACTGGAAGCAGTATCAGCTGTCATCCAACCGACCACCTGTTCGCAGTGGTCGGACCTCGAGAGTGATGTCCTGCGACGCCCTGTAAAATTAGACATGAAGCTAGGTATGGTGGATGTCTTTCTTTCTTGTGCTCTGGCACCAGGCACAGTTTCTCCGCGTCCTGACCCGCGCCCTGAACTATCAGGATCACGTCCACTTCCCCGTCCCTTTTTACCCGCCTTCTTCATCTTACACGGAATATGTGACTTTAATATTTGAGTTTGAAAACTTAACAGTATTTCTTCCTAGTCTGCAACTGTGCAGAGTACACAGAATAGGCTGCTAAACGGCGGTGACACACACTGAATGGAATATGTGACTTTAATATTTGAGTTTGAAAACTTAACAGTATTTCTTCCTAGTCTGCAACTGTGCAGAGTACACAGAATAGGCTGCTAAACGGCGGTGACACACACTGAATGGAATATGTGACTTTAATATTTGAGTTTGAAAACTTAACAGTATTTCTTCCTAGTCTGCAACTGTGCAGAGTACACAGAATAGGCTGCTAAACGGCGGTGACACACACAAAATGGAATATGTGACTTTAATATTTGAGTTTGAAACTTAACAGTATTTCTTCCTATTCTGCAACTGTGCAGAGTACACAGAATAGGCTGCTAAACTGCGGTGACACACACAGAATGGAATATGTGACTTTAATATTTGAGTTTGAAAACTTAACAGTATTTCTTCCTAGTCTGCAACTGTGCAGAGTACACAGAATAGGCTGCTAAACGGCGGTGACACACACTGAATGGAATATGTGACTTTAATATTTGAGTTTGAAAACTTAACAGTATTTCTTCCTAGTCTGCAACTGTGCAGAGTACACAGAATAGGCTGCTAAACGGCGGTGACACACACTGAATGGAATATGTGACTTTAATATTTGAGTTTGAAAACTTAACAGTATTTCTTCCTAGTCTGCAACTGTGCAGAGTACACAGAATAGGCTGCTAAACGGCGGTGACACACACTGAATGGAATATGTGACTTTAATATTTGAGTTTGAAACTTAACAGTATTTCTTCCTATTCTGCAACTGTGCAGAGTACACAGAATAGGCTGCTAAACTGCGGTGACACACACAGAATGGAATATGTGACTTTAATATTTGAGTTTGAAAACTTAACAGTATTTCTTCCTAGTCTGCAACTGTGCAGAGTACACAGAATAGGCTGCTAAACGGCGGTGACACACACTGAATGGAATATGTGACTTTAATATTTGAGTTTGAAACTTAACAGTATTTCTTCCTATTCTGCAACTGTGCAGAGTACACAGAATAGGCTGCTAAACTGCGGTGACACACACAGAATGGAATATGTGACTTTAATATTTGAGTTTGAAAACTTAACAGTATTTCTTCCTAGTCTGCAACTGTGCAGAGTACACAGAATAGGCTGCTAAACGGCGGTGACACACACTGAATGGAATATGTGACTTTAATATTTGAGTTTGAAAACTTAACAGTATTTCTTCCTAGTCTGCAACTGTGCAGAGTACACAGAATAGGCTGCTAAACGGCGGTGACACACACTGAATGGAATATGTGACTTTAATATTTGAGTTTGAAAACTTAACAGTATTTCTTCCTATTCTGCAACTCTGCACAGTACACAGAATGTGCTGCTAAACTGCGGCGAAGCACACTGAATGGAATATGTGACTTTGATATTTTAGTTTGAAGACTTAACAGTATTTCTTCCTATTCTGCAACTCTGCACAGTACACAGAATGTGCTGCTAAACTGCGGCGAAGCACACTGAATGGAATATGTGACTTTGATATTTTAGTTTGAAGACTTAACAGTATTTCTTCCTATTCTGCAACTCTGCACAGTACACAGAATGTGCTGCTAAACTGCGGCGAAGCACACTGAATGGAATATGTGACTTTGATATTTTAGTTTGAAGACTTAACAGTATTTCTTCCTATTCTGCAACTCTGCACAGTACACAGAATGTGCTGCTAAACTGCGGCGACGCACACTGAATGGAATATGTGACTTTGATATTTTAGTTTGAAGACTTAACAGTATTTCTTCCTATTCTGCAACTCTGCACAGTACACAGAATGTGCTGCTAAACTGCGGCGACGCACACTGAATGGAATATGTGACTTTGATATTTTAGTTTGAAGACTTAACAGTATTTCTTCCTATTCTGCAACTCTGCACAGTACACAGAATATGCTGCTAAACTGCGGTGACGCACACTGAATGGAATATGTGACTTTGATATTTTACAGTTTGAAGACTTAACAGTATTTCTTCCTATTCTGCAACTCTGCACAGTCCACAGAATGTGCTGCTAAACTGCGGCGAAGCACACTGAATGGAATATGTGACTTTGATATTTTAGTTTGAAGACTTAACAGTATTTCTTCCTATTCTGCAACTCTGCACAGTACACAGAATGTGCTGCTAAACTGCTGCGACGCACACTGAATGGAATATGTGACTTTGATATTTTAGTTTGAAGACTTAACAGAATGTGCTCTAATCTGCAACTTTGCACACTAAACAGAATGTGCTCTAATCTGCAACTTTGCACACTAAACAGAATGTGCTCTAATCTGCAACTTTGCACACTAAACAGAATATATTTTTTTTTTTTTTTTTCCCCCCACACAAAATAACCTGCTGCCCCCACACACAGTAGTCCTAAAAAGGACTTTTGGTTCTTTTTTTTCACAATTTTGGTTTTTTTCCTCCCTACACTGCCTTTCCCTTCCTATCCTCAGCTCTCCCTGGCTAAGACTGAGCCGAACTCGATGGTCAGGTGCTATACAGCACCCGACCACGGGTTCTGGCCAGCCAATCAGTGTAATGCCAGCAGCCAACATGGCTGCTGGCATTACACCGATGTCAGAGCCTCCCTGCACGTTTATTGGCTGCGCAGCAGCCGCAAAACGTGCGGGGAGGAGACCCGAACATGGCGGGCGAGCACATGCGGTACTCGTACGAGTACCGCCATGTGCCGAGCAGAGCGATGCTCGAGCCGATCCGAGCATCGGCCGAGCATGCTCGCTCAACACTAATCATCGCCCTTCACAAATAAGGAACATGATACAAAAAGATAGAGAAGGCATTGAATGTTCCTAGAGACACCACTGGAAACATAGTTCGCAAGTTAAAAGTCAAAGGAACAGTGGTTACACTACCTGGATTTCTGAGAAGGCAGAATCAGCGGTATGTCTGGAGGAAGAAGAATGAAGCATACGCTGAAAAGAACACTCTACCTACAGTTAAGCATGGTGGTTGCTCGGTGATGCTCTGGGGCTGCTTTGCATCCTCTGGCACTGGAAACCTGCAGCATGTAGAAGACAAGATGGATTCATTGAAGTGTACGGAAATCATAGGAGAAAACATCATGCTGTCTGTGAGGAAGCTGAAGCTTGGGCTTCATTCGACCTTCCAACAGGACAATGATCCCAAGCATACCTCAAATTCCACCAAGGCTTGATTGCAGAAGAAGTCAAAGAAGATTCTACAGTGGCCATCACAGTCACCTGACTTGAACCCCATAAAAAATCTATGGTGGGATTTGAAGAAGGCAGTTGCAGCACGCAAACCCAAGAATATTATTAAACTGGAGGCCATTGCTCATGAGGAATGGGCTAAGAATCCTCATAAATGCTGCCAGAAGCTGGTGTCTGGCTATGCCTCTCATTTGCAGCAGGTCATAACAGCAAAAGGGTGCACTACTAAGTACTAAATGCTTGCCATGAAGGGGTTGAATAATTTTGAGACTGGAAAAGTCATTATAAGTTGCATTTTCAGTTGAATTTGGGGAAACCACTTGAAGCATTCATTGTGCTGAGTTATTTCAATTGCTTTTGTTTGATTTGTTCATTGCAAACAGCTGAAAGTCTGTAAATTTTGACAATAAACCTGATTTGCAACGGGGGTTGAATAATTTTGATTACAACTGTACTCATGCAAAGCGAATGGGAGATTATTTGACTACCAGTGGACAACGGAACAAGATCAGTAGTCAAAAGGTGTTTGTGTGATTCTGCAATTAACAGCAGACAATGGTACAATGCTGAGATGGCAGACAATGTATGCATGGTTAGACAACTACCAGTGAAAGTGGTACTTGGCTGGGCTGGCACAGTGTATGTATGTTTCTGTGACTTTCAGTGGGCAGTGGAATGAAGTTGGGGGTCAGACAGTTTATGTGGGTTCTGTGATGACCAGTGGAACTAGTCAGACAGTGTTTGTGTGGGTCTGTGGCTACTAGTGGAGAACGGAACAAGGCTTGGGTGTAAGACAGAGTATATGTGGTTCTGTGACTACCAGTGGATGAGATGAATAAGGCTGTGTTGTCAGACAGTGTATGTGTGGTTCCGTGTATGTGTGGTTCCGTGTATGTGTGGCTACCAGTGGGACAGTGGAACAAGACTGTGTGTCAGACAGTGTATGTGTTGTTCTGTGAATACCAGTGGACAATGGAACAAACCTGGGATGTCAGATAGCGTATGTGTGGTTCTGTGACAACCAGTGCATGGTGGCACAAGGCTGGACTGTCAGTGTATATGTGGCTCTGTAACTACCAGAGAAACAAGGCTGGGGTGTTAATGCATGTTTGATTCAAGTCTGTGTTGTCAGACAGTGCATGCGTGGTTCTGTGACTTACCAGAAGGACAGTGGGACAAGGCTGTGGTGTTAGGCAGACTATGTTTGACTTCTGCTGTTCCCATGAGGCATTCCTGAAGTTCCCGCATACACTTCATCATGCATACATGCTTCTTCAGTCATACAAACTTGCATGCCTGCATGCACACACACATTCCCTCCTTTGCAATGTGTAGAAGGAATTCATGGAAAGGGGCTTCCCCTTGAAGGTGGAGGTCCCGCTTCGCTTAGAATCTCTATACGCTGTAGAACAGTGGTTCTCAAGTGCGGCCACCATGGCCACATGTGGCCACCAGCGATGTTGCATGGGGCCACCATGACAAATGTGCTCATGGTGGTCACATGCAGCCATCAACCCCGTAGTGGACAGCCTCCACAAACCTTTTCTGAATGTGCTGATTGGAACCAGGCCTGAGAAAAGCAGCAGTAAATCAGCTGTGGTGGGCTTGATCTCAGGTGTGTCTGGACTGGCTGATAGGAGTGGAGGGACGTTTCTCCCACCAGCCAATCCCTGTCTTGTCAGACATCTCGTGTAGGGGCACTGCACCATAGTAAAAGCAGACGGGGCCGGATTTAGAATTAGGCAGAGTAGGCATCTGCCTACAGGCGCACCCAACAGAGAGGCGCCTGTCACTGGGATCACGTGTGTTTTTTTTAATTTTGTTTTTAATTAAATTCGCCTGAGTCACCTCCCCGCCTGGCTCCATGAAGACAGGTCTGTGCCTCCTTCTTTGGCACAGACCTGTAGCTGCTTCGCTTCCTCGTCAGGTTTTTAGTAATACAGAGTGCTGGGAGATGACATTATCTCCCAGCGCTCTGCATTACTGAAGACCGCGCAGGAGCTCCAGCAGCTACAGGTCTGCAGAAGGAGGAGGCACAGACCTCTCTTGCCGCTGGACCACCAGGGAAGAGGTAGGAAATAGACACTGGGGCAATGTGAGGGTAATATGGAGATGATGGGGGCAATGTGGAGATGATGGGGGCATTGTAAGGGAAATATAGAGCTGATGGGGACAATGTGGAGATGATGGGGGGTATTGTGAGGGCAATTTGGAGATGATGGGGAGCAACATGGAGATTTTGGAGCATTGTGGAGGTGTCCAGTGCAGATGGCCCTGTGTGTGTGTGGGGGGGGACGCTTCAGATTTCTGTGCCTACAGGCTCCTGAGATGTAAATCCGGCCCTGAAAGCAGAGCATGCCAGGATGGATGATGCCATAGCAGACTGGCAGCTGACTGGACTACAACAGGTGACCTTTTAAAATTATATGCTAAATGGAACTGGTGTAAGTCAGTGTGTGGTTCTGTGGGTACAAGTCACAGTGGGACAAAGCTGATGGGGGTATGGCTGCCACTGCAGTGGGGTTACTATATGAATGGTTCTTTGGCTATTGTGGAACAAAGATGAAGGTGTAAAAGTGCGGTTCTATGGCTACTGTGGGACAAGGTTTGGGGGTCATTTTGTGTGGTTATATGGCTACTAGTGCAACTGGACAAGGCTGAGGAGTCAGTATGTGTGGTCCTATCGCTACCAGTGCAAGGTTGGGGGTGGATGTCAGTATGTGTGGTTCTATGGATACCAGTTCAGTGGATCAATGCTGAGGAGTCAATATCTGCCGTTCTATGGCTACTAGTGCAGTGGTACAAGGCTGGAGGGTCAGTGTGTGTGTGTGATTCTGTGGCTATCAGTGCATTGGTACAAGGCTTGTGGATTAGTATGTGTGGATCTATGGCTGTGGGACAAGACTTCTGGGGGTATGGCTACCATTGCAGTGGGGTCAGTATGTGAGTGGTTCTATGGCAATTGCTAGTCAAGGATGGGGGTCTGCATGTGTGGTTCTATGTCTACTACGGGACAAGGCTAGCGGAAGTCAGTGTGAGTGTGTGGGTGTCTCTATGGCTACTGTGGGACAAGAATGGGCGTCAGTGTGGGGTTCTATGGCTTCCAATGTAGTGCACAAGGCTGGGGAGGTCAGTATGTGCAGTTCC
Organism: Rhinophrynus dorsalis; assembly: GCA_037306005.1. NCBI lineage: Eukaryota > Metazoa > Chordata > Amphibia > Anura > Rhinophrynidae > Rhinophrynus > Rhinophrynus dorsalis. The sequence continues at coordinate 44,015,885 of CM074720.1, forward strand.
ATCATGGATACCAGTCAAGTGGTACAAACCAAAGGGTCTTATTCATCAAGCTAAAGAGTAGAAAAAGGGGAGTATGAATTATTAATTCTGGGCAGGAGAGAATATTATCTGAGCAAAAAGAGGGTTCTGGCAGGGCAAAGAGTGTGTGTGTGGTGGGGTTGTACTGGGGCAGAGTGGTTGTGGCTAGAGAAAGAGGATTATGTTTTTGCCAGGAATCCATTTGGGCTGGGGTGTTAGATCCTGGCAAGGGGAATTATATTTGTGCAAGGCTGTTATGACTGGACAAGTGACAGTTTGGCTAGTGGAAGAAAATGGATTATGAATGAGTACTGGGGGATGAAATACAGTACATATAACCAGTAACTAGTAAGTTTTAAGAACCTTGCAATTCTATGTGGATTCTAAAATGTTTGTATTGTAATATGATACAAATGTATTGTTGTTGCACATATTTATATGCGATTTATGTATGCATTAATCATACTGTACCACTTGCACAAGTAATCTGCTAGTGTGGATACCAGAACATGGCAGGGGTCACATTGGCAGCCACCAGAAAAAATTCCTTTGAGAAGCACTGCTGTAGAACATTCCGCAAGGGCCAGGAAATCATTACATAAAGGCAACTTCAAATACAATGCAGATATACCACACTGCGGCATGATGGACACCTAAGTCAGTCAATTAACCCTTTAAATGCCAGAAGGGTACGCAATGCATTGCAAAGCAGTGAATTGTGTACCTCTCTGGCACTCAAAGGGTTAAACAAATTTAGGTTCCTATGTTCAGAAGAAATCTGGGGTCATTTTGGTGCAAACCAACTATAGATTCTAATAATTTAAATGAAGCTTTTAACCCTTGAGTGCCAGAGGGGGACGCAACATAAGCCTTTGGCACTCAAAGGGTTAATCCCTTGAATGCAACAGGGGTCCATATTTCAAAGTTTAGTTTTTATTCTTCCCTATCATTCCATTGGATCGCTCCAGATCTGCAATAGGTTTTATTAAAAAAAATAATAATAATAAAAAATAAATGGTGCAATTCCCGAATTCCCATAGACGTATAGAGTTTTTATGCCCCCCTCCCAGCATTTGAGAAGAGCTCCATTTAATACATCAGGATTTTTATTTTGACCCCCCCCCCCCTGTGCTGCAGTTGGTTTGCGCCTGGATAGGTACATTCTGCTTTTAACCCCTTGAGTGTCAGAGGACTCAAAGGGTTAAACAATCGCTCCACAGGACCCTAAGAGTCTCTTATTCCTAAAGTAAAATTCCCCTTCAAATCAAATCAAGAACAAAGGAACAAATTGGTGCAATGTTCCATCCCCATCTTTTCAATATGGAGCAGATGTGCAGCTATGGGGGAATTATTCTCAGTATTAATGTGAGCTCTGCAGTCTGTGCTGAGCAAAGTACTGACACTGAACAGGTTAATGTGATCATAAATGATAAATGATCCTATGAGTGAGATCTGACTGAAAGATATCTCACTATGGGATTGGTATCATTTACAATAGGGGACAGATGGCTAGAATCAATATCACTCAGAGAGCGTCTCCTTAGCATTCCCCAGAGAGGTCAATGTATAAGGAACTGGAAGTGAGGATATTATATAGCTACCGGCCTGCATCTTCCCAAGTGTAATTGTGGCCACAATTACCACAGTTAACCCTTCCCATAGTTCCAGGTGCTGTTAGCTCCTTGGAGGTTATGCATTAAAGGGATAGTAATAGATGGATAAAGCTGCAGCTCCAATTGATCCTCCTATAACCTTGGTCACGTAGCTCTGTATTTCAATATTTTGGAATGATGAGGATGATTTTATGCTCTGATAAAAGAGGACGTTCTTAGCTGACATCATTTTATTTTCATAATAAATGGACAGATTATTCGCCAGCAAATCTAAACTTGACAGTCCAGTTGGTGTGCTAGTTGTTCCTCATTTTAGAATTAGCGGAGAATCTAATAACTAATATTAATTGAATCCCATCATGCACCTGCAGGTATGGCAGCCGATCAAAGATTTCCTGGCACAAAGTCACGACTGACACGTACAATGACTTCAGGAGTTTAGACAAGTAATGGATTTGTATGGAGCATGCTGGGAAATAATGATTAACTCTTTCATAGACTGAGAAGTCAGACGTATTAATAGCACCTCTGTCAGTAGTTTTTTTATTTTCAGCTGTGTTTATTGTATACATATACACTGATACTGTACAACAAACAGTAAGGATAATGTACTAACTGGATTAAAGGGATAGTAATAGTTAAAATTAAAAAAAAATATATGTTGTAGGGTTTATACCCCTGAGTAAAACAATGATACTCCCATTGCTGAAAGGTGTTTTATTCAAAAGTTATTACAGCTCAAAGCTTAATTTTTTAGGTGCAATATCACAGTGGCCTGAAATTGTAACTGTGGCGCTGTTGCTACACCATCCTATGGAGATTTATGGTCCCGGGACCAGAGCTGTCCATAGTATGGTGTAACAACAGCACCACTATATCATTTCAGGTCACTGTGATACTGCACCTAAAAACTTCAACTTTGAGCTGTTGGATACCCATCTGGCCACAAAGGGTTAAAAGAGCAGTAAACTTTTTTATGAAAAATATATATTGTATGGAGTTTCACGTTGAGTAAAAAAGTGTACTCCCACTGCTGAGAGATGCATATTTCCAGAGTTATTACAGTTTAAACCTGTGTTTTTATATTAGCAGTGCCCTCTAGTGTTCAAATCCCAATTAGTTTTTCTGTTACGTTCTAATGGAGAAGGACATCAATGACATACAGTTCTCCATAGAATGTGATTGCAAACTGCTGAGTCACTTCCTGTCAGAACAATCAAGAAATAAACACAGTAAATTCACTTCCTGATTATTTGAACTGTTATAATCCATACTATAAAGGAAAAGCTGGTCATTTGACCAGCAATTCTCCAGACATGCCACACACACCCCAAGGCGGTCAGGAAGAGGAGATAGCACATCTCCTCCAATCACATTTCTCCATCCATTCACAGGGGCGTGATTTTCACAGGAGTCTCATGGGGCCGATTTCCAATCCACACACAAACATTTTCCCCTAGGCCTATTTCATTCAATCTGGATCTGTGGGAATTGAATCTCTTATGTAATGCTTGTCCAGTTTCTCCCACATACAGAGCTGTTGGGCATTTTGCACACATGATAAGGTATATTACATTGGGTGATTTACAGGTGAAGGTACCATTGATCTTATGGTGTAACTGGGTGTTTGGAATTGGTATGTTGTCCGTGGTGTAAATGTGTGCATAGGTTTCACATCTCTTTTGTAGGCAGGGAGATGTGACATTTTTTGTATTTTTATTCAGGGCACTCCTCACCATCAGTTGTTTCAAATTGGGAGGCTGTCTGAAGGAGAGTAAGGGAGGTTGTGGGAATATGTTCTTAAGTCTTTCATCCGTATGTAATTTCGTTTGATGTTCTCTTGATATTTTGCGTAGCACTTCAACCTGGGGGTGGTAAGTGACCACCAGTGGCACCCGGTTTCCCTTATGTTGTTCTTTGTAGCGCAACAGATTTTTTCTTGGTACTTGGGTAGACTTCTGTATCTGACTGTCAATAATAGTTGCTCTGCCGCCGTGTTTTATAAAGTCTCCTCTGAGTTTCTGGAGGTGCTTGTCACGGTCCATCATGTCAGAACAGATGCGGTGGTATCTGATGGCCTGGCTGTATATGATGGAGTTCTTTGTGTGTTTTGGGTGGAAGCTATTGTTTTTCAGGTAGGTTGGTTTGCGGTATAGGGATGTGTGGATGGAGTTGTTCTGAATACTGATAGTTGTGTCAAGGAAGTTAATGTTATGTTTGTGCGTGAGTGACTGAGTGTTAGGTTGATTTTGGGGTAGAATGTATTGTAATTCTCATGGAATTTGAGAAGTTCCTCTTCACTGGCGGTCCAGATGATAAGAATATCATCTATGAATGTCAGAGTGATCCCAAGCATTCTCCCTTTCACTAAGATAAACCTACCCTCAGGGTCAACATCTGTGTCTAGTGTGTCCCATGGAAGTGAGTTGCATTCGTTATTGTGGGTGCTGAGGAGTACCACTGGTGTTGGCTAATGGTGGGATAGGAACCCTTCTTAAAAATACATCTCTTGTATGAAAAATATCTTGGTGCACTCACGGATGGCATCCCTCAACAACATGCTACACTTCTTTGGCACAGTCAGACCCCGCTTGTTGCGAGAACAGCAGTGAATATCAATGGCCTTAGCCATAGATAAAGGGTAGAGTCAGGGAAGCCGGTACCTCCCCATAATGAAACCCAAGGGAATGGGGAGGGAAGAAAGAAGAGGGAGGGAAAGAGAGAAGTGAGTGGGAATAAGCCACCATAGTGGGAAAAAGGAATGGAGAAGAAAGCAGAAGAGATGACAAAAGCAATAGAACAACAAATCAATGACGACAGTAGAAAACCGCAAATGGTGGATAATGTCTGGGAGGGCTAGGGGGACATCTCGCCCAGGCAGTGGAAAGGTCAAAGACTCTGCACACTCCATTGGAAATTAACTTGGCCAGGACCAGATGACCAGAATAAGGATTAATGTACTGAAAAGTCTGTAGCAACAGGCAACGACTCACAGGTACAGGCAGGGAGACCTCGGAATGGGGAGGGGGAGCCAGGAGAGGAGGACATAAGGCCAGCAAGTAGAAACACTGTGACGGTCCATTCAGACTGGATCTCATTCGCGGTCCTAACGGCTCCTCGCATGGAGCCCCACCCCCGGAGCCCACACTCTGCCAACCCTGGGCCGCTCCGCTAACATGGGAATCTCGGCCTGTCTCCAAAGTGCAGTAGCCAACAAGAGTATATATAACCATATATATATGAGAGCATAATTGGTAAATGGGTGAAATCAAGTGGCCTCCTGAGGCAATATCACTACTGAGCAATAACAAGAAAGGAGTAAATCTCTAGAAGAGACTAACATCCGTCATATGCAGGACCATCAGGGAAGGGAAAATGTGGACAAGGAAGGGTGGGAGGGTTTGACCACACCAGTGGCTACGTGTCCCGGCTGGACAGTCTCCCATAGCTGTAAGCGGGTGTAAGCTTACAGCCACCCCAGCTAAGGGCCCAATGATGTAGCCCTATAGGCAGTGAATAGGCTTCCCGGACCCAAAGGGAAGGGGGAGGGAGGGAAGGTCCAATTGGTAACTAGAGGCCTGACGGTGACACAACATGCTATGAAAGAGCCACAGTCAGAATCCCATACATTTAAGTAAACAGTTGCACAGCAGGATACATAGTCAATAATGGCAAAAGAGGAGACAACATGGTGCAAGTAGCAATAAATACAACAGCATAGTTACATGTGGGGGTGACATGGGTGAACAGGCCCAAGCTGCACCACCAACCAAAATGTCCTCCCAGCAGTGGGCACAGGAACCATCCCATAGAGAGAAGACTCCAGAGTGAAGGCAGGGGAGCATTAGCAGTGAGTCCCGGAGGGCTGCCAACAGTCATACATTAGGCAGGATCTGCCTGGCCCTCAAGTACAGCAGTGATCCAACCAGAAGGAGCAAATCAAGGCTCAGTCACATGTACCTGAGACTTCTTGGAGAGAGAGCATTATTCCACACTCGCTTCTGCTTTCCCAAGGGTTGCGGGTCAGGTGAATCAGCAGGGTCCCCCGACATGGTGGCCATAGTATCCACAGCCAAGCATGGTATCTGTAGGGCCGCGCAAACAGTGTCAACCTCGTCTAGGGATCAGATGAATGCTGTGGTCTCCCCTTTCTGTGCTTGAAGGAGAAAAGAAAAGCCCCATTTATATTTTATCGCAAGCTTAATCAAATGCTCAGTGAGCAGTTTCAGGGCTCTCCACTGTTGTAACTTATAGGGAGAAACGTTGTAGATATGAATCTTGATCCTTTCATGTAGTAGCAGCTCGGACTTCATGCCTTTCTGCAAGATTAGCTACTATTCTGGGTAACGTTGTAAGCAGCAAATTAAGTCTCGAGGGTGTTGATTAGGGCTTCTTCTAGCTTCTTAGCACTCTATGGACTCTGTCTAACCGGACCTCATTCAGGCTTTTGGAATATGGCTTGAAGGGTAGCTTCCAAGGCCTTGTTGGGTATTGACCCCGGTAGGCTCTTAATGCATAAATTGGACCTGCATCCGCAGTTATATAATTCATCTAATCTATATTGTAAGCTGGTGATCTTACCCTACTGTTCTAGGACATATTGCTCCAGAGAATGTAGTTGTTCATGACAGGTTTCACTGTCAGTTTCTAAAGTGCGGATTTGCTGGCCCAGCTGCACAACTTCAGATTTCACCTCTGCAATTTCACGCTTAAAGGGATAGTAATACTTTGTTTTATCTTTATTTTATTTTGTAGGCATTAAAAAAACATGAAGAACGATATAAGTCTTATCTCTCAAACCTTTATGGTTTAAGAGATATTCACAAGCAAAGTATCCCCCACCCCTGTTCAGCCAGATCAGAAGGAGGTGCCCAGGTAGACTGCAGAGAGGGACAATCTTCAATTAAGATAAGGGAAAAAGCTGAAAAACTTGTCAAGGGGGGAAGGGCTTTCATTCTTTTCATACAAAGAAGTTTGTCCCCTGCTGTTATCTGTCTGGTCTTACAACCAGATTCACATCTGAGAAGATATGGCTTACACTAGGGAAAAGGGACGGGAGGGGGAAATTTTGATTGTGAATATCTCTTAAACCATAAAGGTTGGAGAGATAAGACTTATATCGTTCTTCATGTTTTTTTAATGCCTAAAAAATAAAATAAAGATAAAACGAAGTATTACTATCCCTTTAAATGTGGCTTTAAAGTCATTGAATAAGTCAAAGAGGTCTGCTTTTATCGGCAGGTCTCATAAGTGCAGTGCATGCCGTCAGTCATCGTGCCCTGGTGGGATATAGCTGAATTCTTCACTCCCAAGCTCTGTATTCTTTCTCGGTTGGAGAGATGTACACATGGTCCCCGCCAGCACTGGCCTACTCGGTGTCAACCTCTGCACGACTGAAGAATCCACTGCTCCGGAACCCTCACAAATGGGCAGCAACATCCTCGTAGTTCGTTTAGATATGTTACCGTTTACACTGCATCCATCTGTCCCGGCACCTACGCTTCCACCTTCTCCCACACATGCACGTTCTTCCAGGTTTTGCTTTTCTCCCTGCACATGCATGCAGCTGTTTCCACGTTCTTAGCAGCACGTGCGCGGACGAGCCTCCATCTCTTTGGCCAGCAAGTAGCCACTCGTGGGTTGTCAAGTTTGCCCCCGATGGTGGGCCTTGCTATTAGCTCCTTGTCCTTTTTAAACGGAACACCAGTTCCACAACCACTGTTAGTCTTTGTTCCTGTAGTCCTGCTTGTCTGGAGTTTTGTTTTGGCTGAGATTCTGACCACTTTTGATCCTGATCCTTGGCATCTGAATCCCTCTATCCCCTTGACCACAATTCTGCCTGCTAACTTGGCGCTACGTTTTCTCGTCTGATTTTGACCTGGCTATTGCTAACTATTCTTTGCTCCAGTTCCCGGTCCAGTTCTGTTCCAGTAGTTATCTTCTGGTTCTGGTTCTTCACAGATCCCAGTGTACTCCCATCCTGGTAGCACCCTGGCTCAACTGGGGTGGAACAATTGGGTTTCGAGACCAGGACCTATACCAGGCTTCGGCTGCAGCAAGGGAGTACATGGCACGCCATCACTGAACCCAAGCCTCACTCCCTAGAAAAGCACTCAAGCTACTGAACCAGTTCTAGGCCTATGCGGATCTCTACTCCCCGTGTAGTGACAGATGGCTTTAAGGATCATCTGAGGATGTTTGGCATATCGCTGCACAAACTGATGTGGGGCTAAGGCCCTTTTATATTGTGAAATCCCCAGTGTGGTCACAGAGCTAACTTAAAAAACAATCCTCTCGGTTGTGCGCCAGTTCCTCCCCGGGCCTAATATAATTTTTACTGTGTAAATATCTAAATTCTACATGTGCTAACGCTAGCTGATTATATCCTGTTTCTACAGAGATGAAAGGTTACTTTATGCAGATATGTTCTTGGTTGCTGTTGCAGGGCAATTATATAATTAGAATTTCTAGATTCCTGACATCAAATTACAGTTGTATTAACCTTTTAACTAAATGCCAGCTATGTGAGCTTAGAGTAGGTTTGAAATACACTGTGTGACTCTCAGAGGGTTAATGCAGGTTTTAATAATTATTTGGATGTTTGCTAAAGTGAAATAAAAAAGTGAGAACAGCTGAAAGTGTTTGGTAACGGTCTGGTATAAAATAAACTACGATTGTTCCTGTGATGTTGGCAATATTGAGGTCTCTCTATTTTCTATGAAATAATATTGTAAAATGTCCCCCTCCCGGCTCTTCTACTTACATCAGTCTTCTCTGCCTAGGAGCTGAAAGTGGATTGCGAGGAGGGACAATATTCTGTATCAGGAAAAATCTGCCCTCCTTCGGGAAGGCAGGGTTTTCCTTAAACTGATAAAGGGAAGATTGTCCCTCTCTGCAATCTGACTGGTTAGCTGAACGGATTCCGCATCTGAGGTGTGATGGCTTACATTAATGAAAAGGGGCAGGAGGGGGACACTTTATAATATCATTTCATAGAAAACAGAGCGATCTCAAGACTGGCAACGTTGCAGAGCACTATTTTACACTATATGGAAGCATCGTAGCTAATTTTATACTGAACCATTACTATCTCTTGAAAGTCAACCACAAACATGGGCAAAAAATTAATTATTTAGGGTAGTTTGGTGCTTGTTTGTATTAGTCTAAAAAGGGATAGTAATGTTTCACAAAACAGCAGCTCCAATTAATCTTCATAGTATTTGAGCCCTGGAGAGTGTTATTTCAATACTGTCAGAGTTGTAGTTCAAGAGTAATTGAATGATAAATTAAATTTTTGGACACTCCCATCCCCACATCCATCCTTGATACTCTGGGTGCTTGGACTTGAAGATGGCTTTGTACATTCCCTCCAGTAAGCTGAGATTTTATTGACAGCCATAAGCCATGAAATAGCAGCTGAAAACAAAGTGTAAAAGGTTAGATTTTGAAATATTATATGTAACCCCTAGACCACTGGTGGGCAACATGAGGCCCTTCAGCTACAACCAGACAACAAATTCCATCATTCCCATCAAGCAGTAACTGGGGGGAACTCGCATTCGCCCACCCCAACCATAGCGATATCTCCAAGACATTAAAAAGATTTACACATATATCATTTACTTTATTTAAATTAACCCTTTAAGGACCAGAGAGCTGAGCAACATATTGTGAAGCAATGCGATGCACATCTCTCTGATGCTTAAATGGTTACACAGCTTTATAATACAAAACAGAACCCTATAAACTTCATTCAGGGACTCTCTTTTTTTTTTTTGTCATACGTGTAACGAGCCGTAGGCTGCTACTGGAGGGCCTTTATCCTCTTCTACAGAACTTCATGAGAAAGGAACTGTGATTCACACACTGTGTTGGCCTACAGGGCAAGCTAATAAAGAACTTGGAGCTTTTTCTTTAAAAAGTAGGCCCGCACAGGATTGACTACTGGGTCCTGCTGACATAGGGCGCTGTCATCAGGAACAAGGACTTTTGCATGGGGCAGGTAGGCAGCCCATTTGTTGGTCACCCCGGTTCAGGACATCTGTCGCTTCCATGCCTATTGACTGGAGGGCCGGCCCCGTGTAATTGGGCTAAGGGCAGGTAATTCTAAGCTCCCATAGAGGATAATGGCCTGGGTCCGGATTGGTCCCTGTGTCTTGTTGGTCTAATTTCCATTGGCTGGGATTTGGAGTGAAAAGATTGAATTATGTAGAATGCCCTTTTGCTGTATGTAGTCCCCTTGTGCCCTTTGTTCCCATGTGTTCTCATTTTTATGTCCCCATTGTGTTTGATGTGTATTGTGCCCACACAATATTGTTCCCCATTTGTGCCTTTTGTACTCAATCCATTGTGCATTGTATACCTATTCTGCTTAAATGAGCTGTGTTGCCAACAATAAAGTGTGTCACTTGTGTTTGAAACTACAAGGAGTCCTGTGTCATTACTCTGTACGGTTAAAGGTCCCCTTTGACCCCCATCCAGGAAAATCTGTGTTTGTGACTTCCCCAGCTTGACTGCTCCCCTTCATCCGGCTGTAGGAGAGGGACCCCCGGAACGATGGCCCAAGACAACCCGACATCTTGGGTTCCCATTATAATACCTACAAACAAACAGCACCACATGGGACAGATACAAATTCCTAAAATCCCCAATGATATTAATAGGGCTGAATTGGTTAAACACCCAATTGAAAGGATCAGCAATGTATTTTTATAACAAAATATTATACTGCTTTTCCAGAAGAGTAAAACAAGGGAAAACCCACAGCTTGGAGATGCTTGTGATGAAGGTCTTACAATTAAATTCTATGGAGAACTGTAGCCAGTGGCTCCCTTCTACCAAATAATGTAATAGAATAACTTTCTGGGCACAAGGGGAATGTTTGGCCACCAGGAGGCACTGTTGCTAACAGATTATTTAAAAAAAACCCAAAACAAATTGAGTTGCAATAACTGGAATAACGATATATAATAATATATATTAATGATAAAATGTTCCTGCTCATTTAAAGCAATGGGAATGTTCATTTGTTCCCCTGTGGATCAGTTGGTTTGCTCCGGAATTGATTCTCTTTTTCCTTTGTGTAAAAGCTTTTTATCTTATTTATCTACTGTCCAGCAAACACAGCGAATGTCATAACCAATATAGATACAGTCTATTTCCAACAGAAATGTTCCCGCAGTGATTCACCTTTTGCAGTTAGTTATAAATAGTTTCTTCTAGTAAGGAGGGAAGCCTTCCTAGCGCTTGCCGTATTCGGAAGCAATAATTTAGGTGGAGCCCATGGCCTGGAAATAATATGAAGTGACTGCTGGATACAGTACAGATTCGTTTAACTCCAGGAACTAAGTCATCTAGCACAGCTTCATCTGCACTCCGAGAAGGAAAATAGAACCATATAGGCCTTCTTTACATTGGTGACTTGAGCACAGCATTATTTAACCCCATCGCGACATTGGACTTGCCAGGTACGTCACACAAAAATGTCACTTAGTGACAGAGGACGTACCTGGTATGTCCCATAAGTAATTCGTTATAGTGGGAAAAAAAACAACCCGTCGTTAAGTGCCAGCCACGTGCACGCGCGGCCGGCCACTAAGGGCTTAAAGTGAATTAACACCTCCTAAATATAACAACCCTCCACTTACCTATGACTTACTTATGGTCAGAAAATCCCAATGCCCACAACAAAATTTGCCCTTGGGCCTTTCTTCAACCAGTCCTGGATGCTATATCCATACTTAGAGGTGGACGTGAGCGTTGGTAGCCATGACCACAGGACATCAAACTGTGCTCACTGTGCATGGTAATCTTAAACATTTAACCCTTTGAGTTTCAAAGAGGTATCCAACGGATTGCAAGACAATTAGTTGGACATCTCTCTGGCATTCAGAGGGTTAACCTTTTGGTGCCAGAGGCTTGGGCCATTTCTTAGACCCTGTAGGCCGGACACATTTTCAGCATTTTTGCTATCCATCTGTTTAGGTATGATTCCCTTAGGTAACGCTCTAGTTATGAACAAAGGGATTGTCTGCACATCTAATCCTGACTTGTACAAATAAATAACCTATGACTTACTATAAATAACAGTGGGGAATTAGTTACACGTTTTTAGCCAAAGGCATGGGAAGCCTGCCTGCCCCGTCAAGGCACCTCTGATTCAGGCAAATCCCAATCTGCCTACAATCTGTAAACATGTGTTTAGTATAATGCAATTAAAAACAACTTTACCTCTACTGTGAGCAAAACCCTTGTGAGTGAAATGAGGGAGGTATTTACACCCTCCCTAATCAGCTGCATCGATGCTACTAACCAAGAGAGGAGGAGCCAAAACCTCTCAAAATACATACAAATACTATAAAATATCCAGATTCCTGGCACCCTCAAAATAGCCACTATTAGTAGTGTTCAAATACTTACATATGTGTATGACCAGAAGGGCATTTCTTGGCTAAAAGTCAGAATTCGATGCGCAGACAATCCCTTTGTTCATTATGTATATGCAGCCAAGAAATGCCCTGCTGCTCTCCTGACCATACACATAGGTAACTATTTGAACACTACTAATAACGGCTATTTTGAGCTCTCCAGGAATCTGTATATTTTAAACTTTCTAGTTATATAAGAGAAACTATATATTGTTTTTTTCAAAACAAATTGAGCTGAAGCATGGTTCCTCACATGACTTACATTATGCAACATGCAATGCCTGCAGCCAGCTATGCAAGTCTACCAGAGACCCAGGCCCGCACTATACTGGGTGTCTGATCACCAGGGGAAAAGACGAAAGAATAGTCAGACAGAGCCACAAGTCAGCACCAGAGGGGGTAGTCAGACAAGCCGGGTCATACACAGATCAGGTAGCCAGCCAGAGCCACAAGTCTGCACCAGATTGGATGTCCACTATTAGGGGTTAGGCAAAAGAACAGTCAGACAGAGCCACAGGTCAGCACTAGAATGGATGGAAGACAAGCCAGGTCATACACGGAGCCCAAGGTAACAGAATGTCACAAGTTTTAGGTAAAAATCAATTTTATTGAAATAATAAATTGATAACGTAGGATGGCAATCACATACATACAGATATAATCAGAATATAACAAAGACAGAAGGCAGACTTTACCGGTCCTGTCAATATACCGGACAGGACAGTCTGAAGTAATAGAATGTTAGGCTCTACCGGCCTTGCCAATACCGGGTAAGGCAACCTGCAGATGGAATAGCATAACGGTTCTACCGGCCTTACCAAATTACCGGGCAAGGCAGCCTCAATAGATTCACAATGTAGGCTCTACCGACCCTGCCAATACCGGGTAAGGCAACCTCAGATGGAATGTGGCAAAAGGTTCTACCGGCCTTACCAATACCGGGCAGGGCAGCCCAGAGATAGTAGCAGCAGTCAGATGGTAATGGCAAATTGACAGGATCGTAAGCAACCCAGTGTACACACACTGAGACCAACAGGGGAATCATAAAGCCGCAAGACTTTGGAGCAAACCAGCGTCCGCACGCTGGGACCAACACTGAATTGTATAGCCGATAGTCTTTGGAGCAAACCAGTGACCGTACACTGGTGTAACAAGCGAGTTTGTATAGCCGCAAGGCTTTGGAGCAAACCAGTGACCGCACACTGGTGTAACAAGCGAGTTTGTATAGCCGCAAGGCTTAGGAGCAAACCAGCGTCCGCACGCTGGGACCAAAACAGGATTGTATAGCCGATAGGCTTTGGAGCAAACCAGTGACCGCACACTGGTGTAACAAGCGAGTTTGTATAGCCGCAAGGCTTTGGAGCAAATCAGTAACCGTACACTGGTGTAACAAGCAAGTTTGTATAGCCGCAAGGCTTTGGAGCAAACCAGTAACCGCACACTGGTGTAACAAGCAAGTTTGTATAGCCGCAAGGCTTAGGAGCAAACCAGCGTCCGCACGCTGGGACCAACACAGGATTGTATAGCCGATAGGCTTTGGAGCAAACCAGTGACCGCACACTGGTGTAACAAGCGAGTTTGTATAGCCGCAAGGCTTTGGAGCAAACCAGTGACCGCACACTGGTGTAACCAGCGAGTTTGTATAGCTGCAAGGCTTAGGAGCAAACCAGCGTCCGCACGCTGGGACCAACACAGGATTGTATAGCCGACAGGCTTTGGAGCAAACCAGTGACCGCACACTGGTGTAACAAGCGAGTGTGTATAGCCGCAAGGCTTTGGAGCAAACCAGCGTCCGCACGCTGGAACCAACACAGGATTGTATAGCCGATAGGCCTCGGAGCAAACCAGTGACCGCACACTGGAGAAACAAACAATGTCGCCGACGCGACCAGGCAGGAGGTCGCCAGGATACAGGAGACAGGCGATGAGATGACAGGAACCAGCAACGATCAGTCAGGTCAGGAAACAGCAGAGAAGAAGTTCAGCAGGAACTGCAACACTAGAGACTAGGCCGGAACCAGGACTGGAACAACTCAGCAGGCAGGAAACACTGGAACAGTAGAGATCAGGAACTCAGGAACACATGAGATCAGGAACTCAGGAACACTGGAACAGAGGCCCAGCTATCACTGGCATAGTGATAGCAAGAAGGTCAGAAACAACACGAAAGGGCACTCAAAGGGTGCCCAATCCAGGTTTAAATAGGCAATAAGAGGCGGGCTATCTGCAGACAGCCAATAGAAGCCCCCTACTGGTGACAGACAAGGAACTGCAGCAATCACGGGCACCGTGATACAGAACTGCTATGAACAACAACGCAAGGGCAACCGAGTCAGGCCTCAGTCTGCCCTTTAAACCCCTCCACAGGAAGTAGGAGGAGCAGCTCAGAGGGAGGAAGTAGGAAGTTGGTAGGAGGAGACTACAGGAAGCAAACAGATAAAACAAAGGCCTGCAGAATGCTTGAAGCCTCGCGCCTGCAGATGATGCTGAAGTCAAGGTAAGCTGTAACAGCCATTTAGGAAAGTAGACATTGACCCACATCAAAAGAGAGGTTACTTGACTTTCTACCCCTAAGCTGGAGTGCAAAAAAATTTCCATATGTGGTGATATACGAACAAATCCATTTTTTTTACATTTCCACCACTTCAAAGATACTGATATCCCTGAAAACCATAGAATTCCCTTCTGTATTTAGTACCGGCTACCAGCCTGAGAAACATTGTACCCCAGTAGTCCTGAAGAAGTGCGCATTGAAACGCTACAACAAGAAAGCAAAGATTTTGGTCTGAAGATGAATATCAACAATGAACAAGTCATGTTTAACAAGTATGCCATAACAAGGAAAATCACAGTAGGTGGACAAGAAGAAGTGGACAAGTATGTCTACCTTGGACAGTAAATGTCAACAGACGGAAACACCATAATGGAAATTGAGCGCGAATAAAATTGGGATTGCAAGCATTTGGAAAACTTAGTAGTACCGTCTTTAACCCCTTTGCGACACAGGACGTACATGTACGTCCTCTGTGGCTGTCACTTAGTGACAGAGGACGTACATGTACGTCCAGGAAATCCGGATCCCCGCGCGGCTGCACGCCGTTCGGGGACTCCGGATTCTTATGAAAAAAAAAAAAAAAAGTTAGACGGGCGTTAAGTGACGGCCGCGTCTGCACGCGGCCGTCACTAAGGGGTTAAGACAAATATACCACTCTGCCTCAAGCTAAAGGTTTTTGACCAATGAGTCCTCCCAGTCCTTATGTATGACTGTGAAACGTGGACAATGAATGCCAAAGCCATACAAAAACTTATAAAAGTATGGAGAGGTGAATTCTAAACATAACAAAATGACCAAAAAATGTGTGCATGGATTCATCAGCAAAGGTCTATGATGTAACTGAAAGAGTAAAGAGCCTGAAATCTAAATGGGCAGGTCACGTAGCAAAAAGACCTAATGGACCAAATTAATTTTGGAATGGATTCCACTCAATACTAAACTCCTAAGAAGAAGTCCAAAGACAAGATGGGTAGATAAAATGACCAAATTTATCTGTACACAGTGGCAACAAAAAGCACAGGACCAAAGTTGTTGGAGGATTGCTGAGGAGGTCTTCATCCTACAGTAGATGAACAATGGCTGAAGATGATGATTATATATATATATATATATATATATATATATATATATATATATATATATTAGAGGGCTTTTCTATTAAGTAAAATACAGGTACTGCTACTGCTGAGCGATTTTTTCATTCAAAGATTATTACAATTCTAAGCCTGTTTTTTTTTAATCACATTGTTAGCAACAACGCAATCATGTCCAAAGGGATATTTTTTTATAGTGTACTTTGTGGGAGCACTTGAGTCATAGACTATAGCTCACCATAGTAAATGACCTGAACAGTGCCACCTGCTGCACATAATAGATAATTGCTGTTTTATTAAAACAAATCAGGTTTGAGCTGTAATAACATTTGAATGAAAAAATCTCCGAGCAGTAATTGCATTTGTGTGTTGCTTTGCAGGAAAATCTATATACGTTTTTACATGAAAAAATATACTACTTCTTTAACTATTACATCCTTACTTTAAAGAGACTGTCAACCACCTTTTTGACTTTACAAGTGCATAATATATAAAGCCACATTGCCTTTACTTTTTTCTTATTTCATATTTTTTTAAACATACTGAATGTCCCTGACATTGAGCTCCCTGGATCCCTTTTCCAAAGATCTTTCAGTGGGGGTGTGTGTGTAAAAGCAGGAATAATGATACTATGTTGCACTATCCCTGTAGCTCTGAGTGATATATACTGAAGAAGAGGCTTTTCAGCATTGTTTCACTGTCTTTTTTAAATTGTTTCTTTTTTGTATTTTTGCACTTTCTCGGCTATCACAGTCCCACACATGAAGTTCTCAGGAAACTGAAATTAAGATGGGAGAAAATGAAAGAAAACAATAAAATAAAAATAATAAAGTATAGGCAATGTGATTGTACATAGAAAGCACTTGCAGATATGTAAAGTCAAAAAAGAGGTTGACTGATTGTCATTTTATCCATTTGAGTACCAAAGGGCTGCCCAATACATTGTTTTGCAATGCACTCAGCTACCATCTGGCAGTCAATGGTTTAATCTGGGTAGAACATCCTAATGGCTACTAGGAATCACTTCTGTGTGGTCCTCCACAAAAGATCCATAGTTGATACTGGAGACCTGTCCTTGGCAGTAGACATGATTAGTTTTGCAGGGCTCCAGGACCTCCAGCTCCTCCTACTGAGGTTTTTTTTAGAAAGCATTCAGTGGGAGGAGTCTGTGGTCCCTGAGTCCTGAGACAAAGAATCATCTCTGCCTCAAAGGACAGGATCTCCAGTACTTCATTAAAGATTTTGGAGAACCATGCATAATTAATTCGTAGAGGTCATTAGGATTTTCTTGTGTGGTTTATTGTATGGGATTTAACGCTCTGAATGCCAGAGAGGGAGCCAACACAATGCATTTGATACCTTTCTGGCACTCAAAGAGTTAAATGGGATTTGACCCCTTGAATTTCAAGTAATATTAATGTGGAAGTTGGGAACCTGGGGGGTGATGAGGTGTGACTGGGAATTAGCTTTAGGCACACAAAGGGTTAAGACCTTGAAGAAACGAGTCTTCGGTTTTTAGTTAAGACCTTGAAGTAAGACCTTGGTGAGGTTACTATTTACAATGTAATAGCATTCCTACAGGACAGGACAGGAACTACCAGAGATAAGCATGACTTTTGTAGTGGAATAAGGATGTGGGTTAAGGGGCTAGATTTTAGGAATGTGTAACTCCTGAGACAGAAAATGTTGTATTTTTCCACAGAGACATTGTATAGTGTTACAGAATATAGTTTAGATAATTCTTTACTACACACATACCTCCCAACATTTCAAATGGCCAAAGAGGGCACTTTTGTTTTAGGTGGTGTTTATGGGGGTGTGGCTGGTAGGTGGGGCATTACCGAGAAGTTTTAGGATATTTCATGACCTATTGGCTCCTCTTTGTTTAACTGAATAAATTATTTAGAGCAATACCAAAGTATTTTATTTACACAGATTAATTTATAAACACATATATTAAAGATTAACTACACATTTATGTGAGTTTTATTGCTGTAGAGCAAAGTAATACACAATACTCATTCTGATATCCTGAAAAGAGGGACGAAAGTGTAGAAAAGAGGGACAGAGGGATTTAGGTCTCAAAGCGGGACTGTCCCGCCTAAAGAGGGACAGTTGGGAGGTATACTACACACGTATTGTTACCTGATGTGTACCATTCTTTGTTTCATGATGACTTGTTTCCTGTAAACTGTATGGATAAAAAGACCAAGCCTAGCGCAGAACAAGTGATCTGGCTAGTAGTGACTGATCATTGACTCACCTCACGTGTTAATAAGACTGTGCTTATAATTAACCCTTAAGAACCCAGTGGGAACCTTCACACATCATTTATTATTTAATAGTCTACAACTTACACTCATAATTAACACGTGAGAACCCAGTGTGTACTTTCACACATTATTTATTATTTAGTAGTCTACCACAGATGACAACAAGGATGGGATTACAACATTTCAGAAACTGAGAGCACAAGCCCGGAACACCCCTGTGCCTGGAATCTCAGACAGTGACATATAATAAGGTAAGATACATTCTGAAACGTCTATTTAATCTGAGATTCCCAGGAGGGAAGAGTTTTTGAGTGAGTGCTAATTCTGAGTGATGTGATCCCAAAGGTTATTTATCAGTATTAAAGGAGTAGTGGGTTGGGTATTGATAGGATTCTGTAGGGTAGAGAGGATATATCTGGCAAACCGTCAGACAGAGAGGATGGGTACAGTTCTCCAAACTGAAGCATAACGCTAAAGACATACTGACCCCGGGGGATGGGGGGGCGCCTGCTCATTATAAGCAAGCACTATGGGCACCTGACTTGCAAGTACATGGGAAGATAGCATAACCTGACCCAGAAGTGTTCAGACAAAGGGTTACCTTTGGAAGTGGCATTCATCTTAAGGCAGGGCTCAAAATTTCCACTAGCCAATGGCAAGTGAAAATTTAGCCCTGGCGAGTAGAAATTCAGCCCTGGTGGGTATGCTATGGCTTGCAGTGGCGCGTAACTTTTCAGGTCTGGCTAGTGGCAAAGGACTTCAAATTGTAAGCCCTGTCTTAAGGCATGTCTTGGTATTGCATGCTGCAATAGAATCTAGATGGCTTGCACGGTTATGGGATATTGTGTGGTCACTGACACTTACACACATGCTAATCTTATATGTATGCAAGTTGCAGTTCTTTCTCTCTGTTACCCTGTAATTCCTTAACCCTTTTAACTGCTTTATATGCAAAGGATGCAAAGGTTTTAAACATGAATGGTATGGTATTTGAGACATGTTATATCAGTAGAGTACTGCCACATATTTGACAGCACAGTGGAGGCCATATTAAAGGTCCTTAAAACCTATTTGCGTGTTACATACCTTTTTGAGAATAATTGGGTGCTATCATTGCCGTCAGCCAGACACAGGGAAGGAAAAGGCAGCTTGTTATCATCAGCAGAGTGTATAAGCACAGAACAGTTCAGCCTAACCGTGACAGGATGTTAGTAACTGTAATTCTGTTGCTGCTGGTTACTCAGTGCTAGTAGTGTTTGTGGTTGCGTGGGGTTTGGGCATGGAAGCAGTGGTGATGCTGATGATGATGACCTCAAGGATGAATGTGTATTTTTAGGCATCTTTGCTTGTCAGACCTTCCAATTATTTTCTAAAACAGTTTACCGAAAGGCACAGTGCTCCTTTTCATTGCTGGAAGATTGATCATTTGCCTTTCAGGTTTCAGCTAACTTTCTGGCAATGTAATAATCTATTTCACTCTTATCTTTATCTGTATATGAACAAGAGGAAGATGCTGGAGGGATATATTCCAGACCATCATCATCATCATCAATCTTCATTAGGTCATCCTCAGCATTTCCCACCTCTTCTTGCCCACTGTCCTTATATTCCTCTAACCTTTTAGAGGTGTTAAACAATTTCATATTACATTCACAAAGTTTGCTGCTACTTTGAGGATGGGTGTTTTGGTGCTTGTTTGTCTCATTGCCAGATGAAGCAGTTGGTTCAACTTCTACACCTTCCTCCATGCATGTTATAAAACCATTGTAGAAGACACGGAGTACAATTTTATTATAGACATTACTATCCCTAAGTATAAAAAAAAAAAAAAGTCTACCGATCAGATCTCGAGAGTTCCCAGATATGAGTATAAACAATATGGGTCTTATATCCTATATAATAATTCGCTAAATGTGTGTTTGTCAGAAGCCGTCATGCTCAATAGAGACGGCTGCGCGCACTGCATACATGTGCACTACAGACTGCCAGCTCTGCGGCTGATAATGGAGTGGGGCATGTGCAGAGAGGACTATCAGCCGCAGTGCGGGCAGTCTCTACTGCGCATGACTGCACCGCGGCCGGCTGGCAGTGGCACTGTGGCCCGTGTAACGGGCTCTTCAACTAGTATATATACATATATATAAAGAAAGTGGATCAGTTCAATGCACACCAAATGCACCACAGGGGAGAAAATTTAAAAAAACCCCGAAAATAACCCCTTTAATGTTAGAGTGGTGCTGGAGACCACTATAACATTCAAGAGCAGTAAAGGCCACATATTATTAAATAGAAATTATTGTCCCCAACAGAGTAAATGGTTTGCTCCAGAATTACTACACTTTTCTCCATCAGGCCTAGTGATTGCTAGGTACAATTACATGCAAATGAGATTCAACTCCAATACAAATCATCAGAATTAAGCAGGGCTTTTCCAAATGGTAAATGTACCAATCAGTGTATTCAAATACATAATGTGCAAATTAACAATTCTAATCTTTGTAATATGTAATCTAGATTCATCCTTAGAGATATATGTACTACAGACAGTGAGTGACACTGATGTACTAAGAACATCGAGGAGGATGTCTCAATTGTTTTTTTTTGGTCAAGAACCCCCTACATGAACGACTGATAGGAGCCATTTTGTGTTTGCAGCGCAAGATCTTACCCTGTAGCCTATTTTGTAAAACATGATGAATTCTCACCCATTGGAATGCATAATCACCCCTGTACAGGTAAAATCATTCAATAAATCAGGACAGCACCGTGGAACAAGCATAAACATATATTTGAATTATAAAATTAAACAGAGTGACATATTGACACATTTTAGAGCGTGCCTGGCTCTTTCATAAGGATAAGATGATTTGTATCTTTTGGTTATAATACTGAGAACGAGGCTTGGTGTTTCCTTATTAGTCAGTTCAGATGACACTCTAACCTTTAAATTTGGAGCAATGCTCACAGGCAATCTTATCCTGTTGAAAGAGCCTGGCATGCTCTGAAATGTGTGGATATCTTTCTCTGTTTTATTTTATAATTTAAATGTATATTTATACTTGATCCATGGCGCTGTCCTGATTTATTGAACTGCTGTACCTGTACAGGGGTGAATATACATTCCCCTGTTGCTGCTTTCCTTTTTATTAAAGAGGAACTTTCAGATAGTACTAAGTGGCCATGCATTCATTAAGCGCATGGCGACTAGCTTGGAAACCCATGTCTTACCTTTAAAAAATCACAGATTGTAAAGAAATCCTTCCCGTTTGGAGACCGGAACCCAAGCAACAGTGCAGACATCTTGTCTGTGCGCCTGAGCTGTCAGCCCCGGTCTCCATTCAGTAGCATTGCAGTGTAACACATGGTAACTGGAAGGGACTTACAGCGCAGGCGCGCAGACCGCGTTAACCTGCCCGTTAGTCTCCAAACGGCAAAGATTTCTTTAGAATCTGCGATTTTTTTTAAAGCTAAGACATGGATTTCCAAGCTAGCATTCCTCCCAAGTGTCCCTCTTTAGACAGGACATCTAAACGGGTCCCTCTTTTTAGGACATAAGAGTGAGTGTTGTATATATTAGTTTATCACATTGCTCCACAGCAATGAAACGCACATAAATGTTTAGTTAACCTTCAGTATGTGTTTGTAAATGAATCTGTGTAAATATAATATTTTGGTCTTGCTCTAAATCATTTATTCAGTTAGAAAAAGAGGTGTCAATAAGTCACACAGTAGCCTAAAAATTCTCAGTAATGCCCCGTGCACAAGCCACACACCCCAAAACACCACCTAAAACACAAGTGTCCCTCTTTGGTCATTTGAAATGTTGGGAGGCATGAGCTAGTTGTCATGCTCTCAATGAATGCATGGCGACTTAGTTCCGCTTCAGTTATATAAACCTGTGAAGTCTGTACGTGAGTGTACCATGTGATCATTTAATATTTAGTATACTCTTATAAGAACGCCTTTTCTTGTTGTATATAATCTGAATTTAAATGGCTCAAAATAGTTTTCTAAGTACTAAATTGCAAATACAACATATAGGTGATTTAGAAATCTCTTTCAAAATAATGTGATATGGTTCCTTTAATGGATCACCAACCTTAGGAGCTGCACATGAGCTCATTCACTTGAAGGTCGTTGATAATAACTCTGATCCCTGCTCTTCCAGCCCTGATTATCATCTGTGTAAGATTTAATATCAAGCCCTGAAATCCCCAGTAACAATATAGCAGGTCAATTATTATGAACAGCGGGATCCTTGATCTATCTGCATTTCTGATTGCTCAGGAGAAAGCAGGATATTATTACAATTAGGGGCAAATGCACCAAAGAACTGGAGCAATTCTGTGGCATGCCAGCTGCACCATAGGAAACAAATCAAATCTCCATTGATTTAAATTGGGCTTTTAACCCCTTGAATGCTAGGTCCCCAATGCAAGGAGTTAAAGGGTAATTATCACCCATATACAAGTTTGGCTAATAGTTAACTAAATATAGCTATTAGCTTGAATACTTGTTTACATTTTTTATAAAATTCATGGTATGGCTAAATTTAAAGATTTAAAAATGATCCGTGGCCTTACTTCTGGACAGACTGCGAGTACAGCTCTGCATACATGGAGAAATCCTCTGTCATCGGAGGAGGCTGGATTGAGACTCTATGTGGGAGGGGAGCAGAGAAAGGGTGACAGACTGCGGTGCACAGCTGTACCCTCCGTCTGTCTGGAAGTAAGATAATGCATCATTTTTAAAGGGATATTAATACTTAATGATTACTAATCCCTATATTAAAGTCCTATTAAAAATAAATATATTGCCCCCAGTGTCATCTTTCAAACCTTTATGGTTTGAGAGATAATCGCTCCTAAAGTTGCCCTCTCCCTCCCCCTTCCCTGAAGTCAGCGTTGTAGCTAACTGAAGGGAAATCCGGTCTTACGATCATCAGGTGGCTCTGCAGCAGAGCCGCGATCACGTTAATAAAAAAAAATATTTCACTAAAACGGTCTTCTATGTGTGCTTGCAAACTAAGCACACGTAGAAGACCATTTCAGTGAAAGATTTCTTTTTTATTAACGCGATCTTGGCTCTGCTGAAGAGCCGCCTGAAAGTCATACGACTGGCTTCCCTGCAGTCAGCTAGAACGCTGACTGCGGGGAAGGGGGAGGGAGAAGGCAACTTTAGGAGCGATTATCTCTCAAACCATAAAGGTTTCAGAGATGACACTGGGGGCAATACATTTATTTTTAATATGACTTTAATATAGGGATCAGTAATAATTAAGTATTACTATCCCTTTAAAGCGGATTTTTCACTACACTAACATAGCACCGCAAATGATAATTACATTAGCGATATGCACACATACATATTTTCAAGTATAATTGCTGCATTAATGAAAAATATAACCTTTTATGCAGGCAGGCACCGGCTGGGATCTTGCTGTAGGCGCTCTCTTTCGGCACAAAGGAATTCAACCCACTGATCGTGTAGTTGAAGGGGACAGACAGTGCAGACACAGATATGCCGGCTGTGCAAGATGTCTGCTGTGTTCCCTGCTGCCTGTCTGCATAAAAGGTTATATTTTTCATTACTGCAGCAATTATACTTGAAAATAAAACTAAGTGTGTGCATTTCGCTAATGTAATTACCATTTGCGGCGCTATGTTATTGTAGCGAAAGTTCCACTTTAATTTTAGCCATACCACGTACTTTATAAAAAAATAAAATAAATAAATAAAACAAGTATTCAAGCTAATCGCTATATTTAGTTAATTATTACCTAAACTTGTATAGGGGTGATAGTATCCCTTTAAAGGAGAACTAACATATCCTAATAATAATGCACTACTTATTTTACTGTGTCCAGAAAATCTTAATGTGTCTATAAATTGTGCCCTTATGCCTGGATTTTGTCCATGGAGGCAGACATAAGTAAACAAAAAGGAAATCCATACGATGAAGGAAACCAAAATGGCCGCCCCAAAACAGAGGCTTATTTCAAAGAGGCACACAAAAGTTCTATAAAAAAATATAGAAAAACTTTATTGATAAATCAAACTGAATAAGCAGCATAAAAACAAATAAAAACATGACATAGTAATAATAGATATAAATCCAGCTAAGGCATAATGAACCATCAAAATAAATCAATTCGATAAGTATACTGAGTGAAAGAATATAATGAGATTCTCAGATAAAAAGATGAGAAAATCTCAAGTATGGGCTCCACTGAATAATATGGGAACTGGAGAGTGTATTACATAGGAGGATGTATCTTGTCTTTATCATGCCTTTATCACGCCTTTATCACACCTTTATCACTCTTTTATCACACCTTTATCACGCCTATATCACGCCTTTATCACACCTTTATCACACCTTAGGGCAGGGGTAGTTAATTGTTGGATCTCCAGCTGTTGGGGACTGCAACTCCTATCTTCCCCAACCAGCCTAAACTCTGCTTATACTTACCTATACTTTTTTTTAATCTTCACCTCCCTAGCAGGGAGATCGCTAAATCTGTTTCCAGAGGGTTTTCTGTCACGGACCATGAAAGCAGGGGTAGTAATACAATGTAAAAAAAAAACAATGTAAAAAAGCTACTGACTTTCACAAACCTACTCCGCTCACTCCAATGATACAAGCCACTTCTGGTGCCTCTTAGAGGATTTGCGCATGTGCAGTGTGTCGGGTTGATGTTGGGCATCTCATCGTCATAATCTCCCTGCTCCTCTGCCTTTATATAAGCCTGGTGTGCCGGGACTCGGTGCTCAGGTGTAGCTCGAGGCTTTGCGTGTACTTTTTGCTTCTGATTGTTTCTAGTGTATGATCTAACGGTACCTGACCTTTGGCTTGCCCCTGGACTTCTGCACCTGTTCTGCCTGCCCTGACCTCTGGCCTTTTCTTGGATATTGCACCTGTTCTACCTGCCCTGACCTTTGGCCTTGTATTTAATGGATTGCTTTACCAGTACCAGACCCTTGGCTTGCCCCTGGACTTCTGCACCTGTTCTGCCTGCCCTGACCTCCAGCCTTTTCTTGGATATCGCACCTGTTCTACATGCCCTGACCTTTGGCCTTTTATTTAATAGATTGCTTTACCGGTACCTAACCCTTGTCTTGCTCCTGGACTTCTGCACCTATTCTGCCTGCCCTGACCTCTGACCTGTTACTGGACATCGAATCTGTTCTGCCTGCCCTGACCTCTGGCTTGTTCCTGGACTCTGTACCTGTTCTGCCTACCCTGATCCTAACCTGCTTCTGGACACTCTCTGTCACAGACATTGCCATGATGGGGAGGAAATGGTTAATTTTTCTTTTAAACCAAATTCTCTGAATGTCTGTTTTTAAGATGTGTGTAATGATCTCATGTTATAACAATGACTCCATTTTAGAGACAAAAGGGGCCTCGCTTTACCTAGATGGGTGTGAAAATGGGTGAATTTTACAATGAAATATGACTCTCCTGGAGGCAACAGGCCTAAGATAAGGGATTCTCCCATGTGGGAAAGTCTAGTAGGGTGACATATTTATGTCAAGTCCAATGACCTTGTGGCCATTCTTATCTGATGATATGAGACAGATCCATGTGTCATATGTAAAATTTTAATGTGGAGTAAGAG
The DNA here is from genome assembly GCA_037306005.1 of Rhinophrynus dorsalis. NCBI lineage: Eukaryota > Metazoa > Chordata > Amphibia > Anura > Rhinophrynidae > Rhinophrynus > Rhinophrynus dorsalis. The sequence goes on from CM074720.1 coordinate 44,041,485, forward strand.
TGCCATCTTGAGAGCATATAGCGTTATTATTAGGCCGGTGTGCTCAGGAGGTAGTACTGGCAAAGGCCCCACCAGGTCACAGGCTGAGTGAGTGTAATGAGCTGACAACGGAAACCGCTAGTGACCGGATAGCACAGACTGGGTGTAAGTAACAGAGGCCACAGAGAATCACAGGCTGAGCTTAGTGTAATGGATTGGCAATGGTAACTGCTAGAGACCGGATAGCACAGACTGGGTGTACGTAACGGAGGCCACAGAGAATCACAGGCTGAGCTTAATGTAATGGATAGGCAATGGTAACCGCTAGTTACCGGATAGACAGACTGGAATCTCGTAACGGAGGCCACACTGATACACAGGCAGAGAGTAGCGCAACCGGAGGCAACAAATATGACAATAAAGCGAGGGCAACACAAGGAGCGTAAGTCAGTCAATGCCTGGATCAGTATCAGAGAGCGGAAGTCAGCCAGAGCCTAGGTTGGTACACAGAGAGCGGTAGTCAGCCAAAGCCTGGATCGGTACACAAAGAGCGGTAGTCAGCCAAAGCCTGGATTGGTACACAAAGAGCGGTAGTCAGCAAAATCCTGAATCGGTACACAGAGAGCGGTAGTCAGCCAAAGCCTGGAACGGTATACAGAGAGCGGTAGTCAGCCAAAGCCTGGAACGGTACACAGGAGCGGAACAGGAACAAAGTCAGACGAAAACCGGATCAACACGGAACAGGAGAATAACGTAAGGTCAGGAACACCACGAAAGGGCACCGACCTAGTGACAGGAGGGCGTATATAAAGGCTAGCCCTGGGAGGGGCTAGCCAGCTAGCACCAATAAGAGACAGCCAACCACAAACCCGGAAGTAAGAATGTCGCACAGAGAATCACGGGCACCGAGATAACTGGCCACCCAATTGTGACCAATTATAATAAGCTATATTGGCTGTAGTAATTCTGAATTAAGCAGAATTCATTAATTAATTGGTAAATTGTTATATTTGCCAGATAAATGTAAATAGTTGATAGCAGATTTATATATCCTTGTTTATAAATTAGTTAATATAATCGTTGATATTTCTAGAATATATTGTTTTTCTAGAAAGGTTATTATAGCTAATATTTGATCTGGGGGGAATTCTTTGAATTTGTTTATTAATTCTTCAACTGCTATTTGTCTATTTATTTTGAGGTGTTTCTTTGGATTTCTTTGTGTATGTTTTTGGGTTTAAGCTTTTGTTCAGTCGGAAATTTATTTAAACCTCTCTCTAGACAAAAGAAGACACCATCTTGGGTGTGGCATCCTATCTTAAGTGGATTAACCCTTGGTGTACCCTATAGGTTTTAGATAGGATTGCTATTGTCATGTTTATGATATATGTTGTATGAGGTTTGTTATACTGTCTAGACATATATTATTAGACTGATTCTGAGTATATTCTTGGTATAATCTATTATTGACTATATTAAATGCAATTTATATGTTTTATTCAGAAGGTATGCAATATTTGAAATCTGTAGATAATTAAATTATAGTGATTTAAGTCTGGGATTTTATTCCAGTTAGTTTCTCTAAATTTGGTTATTATATGGTATAAGGAAATTGTCAGAGGACCTGGCTTAATATTAAAGCTGACTCACCTGACGACATACCTTAAACCTCAATTAGCATAGCTTATACAGTTTCTGGGGCAGAGGTATTCATATATTCTGCTGCCAACTGTATTTTAATTAATTGTAAGGAACAATTATCCTTTTCTAAACTGCTGGGTTCAATTATTGTAATTTAATATCTCTGAACATACCTATGTGTGGTTAACCCTTCAATTGCTGGTAATCCTAATGGTGATAATTGTGGTTTGAGTTACTGTGTATCTATTGAAATTGGTATTCACTCATTTATGTCATTGTTGATTACACTTTTTATATATATAGTATTTACTTAACTAAATTATATATATTTTTGCGCAAATATGCATAATTGATTATTTAATCAATTCTTTACTGTGAAGTAGCGTGTCAATACCTAGTATTGTGGAAAGTTCTCAAAATTATATTATTATTTATCTATTTATGTGAAGATATCCAACCTAATTGGTTCTCTTGTTTAACCCTTTCTTGGATACCTTCGACATCTCGCCTTCAGGTACGCTTATCTATTACTCTGCATTTTGGGGTTTCTTTCCGCTATTTCAGGCTAAACAGCTTTCTGCTAATTTCTGGGTAGCTACATCCGCCCAGAGTTAAGTCCCAGTAAGCTATCATTCCTATCAGTCACACAATGTAGAAAAGACTGCTACCAGTCTATTAAAAAGTCCACATAGAGCACTTAATTCATTAAGGGTAAATAGTGGTATCGTGTTAGCCACAGAAAAAGCAGGAGACTGGTAAAGTAAAAGTGACACCTTTATTGGTTGACTTCAGTCTTATTATACCTGAAGAAGAGACCTAAATTGTCTTGAAAGCTTGCATTCTAGAACCACCCAGTTAGCCAATAAAGGTATCATTTTTACTCTATCAGTCTCCTGCTTATTGCTGCAGGGATAGGGTTACATTGTATCATTGACAAGAAAACTCTCAGGAAACATAGCCAGTGAATTCATTATCATGAACATATGTATAAAAAAAATAAAGAAACAGGTGAAGATAGGGGAAAAAATATAGGTGATTCGATTAAGAACTTGCAGAATATGTGACCTCAAAATAAAATGTTACTATCTCTTTAAAAGCCCAGTTTGAATTAATTGTTTCCAATGCTTTGTTTCAGAAACACTCCACTTTTTTAAGGACCCTTAAGGACCCGTGACGGTCCTGAACCATCACGGGTTGTTATACCCTTAAGGACACATGACGGTCCCTGACCGCCATGGAATTCCAGGCTCCTAGCGTGGCTACACACCGTTCGGGGAGTCCGGAATCGTATTCCGAAAAAAAAAAGGTCCCTGGTCCTTAAAGGGATAGTAATACTTCGTTTTAACTTTATTTTATTTTGTAGGCGTTAAAGAAACATGAAGAACGATATAAGTCTTATCTCTCAAACCTTTATGGTTTAAGAGATATTCACAAGCAAAGTTTCCCCTCCCGCCCCTTTTACCTAGTGTAAGCCATCTCTTCTCAGATGTGGAATCCAGTCCGTAGACCAGACAGATAATGGCAGGGGACAGTCTTCTTCCTATGAGAACAATGAAAGCCCTGCCCCCCTTGACATGCTTTTCCGGTTTTTCCCTTATATTAATTGAAGATTGTCCCTCTCTGCAATCTAACTGGGCACCTCCCTTCTGATCTGGCTGAGCAGTGTTACATCAGTAAAAGGGCCGGGAGGGGGATACTTTGTCATTGAATTACTCTTGAACTACAACTCTGACAGAATTGAAATAACACTCTCCAAAGTCCAAATACTATGATGATTAATTAGAGCTGCTTTTATTATGAAATATTACTATCCCTTTAAGTGACCGCACCGTGTGTGGCCGGTCCTTAAGGTGTTAATATCAGTCTGCTTGACCTTAACCATAAAAAGTAAATTAAAGAAAAAGAAAGCTGGTCACGTAATTGAATACTTACTACTAAAATTAATAAATGTAGAAAAAAAAACACTTTTACTAATCTCTCAACAGGTGACTGATCAGCAGTGGAAATGATTCTGGAATAATATATTTTGGTTTGTCCTTGAAAGCAAAGCTCTGTGATTAATTAGTGCCGTGTCAAAGCTAATAAGGAACATGCAAGAACATTCCCACGTACAGATCTGGGAATCTGTATGCGCTGCAGTACGTCTGATTTCCATGCAGTTATTAGCATTAAAACTGTGTCTACATTTTGCTAGTTATTGATGTTCTGCATACTATTTGGTGGCATAATGGAACAGATTTACTGCTTGGCGTTTTCAGTAATAAATGATGTTACATAGAGGCACATATGTTGCAGATGGGGGGAGATTATTTTTCATAAATGAGATGTATTAGAAAACTGTTCAGTGTTCTCAGCTGAAAAACAGGGCTTTATGTATACAGCGGCGCAAAAGTCTAATACTATTACTAAGTAAGCCCTCTGAGTGCCGGAGGGGAAAGTTGGATGCCTCTCTGGTACTCAAATGACTAGTGGACTGGCAACCATAAGAAAGTTTTACTTCCTTTCCATTGGAATAATAATAATAACTATCATTTATATACCACCTTACTCCCAGTGGGACTCAAAGCACTTTCAGTGGCTGGTATCGGAATTAGCCAAATTGGCAGCTGAATAATAGATGTTATTATTACCCAATCAATGGTACTCATTTATCAATGAAGGGCTGAGTTGACCCTCCCAGGATTTGAACCTGCAGCCTTGAGGTCTATACAGGCTCTGTAGTCAGGGCATTTACCACTGAGCTATCTCACCAGCTAGCTGGAGTGATCTCTGGCTCTCATTGGCCAGAGATCGCTCCAGCTTTCAGGCAGAAATCCTCCGTCATTGGACGAGGCTGAATAGAGGGAGGAGAGCAGAGTGTAACAGGTAGAGGTTTTATGCTTATTTAATATTCATGGAATATTTGCCATAAAGTCACACACACTCCATGAATATTTAGAATGACAATTTGGCTACGTCCACAGCTCATTCACATATGTCCGTGGCTCATTAGGACAATTATTGATTGTTCATAGGACTGGTGGCCAATATAAAAATAAACATATCCTGGGGCAAAGATGGAAAATATAGCATAAAGAAACAGATGTATTGAAAATATAAGGAGCCCCAGGCTTATTGCATTCTACAACTAATCTATTGCATAAACCTTTATACACACATTTATATGTGAAAACTAATGCAAGATTCTTCAACAGATTGCTGAGATTAAAATTAATGCAATTTAATATTAGATCAGTACATCACATTTACAAGAACTAATTCTATATTAAATATACATAACAATACAAAACATTCAATACAACACAAAACATAACATTTGCGCAATTTCCCTAAACATACATGACACTGCAGGTACCTAATGAATGAGGGGCTTACCCAATCTTGACAGAGATTCCTTCCCTGGCCCACTCTCTCTCTCTGGTTCTCTCCTGTACTTCGCTTCTTTACTCCTATTCCTACTAATTTCTTAGCAGTGGGTCTCCCTTGATATATGGTTCCCCTGTCCATCTCCCACCATGCTGAGGCTCCTGACTGGCTGTGGTAATATCACTCCAGGCTGATGGGATTTGTGCCTTGATCTTACTGGGTGACTTGGAGAAATAGTACAATAAATCAGTCAATCTCCCCTTGGCAATATTCGTGGACAGTTAAAACAATACATCAGACTCCATACTCATCAGGAATACAGGGTGTGTGAGTGTTATTTATTATATCAAATAGAGGGTGATCTTTATCTCCCACCTGGACAACAGAACACTGCCAGCTTCCATCTAACCAAACAGGATTTGGATGTCCAGGTGCTGTGATAACTCATTTTGGGCCACAACTCCCATGCCCCATGGCCCCAGGAGATCTCACTGTCTGTGTCTATTTTATTAACCCTCTACAGACATACACTCACTCCCACTGTATATCTTATGGTCCATTATATCATGTGGGCATAGTCTAGCTATAAAAAAAAATAAAGATAATTCCCAAGCAGTTGCCCACAAGGTAACAGTCGCCCCCTTGTGGCCCTTCAACTAACTTGTGTGGCCACACTTATGATAACAATTGCTTGTGTCTTACCTCCATTAAAGCCTTCATTCTTTTATGATGTGCCTTAAACAATCTGCTCAGTCGTATGGTAATTATTATAAGAATCACCACCAATATCCCTTGTCCCACTAACAAACCCTTGATCCCTACTTCTACCCATGTATTAGCCAGGACAAGACTGACATCCCCATCATGTAATAACTCATTTAAAACATCATTATTATTATTTATATAGAGCACACAGATTACGCAGCGCTTTACACTCATATTGGTTCCTGTCCCCATTGGGGCTCACAATCTAAATTCACCTATCAGTATGTTTTTTGGAGTGTGGGAGGAAACCCACGCAAACATGGTGAGAACATACAAACTCATTGCAGATGTTGCCCTTGGTGGGATTTGAACCCAGGACCCCAGCGCTGAAAGGCAACAGCACTAACCACTGAGCCACCATGCTGCCCTCACCTGCCTTATCCATGTTATTACTAATTTGCATGATGTGGGTGTCTTTCCTTTCCAAGAGTTTGTGTAGATTTAACGATAATGGGTCTATATGAACGTCAAACACAGGGACATAAGCTTCAGGCCCTGGGACATCAGGTTCCCTGTCCAAAAGGAAGTCCTCCTTGGAAAAGTGACAGACTGAGGTACACAGTTGGTAACTGCTGTCTGTCTGGAAGTAGGGCCCAGGACAATATCCACGCATTACATTTCAACCAAATAGCGATTTAAAAAAAGAAATTACTACAATATTGCACATATTCGCAATATAACCTACCTAATAAGACAAACGTGTATTGGGGTGATAGATCCCCTTTAAGATTACACTTAGACTAAAATTTCAGGAAATCACTATAGGAAATTGCTATAGTCTTTCAAATGTTCACTAATTAAAAAACAAAATCACTACACTATTGCACATATTAACTATATAACCTGTCTAATAAGATAAACTTCTATAGGGGTGATAGAGCCACTTTAAATTACCAGTACAAACTAGCAATTTTATACATTTAATATTGATACAATGCTAATCTCTTGGGCGCAAGAGAGGTTTCCAGTGTACTGTGAAATAATTTACTGGTGATCTCTTTAGCATTAATGGGGTTAAAGGGTTTGGTTGTTTACACAGATATTTTGCATGATACCAAGGGTTCCCTTACCACGAAATGTTTGAGAAATGCTGCTTTAAAGGAGCAGTAAACGTTTTAAGGAAAAGATGGCCCATATGTATAAAAGTAAACTGGAGTTATTCTGGAGTAAACCAAATGCACCATAGGGGACAAAAAAAATCCTAAATTCCCATGCACATGAATAAAGCTTTTCAACCCCTTGAATGCTAGGGAGATCTCCCTAGCATTCAGGGGTTAAAAGTCTAATTTAATTTAACATGAATTGTTATCGTCCCCTGTAGTGCAGCTGGTTTACTCCAGAATAACCCCAGTTTGCTTTTATACATATGGGACATTGCTCTGTAATTGATTTTCCTCCTGAGAAAAACAAGGGTACTAGTCCCATTGCTGGAAGAGGTATAATATAAAAATTATTACAGCTCAGTTTATATTTTTTTTATTAAATTGTAATTTTCTGTTTTGATCACCAGGTGGTGTTGTTGCTTTCGCTTACAATAGAAAGTCATTATTGGGAATGCATTAATATGATTCCACACTAAACCAGGACCTGGAACCAATATCCTATGCCTAGTACCAATACACTAAACTATCTACTCATAAAGCAGAATTAGAAAGAAGGAAAGAAAATCCCATATCAGTACCAAACCATCCCTAGGGTGATGTCTTATCGAGAGGGAGATAGCCTCCACTCCTCCCTGTCATCCTGCACCCAGAGAAGGGAAGAGAGAGGCCGGAGCGGCTTACTTCAGCACCTGAGGGAAGACGTGGGGGGAGATTCACTAAGCGGTGATAAACAGGTGATAAAGTTTAGATGACTTGTCCAGTGATATCACTTCTCCAGTTCCTATGTTATTCTATGGAGCCTATTCACTAACATTTCTTCAACTTTGTAGATTTTAGTGCATTGACTCCATAGAATAACATAGGAACTGGAGAAGTGATATCACTGGAGAAGTTATCTCCACTTCATCACCTCTTTATCACCTGTTTATCACCGCTTATTGAATCTCTCACGTGGTGTCTCAAGGCATACATAGAGGGCCTGCATCAATAACTAAGCCCCATGTAACGAGATTAGGTTACCTACAAGCAATTGGATCTTCCTGATAAGACTCAAAGGTATGTGAATCAGCAATAGTAGGAAATTAATGGTAATCTATTCTATTGTATGGCTAAGGATGATGGGACTTGAAGGCGCGACTTGAGAATCTCATGCTGTCCTGCAATGCGAGATCCTTAGGTCGCCCTTTTTAGCATGGTGACATGCTGACTATGCCCTGTAGTCGCACGTTATTTTGCATGCAACATTTTAAAAGGATACCTAGCAAGGAAAGGGTAGAGTTGGAGTGTATGGGAGTTTTGGTGTTCCGTTCCTCCTTGCTGTGATTTACATTATATATGAAACAAGGTGCAGAGAGAGTGGTGTAACATTATTCCATTACCTATAGACTAGGGGTGCGCAGTAGTAAGACCACAATCTCGCAGTAGATCACCATTTTGTTACTGGTAGTCTGAAAGAAGATTCATGCCGAGTCGGGGTTGCCAAAATCCTTCCAACACTGATAGAGTTAATATGGTCAGTCTGTACTTAACACCTGCAGTGCTGGCAGAAATCTGTCGCCTACTTGACACTTTAACCTGCAGTGTAGACGAACCAGCATTCCCTACCTCATGGGGCCTATTTGGCAGCAAATGTCTGTCCTTCGAGCTCTGCAGGAGAAATGAATATAAACTCCTCTAAGGCTAGAGGGACAGATACTGCCACCTATTGGACTATGGGAATATATATACACCCACACTTTGGGTTTATCAGAGGTATATGACTGCATTTAATGACAGTGCACCCCTAATTCATGTACTTACTCCTAACGTTCTCAGGGAAAATGCACTATGGTGCAATAGGAAGGTGATACAGAGGAGTAACGTCTCCAGTGATATCACTTTTCCAATTCCTATGTTATTTTATGGAGTCAATGCATTAAGATTTATCTAGCTTTGGAGATCATAGTGCATAGTCTCCATTGAATAATATAGGAACTGGAGAAGTGATCTCACTGGAGTAGTAATCTCCACTTTATCACCTCTTTTTCAGACCTTAATGCATAACCACCTCCTCTTAATGGTGCTTGCATCAAGGAAAGGGTAGTGTTGGAGTGTATGGGAGTTCTGGTGTTCCATTCCTCTGTGCTGTGTTTTACATTATATATGAAACAAGGTGCAGAGACAATAATGTAACATTACTCCATTACCTATAGACCAGTAGTAAGACCACAATCTCACAGTAGATCACCATTTGGTTACTGGTAAACCGTAAGAAGAGTTATGCCAACTCGTTTTTGCCAAATCCTTCCAACACTGATAGAGTTAATATGATCAGTCTGTACCATATTAACACCTGCACTGCTAGCAGAAATATGTTGCCTACTTCACACTGTAACCTGCAGTGTGGAGGAACCAACATTCCCTACCTCATGGGGCCTGTTTGGCAGAAAATGTCTGTCCTTCCAGCTCTGCAGGAGAAATTAATCTAAACTTCTCCAGGGCTAGAGGGATAGATACTAGTGATGAGCGAGCGTGCTCGGCCGATGCTCGGATCGGCTCGAGCATCGCTCTGCTCGGCACATGGCGGTACTCGTCGAGTACCGCCATGTGCTCTCCCGCCATGTTCGGGTGGCGGGGATCTGTGCCGGAAGAGGCACAGATCCGAGGAAGCTCCGCTGGACCACCAGGGACTGGAGGTACGGGGGCATTGCGGAGATGAAGGGGGCATTGCGGAGATGAAGGGGGACATTGTGGAAGAGGGGCATAGACTCTATGCCCCTCTTCCACAATGTCCCCCTTCATCTCCGCTATGCCCGTCTTCCACAATGTGCCCCTTCATCTCCGCTATGCCCCTCTTCCACAATGTGCCCCTTCATCTCCGCTATGCCCCTCTTCCACAATGTCCCCCTTCATCTCCTCTATGGCATAGAGGAGATGAAGGGGGACATTGTGGAAGAGGGGCATAGCGGAGATGAAGGGGCACATTGTGGAAGAGGGGCATAGCGGAGATGAAGGGGCACATTGTGGAAGAGGGGCATAGCGGAGATGAAGGGGCACATTGTGGAAGAGGGGCATAGCGGAGCTGAAGGGGCACATTGTGGAAGAGGGGCATAGCGGAGCTGAAGGGGGACATTGCGGAGCTGAAGGGGGCATTCGGAGATGAAGGGGGCATAGCGGAGATGAAGGGGGCATTGACCAGGCACCCTCCCCTCATCAGAGCAGGGGGTGCCTGGTGTTGCCCCATTCATTTCAATGGGGCTCGGGTGCTCGGCCGAGCACTCGAGCCTCAGGGGGTGCTCGGTCAGAGCACCCGAGCACCCGAGCATCGGGGTGCTCGCTCAACACTAATAGATACTGCCACCCACTGGACAATGGGAATATATACACCCACATTGTGTGTTTATCAGAGGTATGTCTGCTCTTAATGACAGTGACATATTTATGGGTCAGATCTCAATAGGACCAAATTATACTAAAGTCAGTCCTTCATAGAGCTAGGATTGTGAATGTCATTTAAAATTTGCATCACGTGGACAACTATGAATTCACATTAATTTGGCTCTTTTGGTGCCTGAGGGGTGAGCGGTGCATTGCAAAGTGGTGCGTTGTGTAACCCACTGGTGCTCAGAGCGTTGGATGGGGCGTTACCCTCTGGAATACTAGAAAGGTCTCCAATGCATTGCTTTGGAATATCAGGGGCATTCAGGGGGTGAGAGACCACATTTAACCCTTTGTGTGCCAGAGAGGTAATCAATGGGATAAATCTGTGAGGTATTTGAAAACCATTATTTTTTCTCTGTGGTACAGATTACCTGTTTTTATCAGATTTTTACAATATTCTGCATATTTTTTTTTGTCCAATTCATTGTTCTCTCTGGGGCGTGCACAGGTACGTAACAGGTCCTAAAAGAGTTAATTATTTCAGGGCTTGCTTACTCACTCCTATTCACCTTTAAAGTAGGGTTGTCAGATCATACCTTTAAAGGAGGAAACATGAAAAATGCAGTTGCATTGGTTCCCATGTGTCCTATTTTAAAGGGACGATCTGGCAAATCTAGCTTAGAGGGAACATTGGTCCAATTTTATTCTATATAGACAGGCAATATAGATGTAAATCTAGCATGCAACATGCATGAATATGATGATGAGGAGATGTTTATGAGTGCTACTAAGGTGTTCATGTCAAGATGAAAGAATAAAGTATATCCCATATCAAGTAATGTCTGGGCACATTTACTATAGACTAAGCATTGGGATTGAAACAAAACTCAGTCCTATGTGTAGGGAGCGCTCAATGTAATCTTAGGAAAAGGACACTATCATTCATGAGCTAAAGTAGGTATGAAGAAGAATTAGTAACAGCAGTGGTGAAAAATCTTCAGTAAGGTTAGAGACACCTGAAGAGTGATGTTAATGGTAGCAGTGTAACAGGGTCAGGTGTCACCAAAAGTCTCACAGGATAGAGATAAAATATTGGCGAATAATACAATCGATGAAAAAATTATTAACAATAATAATCTCTAATGCAACAGTAATGGAAGTATACCAAATATGATAAAAACAGATGACTGCCACTAGTTATGGATGTTAGTATAATAGTTCATCATACAGACAGTCTGGATGAATTGGTGAGTAATATAAGGTATGGATAGTTAAATTAATTGTCTTTAATGCAAAAATGATGGAAGCATGCAGAAGGTATGAAGCAAAAAATACCAGATGATGACTGTCACTGATTAGTAAATACGGAGCAAAAGTTCACGTGTAGAGAGCTGAAGTTCAAGTGGATTAGTAAATGATATGAAGAATGGATGATGAATGAATGAATGATGGAAGGTTAGTGAATGGTAGTAGTCACTGAGGTCTAAGATTCATGTATATTAGTTGATCACTCTGTGCTGCAGTGATGCCCGGAGTTCACTCGAGCAGATACAGGCAAGTGAAGAAAGAGAAAAAACAGCGCGTCTGAGCTCTAAGTGTAGTATGTGAGATCCGTGATATGGTTAAAGGAGCAGTAAACTTTTTTTTTATGAAAACACATATTTTATAGATCATTTCCTGCTGAATAAAACAAGGTCACTCCCATCACTGTCAGATGTTTTATTAAAAAATTATAGCAGTTTAAATAACCAGGAAGTGAATTTACTGTGTTTACTTCCTGATAGTTCTAACTGACATCACATTCTATGGAGAACTGTATGTCTCTGACTTTTCTGACTTTCCTCTCCATTAGAATCTAACAGGAAATCTAATTAGAATTTGACCACTAGAGGGCACTGCTAATATAAAAAAAAACATAGGTTTAAACTGTAATAACTCTGGAAATATAAATCTCTCAGTGGTGGGAGTACCCTTATTTTACTCAATAGGAAAATCCGTACAATATATATTTTTTTTATAAAAAAGTTTACTGCTCCTTTAAATAATATGCATCAATAACCAAATAAATAAATACTTATTAACAATCAAATGAATGTAATCAATAAAATATGCACACATAAAGTATCTGGACGATAGACCGTAATAGAAGCACGGAATTTGCCAGGTTTCACGTGGAGACTCCGGATTTAGAGCACTGTCTCCGGGTCTCTGGATGAAACCTTAAATTCTCTGGGAGATGCTAATGTGAATTTGCTGCTCCTGCCTGAACAGCTATTATTGTAAAAAAAAAAAAATAAAAATCAACACTTAAAGGGATAGTAAAGTCCCTAAAAAAGTGTAGCCAAAATAAAAGTTAGAATAAAAAACTAAGTAATGTCCTTATTCCTATGTCTCAAATGTTTATGGTTTGAGAGATATTAGAAAATAAAGTCCTCCGCTCCCTCCCCTTTCTGCCTGACGAGCTGTAAAGCTGTCAGAGGCAGAACCTGGTCGGGCGACCAGACGCGGCTCTTCAGGAGTGCTGACATCGGGGTATCTAACTATAATTACTTCATAGGAATGGTCTACAATGTGTGCTTGCAAACCAGGCACAAGTTGTAGACCATTCTGATAAAGTATTCATAGATATCTCAATGACAGAGCTCCTGAAGAGCCGCCGTATGGTCCCGGAAGCAGGATTTCATACCGTCAGCTATACAGCTGACGCATGAGAAGGGGGAGGGAGCGGAGACCTTTATTTTCTTATATCTCTCAAACCATAAAGTTTTGAGAGATAGGAATCAGGGCATTGCATGTTTCATTTTCCCTTTCATTTTGGCTATACTTTTTTTCGGGACTTTCAATCCCTTTAATGATAATATGAATCAATGCCTCCAACACTGGTGTTGTGGACTTGATTAAATATTATATATATCTATCCGAAACTTGTGTCCTGGCTTCCTGCCACCTGACCTGACTGTGCCAGCCAATGTTGATTGGCATTGCTGGGAGAGAAAGTCAAAGTGGCAGAGGAGAGGACAGGAGGAGGAGCTTCGTGAGATGACGTTGCTGCTTGTGTGGTGTCACAAGGAATGAGGAGTAGGACAATTAGTGAGGCAGAGCGGGGCAGAGAACTTGTACGGCGCACCTCTCTCTAACCAGTCATTGTTGTAACTTTTAATTAAGTTCTTTATAGTTCATCATCTCATAAACAATAATGAATGCCTCACGGATCATGATTGGAGGCTTTCACTGTGGTGTGGGATGGGAATGGGATCGTTTGTGTCTGTGTGATCTCTGGGTCAGCTCATCTTGAAAGTTTCCAGGTAGTCACATGATCAGAAAGATGTAAGTGTGACGGCCGCATTCATTTTTGATAAGGATGGTGCACTATAGCCTGTCCGCTACACAGAAATAAGAATTTATTCATTTGTCGATCAAGCCAATGACATTACGTAGATTTGACCCTTTGAGTGCCAGAGGGGTATGCAATGCATTGCTCTGCAATGCGTTGTGTACCCCTCTGCCACTCAAAGGGTTAACAGACACCTATTCTTGAACTGTACAGTACTGGCAGGGAGCCAGTTAGATTTTATGGCCTGCTGGTTCTTGTGTGCTATTTAGGTAAAAATTATATTTAAAGGGGAACTACCACCCCACAAAATCTTTAACTGATTTTACACTTGTTCCGGCCGGCTCCATAAGGGACTGACAGCGCAGGCGCACGGACGTCCCTATGGCAAGATGTCTGTGCTTCCTGCTACTGTCACCTTCGGAACAAGTGTAAATTCAGTTAAACCAGGTAATAATTCTGGCGACTAGCGCTACTAAGCAGCTAGTCGCCAGATGGGGACTGGATTAAGATAAAGATTTTGTGGGCTGGTAGTTCCCCTTTAAGACTTTTTGGCCCGTGAACCGCATTTTGGATGCCCATGCACTACAGCAATCATACACTGTAGTGGAATGGTTCCCAGCCCCCCCCCCTTTAGCGCCCCTAGCTGTCCGTGACTATGGGATTTACCTGCTTGTTCACAGGTTGGGGGGAAGAATGAACTCTCTGAGCCTCTGTGTAACTTGGGTTGCCAGATCATCTCTTTTAAAAGGCGGCACCAATAAAATGCCTACTGCACTGATACGTGGGAGACATTGCACACTAATAATTAACAACTGGAGCCCTGCAGCAGGCATTTTTCATATGTGTCCTCTTTTAAACCCTGTATTAAAGGGATAGTAAAGTCAGAAAAAAAAGTATTAACTATATGGTATATTCAATTAAAAGATTACTTGCACTTATTCATATCTCTCAAACCTTTATGGTTTGAGAGATATAGGAAAATAAAGTTCTCTGGTCCCTCCCCTTTCTGCTTGACGAGCTGTAAAGCTGTCAGAAGCAGATTCTGGTCACTTGACCAGATGTGGCTCTTCAGCAGCACGGATATAACGATATCTAAAGATAAATACTTAATTTGTAATGGTCTACAATGTGTGCCTGGCTTACAAGCAGACTTTGTAGACCGTTCCAATGAAGTATTTATTTCTACATAACATGATATCAGCTCTGATGAAGAGCCTCTGTCTGGTCAAATGACTGGAATCTGCAGCTGTCAGCTAGATGGCAGACTTGAGTGAAACAGCCAGGAAAAGGTAAATTTAGCAAGTTATATCTCTCAAACCATAATGGTTTGAGAGATAAGACTTACATTGATGTTAATCTTTTTTTAATGTCTACAACATTAAATCAACTTAAAATTAACCATTACTATCCCTTTAATTCCCTTGTATTCAGTCATGGAAATCCTAAACACATGGCCTGTTTGGGGTCCATGAGGGTAGGTGTGGGACTCACTGCTTCAGTACATACTCTGATAGGCACACAGGCATTGGAGGGGAACGCCAGTGCAGCTGTGCTGGCAGATTTGTACATTTCCCCTCACAGTCTATGATTTAAGATCTACAAAAGACACCTTCCTCTGGTGCGCTCTACCGGATATATACCGGGATTTAAATGGGATCTATCACCCCCTATACAAGTTAGGCTTATTAGTTAGATTATTTAGCGGATATGTGTAAAACGTTTTTGTTTTTTTAAAACACTATTTGGGTGAAAATTATGTTTAAATATTGCCCTGCACCTACTTCTGCACAGACTGAGGTAACCTGCTCTTTACCACAGTCTGTCACTCTTCCTCTGCTCCCTCCCTCTATCCAGCCTCCTCCAATGATGGAGGCTTTCTGCTTGCAAGATGGAGCAGTCTCACTGGCAAAGATCAATATCTAGCCAATGAGATTGCTCCAGCTTGCAGGAAGAAAGCCTCTGTCATTGGAGGAGGCTGGATAGAGGGAGGGGAGCAGAGGAAGAGTAACAGACTGCAGTTACAGAGAAGGTAACCACAGTCTATGCAGAAGTAGGGTGCAGGGCACTCTTTAACCCCTCAAGGACCAGCGGTCCCGGAGTGTGTGGTCCTTTAAGGACCAGATAGGAAAGTTTGACATGCCGTCCCACAGGACTGATCACTTGTGCCGGCACGCCAAACAGGGGACTGAAAGAGATCACTCCGGTCTTGGAGCGATCAGCTTCAGTCCCCGGTATTACTCACCTCGCTCCTGCAGGAGCACAGTGAGTAAAACTACGTGGCGTACCAGGACCGTCACTGGTCCTTAAGTGCCGGACCAGCGTGACGGTCCTGCCACGTCAATGGTCCTTAAGGGGTTAAACATCCATTTTCAACCAAATAGCTTTTAAAAAATAAATAAAGAATAACGTTTTAAACATGTTCTCTAAATAATCTAACTAATAAGCCTAACTTGTATACGGGTGATAGAGCCCATTTAACCCCTTAGTGACCGGCACTTAACGACGGGGTTTTTTTTTTTTTTCCTATTCTAGCGAATGACTTCCTGGACTTACCAGGTATGTCCTCTGTCACTAAGTGACATTTTTGCATGATGTACCTGGTAAGTCCATCGTCACGATGGGGTTAAAGTATTCCAACTTCTCAGGTGTGTCTATATAGGAAGTCTCTTAGATGGAGCAGCTTATCCTTAGATGGGAGTAGTCTATCCCCCACAACACAATTCTGAAAAACAAACAAATACGAAAAAGAGAGGGCAAAACACCTCTAAGTGCAGTAATGTAGATACACGGAATTATCCCACCCATAGTTGGGAACTCACTAGAATAGGAGGCTATCTCCGGCCTCCAAGAAATATCAACACGCGCTGGTTATGCCCCAGGCTGGCAAGGTGTCTGCTTATGATCCGGTGTGTTAGCTTGAATCACCATCACAAAACTACTCCAACTGGATATATTGGAAGTTTTATTTAATAAATAAATAAAATAAATAAATATAACCTAGCGCGTTTCGTCATTTCAGCGACCCCTGAAGAAGTGACTGCCCCGTGATGAAACGTGCTGGCAAGTCCCTATCTGCCTACAATCTGTGAACATGTGTTTAGTATAATGCAGTTAAAAAGCAACTTTACCTCTACTGTGAACAAATCCGTTGTGAGAGAAATGGGGGAGGTAGTTATACCTTCTCCAATCAGCTATCACCCTGTCTGGGGATCTACCAACCAAGAGAAGAGTAGCCAAAACCTCCTAAAATACATGCAAAAAATATATACTATACAGATTGTTGGCAACCTCAATCTAATCTTTATTAAAGGGACAGTAATGACCCAGAAAAAATATTTATCATTTTGTAGTACTTAAAATGTTGATCTAAATGCAAAAGCCCTATCTCTCAAACCGCTATGGTTTGAGAGATATTGACTGTCAAAGTTCCCCCCTCTCCTTTCCCTGGCGTCAGCGCTGTGCTGACTGCAGGGAAATCCTGTCTGGGGACCAACTGGAGACTCTGCAGCAGAGAAGTAATCACGTTATTTAAAAAGAATTACTTCATTGGAAAGGTCTACAAAGTGTGCATGGTTTGCAAGCACACTTTGTAGGCCATTCCAATGAAGTCATTCATTTTAAATAACTCGATTGTGTCTCTGCTGCAGAGCCTCCTCATGTCGGCCGACACAGCTGATAGCAGGAAACATCAAACTCTGAAAGTCAATATCTCTCAAACCATAGCGGTTTGAGAGTTAGGGTTTTTTTGCATATAGATCAACTTTTTAAGCACTACAAAATGATAAATATTTTTCTGGGACATTACTGTCCCTTTAATAGTGTTCAAATAGTTACATATGTGTATGTATGTAGCAAGAACTATATTTTTGCTACATACTAACCAAAAGAACAGTAGTCAACCTGAGGCGTTTGCGGCAGGGGGCTGGAATTTGGGATCCTGTCTCAGGCCCTGTGGAGTCTTAATCCAGCTCTGTTAAATGGCACAACATTTGTAGTTAACACATACCCCCCAACATTTCAAATGGCCAAAAAGGGACACCAGCTTTAGGTGGTATTGCTCTGGTGTTGCAGAGCAAAGCATTGCATATCCCTCTGGCACTCAAAGGGTTAAAGTAGTGTTCAGCTAATAATACAGAAAACCCTTAACCAGGACCGGCGCTACCATTAAGGCAGCACAGGCAGCTGCCTTAGGGCGCGGCAATGGAAGGGTGCCGAAAAGGTAGAAGCTGAGATTTTTTTTTTTTTTTTAATATATCTGCCGCGAGGGAGCACTGATTTACACTACCAAGCGCTCCCTCGCGGCGTCTATGGGACGCTCACAATGCAGAGGACCCAGGCTCTGTAGTAATACAGAGCGCTGGGAGATGACATCATCTCCCAGCGCTCTGCATTACTGAGAAAATCGCTGGGAGTTTCATCTCTGTGCCGAAGGAGGCACAGAGCTCTCTTATGGCTAGACCACCAGGGACTCAAGGTCGGGGATCAGGGGGCATTGTGGAGATGAAGGGGCATTATGGAAGGGCAATGTGGAGATGAAGGGGCAATGTGGAGATGAAGGGGTATTATGGAAGGGCAATGTGGAGATGAAGGGGCATTATGGAAGGGGAAATGGGGAGATGAAGGGGCAATGTGGTGATGAAGGGGCATTATGGAAGGGCAATGTGGAGATGAAGGGGCATTTGGGAACGGAAAATGTGGAGATGAAGGGGCATTATGGAAGGGTCATTGTGGAGATGAAGGGGCATTATGGAAGGGCAATGTGGAGATGAAGGGGCATTATGGAAGGGGAAATGTGGAGATGAAGGGGCAATGTGGAGATGAAGGGGTATTATGGAAGGGCAATGTGGAGATGAAGGGGCATTATGGAAGGGGAAATGGGGAGATGAAGGGGCAATGTGGTGATGAAGGGGCATTATGGAAGGGCAATGTGGAGATGAAGGGGCATTTGGGAACGGAAAATGTGGAGATGAAGGGGCATTATGGAAGGGTCATTGTGGAGATGAAGGGGCATTATGGAAGGTGAAATGTGGAGATGAAGGGGCAATGTGGATTTGAAGGGGCATTATGGAAGGGTCATTGTGGAGATGAAGGGGCATTATGGAAGGGGAAATGTGGAGATGAAGGGGCAATGTGGAGATGAAGGGGCATTATGGAAGGGGCATTGTGGAGATGAAGGGGCATTATGGAAGGGGAAATGTGGAGATGAAGGGGCAATGTGGAGATGAAGGGGCATTATGGAAGGGGCATTGTGGAGATGAAGGGAGCATTGTGGAAGGGGCAATGTGGAGATGAAGGGAGCATTGTGGAGGTGAATATGTGGGCAGGGGCAGGAGACTGTGGCAAGGTCGCGGGGGGCAGGTGGACTGTGTCCGGGTCGGGGGGGCATCAAAATGCACCTTCGCCTGTGTATACAAAAATCCTTGCACCGGCCCTGCCCCTAACAGTTAGAGCAGAATTTCCCCATTTAACACCCACATTATGAACAAGCACACACACTTCAACAAAATGATTACGTAGCAAATCTGTGTCATTGATTATGTCATGTCTGATGTCATCAGAAAGGAACATGGGGTATTGAGTTAAGCTGGAAGGACTTTGCCTGTATTTCCTGGATTTTTTGCACTGGAGTGAGAACTTAAACTTTTCCATTGCCATTGAATTTACATAGCTATTTCCCAAAGATTTACTATTAAGACTATTGTTTTGGGAACCCAAACAAATGTTTGAACCAGAGCCCTCCAATGATGACTTATGCCTTTGTCCCATAGAAGCACACTTAGTAAAACTTGATAATCGTTCTTTACGCTCTGATTATTGTCCACCTTAGAATTGCAGTAAATATAATGTCACCTGTATACACAATTCAGTAAAGTCACAGTATTATATTACTAGTTTTAAAGCCCAAGTACACGAACCAACTCTGCGCATGACGGCTTCCGACAAACTTCCTTAGTGAATTATAATGTAGGATTAGCAAGAGCCCGAGCATCAGAACCTATTCTGTGATGTCACCGAGGGATCTAATAAATCAGTTTATAATATCGGAGGAGTTTTTCACTGAGATTAAAATAGATACCACCGAGTACAGAAGCAAATGAGTAACTCTGGGTCAAACCATCTGCAGCATAGGGGACATAAACATTTACATTATACCAAATGGAGTTTTTAACCCCTTGAATGCTAAGTAAAAAAAGGTACCAGTTCGTTGTCCTGATATGACCTGAATGAAAATCACCCCTGATTTTACAGAGATTGCAATACATATTCCCTATGCTTTGCCTGTGTTAATAGGCACATCTTCATGAGAATAACAAAAAAATAACTCAACCTAAGATGACTGACAATTCACTCTGACCACCCTAAGACTGTTAATTATATTACTGTCAAAGTGAAACCCGTAACTGGATCACAGCTGGCACATTTCCGATTCACTGCATGAAGAAGCTTTTTCTGCCTGTACATTGAGGCTAATCTTATAATTGAAAGAGAGTTTCCTAAGAGAATCTTCTTCATCAAAGTCCAACTTGCTGAACAAGAAAAAGTAGAAATCAATAAAATCGAGACTCTTAGGGATGTATTTAATAAGTGAAGTAGCATTCGAGAGAAAACCAACTACATCATACAAGAGAAATGATCATTCTCATTGATTAAAAAAGGTGAAATTTACTCACCGATATTTGTGTTTCCTCTGTGTCCTTCCACGGCACTGTGGGCTTTGGCTCCGCCTTCCAGCTGGGTAGGACCAATCTTTAAATTTCGTTTGCTACCTCTCCTCTGCAGTTATATCGTTTGACCAAGCTGAAAGATACAAGAGGTTAGAGATAGCCAGATCCTTACTACTACCAATATTGTCTAATTTGAACAAGCAAAGGAACCGATACTGATACCATATACTTTCGGGTGGGTTGCCGTGGAAGGACACAGAGGAAACACAAATATCGGTGAGTAAATTTCACCTTTCCTCTGTGTCCAATCCACGGCACTGTGGGACTTACCAGAGCAGTACCCTATATAGGGATGGGTAGCCCAACTGATTTAGAGTTGAATTGCAGCTTCAAGCACCTTACGCCCGAATTTGGCATCTGCAGATGCTTGTAAGTCCAGCTTATAATGTTTGATAAATGTAGATACTGAAGCCCAGGTAGCAGCCTTACAAATTTCTTCTGGAGAAGCTGCTGCTTTTAGGGCCCAAGAAGTTGACATGGCCCTGGTTGAATGGGCTTTAAGACCTTTAGGTGGATCCTGATTCGCTGTTTCATAAGCCAGGGAAATACAGTCTCTTATCCACCTTGCTATAGAGGCTTTGGAGGCTGCTGAGCCTTTAAATTTTCCCCCAAAATGGACTAGTAGAGCATCCGATTTTCGGAAGATCTTAGTCCTAGAGAGGTATATTTGCAGACACCTGACTAGGTCTAGGTTGTGCAGGCGTTTTTCCATGTCGTGTTCTGGATGGGGACAGAAGGATGGCAACACAATGTCTTGGTTAAGATGAAACTGTGAAACCACTTTTGAGCGAAAGGATGGTTTTGGTCGCAATACCACCTTATCCTGATGGAAAGAAATAAAAGGTGATACTGCCATCAGGGCTTGTAGTTCACTCACCCTCCTGGCTGAGGTAACTGCAATGAGAAATGCTGTCTTTAAAGTTAGATGTTTAATAGACACATCTTGCAGGGGCTCAAACCATGGGTGGGAGGCCAACTGCTGTAAAACTAGATTTAGATCCCATGGGGGAATGGTTTCCCTAATAGTTGGTTTAATTTTTGAAATAGATGTTAGATAACGTTTTACAAGATAGTTATCTGCAAACGGAGTGGCCAGAATGGCCGATAATGATGACAGTTGTACCTTTAATGATGATGGTTTTAAACCTTTTTGGAATCCATCTTGTAAGAAATCCAGAATTTTCATAGGAGAAATGGAAGTTCTGTTCAGTTGACGCTTCTTACACCAGTTGTGAAAGATAGACCACACTCTGTAGTATATTTTTGTGGTTGATGCTTTTCTTCCTTTGAGCATTGTGTCTATTACTTCCTCAGAGGTACCTTGTAGTGTCAGAGACTGCCTCTCAGCCTCCAGGCCCATAGCTGGAAGAATGCTGGATTCGGATGTTGAATGGGTCCCTGTACCAGCAGGTCTGGGGTGACTGGAAGATGTAGAGGGGCTCTGCAGGACATCCTGAGTAGATCTGGAAACCATGCTTTCCTTGGCCAGTGTGGAGCGATCAGAATTACTTCTGCTTTGTCTTTTCTGATTTTTCTGATGACTTCGTTCATCAGAGGTAGAGGTGGAAACAGGTATGCCAGTCTGAAGTGCCATGGTATTTGTAGGGCATCCTGTCCCAATGCCCGAGGGTCCTGCCACCTGGATATGTATGTTGTGCATTTTTTGTTTTGACTTGTGGCCATGAGGTCCACCTCTGGGAGGCCCATGTTCTTTACTATCAGATGAAAGGTTGCTGGGTTTAACTCCCACTCCCCTGGGTTGATGGGATGTCTGCTTAGATAATCCGCCTGTGTATTCAGCTGACCTGACAGAAAGGATGCCTTGAGGGAATGCAGATTTTTCTCCGCCCACAGCAGAATCCTGATTGCTATACAATTTAATCGGATGCTGCGGGTGCCTCCTTGATTCATTATATACTGAACTGTTGTGGAGTTGTCCGATCTGATTAGGACCGGTTGTTGTTGAAGTTCTTGACTGAAGTGTTTTAATGTGTTCCACACCGCCTTTAGCTCTAATATGTTGATATGTAGTGCTTTTTCTTGGGTTGTCCATATTCCTTGGACTGTTTTGTTCATCCAAATTCCTCCCCATCCTGATTTGCTGGCATCCGTACTGATAATCTGCCAGTCTGGTTCCGTCAATGTTCTGCCTTTTGCTAGATTCGCAGGTTGTGTCCACCAGTTCAGTTCTCGTCTGATCTGCTTGGAGATAGGAATAATCTGGTGGTAATTTGTTGGTTGTTTTTTGTAGTAACTTAGGTAATGCATCTGTGTCAGACGAGCATGGGTTCTGGACCAAGGAATTACCTGGTAGGATGATGTAAGGTGCCCCAGGAGTCTGGAAAATTCCTTTGCCGACCTTTCTCTCTTCTGAAGAAACTTGCAGACATGACTGCGTATCTTCTGCTGACGTTCTGATGACAGATATGCTAGACCCAGTTGTGAATTGAATCTTATCCCCAGGAATATTAAGTTCTGTGATGGTACCAGTGAACTCTTGCGGTGATTTAGAATCCATCCTAGTTTCGTCATTTGGTTTAGGCATGTTCTTGTACTGTCCACTGACCTCTGTAGGGATGTTTCCAGTATTAAGATGTCGTCCAGATATGATATGACTTTTAGTACGTATTGTTTTCTTAGGAATGCCATCACATTGGACATAATTTTTGTAAATATCCTTGGAGCAGCTGCCAGTCCGAAGGGTAATGTCCTGTATTGGTAATGCTTTCCGAAGATGTGGAACCTGAGGAATTTTCGATGCTGCTGTCTTATTGGCACATGGTAATATGCATCTTGAAGGTCTATGCGTGTCAAGAAGGCGCCTTGTTGTATTAATTTCATCGTTGAAGATACAGTCTCCATCTTGAAGTGTTGTAAGCGAAGGAAAGAGTTGAGGTCTTTCAAATCCAGAATGAGGCGCAGCTCCCCTGTAGGCTTTAAGGTATAAAAAAGAATCGAATAGAAGCCTCTGAACTTTTGATGGGGAGGAACTTCCTCTATCACTCTGTTCGATATTAGTGACTGTAAGGCACGTTGCATCTTCGGAATCATAATTTTCTGCCTTATTTTGGAGTCCCGAAATTGATGTTGAGGAGGAGCAGTTTTGAATTCCAGTAGATACCCCTTCTGGATAATTTCCCAAACCCATTTGTCTGGATGGATCTGAGCCCAGGCCAAATGGAATTCCTCCAGTCTGCCCCCCACTGGAGGAGAAGGGGGGAGACTGGCTTCATTGAGGGGCCTGCCCCGTCCTGGAGATCTTCTGGTCTTCTTGTCTTGTGGAAGAAACTGGCTCTTGCCTCCAGATGATCGTTTAATTATCTCTTCCAGCTGATCTCCAAATAACTTAGCACCTGAAAAGGGAAGGGATACCAATTTGTTTTTGGAGGAAGGGTCAGCTTCCCATGCTTTAACCCACATGGCTCGTCTGGCTGTTACCGAGAGAGATGAGGCTCTTGCAAGTAAACGGATATTATCCAGCGAGGCGTCACACGAGTAATTAATAGCATCTTTTATGATGGCTAATTCCTTAATCAGTCGAGCTCTAGAGACTGAAGATTCTATTTTCTCTTCAAGGTCTGTAACCCATATCCTTAGGGTCCTAAAGGTAGATGCCAAGGCCGTAGCGGTTTTGAGGTTTTGGCCAATAGTGGCAAATTGTTTCTTTAAAACACTATCTGCCTTTTTCTCCATTGGGTCTCTTAATGTAGTACCATCCTCCAGTAGAATAGTGGTTCGTCTTGAGGTTTGGGCAATTGCTGCATCTACCTTGGGTGGAGTAAACCAATTTGAGGTCTCTTCTTCTGGAAAGGGGTACATCCGATGGAATCTCTTGGAAATGGCGCCACGTTTCTCGGTCTGTTTCCATTCCTTAGTAATAATATCTTGGATTGAGCTGTGTACTGGAAACTGTGGAACTGCTTTCTTGTATCCCACGAATGCAGCATCCATGACGTTTAAATCTTTTTGGACCTCCTCCAATCCCAGCGTCTTTCTCAAGGTCTTGATAAGATGATCCATTTTGTCTGTGCTAAAGCTGCCAGCTTCCTCCACCAGCTCTCCTTCCTCAGCTGAAGAAGCTGCTGATTCCAGGTCAATATAAGCCTCATCATAGTCATCCTGGATGCCGGATGGACCTTCCTCTGGGTCTGAAGTTCTAGGGCGCTTCCTTGCCGTTTCCTGCATGGAGGAAAATGTGTCCTGCATGGAAGTCTTCATCCAGGATAGGAAGTCCTGGAACTGTAGTGGCACATTCCCCCCTGCTGCTTGTTGTAGACATGCTGAACATAGTTTTGCAGGGTCAGTAACAGGCAGGGTATTACTGCATCCAGCACATGGTTTATCCTTTGGTGCTGCTTTTTCATCTTTAGCAGGTTCAGTAATCTTTGATTTGTCTGATTTAGACTCTTTAGAAACTGACATGCTTGCCAGGTTCTGGTTGATAGAACAGATACTGATAACCCAATAAGATAGCTGTACTAGCACATGTTGTACACAAAAACCTATCTGCATACATAAAATTATTATGCTTACATACCTGTAATCCCTGTAACAGCCTCCTTTTATGACCGCTTGCCAACCGGAAGTGTGCTTAACCGCGTGCGTTTCACTCTGGAACGCATCCAGAGCCGCTTCCTGCTTCCGTTCCCTGCTTCATCTGATAGGGCTTGAGCGGGCGCGTGCGCGCGCTATTCAGCCCAGAGATCACTGAATGAGAAGCCGCATGTTGGAAGTGGCTTGTCGCCGAGCGAGCAGCCAGTTTCCCTGTTGGTCTGAACAGCGTTCTGCCAGACCATGCCTCCAGTATGTACAATCTGTTTGTGGATCGATTCCTTCAGCGTTTTGTCCTCTTGTGAGAGCGTGAGGCATAGCCTCCGTCCTCCAGCTGGGTAGGACCAAAAATAACTGCAGAGGAGAGGTAGCAAACGAAATTTAAAGATTGGTCCTACCCAGCTGGAAGGCGGAGCCAAAGCCCACAGTGCCGTGGATTGGACACAGAGGAAAAATAGTTTTTAAACTCTTTGTTGCTATAGAGATCTCCAACACACAGTTTAGTAAGGCATAAATTAAGTGGAGACTGGGAATTTTCTCATACTTCCTGTACTAAAGGATAACTAATACCTACTAATAATAACACCCCGCTAGAAAATCTTAATGGCCCATATTCATATTTCACTTGGTTAAAATAACATTGTCAGTCCAGGATATTATGTTCACTGAGACGGACATGACAGCTTCTAGAAGAGCCACAGAAGGAAAGGTCAGAGATACTCAACTGCACTAATTAGCCTGCAAGGGTGTGCAAGAATCTCACTAGGACTGGTGTCCTGCACCCAGGGTATAATCTCTTTTAGCTCTTAAGTGCCATACACAGAGAGGAAATCTTCTGAAGCATTTCATACAGGTCCTGCCCAAATGACAGTCCAGCCATGAAATGCCAGACAATTCCTCATTGAACAAGGCAGACAGCTAAGCCCAGACGTACGTTTCAGCCTTATTGGGTCTCATCGATGAGGTGCAGCTGATCCATCTAGGCACTTGTGAGCAAGAGGTCCATGTTTGGATTCCAAATGTCTAGAGGGATAAGCTGCACCTCACCAAAGAGGCCCAATAAGGCCGAAACATACGTCTGGGGTTAGGTGTTTTCCTTGTTTGTAAAAACTGCCAACAAATGTCATGTCCGCCTCCAGGACTGATTGAAGATGTTATCACTTGAACAAAGGCAGAAGAGCAAAAGTCATAGGGGGCATTAGAATATCCTTGCCATTGTAAGGTAAGTAGAGGTTATTTTAGAAGATTTTAATATTCCATTAACCCCTTAAGGTCCCATGATGGTCCTGGCACATCACTGGTTGGACCCATGACGTGCCAGGACCATCATGGATTTCAGGGCTCCTTACGTGGCTGCACGCCATTCGATGAGCAAAAATTATTTTAAAAAACGCTCAGTGGTCCTTAAGGGCCGGCCGCAAAAGCGTGTGGACAGTCCTTAAGGGGGGGGGGGTGTCCAAGTTCAGTCCTCAAGACTACCAGTAGTGCAGAATGTAGGGATATCCCTGCCTGAGCACAGGTCGGCCAATCAGAATGAATGAGCCACCAATTAACTCACTTATCCTTAATCAGTGGAACATTTCATAACCCTTTGAGTACCGCAATGTGTTGGATACCGCTCCGGCACTCAAAGGGTTAAATCCTGTCCTGTAATATGGTGTCATGTTTCTGAGAAGCAGTTGCTCCAGCTGAAGTATTTCATCCCATGTATCTGGAACAGCACTAATACTATGAGCAGGAAGATCAAACAGTATTTTCTGCCATTATCTGCTATTAACCCCCAGGGGTTAGACCTGCAAATCTGACCAGCCACAAGGGCTTGCAGGCCTACACGTGTTGGAAACAGTATAAGATCAGAATTGTACAAAGGTCAGGTCAGACAGGAGAGTAAGTCCAGCAGTGTAGCAAAGGTCAGGTCAGACAGTGGAGACCAGGAATGTGGGAGAGGTCAACAATAGGCAGGTTAATCAGAAAACATTGCTAGATCACACCGATCAAAGGCTTACTGAAAACCAGCATGTGTGGCATGGCTTCGCCTCCTGCAATGAACCCATAATTTATTTATTTTTTGAATTATGCATTTTTTTTTTTAATCCGACTTTGTGATGAGGCATCAGTACCCCTCATAATGCCCAACAACTACTGATCTCCAGCCGATTCAGCTGGGAGATGAATAGAGGTGACACAGGTGAGCATGAGAGCTCCTTTGCTTCCTGTGATGGTGCGGTTAGGTGGATCCCACTGGGTCCGATAGAGTAGAGGCTAGGAAGATAGGACTCTCCCAACAAGGGAGCAGGATGCTAGGGTTTGAAGCTTGAGAACGGGGCTTGGGTACATAGGATGCTCAAAGGGGACCATGCTGCGACCTAGCCGGATAAAGGTGCTAGCCGTGAAGCTAGATTAGTCCCCTTCGGTTGAGCCGGAGGAGTCCCTCGATGATCCCCCTTGACCAATCTATACAACCCTGATACCCAGGGAGAATACAGACTTCAACAGGAACAGAGAACACACACTGGGCACAGCCTGAAGATACAGAGGACACAGGAACAAGAGAAAGACTTGAGGCAGGCAAGACCATAGGTGCAGGATAAGCAGGCAGATATCAGGTCAGGGCCAGGCTGGGTCACACACAGAAGTTCACGGAGAACAGTACCCAACCGGCAGGCAAGATCTGGTCAGGGCCAGGCAGGGTCATACACGGAAATATACTCAGGAGGTACCAATTCAGCAGGCAAGGCTTGGTCAGGACAAGGCAGGGTCATACACAGAAACACTCAGGCAAGAATCAAGAGACGTAGGCTTGGTCAGGATATGCTTGGGTCATACACGGGCAATGCTCTCAAACAATGCAGACTGAACTACTACAGACGCTATACTAACGCGTCGGTAGCATGCAGACACTGCCCCTTTAAGTCTATGCGCCGGAAGCCATTCCTGCGTATGCCCAGAGAAAAGAGCCAGCCAAGAAGCTCCGCAGCCTAAGTAGACCGGAAGGGAAGCGGTGAGGCAGAGCGGTGAAGCATTGGAGAGATCCGGAGCAAAGAAGCAGAACGGCTGTCCAGAACACAGCAAAGAGACGGGGCATAAGGTGGAGGAGGAAGAAAGCAGAGGTGAGGCAGAGCGGGACAGAGGGGACGTGAAGTACTGGGTAGGAGCGGGCAGGATTGGGAAAACCCTTTCACGTCAATGTGGATAGCTTTCCCTCGTTGACGTGAACAGGTTTCCCAATCCCGACCACTCCTACCTGGTGACTCCATGTACAATGGTGCTCTCTTGCTCACCTGTGCCGCCTCTATTGATCTCCCAGCTGAATTGGCTGGGAGATCAATAGCTGGGTGGGGCATAAAGAGGTGTTCTTATGCATTAACTTTCGATATGGCGAAGAGGACGACTGGCAACAGTGACAATCCTGTTCCCCTCTGGGGATAGTGAAAGGGAATGTGCATCAGTGGCCTCTCCCCAACACCAAAGTGAACAGGATAGCCCCTCTCCTTCAACACGGCAAACAGGGTGGCCTCTCTCCTTCGCCATTGTGAAAGTTGAGGTGGAGAAACAGCAGTCGATGAGGATATTTGGCTGAGAAGGCAGGGGGAGAAGCTAGTGTGTTTTGATGAGGAGGTAGGGGACGACTCCTACTGAGGCAAATGGCAATATCAATTCCATCAACTGTAATGGTGAAGCTAGGTGTTGGGCAAGGTTTTGGTGGGAAAATGAGTTCAGTTTTGGCCATGTTTATCTTCAGCTGACGTTGTGCCATCCAGGAGGAAATGGCCAAGAGGCAGTCTGAAATTTGTAGCTGATTTGAGGTGAAAGATCTGGAGTGGAGATGCAAATTTGGGTATCATCAGCATATAGATGAAAGGGTGTACAGTGAGAAAAGCAGCAGACCCAGAACAGAGCCTTGAGGCACCCCCACAGACAGAGGGATTGTGGAGGAGGTGTTATTGCCAGAGGATACAAAAAAGGAACGTTGTGAGAAATAGGAGGAGAGCCATGAAGCAGCTTGATTTCAGAAGCCAAGATTGTGGAGAATTTGAGCAAGAAGAGAATGGTTAACCGTGTCAAAGGCAGAGGATAAGTCGAGTAGTATAAACATAGAAAACTATCCTTTGGCTTTTTCAGTCTGGAGATCATTAGCCACCCTGCAGAGAGCTGTCTCAGTTGAGTGACCGCACCGGAAACCAGACTGCAAAGGGTCCAAAAGACAGTTAGAGCTGAGGAATTTGGTTATTTGGGAGAAGACAAGGCATTCTAAGAGTTTTGAGGTAAGAGGTAGAAGGGAGACAGGTCGATAGAGAGACAGGAGGGGTCGAGGTTAGTCTTCTTGAGCAGGGGTCTAATTTGTGCCTGTTTGAAGGAAGAAGGGAAGGTGCCTGTGGAGAGAGAGGTGTTGAAAATGTGTGTTAATATAGGTGTAAGGACTGGTGCAAGTGCTTTGAGTAAGTGGGAGGACAAAGGATCCAAGGAGCAGATAGTGAGATGGGTAGATAGGAGGAGCTGAAAAACTTCTTCCTCTGTTATCGGAGTAAATCTCTCGAAGTATGATGAGGGAGGGCTGAGGAGAGAGAGTTCGGAGGCAAATGGAATAGTAGGAATCTGTTTTTGAATAGATTCCACCTTATGCTTGAAGTGCTCTGCAACAGCTTGAGGTGAATGTATGGGGTGAGAGGAAGCAGTGGCAGGATGCAGCAAGGAGTCAGAGACTGCAAAGAGACGGCAAGGGTTAGACGATAAAGAGGACAGAACTCCGATGAGATAGGCTCTATAGGCTGAATATTAGGACCAGAGGGAGATATCACGATTAGTCCAGACTAGTTTTACTGCATCATACAGGACTCTGTGTAGATCAGATCTAAATAACTGTAAAATGAAATTCCATCCTTGATACATAAGTATGTTTCTCACATTCGTCAAACAGCATCAATAACCGTTAGATCATGTTGAAAGTGGAAACATCCCTGACTAATTACCAATGTAATTCCAAAATAAATAGCAGAAACTTGTGCATTTCTGATCTTCTTTGCAGATGAGATGAAAATATTCTTTATTATTTTACAAAGCCTTTAATAAGCTTTCTCTCCATCTGAACAGGAAAAGGTGAGGGATTTGCATGTGTTACCTGCTTTGATCACACTTCTGAGTCATATTAATTTATTTATGGATTCTGTGAGATGTGAAGAACAGACCCCATGACAACTCCCATATCTGATAAATAAATAGGAATGACTGTACAGTTCTTTCCTATAGAGACATTAGGGCTGATGAACTAAGTAAAAGAAATGTAATTCTAAGGCAGAACAACTGCAGCAAGATGAGGCTAATAAAAATTCCCTTTGATTTAAATAGGGATTTGAACCCCTTGAATGCAAGAGAAGTCCCCACTGCATTGCTTTGCATTGCAGTGGAGACCTCTCTAGCATTCAGTGGGTTAAAAACCCAATTACACATTGCTTTGCAGGCCATTAAATCAATGGGAGTTTGAGGTAATTTTAGTTTATTCCCTATGGTGGAGGGTGACCATATGTCCTGGAATGCCCAGGGCAGTCAAAGTTGATGAGTAACATAGTTGATGAGGCTGAAAAAAGACATGCGTCCATGAAGTCCAGTCCTATATTTTAAATGTGTGTCCCATATCCCAAGAAGCCCTCTTCTAGGACAATACAAAGTCTTAACACTTAAGGAAAAACTACCATTGACTGCTGTGATAGAAAGCGGTGCCTGTTCAGGGCTACAAGAAAATGGCCTCTGTAAAGAGTATTAAGCACTAGAGAAACAACTGACTCCTACTTACTGATGCCAAACAGGAGCTGCGCTGCCATTTTCATCTAGCTTCAAGCTAATTTCGAGCTCAGTAGTCAGTTTCTTGTAACTCGGCACAGGTATCATTTTCTATCCCAGCAGACAATGGGCTCTCTCCCTCTAAAAAGCACAGTTTATGTCAGTGTGGGAGGGAGTTGTGCCGCGGCCCCAACTACACAGTTGCACTAAAGCTGAGGAGACTTACTCTGCCTCAGTCATCTGGGCGGTGTCCCTTATTAGAAAGGAAATGTGGTCACCCTACCAAATGTCCTACGCAATGTGTTACGTACCCCTCTGGCACTCAAAGGGTTAAATTGTAAGCCTTGTAGGAGCGCACTAGTGTAGCCTCATTTCAGCTGTAAGCTATGTGGTATCACTTGCCTTACTTCACAACATTAATGCCAATTTTAAAATTAACAAAAGGGGGTGGGCTGGGACAATGGTCTTGAGCGATATAGAAATGGCCCACTTGACTGAATTTGCCCCCTGGGCCACAAGTTGCCAGCCCTCCCCTGTATATAGCAGACTAATAATGAGAGGGCATTACAAAGAAATGTTGGTATACAAGTCCAAACCTAAGAGTGACCTGAAGGGCAGAATTTCAGTTAATTCAGTCTGAAAATATTAGGAAGGCGATTCTTAAAAACTGGCACAAGTTAAGTAGTTGAAGGCACTTTAGTGAATACTGTTGCTGTGCCTTCGACACTGATCCAACGAGACATAGACATTTTGAGCCCTCTTTGACTTTTAGTGAATCTCCCCCTATGTATTTGAACCACTTTGCATTATTCCTAATATACAAATAAAACTGTGTATCTATGTTAGGCTTGGGCAACCTGCAGGCCTCCAGCTGTTGTTGGACTACTATTCTCATCATGCTCAGCCTGCTGTTGGAACTGACTTTTTACCCTTGAACCTTTTGAGTGCAATAGAGATGTGCAACACATTGCTTTTCAAAACATTGCACTCAAAGGATTAAACCGGAACTTTCACACCAGTTAAAGTGCATATCCATGCAATCCTCAGTTGCCGCACACACAAGTTTTTTTTTTTTTTTGAGCTCTCTGTAAAGTATAATCTTCTTTGCAGTGTAAGGAAGTTAGCTCTGTGCGGTACAAGCTGTACCGCACGGCTTATTAGTACCTCCCTTCACTGCATAATTCCAGCCCACTGAGGAATATCTCATCTCTCAGAGGGAGAGCAAGCAAAATGGGGCGTACTTGCAACACCCTTTAACAAGGACGTCAGAAACATGGCTGCGCACTGTTTCCCGATTCCTCTGTAGGACACAAATTGTGCAGACATTCTGGGACGTTTCTTTAAAGGGGTAGTAATGGCTTAAAAGAATAAAAAGTAATATTGTAGATAATGCAAAAAGAAATCAATCAGAACAAGTCCTATCTCTCATACCTATATAGTTTGAGAGACAGAACGTTTTAAAGTTCCCGTCTCCCTGTTGTCAGCTGTAAAGCTGAGAGCAGGAGATTCGAGTCGGCCGACTTGAAACGGCTCTTCAGCAGAGCCGAGATACCGAAATCTAAAAAGAACTACTTCATTGGAATGGTCTACAAAGTGTGCTTGGTTTGCAAGCATACTTTGTAGACCATTCCAATGAAGTAGTTCTTTTTAGATTTCGGTATCACGGCTCTGCTGAAGAGCTGCCTGACGGTCCCTGGACCAGGATCTCCTACTGTCAGCTAGACTCTGATGTCAGGGAAAGGGGAGGGAGAGGAAATTTTTAAGAGATAAAGGTTTGAGAGATAGGATTTGCACCAATCTATTTCTTTTTGCATTATCTACAATATTACTTTTTATTCTTTTAAGCCATTACTAACCCTTTAACTTTAAACCATATTTTTGAAGATTAATAAAGATATTGATTGGGAGGGGAGTTTATAGAAGGTGAAAGTTCCACTTTAAAAACTTTTACCAGAAAATGCAACTAATAAATTTGTAATTTTTGTCAGGTCCACTATGTTCTGATGACAGGAATCAGTGTTAAATTGTATCCACTTAACCCCTTGGATGCTAAAGATGTTTCCAGTGCATCACTTACCAGTTCATTGGACATTTCTTGCCATGGTGCGCATGAATGCACACATAAGTATGTTAATGCTGGCGCTCACTCGGTATTCGGAAGCACACACATAGTCATGAGCTTAATTGTTCATTTAGCAGGTATGTGGTGAGTCCTTCCTTTCATGTCTGTATAGAGTGCAGCTGCTGTTCACATTGCATTGGTACCAATATTTCGTGAGCAGCTGCGGCAGCTGCCTATCTACACTGAAGCTTATTCAAGCATGAATGTGAGTTTTATTGCTGTAGAGCAATATGATACACGTATATACACACCACACAGTCTGATCTCCTAAAAAGAGGGACACTAGGGTGGGAAAGAGGGACAGAGGGATTTGGGTCTCAAAGAGGAACTTTCCCTCCTAAAGAGGGACACTTGGGAGGTATGGTCACCCATCCTGGCCTCAGACTGTCCTTGAGTATGCCTCTGACTATTCCTTGTCACCTCATCCTTGTTTACCTTGTCTACTAATGTCCACATGATATCCTTGAGGCTCAACAACTGGGTGCAAGTGGATACTTCTAAGTGACTTGGATTCTCTCCAAATTCAGGAAACCATCTCCAGAGTTTCACCTCTCCATCTCTGTCCACACGCTCTCATTTGGGCTCTACCTCTGGGCAAGAGTGGTCACTTCTACATGGCTTAACCTTCATACTACTGGGATTCACCAGCCGCAATAGCTATGACAGAACAACCAAGCCATCTCAAGGGTTCCACAGGATTCACAGAGGCTCTGAACGCCCTCAACCAGAAGTTGTATACTCTCTTCCAGGCATTGACTGACCCCCAACTGGGTCTAGCTCAGCAACATAGCCAGGTACAAGATACAGTCAGACAACATTGCTCCAGTTGTTCCTTCTGCTGGTACACTGCCCCCTTCTATCAGCTTAGTTCTAGAATATGGGGTCTACTACCAAGGAATCACAGCGTCCATTACCAGAAAAGTTCTCATGGGACCACTCTCAGTTCTGAGCTTTGTCAGTGCCTGCCATCTCCTGTTTTCTTTGAAGCCCCAAGCCTACCATACTGAAGAATTTAACCCGTTGAGTGCCAGAGATGAATCTAACACAGTGCATTGCAATGTGCTGGATACCTCTCTGGCACACAAATGGTTACGGTCAGAATTGTGAATATGCTGCTGACTGGAGAGCCAGTCAAATGGGCACATATGTTCTTCTAGGTTAACCCTTTGCATGCCAGAGGGGTATGCTACGCATTGCTTTGCATTCCTTTCTGGCACTCAAAGGGTTAATAACTAATCCTCACAGACTCTTCCATCTTTCATGAGGTTGTGTCAGTGCTCTTTAGTGATCCTCACTGAACAACTACTGTGGGAGCTGCTTTTTGCTCCCTTCAAAAGGAAGGTATCCTGATGAAGATTATGCTGGAGATGTTAACAGCTAGGCTGCTGACAGTTTCTGAAAACAAACCTGCTTTCAAAGCCAGTTCTTTCTGGGTCTGTCTGATTCCCTCAAAGATGAATTGTCCAGAGTGAGAATTCCTGATACATTGAAGAGTCTAATTTAACTAACTATTCAAATAGATCACTGTTTCTGTGAAAGAGGACAGGAATATTGCTTCCTATATGGGGATCCAACCCTAGTCAGTGTCATGCTGTCTGGCCTGGTGGTTGACCCAGTTCTCAACGTTACTTGTTTACAACAAGCTGGCTGCATTCTCCATGTTCTTCTGCCTCCAAGCAGACGGTCCTTCATGCGGCTAGTCAAACTCCTATTACTGAGAGTGGTGCACGTGTGCAAGTGTTCTTGATTCCCCGTCTCTGCACCTACGGAGTAATCAGCCATTAGTCCCGCTGGCATGCACATATTCTGTATATTATTTGGGTGCACTTTCTCTGTCATCCTGTGTTCAGTTGTGTTGGTTTATCAGTGGTAACTGGCATTCCTATGTCTCATCTGACCCTGAATTTACCCTTAGTGTCAAGATGCCTGTGGCACTGACCTCATATTGTTCTGTTGTCTCTGTTGATCTGCTCCCTCCCATGACTTTGGCTTGTTTTCTACTCTTCTCATTGATGCTTACGGTCAACAGTGTTCATGTACTACAGTCACACAAACCTTGGGGCTCAACTCCTGATGGAGAGTGGTCATCCTGCTAGGTCACTGCTCTTAGCCTTCACCCATTGGGCTCTTTAGTAAAGAGTTCCTGAACTACAACTGAGCCCAGGTATGGAGCCTTCGGGGCTAGCAGAGGCATTGGCCCCTAGCTCTCAGCAACTGGACTCACTCACTCGGTGCATACATGATCTGAAGAAGTCATTCACAGTAACAAGGCCAATTTCAAGATCTTCTGACTGGACATGCTCCTCAGGCTGCAACAACTATTTGCTGTTACCACACCAGTCCAATCTCAGTCTTAAGGGTTTGTGGAGGTAGTTCAGGAACCTCAAGTATCACTATCTGAGAGGTTTACTGTAGATCAATCTTTGTATAGGGGGCTTGTGAATTCCTGTCTCCTCCTTTTCTCTCTGAAGCCCCACACCTGTGTTTCCAATTTTTTCAAGACTTGCACAGTTACTGGACTCTAACATTTGAAGGGTGATAGTCCCAACCTGAATTCCTTTCTGAGTTTCATTGGCACAATGCTTACACTCTATGAGGACCACCTAAAGTCTTCCCCTGCTGAAATGGCTTTGCAATCCCTTCATGAGTGATGCCGTCCTGTAGAAGATTATGCAGCCCAGTTTTGTATGTGGCCTGAAAACACTAAATGGAATGAGCTAGATCTAAGGAACCAGTTTGGGCTTTTCATAAATATTAAAGGATGAGCTATCCATTATTCACCACTGATCCCAAAACTTTTGAGAGGCTAAAGAAAAATAAGATCTTTACCAAAGTTGGACATACACAGTGCTTACAATCTAGTGGCAATCAGAAAAGTTGATGAATAGAAGATGGCCACTACGAATACCTGGTAATGCTTTTCTGGCTGTGTAAAACCCCTGCTACTTCTTAGCACTTCATTAAAATCTTTAGTGACCTCATCAGTGTTTGTGTTGTGGTATATCTAGAAGATATATTGATATTTTGTTCTACGTTATCCACGCACTGCTGCATTAGAGTGCATAGATTTTATGCTAAGCTTGATTAGTGTTTCAGTGAAGCTACAATGTTTTATTTTTTGAGGTTTATATTATCCCCCCTCTGGTGTCCACAAGGATCCTTGAAAAGTGTCAGCCATACTGCAAGGACCTGTTCCTAAATCCATTCAGAGCTTAATAGGATTTGCTAACATTTACAAAAACATTTTCAGACACTTCTCTCAAATTTCTTGCTTATCACAGCACTCACAAGGAAACATGAAACCTGTTGCTGTTCTGAACAAGCACAAGTGGATTTTCAAAAATGTAAGTGGCCATTTACTCCTGCTTGAATTTTAGTTCTTCCAGATCCTGCTCACTCTTTTGTGCTTGAGGTAGATGCTTCTGAGCTAGTAGCTTTAGGAGCCATATTTTCACAAAGGTCTTCTTTTTCCCTTAAAGAGTCGAAACATCCAGTAACCACTTTCTCATGAAGATTATCCCAAGCAGAAATAATTAATTGAGTGACTGTGAGCTTCTATGCATTAGAGTCTCATTGGAAGAGTGGACCTTTCAAAATCCTAACTCACGTTAATTTGGTGACCTTCCAGCTTGATCATCCTCATCACATTCATATCCATCCAATTTTTCACACTTTATTACTTAAGTCAGTAACTATTAACACAATTCAGAACCATTTCTAGCTCCTCCACGTTTGGTCTACAAGAATATGAGCTTGAAACCATTCTGTATTCCTGCAAGTATGGAGGTCAACTTTAGAATCTGGAAAGGCTATAGCCCAGATGAACATTCCTTGGGACCTCCATCTTGTACACATGCCCCCTTACCTCATCTGTGTCTTCTATAGTGCCCATTCTGATTGCACAACTTTGGCTACCCAAAGGATATATTGGAAGGAGGGGCAGGTAATGTTGCAGTGCATATGTGTGTAAATGCTCAAAATATTGAGTCAGCAGTCTTGGAGTGCTTGCATAATTATGTTCATATTCATGCTATGTGCAGGTAAATTAGAAGTCTGTCTCTGATTCGGCCCACTGATGAAATGTGTGACTACTGCTCCAGCATGCATTATGTTGCATTAGTGCCAACATTGGCCTATGTGTGTGCACAATTCCCTGGCTTCAATGCTTAATTTTTAGGCTCAGTCTTGTAAATTGGACTTTTCCAATAAAATGTATCATTCTTCCTCTGCAGAGAACTCCAGAAGAAATATTTTTCTGTTTACTGCAAACCACCCACAAAGTCTTGCTCCTGGCATAAACTCTCTTTGAAATGCAATACATTCACTATCCCATTATAGCTGCCTATCTGCCTTATACAGACTGGTATACTTACCTAAACAACTGGAGTGTACCTAATAACCTGGCCATTCCGTGTTCATCATACTTTGGGCTTTCATATGCATTTTAGTATTGTAATGCTTTCTATAGTATAGTGGTTTTCTCAGTGTGGTGTATGTTACATTGGTCACAAAGGAGGGTGAGAGACCTAAACATATATTACTTACAAGAGCAGTGCCTCTCGATGAAAAACAACAACAAAAAAATTCAAAATTATAGTAACTGGGAACCTATTCCTGATAACTCCTAAGTGACCTCACAAACCTTAAAAACGTATTAGTTTTTGATATTTTCATTATTACCTGAATTTCTCTGTGGCCTCTTAATTCTGTGGGTTTTCTTTTCCTTTTCTTCTTTCGTCCCTTAACCCTTAGAGTGCCAAAGTGGTGTGCAACACATTACAAAACAATGGGCTGAACACTCCTCTAGCACTCAAAATGACATCCCTCCCAAGAATCCTTCTTTAGGTGGGACAGTCCCTCTTTGAGACCCAAACCTCCGTCCCTCTTTTTAGGAAATCAGACTGTGTGGTGTGTTTATAAGTGTATCACATTGCTCCACAGCAATAAAACTCACATTAATGCTTATTTAAAGGGTTAGTAATGTTTCCCTTGACACATAGCTTAGATCGTTTATCATACTTAAAAGTACTGTTGTCTGATGCCCTTACTGTTCAAAACTTGCTAGTTTCTCTGTAATTATATGATGAAGTTTATACCTCGTGCCCCTTTTGCTGACGTAAGAATTTCTCAGATCTGACAGCGGATCACAACGAGGGACAATCTTCGGTCAGTTTTAGGAAAAACCTGCCCTTCTTCATCAAGGATTGATTGTCCCTCATTGTGATCTGCCCGGTACAATGACCGTTTTTCAGATCTATGGGGAGGTGGCTTAGGATCGGCAAAAGGGGAGTGAAAGATAAACTTCAGCATATAATTACAGTGTAACTAGCAAGGTTTTAACAGTAAAAGCATCTGACAGCAGTACTATTAATTATGATGCACAAACTGGGCAGCCCATCAAGGGAAAAATTACTAGCCCTTTAAACTTCAGTATATGTGTCTAAATCAGCTTGTGTATATAAAATACTTTCATCTCTCCAAAGTGTCCTTCTTTAGGTGGGACAGTCCTGCTTTGAGACCCAAATCCCTCTGTCCATCTTTTCCACCCTGATGTTCCTCTTTTTTGGTAGATCAGGCTGTGTGGTGTGTTTATAAGTGTATCACATTGCTTCATAGCAACAAAACTCACATAAATGTTTATTGAAACTTCAGTATATGTGTTTCAAAATCAGTCTGTGTAAATAAAATACTTTCATCCCTCCCAAGTGTCCTCCTTTAGCCAGGACAGTCCCTCTTAGAGACCCAAATCCCTAAGTCCCTCTATTCCACCCTGGGGTCCCTGTGTTTAGGAGACCAGACTGTGTGGTGTGTACGTAATTTTGACCCAAATCTCAGGGTGAAGGGCTAAATTCTCAGGGCAAGCTAGTCCTGTGCCACCCACTACATGATCTGTGCATATTAACTGATTCTTTATCCTTTAGATTGATGCCATTTGTAACAGAGGAAGAAATCATTCTGATACTGTGTGTGTTCATGCCGTGATAACGTTAACACTTTGAATGCCAGAATAGTACGCTTTCAGGCACTAAAAAGGTTGAAGACCAGAGGAGTGCAATGCATTGCTCACCCCTAGTGCTTAACTCAAAGCATATTATCATACCTGGGAACTTTCCAAATGAGCTGACCCCAGGGGAGGGCTGGCCTGGGGGGCAGGGGGGCAATTGCCCCCTGGGCCAGTCATATGTCTGGGCTGGTGGGCCACTGCCCCTCACTAAATCTCCCAATTGCTGCTATAAATGGAGCTACACTAGTGATAACATAGAGCTTACAATTGAAATGGAGCTACACAAATCACACCACAGAGGAACAATCCAAATGGAGCTACATTAGTAGCATAACCCATTCCCTTGTAAGCTCTGTAGTATCACTAGTGTAGTATTGCTTAAATTGTAAGTTTTGTAGGAGCGCACTAGTGTAGCCTCATTTCAACTGTAAGCTATGTAGTATCAGTTGCCTTACTTCACAACATTAATGCCAATTTTAAAATTAACAAAAGGGGGTGGGCTGGGACAGTGGGCTTGAGCGATATAGAAATGGGCCACTTGACTAATTTGCCCCCTGGGCCACAAGTTGCCAGCCCTCCCCTGGCTGACCCTGAGATCACTAAAATAGTAACACGTTACATTCCCCAGAAAATAGATTCTCGGCAATAAGTCCATACATGCTGTAACCCAGAGGTGCTACAATCAGTCCACAAGGAACCTTTAACATGCTACTGCTTAAAGACACCACTGCCTAATCACACATGAGACAACCAGTACTTCTCTATTTTCCTTTCTGGTAGAAATAGCACCAATTAAAAGAATATAGAAGTAGTTATATGGTACAGATCATGTAGTACATAACCCTGGACTCTCCTCACCCTGAGATTTTGGCCCTTCACCCTCAGTCACAACCCTGAGTCTCAGGGTCAAACCCTGAAAGTTCCCAGGTATGCATATTATAGGGTAAGAACTGATTGGAACACCTTATGGTCATACCTGGGAACTCTCCGGATTTGCCCCGGAGACTCCGGTTCTGACAGAGCTTTACCGGGTCTCCGGGGTAGAGGCTGATTCCTCCGGATGTGGGGAGTTTCTATTGAAACTCTACCCAGTTACACTCTTTCTCCCGCTGTTCCTCTGTCCCCAGCCTTCTGTGTGACATCTTTAACCCTTTGAGTGCCAGAGTGGTACGGAATGCATTGCTTTGCAATGCATTCCGTACCACTCTGACACTCAAAGGGTTAAGCACCCCCCCCCCCCCCCCGCGCGTTAAGCCCCGCCCCTTTTTGACGCGATTAGCGTCATTTTTGTCGCCCCCTGCTGAACAGAGGACTCCCCTCCGGGTAGCCCTCAGCTGGAAGTTCCCAGGTATGCTTATGGTTACAGCTAGTGGAGCTACACCAGCTACAATCAATGTTACGGGGATCATTAAAAGTTAATATTTAAGATCTCTTTGTCGGTTAATTTTGTTACCAGATGTGTCAATTGATCACGATATAGTCTAAAAATTAGTGGCGATGCCCTGCCCATCAGTCACACCCCACCAACACCTAAAACAAACGTGTCTCTCGTCAACCTGAAAACCTGAGAGATCACTGCATTGCCATAAACCAAGATGGACGCTGCTTTGATAGGTATTTATCATGTGATAGCTTACTCGGTTACCATGGAGACGGTGGAAGCCCAGTGTTTTTCGTCTGCGTGTTATGCTGTATTTCAACGCATGCGCAGTTGGATGATGACTGACACCTCATCGTGATGATGCGCTTCCGCTGTAGTTGCCCTGCATCTGGTGTATGACAGGAGCCGGTTTATAGTGTCTGATAGGGCGGCTCCGAAACCCACCAGTCACCGCTCCCTTCCTACCCAGGCACAAGGAGCTAGGGACATGGCTTGCACCCTGCTGGAGTTCTGCCGCTTCCAGGACATCAGGCCTGTCCGAGACTTCCTATTCCCATTGCTCCGGGAGGAGAAGAAGAGCTCCGGTGAGTGGGGGAGGGCTGGTATGGAACATGTCTGTAACTGATAAAAAGCTTAGATTTGGGGTAGTCAATTGCTGACTCTCCAGCTGTTGAGGACTACGACTCCCATTATCCCCAACCAGCCAGCTGAGATTTGTAGTCCCCTACAAGCTGGAGGTCCAACTGTTGACTACTCATGGCTTACAATAATGTTTACCTTGTATTACTGACATGTATTGTGACAGTATACAACAAGAGCAGTCATTTGCTGGTTCTCTCCAGCTGTTCGGGACTACCACTCCCATAATATCCAACAGCCAATAATTACATCAGCTTTGACTTTGTACCTATGGTTATGTGGCCCATATTTAAGCAAGCAAAATAGATGACAAGTTAAAAATTCCTTAATTTCCATGCTATTGAGTAGAGCTTATTTAACCCATTGAATGCAATGCACTGGAGACCTCTCCATGATTAATGAGGTTAAAAGCCCAATTTATTTTAACAGTAATTTCCATTTGTCCCCTGTGGTGCAGTTTGTTTACCCCAGAATAACTCCAGTTTACTTTTATAAATATGGGCCCATGTAGAGGGTGAATGATTCTGAGACAATCCAGTTGCACCATAAGGGTCAAATGAAGATACCACTTGAATTAAATTGGGATTTGAATACCCTGAATGCTAGTTAGGTCTCCAACTCATTTCTTCACAATTAATTGGCATGGGCTGGACTTGATGGATGCATGTCATTTTTCAGCCTTAACAACTATGTTACTTCTGTAGTGTTCAGGGGTTTCAAAGCCCCATTTAAATTAATGCAAATACTTGGAAGGTTTCCTGTCCCCTACATTGTAGTTGGCTTTACCCAGAATTATTCCACTTTGCCTTGATACATAAGATCATTTGTATATTATAAATAGCTGGTGTAATGTACTTGTTTTTTATATGTGTAATATGAGTATGCATTATAATGTTGTGTGTGAATATATGTATTTATAGTTATAAAAAATTCTGAACACATTTGGAAGGCTGTGGAGTGAATGCGCTGTGTGTGAATGAGCTTGTTTTTTGTACCCTCCATCATCTCCAGAACAAGTACCAGCTCTGTGGGTGTGCTCCAGAATTCCATCTGTTTAGCTTCTCAGATTGCTTCTTGGGTCCCTATTCTCTGGATTTAAAACAGTTTATTACGAGAGGAGAACACAGCTTGAATAAGTGCATTATGCATGTTGGATGTGGGATGAATAGGTAAATTACACAGTGCATGTAGGATGCAGTATGAATGGGTATGTAACATGATTTACGGGGAATGCATAATGAATGGGTACATTACTCAGTGTATGAAGGAGGCTGGATGAATGGTTACATTACCGGTGAATGGATATATTATCAGTGTATGGGTGATGCAAGTTCAATGGGCACTTTATGCAGGATCAAGGTGTACATTACACTTGCATGGGGATGCAGGGAGAATAGATATGTTAAAAGTGCATGGGGGGTGCAGGATGAATCGCTATGTTACTAGTGTATAGGTGATGCATTAGGAATGGATATGTTACCAGTGCATAGGGGATGCATTAGGAATTGATATGTTACCACTTACCAGTGCATAGGGAATGCATTAGGAATGGATATGTTACCAGTGCATAGGGGATGCATTAGGAATGGTTATGTTACCAGTGCATGGGGGGTGCAGTAGGAATGGATATGTTACCAATGCATGGGGGATGCAGTAGGAATGGATATGTTACCAGTGCATGGGGGGTGCAGGATGAATCACTATGTTACCAGTGCACTGGG
Organism: Rhinophrynus dorsalis; assembly: GCA_037306005.1. Taxonomy (NCBI): domain Eukaryota; kingdom Metazoa; phylum Chordata; class Amphibia; order Anura; family Rhinophrynidae; genus Rhinophrynus; species Rhinophrynus dorsalis. The sequence goes on from CM074720.1 coordinate 44,083,954, forward strand.
GATGCAGTAGGAATGGATATGTTACCAGTGCATGGGGGATGCAGTAGGAATGGATATGTTACCAGTGCATGGGGGGTGCAGTAGGAATGGATATGTTACCAGTGCATGGGGGATGCAGTAGGAATGGATATGTTACCAGTGCATAGGGGATGCAGTAGGAATGGATATGTTACCAGTGCATAGGGGATGCAGTAGGAATGGATATGTTACCAGTGCATGGGGGGTGCAGTAGGAATGGATATGTTACCAGTGCATGGGGGATGCAGTAGGAATGGATATGTTACCAGTGCATGGGGGATGCAGTAGGAATGGATATGTTACCAGTGCATGGGGGGTGCAGTAGGAATGGATATGTTACCAGTGCATGGGGGGTGCAGTAGGAATGGATATGTTACCAGTGCATGGGGGGTGCAGTAGGAATGGATATGTTACCAGTGCATGGGGGGTGCAGTAGGAATGGATATGTTACCAGTGCATGGGGGATGCAGTAGGAATGGTTATGTTACCAGTGCATGGGGGATGCAGTAGGAATGGTTATGTTACCAATGCATGGGGGATGCAGTAGGAATGGATATGTTACCAGTGCATGGGGGGTGCAGGATGAATCGCTATGTTACCAGTGCACGGGGGGTGCAGTAGGAATGGATATGTTACCAGTGCATGGGGGATGCAGTAGGAATGGATATGTTACCAGTGCATGGGGGATGCAGTAGGAATGGATATGTTACCAGTGCATGGGGGATGCAGTAGGAATGGATATGTTACCAGTGCATGGGGGATGCAGTAGGAATGGGTATGTTACCAGTGCACAGGGGATGCAGTAGGAATGGGTATGTTACCAGTGCATGGGGGATGCAGTAGGAATGGGTATGTTACCAGTGCACAGGGGATGCAGTAGGAATGGGTATGTTACCAGTGCATGGGGGATGCAGTAGGAATGGATATGTTACCAGTACATGGAGGGTGCAGGATGAATCGCTATGTTACTAGTGCGGGGGGTGCAGGATGAATCGCTATGTTACCAGTGCATGGGGGATGCAGTAGGAATGGATATATTACCAGTGTAAGGGGGGAATGCAGTAAGAATGGTTACTTTATGCATTGCATGAGGGATGCAGGATGTATGGTATATTACACTGTGCGTGGGATATGCAGGTTGTATGGTACGTTACGCTGTGCATGGGATATGCAGGACAACGGGTATATAACACAGTGCATGCAGGGCTGGATTTACATCTCAGGAGCCTGTAGGCACAGAAATCTGAATCGTCCCCCCGTGCCCCCCCATTGGCCATCTCCACTGGACACCTACACAATGCTCCAAATCTCCACATTACCCCCCATATCCATATTGCCCTCAAATTGCCCCCCATCAGCTCCAACTTGCCCTCACATTGCCCCCATCATCTCCACATTGCCCCCATCAGCTCCAACTTGCCCTCACATTATCCCATCAGCTCCAACTTGCTGCCCATCAGCTCCAACTTGCACTCACATTAGCCCCATCATCTCCTACTTGCACCATCAGCTTCACATTGCCCTGTTTCCTACCTCCCTGGTGGTCCAGCAGCAGGAAAAGTCTGTGCCTGCTTTTGCACAGAACTGTAGCTCCCGTTGCTCCCGCGCAGTCTTCTCTTTAGGAATGCAGAGCGCTGGGAGATGATGTCACCTCCCAGCACTCTGCATTACTAAAGAGCCACCGAGGGAACAACAGCAGGATCTCACTGGGCGGCAGACAGGCAGGCAGCGGGTAGGGTGAATAAAAAAATAAAATAAAAAAAAAAGAATTGATTCCAATGACAGGCGCCCCTCTGTGGGGTGCGCCTGTAGGCAGATGCCTACTCTGCCTTATGGCAAATCCGGCCCTGAGTGCATGGGGATGTAGGACCAATTACTACTATATGTGGGATGCAGGACAAATGGATACACTACATGATGCATAGGGGATGCAGGGCAAGTGGGTGCGTTGTGCAGTACATGGGGAGGAGGCAGGACGAGTGGTACATTGTGCAGTGCATATGGGGTGGATACAGGATGAGCGGGTACATTGTGCATTACATATGGGGAGGGGTGCAGGACGAGTGGGTACATTGTGCCTTGCAAATGGGGAGGGGTTCAGGATGAGTGGGTACATTGTGCCTTACAAATGGGTAGGGGTGCAGGACGAGCTGGTACATTGTGCAGTGCATATGGGGAGGGGTGCAGGATGAGCGGGTACATTGTGCAGTGCATATGGGGAGGGGTGCAGGACAAGCTGGTACAGTGCATATGGGGAGGGGTGCAGGATGAGCGGGTACATTGTACATTTATTTTAAAGAGAAAATAAAAACTGCCTGTATGGGGCTGTATTCTGGAAGCTTAAGAGGAGTTCTTCTGGAATCACAGAGAAGAAAAGAAATTCACATTGATTAAAATAGCTCTTATATCCTCTTGATTGCTAGAGAAGTCTCCAGAGCATTACCAAACAGATCTGTCTAGCATTTGATGTGTTAAAAGCACCATTTAAATTGATGGCAATTTTGAGACTTTTTTTTTTTTAAGAAAATAAACTTTATTTGTAGTTAAAGTGACACACTGTATGTTAGTGCCTGGCAGAGTATGCTAATTAGTTTATGTGCTGGACCCAAATTGCTTCCCACTGCGCTATAACTATAAGCTCACTAGGTCTTCTTATGTTCTTATTTTAAAAAGAAAATTAAAAACTGCCTGTATTGGGCTGTATTCTGGAATAGCTCGGAGGGTGCTAATATTGGCTGGGACAGGAACTGATTGTAATACTATGCCGAATATTACCATAATGTGTTGCACTTTGACATAAAATGTTAAAGAAGTGGTACTCCGTTTACGTTATAGGGATTTTACTGCTGAATAAAACAGTATTGGCACTGCTAGGAGTGTTTAAAAAATGATTGCAGTTCAACCTTGTCTTTTCTTACACTGAACTGTAATTTGCTGTTGTAGTCACTAGGAGGTGCTGTTCCGATCACTGTGGGGAACAGTAGACTATAACTCTAGCTTTACCATAGAGTGTATTATAAACCAAAAGTTTATCCTTACCCTCCTTTCCCCAACATCAGCATTTCGGGCTGAGATCCAACAATGAATCGCAAAGAGGGACGGACAATCTTCACTTAGTATTAGGAAAAATCTGCTAACCTTCGACAAGCAGGGCAGGTTTTTCCCTTATAGTGAGTGAGGGAAGATTGTCCCTCATTGTGATTTGTCTGGCCAAGAGACCGGACTTCAAGGAATAGTAATGTCTGTTTTTAACCAATTGTTAAATTCTAGATGTTTAAAAAAAATAAATTTAAGTGAGGTTAGTCTGGTCTCTCAAACCTTTATAGTTTGAGAGATATACAATGTTAGGTTTCCCCCCTCCCTTTTCACAGACATCAGCGCTCTAGCTGACAGAAGGAGATTCTGGTCCCGGCACCGGCCAGCGGCTCTTCAGCAGAGCTGAAATACCGCTATCTAAAAAGAAATACTTCATTGGAACGTTCTACAAAGTGTTCTTGCAAACCAGGCACACTTTGTAGACCGTTCCAATGAAGTATTTATATATAGAGCACTATTTCGGCTCTGCTGAAGAGCCACCATCAGGTTGTACAACTCTGTTCTCCTTCTGTCAGCTATATAGCTCACGTCTGTTAAAGGGGAGGAGGGAACTGTAACATCGTATATCTCTCACACTATAAAGGTTTGAGAGATCAGACTAACCTCAATTCATTCATTTTTTAATATCTACAATATAACAATTGGTTAAAAATAGAAATTACTCTCCCTTTCAGATATGATGGGGGGCTGCATCAGAATGGGAAAAGCAGCAGGAGGGATAAACTTCAGCATCACATTACATCGTAACTACACCATTTTGGAGAATGAGAGCATCAGCCGGCAGCACTATTCATTCTGTTGAACAAATTGAGCTGTGTCGAAAACGA